>CM068360.1:10943833-11543833 GCA_034769755.1 Odontamblyopus lacepedii
GTTTGCACAGGTTTTATTGTAGTTTATGTGTATTAACTAGTAGTTTTATTCATTTTTGTGTGCACTTTGAAAGAGCAGCTTCTCATCTCATTACATTCTATTCTATTCTATTCTATTCTATTCTATTGTATTATTGTTACATCTCCATGAATTAATATTTAGAGGTTGCTTGACAAATTCCCTATACTATAACATAGCGAACCAAAAAAAAATAAGGCGTATTCAAATAATGAAACTTGCATAAAAGTTGCTTCGAAAATCCATAAAGTCCATAAAAAGTTACTTGAAAACGCAAAATGAGTCAATTTCCAGGAAACTTCATGCAGCTTGAGCAACCTCTCAAACATGTTTATCTTCCAAATTTCTTCCGAAATCATCTTTTGGACGCTAAAACCTAATCCAGGGTTCAAATCGGGGTGATCTGAAACTTTATTTTTCACCGTGCTTTGATGGACCACCCCAGTGCGTGTGTTATTATCATCGTTATTAGCTTCCTCATACATGTATTCATCACATCAAAACACACTCACACTTGTAATATTTCATTGTTAACACGACCGGCGATCTGAATAATCCCGTCCGCTTGTCAACACCTCGTATGTCTGAATGTCAGCAGAGCGCGGGCACATGTGGTATACATGAGGCCGGCTCTTTGTTGACGCAGCGAAAGAGCGCTCGAGAGGAGGCTTATCTTAATGGGACCACATACCAGGCGGCCTCCTCGTGTCCATAACACAGAGGGTCCGTGAGCGCTCCTCATGCACGCTCCCAGACCAAAACATCAACATTAGAGCGTGAGGTGGCGGTTCACACGGTAGATCGAATTCCTGGAAAGATAAAAAGGCGGAAATAGATACGGCACGTTTCCGATGTTGATCTACGCCTAATTACGGAAAGTGGCCGGGGGTGGTTAAGTTCATTTACGGTAATTTTACTGTTCAAATCAAAGCGATGACGGCGACACTGAAACCAATAATATTTGCGTTTCACCTGGGATAACCCTTTTTATATCTAAAAATCAATACACTGTATTGTCTGTGTTTTTTTACAGGGAAATGCACACTTGAACTCTACTCTCTACGGAACCATAAAATACCAAATAAAAGCCGGGGCGTTTAATCGTTTCACAGACCAGGCATTTATTTGAGACCAGGCGGCAATTTGGAGATTAAGTCCTTCCTCACAAAAATCTTGCTCAGCCAAACTGGAAAAATATGGTACTCAGATTCTTTTAACCAGTATGACTAGAATTTAGGCGACTTTCGTTCGTTCATTTGAAATGTTACAACAAACAGCTGTTTTTTAGTGTATTTGGTAGTTTATGCAAATTAGCCACATGATTTTAAGTTTCATTTCTGTGCACGAGGAGTGAGCTGTTTATTTTAAGCATTTTTAGTGTAAACTGTAAAGTGAATTTGAGAGTTGGGAAAAGCACTATACAAGACTAATGCATTATTATTATTATGAATGAAGTTCTGTTCATGCTTTAGTAAGCATGAATTAAGTGTATTTTCTGCACTCTTCAAAATGATGACCAGACTACACAGCGCACTTTCATGCTCTGGTCACGTGACAAACTATTTCCTGGTCATGGGCCAAGAATACATTTTTACAAAAAAATCTGTGAATAATTAACACTAACCTGCCTATTTTCCCTATTCTATATTTTAGTTTGGCCTGTGCAAGCCCTTTAATAGAAAACTGGAATTTTCCCTAGAGGTCAGGTGTGGTCGCGCATGCAGAACTATTTACACACTAAGGACAGGGTATTGCTAGGTTGTATATCTTGAGTTGGCGTAGTGGCCTCTCACTACAGCAAAAAAATCCCTCCTGCCCAGAAAGGATTTTTCCCACAGAGCGAAATGTAATCACAAACTGCTCGTGTTCGGCTGACAGGGACCTACAGCTTTCAAAAGGGTTGTTTTGTAACGATTCTTACCTCTTTTTACATCATGAACTTTTTCTCAGCTCAACGTCCTTCAGCTGTTTTCAAAAACAGCTTTTTAATCATGAGCTCCAGCGCTCCTTATGTGTGCCTGTGGAAGAAAAGATCATTACTGTGCATGTTCAAGTGGCAGGGAGCCACTGAAGTACTGAGCTGAGCTCGGCCCATGACTTGCATATTTAGACCCTGGGCTTGGTGGAGTTACTCAAGTGCGTGTGGGTTAGTTTGAGCAGAATGAGAATGTGGTTTTCTGTGCTTCTTTGTAAGATCTATTGTATCATTACAGTTTCACACCTGCCACATAAAAAACGTCTAAACCCACCCTGGAGGTAAATTATTCTTGTTGACATTGTCGTCCTTGTTTTTGGATAACACAGATAATCAGGCATGAAGGTGTGTACTACAGGTACATATTCTTTGTAACATCGCTTGATTAAGCGTAAGAGTTAACCTGCCCCGGAGCGGGGTAGTTCAGAAGCATCTGTTACCCCAGTAACTCAGTGGAGATTCATGTTAGCAAGAGTCACGGAACTGAACTCTTGCTAAAACTAGCAGCACTCATTGAAGTTAGCCGGGATTTGCGCTTAGTGAACAGGATGGAATACCCCCCAGCACGAGCAGGTTTAGACCCAGTCCATCCTGATGTGCTGTGAACAAAACCGTAAACCACACCTGATGTTTTCCTTGAAGCTCCTGAAAACCCTGAGCTCACGTCTGTCTCTTGCACTTCACTGGGAGCAGCAGGTCCTCTTATTGTATTCTTCATCTAACCCAATAACACATTTACATTTTTCTAATGGGACATGAGTGTTACAGAGCAAAACCCTACTCCATCTTAATCAGCGCGCTCTCGACATGAACAATACCTCCATGTGTAATCTGGAGAAACTAAAACATCACGACTCAGGGTGAAGGCCCATCTCCCTCCATCTGGTGGTTCCCCGGCCCCACAGCTCGTCCCCACGGCTCGTCTGACATTCAAATGAGAACACGAGTGATTGTTGAATTGTAAATCACAACATAAGTGGAGCGCTAAGTACCACTCGAAATATGCTAAATCTATGGACACACTTACCCAAGAACGTCTTTTCACAACATGGAGAAGAAAACACCAGTGAACATAATATTGAGCTAGAATGAAATTGTCTTATGATTCGCGTGAGAAGGAAAAAGGAATTGGAAAGAGAATAAAAGTGTTTGTGTTTCTCTCACTAATTCTAGCATATTTACTTTGGAATGATTAAAGGGCTGATATTACGATTTTCTGATGTTTGATGTTGTTTTCTCATCACAAACATAACTGGAGTGGTGTTTTGTGTCACACATGTTTAACATACAAATCCTGCACATTTAGACTGAGACACTCCAACATGCGACGTCATGTGGTAATACAAGAAGAGCTCCACTGTGTTTTTAACTCCATGCTCTGGCTCACTAGTAAATGGCCCTATGTCCAAAATTCCGGAATGTCCCTTTAATATCAGAATAGTGTCTTCTGTAAGTGCTGGTTTATGCTTGTTTCCTCACCATTGCTGTATGTGCTGTCCATTACCGTTACTTGTATTTGTTCTTTGTTACCATTGTTGGCATTTGTTTTAATTTCTTACCATTGCTGTATCCTCATGTATTATTATTGTAATATGATGATAATGGTTCACACCAACAGTTACTCATTGTTTGCACTTGTAAATAGTTCATATAGTTAATGTAAAATGTGTGAGAAATGAAAAAGAAGCTCATTGTGTTAGATTAGAAGAGGGAGATACACTGCAAAAAAGGATTTTCTAGCATAAACTTACTTGAATTAAGCAGATTCATCTTAAAAGGTGAATTTAAAGATTTTTTTTACTTAATAAGACAAGGTTTTTTTTTTACTTGTTTCAAGATATTCCATCCTGATATATCTTATCTAGATATTACAACTTATTCTAAGCACTTTTTATATTAAATCAAGCCAGGTTAAGCCTCTTTAACTTCCCTCTCAAACCACTTCTTTTCTCTGGCTCAGATCTGTACCTCACTATCCTCAAAGGAGCGTCCTGTGGCTTTTAGGTGCAGATTTACGGCATTTCTTAGATGTTGGGAAAGTGGAAAATGTGACATTTCAATAAATGCAGTTTCAAATGTGATTGATTTCATGTTGTTTTTGATCAAATGTATAGATATTGTGAATGCTCGAAAGAAGTGTTCTTAAAACTAGCTGTTTTTTGAAATCTTTTTAAGAAAGAATAGCCTAATATAAGACATGTTATATCCTAGAAATAAGTAGTAATAAGCAATAATTACCTAAATATACTCAAAATAAGGTGAAAAATCTTTCCATGAATACTTGATACTAGTGTTTTCTGCTTAGAACAAGATTTCTATTTTGTCTTGTTTTAAGAAAACTTGGCAAGTGAAAATGTCTTACTGCACTGGCAGATAATTTCACTTAAAATAGGGCATTTTTACCTTTTTTTTCTTATTTTATGACAGGACTTTTTTGCAGTGTGGGATTAAATAAGTTCTCTTCTTCCCACTCCTTTTTGGGGAAAATAGTTGTCATTGTTTCTATTAATATTTACTCTACTCTTATATCTTCCATTATAAAAGAATGTACATTTCTTAATTGCCCAAAATACATACATACATATTTAACCCTAAAAGTGTGTTCAATTCTACACATGTACAGTAGGTGCTGTAAAGTCATGGAAAATTCACTTTGTATATCTCAGGGTAAGAAAACTCACTCATAATGTTAAGTCCGAAAAGGCATCTGACCTAAAGAACCAGTCCATAGTATCAAACTTCCAAACCTCCACAAGCCTCCACAACATGTTTACTTCAAATGCAGCTACAATGGCTCCGTAACCCACTGAAACAGACCCGTGTGTGATGGATCTGTGCATTGTCTACGGTTACTGTAAAGCCCATAATAAAATCAAGGCCATAATGATCTCCGTGTGTCACCGGCTCATGGGTGAGTGAGTCACAGTGTGTACACAGACATGGAGACGGTCCACAACAAACTCAGACAGAAGAACAGAGCGCGACTCATTCTCATCAGAGTCTACGTCTAAAAATACTACCGCTCCGGGCCAGTACGGGAGCAAGTGCGGGCAAGCGGCGGGTGAAGTACTCAGTTTTGTTACTACTACAAGTACAGAGATGGGGGCAAAAGATCACACAAGTAAAAGTAGCATGTAACCTGGATAAAAGTTCATGTGTTAAAAGTACATTTGCAAAAGTATATTTCATAGTTATAAAGGCTCAAAAAGACAATTCATTTTATTGTATTATTCATTAAAATATATAGTTCGTGCTATGGTTAAAAATATATATTTTCTAAAGCTAAAAGTAGTTAAGAAATATTAATATTTTATTTACAGTATTGTACCAGGGTAAAGTGTTTTTCCTATTATTAGATAGTCTGGAAACATGGGATACAGGAACAGAGCTGCTTTGTCGGAGGAAACGAGGACGCCACAGAACTGAACCAGATGAATCTAGCGGGAATAACACGTTTACTCAAGGTACCCCACTTTTCTTTTCTTTTCTTCAGAGTTTTTTGGTCACACCGTACCCGAGCAACATAGGGTTTATTTAGATGCCGGCATTAGGATTAATTAATAGGCAATAGAGTTGCTGTACATTTTATTCTATTTTATTTCTTGCATGTTTAGTTTTGTCTACATTCCGCACCAAGTACTGCAGCAATTTCCTAATGTTGTGAACCTGTCACTCATATGGCAATAAAACCTTTCTGATTCTGACTCTGAAGATCAGCAAATTCTCTTAAAATAAACTCCCTCTAGACTAGAATGAAGCAGCCTCAGAACGAGCAAGTCGATAATAAATCTGAAAACAAGACGAATAACCTGATATAAGTTTTTAAATCTTGGCCAGATCAGAGAAATTTGCAGGAAATCTCCACGAAGAAAAGCATTTGATGGAAACTCCACCAGAAGTGCTACACAATGCACTTTAAGTTTGCACTTTTATTTTATTTTTCTTTATTAAAGAGAGGTTTGTATTTCTAACTACTTCGTGTCTGGTGTTAATTTAGTCCCCAGTCGCCTATATATATTCTTCTTAACCTCTTAGTGGCTAGTATTAAAGGGTGCTGTACTGTGATTTAAAATAAGTAGAAGTAATTTAAGTTTAGTACAAGAGTACACTGTAAAAGAACCCAGAGCCCACTCAAGTATTGCATGAGTACATAAGGGCTACAAGCATATGAAGAAGTCTACTTAAAAGTGCATTGTGTAGCATTTCTGGCGGAGGGTCTCGTCAAATGCTTTTCTTTGTGGAGATTTTGTGCAAATTTCTCTGATCTGGCCAAGATTTTAAAACTTATATCAGGTTATTCGTCTTGTTTTCAGATTTATTATCCACTTACTAGTTCAGAGACTGTTTAATTCTAGTCTAGAGGTCGTTTATGTTCAGATAACTTGCTGATCTTGCTGCATGGACAGATTTTTACAGATTTAAGTGTTTAATTTTGGCAAAGCTTTTTTGCAATGTGTCTGGAATGTTTCGCAGTATGGCGTTAAACCATTCTATCGTCATGGAGACCAAAATAGACAGTTAAAGGTTTTTGTAGGTATTTTTGAGCCATAAAAAACCACCTGTACTTAAATAAATGTAAAGTAGAGCTGTTTAACATAAAAAATAAATAAATAAATAACATTAAATGAGATGATGTGTCCAAATTTTGTCTTCCACTCACTTCCATGTCACGCTACTGTCCACGCCTCCCGACAGCTTATACCCCAATGAAGAATGGGGCAATTGTGAAGAACAAATCTCAAACATGGTGTAAAATTTGTGAATAACCAAACGGGGCCCGCTGCCTAATTCGACATCCCTTCATTACGGCATGCGTCTATTTAGACATTTAGACATGCAGTTTTCCAACACTTTTAAGTATCGCTATTCCAACACGTTTTTTTTTTTTTTTTGTCACTACTGCAAGTATAAAGATAGGGGCAAAAGATCACAAAAATAAAAGTATCATATGAAGAAATCAACTTAAAAGTGTAGCGTTTCTGGTGGAGGTTCCGTCAATTACTTTTCTTCGTGGAGATTTTGTGCAAATTTCTCTGATCCGGCCAAGATTTTCAAACTTATATCAGGTTATTCATCTTGTTTTCAGATTTATTATCGACTTACTCATTCTGAGGCTGCTTCATTCTAGTCTAGAGGTTGTTTATTTTAACCTCTTGTGTGAAGTAGGACCTAATAAGTATAATAACAAAACAATGGGTCGATCTTACTGTATGGCACAAATGTACACCAGCTGTTTATTTCAGGCCCTAAACATGCCAAATGTGCCGTAGATTGGCCGTGAGCTGGTTGGGGTTCAGTGAGCATGGTTAAAAAACACAGACAAAGGTGTGAAAATGTGGTCCTCAGTTTGAATTTTTTCTGGTTTTCAATCATTACAAAAAAAGCGGAGGTGCAAAAGGTACAAAATCGAGGCAGGCAGCAGTTTCCTCTCCAGCAGCAGAACCGTCCAGCTATTTACAATTGTAAACTCGAAATATTCCCAAGTTTACCTAACATATACAATCATAACATACATAACATAGTCCTAATGTCCTCAAACGACAACATAACAGTATCAATGTCCTCAAACGACAACATAACAGTCCCGATGTCTTCAAACGACAACATAACATAGTCCCAATGTCCTCAAACGACAACATAACAGTCCCAATGTCCTCAAACGACAACATAACATAGTCCCAATGTCCTCAAACGACAACATAACATAGTCCCAATGTCCTCAAACGTCAACATGACATAGTCCCAATGTCCTCAAACGACAACATAACATAGTCCCAATGTCCTCAAACGACAACATAACATAGTCCCAATGTCCTCAAACGACAACATAACATAGTCCCAATGTCCTCAAATGACGACATAACATAGTCCCAATGTCCTCAAATGACGACATAACATAGTCCCAATGTCCTCAAACGACGACATAACATAGTCCCAATGTCCTCAAACGACGACATAACATAGTCCCAATGTCCTCAAACGACGACATAACATAGTCCCAATGTCCTCAAACGACGACATAACATAGTCCCAATGTCCTCAAACGACGACATAACATAGTCCCAATGTCCTCAAACGATTTACATAACATAGTCCCAATGTCCTCAAACGACGACATAACATAGTCCCAATGTCCTCAAACGACGACATAACATAGTCCCAATGTCCTCAAACGACAACATAACATAGTCCCAATGTCCTCAAACGACGACATAACATAGTCCCAATGTCCTCAAACGACAACATAACATAGTCCCAATGTCCTCAAACGACAACATAACATAGTCCCAATGTCCTCAAACGACGACATAACATAGTCCCAATGTCCTCAAACGACGACATAACATAGTCCCAATGTCCTCAAACGACGACATAACATAGTCCCAATGTCCTCAAGCGACGACATAACATAGTCCCAATGTCCTCAAACGACGACATAACATAGTCCCAATGTCCTCAAACGACGACATAACATAGTCCCAATGTCCTCAAACGACAACATAACATAGTCCCAATGTCCTCAAACGACAACATAACATAGTCCCAATGTCCTCAAACGACAACATAACATAGTCCCAATGTCCTCAAACGACAACATAACATAGTCCCAATGTCCTCAAACGACAACATAACATAGTCCCAATGTCCTCAAATGACAACATAACATAGTCCCAATGTCCTCAAACGACGACATAACATAGTCCCAATGTCCTCAAACGACAACATAATATAGTCCCAATGTCCTCAAACGTCAACATAACATAGTCCCAATGTCCTCAAACGTCGACATAACATAGTCCCAATGTCCTCAAACGTCAACATAACATAGTCCCAATGTCCTCAAATGACAACATAACATAGTCCCAATGTCCTCAAATGACGACATAACATAGTCCCAATGTCCTCAAACGACGACATAACATAGTCCCAATGTCCTCAAACGACAACATAACATAGTCCCAATGTCCTCAGACGTCAACATAACATAGTCCCAATGTCCTCAAACGACAACATAACATAGTCCCAATGTCCTCAAACGACGACATAACATAGTCCCAATGTCCTCAAACGACGACATAACATAGTCCCAATGTCCTCAAACGACAACATAACATAGTCCCAATGTCCTCAAACGACAACATAACATAGTCCCAATGTCCTCAAACGTCAACATAACATAGTCCCAATGTCCTCAAACGACGACATAACATAGTCCCAATGTCCTCAAACGACGACATAACATAGTCCCAATGTCCTCAAACGACGACATAACATAGTCCCAATGTCCTCAAACGACAACATAACATAGTCCCAATGTCCTCAAACGACAACATAACATAGTCCCAATGTCCTCAAACGACAACATAACATAGTCCCAATGTCCTCAAACGTCAACATAACATAGTCCCAATGTGCTAAGAGGAAAAAATGTAATGTCTTTGTATCAGCGTCTCAAGAGGTTAAGATAACTTGTCAAGTAAAATTATTTTGCTGCACGGACAGATTTTCACAAATTTTATGTTATTTTCTGATAGATTCAAGTGTTTATATGTAAAATTTTGGCCAAGCTTTTTTGCAGTGTGTCTGGAATGTTTCGCAGTATGGCATTAAATCTTTCTAGTTTTGGTCCAAAGTTTTCATTTTTCATAATATCGTGAGCCTCCCCACCATATCATGAGCTTTCCCACGAAATCACCATAAATATTGTTCCGTGATGTTCATACCTTGGCAATATCGTATGGTGAGACTTGGATATTGTTTCACCCCTAATTAAACCTGACCTCCATCTGGATTATACAATGTTAATTAAGCGTGTAACCATAACCAACAGCACCACCCCCAAACACACCATCCATTCATGAGATCCACCGCTCACAGTTGCTCACCGGCCCCACTGCCCGGCAACCGCTGAAGGGCTCGAGCACATGGCCTACCACTCTACGGCGGGGCATCAGGGTTAAGGTGCCCTCAGCTCGGGCTAATGACACTCCCGCAGAGCAACAGATGGTGCAAGTGGAGTCATATGAGGCCCTCCACTGCCAGACAGCTCTCTATAGCCTCCATTGTTTACTTATTCACACCATCACACAGACTTACACATGTTCAGACCCGGGGAGTGCACCGGAGTTCAGCTGCGCTCCTCACTTTTTTCCATCCGCCATTTGTTTAACAACATGAAGGATTGAGGGATAAGGGCCATTAGCGGGGGAGCGGGCGGGGTTGGGGTTTAGGTGAGGTGCATGGTCGGGGGCCGGTTCCTAGAGCGGATAATCTACAAAGTGTGTTTTCTAAAAGGAAAGCGCTTATTCTTTTTAGCTGGGGATCCGTCGCCTGCTTATCTCCATGGACATGTTATGGCTTTGTTTGGAATGTTTCACAGTGTGGCATTAAACCTTTCTGTCGTCAAGGAGACCAAGTTACAAGTAACATCTGTGGAGAGGCGACGCCACTCACAGTCAGAATGTCTGTTTTTTTTTTAGGTATTTTTGAGCTATAAAACCACCTGTAACTGAATAAATACCTGGTTAATGTCACACTGTGGAACATTCCAGGTAGAGCAATGAAATCTCCAGCAGGAGACAGACTCCCAAAAAGTTCCATAGTGCACCTTTAATATCTATCTTGCATTTATGCAATGACACAATGTTACGACCAAGCTCTGCTAGCGGCAGGGGAAGTAACATAGATCATATGGTAAGGTAAGGTAAGGTTTATTTATATAGCACTTTACACAGACACATGTCCCCAAAGCACTTTACACAGCATTTTTTACAGAGTATATATATGAGTGTCATAGCTAACCCGTTAGCCGCCGCGTGCCAAACAGGAAGTGCTCCAGGAGGCTCTTCCGGCTCCTTCTCTCCCTTTTTCCCCATTGACTTACATTGGGATCTTATCGTCCCTCTCTCTGTAACTGCTGCTGTGGCCTCGTCATTTTGGTCTTAAAATGTTCATATGAACCTGCGACACATGATCCTGATTTTTTTTCTACCTATTTTGTCCATCAAAGAATCCTATTCATAACATAGAGCCTGGCTCCAGATTCGCTCCTGTAACTGTGGCATCGGGAGCCTCATTTGAGTGATGCTGAACGGGGACGTTACACTCACTTAGTCCACTCGTATACACGCTCTACAGGAAGTAACAAAAAAAACAAGATGGAAACCGGAATAAATTAAGTAATTTAATTAAAAGGAATGTACAAGGTAAATTAAATAAAAAAGGGGAACATATTTACAACAAACATTTATAATATTTACAAGGTTTAAACAAAAGTGTAACAAAGAACCAAAAACTAAGCAAACTAAACATACAACAAAGAACTAAACAAAAAAACAAAGACAAACAGAGTCACAACATGACAGAAACTAGAGACAAACTAAACTAACACATTAAAATACTGAAACAAATGCCTTTTTTCAGAGTCAAGGACAAACTTGACAGAGACACAAACACAGAATGTCCGACTGTCCACAAAGACCAGCAGCCCTGAACAGGTGAAGCTGATCTCCTTAAACAGGGGGAGGAGTCTGGAGGTGAGGGGGAGGGGCCGAGTGTTGAAGTCCCACCAATCAGGAGCCAGGGCTCAAACAGCAGGAATCCATGGGTCAAAAATAAGAAATGAAAACACAAAAAAAATCAAAGCACTGGGGGCTGTTCCAGAAAGCGGGTTATGTGAAAACTCTGAGTAAGTTCACCCTGAGATGAGGGAAAATCTGGGTTTTCTGTTCCACAAAGCGACGTAACTGAAACACTGAGCCAGTCACCATGGTAACAGACTCTGTGAACTTAACCTGCTCAGGGCAGGTTTTCTTCAAATAACAAAGTTTTTTCGCTCCTCTCGCATGAAAAGTGCTTTGAGACAACATGGCTTGTCCATTCCTCCCAAACCCGATAGACATCGAAGCACAAATTATTCGAAACGCTTTGTGCCGCAAGAGAATCTTTGGCCCCAGGCTGGATATTCTCTCTTTTCTAGATGAATATCTGTTTGAGCGCTACGGCTTTTCGTCAAATGGTATAATTTATCTTAAAGTTTCCTCCGGCCTCACATTATTACAAACTCCACACACCGCGGACGTGCGCTCACTTCCCTTCAAATTTTGTGCATAGTGCTACGTTTGTATGCCAACGGAAGTTTTCTTTATAATATTGGTGACACGGAGCAACTATGGCAAGGCCACAGTGCAGAGCGGTGAGGACAGTTCCCCTGGCACTGAAACGCCTGCTGCCGGTGATGGTGATGTAGGCACTTGTGTCCATGGGGGCGCTGGGCTCAGAAGAGCTTCCCCCAGGGCCTTCAGCCACTGGCCGCTTAGCGTTTTGGCTGAGGGCCTCACCTCAGCCTCGGTCCAAGTGGGTGGAGGCCCTCCACCCGTTTTTTTGGCCTCTGCCTTCTTTCTGTTGGCTGAGCAGAACTCAAATGTTATTTTTTTCTCAAATAGTATTTTATTGAGTGTTCATGTGCACAGTCACATTTGAAATGCAGCCGATTAAACTATAAATGTATAGGCTGAACATATCAAGTTTTCATTTCCTAAGTGAGGTTTTAAGTGGGAGGGCAGGTTCCAACAGCATTTTGTTCATAATTTGCATAACTATTTGAAGTAGCCACTGAATTTACATTTACTTAAACAACCTAAGGCATAAAAAAAAAAAAAAAAACATGCCTTACCGCTTTGGACGACATTTTTATATTTCATTTTTAGTTGCTTCCAAGTTCATTTCTCACCCGTTGGATTGCACCTAAACGAAAATCAGATTTTATTCCTATTCAACTAGGCAAATAAGCGATGATCTTACAGTTGATGTTAACTCAACTGAACAGTTCAAACTTACGCATTGACTCGGGCCGCAGCTTCCTCCCACGCTGCCTCTCTCTCCTTTGCCGCTGCAGGTGTTTGATTTACGAGGGAAAATGTCTTCTTTCTCCACGTAGCCTCCATGAGGACCTCGAGCTCAAGCGGGCTGAAGTAAGTTGATCTGTTTTTGATCGTTGTCATGATGACACTCATGGTTTCGGGGATCCATTGACTATGGCTTTTTATAGTAGTCGTGCACGAGCGTAACTCGAGGTGAACCTACTCAGAGTTGATTTACCTCATTCATATCAGCTGTTCTGGAACTGAAAACTCAGAGTTTCCTGTCTCAGGGTAACTCAAAGTTCAGGGATAGACTCAGAGTTTGTTTAACCCACTTTCTGGAACAGCCCCCTGGAGGCCTGGGGCCATAACACACAAGTTTTTATTGACCAAAAAACTTGCATTTTAATAGTAAGTGGCTTGCCTCTCCACAGATCTGACATGTAACTTGGCCTGTAGGGATAAATAAGTTTAATGCGATACTATGGAACTTTCCAGGCGACATCTCCATGGAGAAAAGCAGGTGATGGTCCTTCCAGAAAAATAACAAATAATAAGTATAAATTTGACGTATCTGTACTTTAGGGTCCATCACCTGCTTGTCTCCATGGAGATATTACTGTTTTGCCTTGCCACACTTTGGAAATGAACTTTGTCATCACAATGGAGACTTATTGGTCAGATCTATGGAGAAGCGAGTCTGCACATGGTAAAAAAAAATGTGTTTTTCAGGATATTTTTGAGCTATAAAACACTTGGAATTGAACAAATGCAAGGGAGATATGTTTAATGCTCTACTGTGGAATATTTTAGGCAAAGAAATAACATCTGCATAGAGACAAGGAGGTAGCGGAACCTCCGAAATAGAAGTTACAATACATAGTGCACCTTTAAGTCCATTTTGCAGTGAATACTTTTTGAGACCGGATAGTTGTACCTTGAACTCTACTACATTTTTGATCAGGACTGAAAAGTGAAAGTATTTTTATTATAATCTTGATACCTGCAGAAAAGACTTGGGGGATATTTTTAACAACTTTATAGTTTGAGCAAAACTATATAAATATACAAAAAAAGTATAAGTATATTTGTTTAAGTTGACTTTTTCCTGCGATACTTTTACATAACAAAACTGAGTACTTCTTCCACCACCGTTCGCCTGCTGTTACCCGACCGAAAGCACTTCGCTGCAGAGGTTTTAACGACGAGCGGTGCACTTAGCAACGGTGTAAAAATAACGAACAAAGAACGGTGAAACGTAAAAAATAAACCAATTACCCTGACAAATTGTAAATCTAAGTTAGGGTTCAGTAATGTCACTACAAATGGAAAAGTTTAGAATATAAAAATAACCACATACTTTATGCCGACAGTCTAAATGCAGCAAACGTTAAAGTAATACAGAAAGCTGTGTCGTGAATAGAGTGGATGGAGTTGGTGTCCTGTCGATTTGAACTACCTGTCGATTTAAGCTCCCGAGGCAGACATTTTGCGGCAGAATACCTACGTTACATGATTGAATAATTTGGATTTAATATTTGATTTTATTGTTATTTTCATTTTCTCTAGTGGAGGCATTATTTGATAGACGACATAGGCCTGTCAAAATGAGCTACCTCTACCTAAGTTCATATAAACGAGTGAATAATTGTGATTCATCAGCGGGAGCATTATTACATGATTACATTGGTCTGTCGATATGTGCTACCTTTAGTCAGAGCTCTATTTGAGCATAAAATGACTGTCCAAATGAACTACACTGCAAAAAACTAAATCTAGTCAAGCTAAAATGACTTGGATTAAGAAAGTTTTACCCTGATTTGAGTAAATTTCACTTGACAAGTAAAATTATCTGCCAGTGGAATAAGATTTTTGTACTTAAAATGACTTAAATTAAGAACATTTTACTTTGAGTAGATTCATCTTGACAAGTGAACTTTTCTGCCAGTGGAATAAGTGTTTTTTCCTAATTCAAGTAAAATTTTATTTTATTTTTTATTTTTGTACAAAATGTAGTTTTTCTTATCTTAAGTGTAGCAAGATGTATTTTCATATTTTAACTTAGGCTACCTAGACATTGTTTTGTTTTTTTCAAGTGTACCTATTCAGATTCATATAAATGAGTTGAAATTTGACATAACTAAGGTATAAAGTGTGATCACCGTGTAGCACCTAGAGCCTCCGCTCAGTGTCATTTCTCTCCAACGACTGGTCAGGAATCAGAATACACTAGACCAGAGGTTCTTAACCGGAGCTCGATGGAACCCCAGAGGTTCGGTGAGTCAATCTCAGGGGTTCAGCAGGGGACAGACTCACATCCAACTCATATGATTCATGATGACACACCCCGTTTGGCCGTTATTGGCTGCAGGAAATTTTGTATTCACAATCGTCTTGTGACTGTCGTGATGGTGACGTGTAATTTCTTTCTTAATATTTTCCCTTCATACGAACTATGTCGAGCAAAAAAAGAAAATGAATTGATAGTCGTCCCTGTCGATTTAGGCTGTGGGGAGCTCATTTTGACAGAACACCAAAAGTGGCTGTTGGGTTAGCTATGTCCATCTGTATACACAATCTATGGTCTAAACTGTGGCCCGGGGTCCAAACACGGCCCTCTGACCAACCTTTTTCTGGTCCCAAATAAACATAAGCAACTTTTTTTACTGCAAGTTTAAAAATTATGTTTATTCTTAAACCCAGACACAACAAAACATTTAGCGTCAGAGCCACTCGCTGACAGGTTGAAAATGCGAGTTGTTGTGTACTTCAGCAAGACACTTACCCCACCTCACCCCTAATGTCTGGTGTGTGAATGTGTGAGTGGTTTCTTGACGTAAAGCATTGTATAAATGTGACAATTTACCATATAATTTCACAATAATGACAGTGTATTTAACTTAAACCGTATATTTTCAAATAAATTAGGTCAAATTGTTCACTAAACAAGTCAAATAAAATGTCATTAAAGAGGGCGTATTATGAAAAATCCACTTTCTACCGTGTTATAACGTTGTTCACTCATCAAAAACATCTCTGAAGAGGTTTTAGAAGCCATCCATGCATGTTTGAGTCATTTAGCGATCTCTCCCGGGCCCTATTCAGACTCTTTTTACAGTTTAGCTGTGAGATTCTGTCCAATTCTCAATAAATATGCAAAAACATAATACAAAACTGCACAAAAATAAATGCCAAATGAAATATATTGTGTTGAGAGTAGAAAATATAACTGATTTGGTTTTGGACTGCGTTGATATAGTTATTTTAGGTCCCCTGTCTGAAAAGTTTGAATGATTCTTCAGTCTAAGGCCCCTCGTCCTTGTCTTGTCTGTGTTTCCATAAGGGCCCTCGATTAAGAACGTTTGGGCTCCTCTGGTCTATTAGTCTCAGTATTAACAGTGGTGCTTTTTTGCCCCCTGCTGACACTGTGATATACTGCAGCGTAAAAGTCTGCAGTCTAAAGAGTAGACAATCATACACAATTACAGACTATGCAGATACTAAACAGATATTTTATAGTGTGTCTTGCCAAAAAGCACAAAAGTCGTGTTCAGCTTTTACTACTGGAAGTTACTATCAGTTCTGTAACTTGGACAATAACAAACAAGACACACATTTTCCAAACATGTACAAAGTAGTAGTAAGTAGTAAAGTACAGTACTAAAAAGTAGAATTTTAAGGCATTTTAAGGTAAAGTACATTTTGATGGATACTTTTTTATTTTTACTTCACTACATTTGAAAGCAGGGATCTGTGGATTTTATTCCACTACATTTATGAAGTCAGAATCAGAATCAGAATCATTTATTAATGGCCACACAACAAGTTGGTGGAATACACACATCTTCTGTGTCTGTTGCAGAACAAAACAATTTTACAACACACTTGCACGATACAACACACACAACAGATAAATATCCAGTTATGAACAGGATTGGTTTAGACTCCGAATGGCAACGGGAAAGAAACTATTCTTGAAGCTGACAGATTTGGATATGATGGACCTGTAGCGCCTCCCAGAGGGCAGGAGTTTGAACAGATTATTGGCAGGATGTGTGGGGTCTGAGGTGATTCTTTTGGCTCTCTGTGTGATGCGTCTGTGATAAAGTGTGTCTATGGAGGGGAGAGTGTGACCAATGATTTTAGATGATTTGTTTACAATACGTTGAAGTTTGTTTTGTGAATGTGAGTCCAAATTACCGAACCAGACTATTATTGATGAAGTGAGAACGCTTTCAATTATTGCTGTGTAAAAGTGGAGAAGGAAGTACTTTTTTTTTTTTTTTTTAATCATTTAAAGATTATTTTTACCATGTTTGTGGTGACATCCTGGCTAAACTTCCACTCTATTTTAACAAATGAAAAACACTTGGGTGAAATAATCTGACATCATTTTGCAGGTCAATTTTGGCAATTCTTGTTGCAGAAACCTCAAATTTTCACAGAATGTACAGAAACAGATCAAGATTTTATATTTAATGTCTTATTTTTGTTCTGTTTTCAGGTTGAGCCGTTCACTCCCAAAGAGAATTTATTTATTTATTCATTTATTTATTTTAATTTATTGGTTTATTTAACAGGGACAGTGTACATTAAATACGGTACTACAAGACTCAAAAACAGTTTTTTTCCCAATAGCAATAATTACTTCACATTTCACAAATTCACACATGCACTGACTGATCCCACATTTCAGAATCTGAATCTGAATCACATTTCCATCCTTATATCCACTGATCCCCTTTCATCCACCTGTGTGCATTACTTAATATAGTGCAATATTTATTTAATACAGTGCAATGTTTTGACTGGGCGCAATATATATCACAGTGCATAATTTAATAATGTGTAACATGTGGTTATAGTGCAATATTTAATACTCTGCAATATTTAAAAACAGTGCAATATTTTAATATTTTGATTGAGTGCAGTATTGATACCGTGCAATAGTTGATTGAGTGCAATATTTAAAGCAGTGCAATATCCTGGTGTCGTCTTGGGTGTCTCAGCTTACTTATTTAATTTATTGTATACTGAGTGTAAATGTACCACATATGTCTCTATATATGTCTGTATATATGTCTGTATATGTGTATATATCTGTCTTGGAGGGGGAGTTGCTTTTAATCTCGTTGTGCATAGTGTGTACATATGTAGAGTGACAATAAAAGGCATTCTGTTCTATTCTATTCTAAATAGCATCACTGTAAATGCACTAGAATTAGCCAAAAGGCGATTTTTCATCCTTTGTCCCTGCACAGATGGTAAAATTGTCTCCCTAAAAACAACAGTAAAAAAAACTGTGAGTAATACAAATATAGAAGAACAGTAAAATAGATAAAACAACTATAAAAGTGTGCAGATAAAAAGCATAATACAGGCATTATGTAAGAAGTCAACAGTCATTCACTTTGTGTCTTAGATTCTGCTCGCACACACTTACCCAAGACTGTGCAGCCTTCAGTGTAAAAATTTGGAAAAAATTCACCAACTGGCAAACAAAGTCCCATAATAAACTTATGATGTTCAGCACCTAAACTGTTCAATTTCAGAGAGCTAGACTTAGTAGTTTTCAAGATAACTGCTTTTAAATCACTTCAATTTTTGTGGGACTTTTACTTTTAGTCTTCCATCTGCTTGTCTCCATGGAGATGTTGCTGTGTCTTGAATGTCCCAGTGTGGCATTAAACGTATCCATCCATCTTGCACATCTTTACGCAATAACACAGGTTTTTATTGCCCTAAAAACTTGCATTCTTACTGTGAGTGGGCTCGCCTCTTCACAGATCTGACACGTAACTTGGCCGTGCAGCGCCACCTGCTGTCGCCGTAGAGATAAATAACCATAATACCATACTGCGGAACATTCCAGGCAGAAAGAAGCAGATGGCGGTGCACCTTTTAGTCGATTTTTTTGTGTGATACTTTTACTTTTCCTCGAGTCACTTTTTACCTTTGTATCTGTACTTTAAACGTAAGCAACAAAATTGAATCCTTCATCCACTGCTTTTTTTTTTAGAGACATGAGCGAGCGCTATGCAAACAAACAGGACGTCAGGCTCATTCATACACTGGAGCGATGGTGCTGTCAAAAACAAGCACACAGATAAATAATTCAAGAGTTATAATTTCCTGCTCTTTTGACGCAAACCACTATGACTACAATTTTTGTGAAAACATTTAAATTTAGTTTGGAGAATGACGCAAAAGCCGACATTAGTATTATGTGTGTCAAATTTGCAGCATCTCCAAACTCAGGGCTGGAACGTAACTGATTACAAATACTCATGTTTCTGTAACTGAGTTGATTTTTTGGTACTTTTTTTAAAACAATTTTTATACGCCCGTGATAAAACGGGACGTATTATGGTATGGCGCTGTCCGTCCGTCCGTCCGTCCGTCCGTCTATCCGTCTGTGGACACATTAAAGCTTTGTAGTGTCTTTAAGTTCTGTTGCTGCAATCTGATTGGTGGAATTCCGATTCTAGAATGTGATGATGTCATACTCATACTCCTACTGCAAGAGCCAGATTTCCCTATTGATTATCCGTCCGTCTGTCTGTCCGTCTGTCCGTCTGTCTGTGGACAATTTCTTGTCCGCGCTCTAACTCCACAACCGTCTCACCTAGGAATGTCAAACTTCCAAACTGCACCAACAATTCATCTTTAACTAGGTTTGACAAATTCTAACTTAATTCTATATACAATAATTCAAAGTACGGGCGTATTTTGCCCCGCTGGCGGAGCTCTTGTTAAATTTGTACTTGTAATGGAGTGTAATTCTAGCCATGTAATTGTATGAGCTCAGGGAATATTCTAAAATGTTGGGGTATGGGTGATATATCGGTTGCAATAACGGTATCGGTCAATAACGATACTCGGTTCTTATATTCAGTACCGAATTTGCGAGTCAGAATGTCTGTTTTTCTTGGTATTTTTGCGTCATAAAACCAAGTGTAAGTGAATAAACGTAAGGTAGAACTGTTTAATGTCACACTGTGGGACATTCCAGGCAGAGCTATGACATCTCTGTAGAAACAAGCAGGTGATGGACTGCAAAAAAGTTCCACAGCGCACCTTTAGTCTCTATCTTATATTTACACAACAGCGCAGGTTTTTATTGACCTTAAAACGTGTGTTTTTGCTGTGAGCTGACTCGCCTCTCCACAGATCTGGCACGTAACTTGGCCCTATGGCGTCACCTTCTGTCTCTGTAGAAAAACATAACCGTAATGCCATATTGTGGAACATTCCAGGCGACATCCCCATGGAGGAAAGCAGGCGACGGGCCTTTCGGGAAAATAACACAGTGCACCTTTATGTATAAATGTGACGTATCTGTGCTTGTCTCCATGGCGATTTTACCGTTTTGCATTGCCACAGTATTCAAATAAACTTGGGTATTGCAATGGAGACAGGTCAGTGGCCAGATCTATGGAGAAGTGAGCCTGCACATGGTAAAAATTCATGTTTTTTAAGGTATTTTTGAGAAATAAAACACAATGCAAGGGAGATTTGGTTAATTGAGTCGTTTTTTTTTTTTTTTTTTACTTTTTTTGAAATAATTTTTACATATGTACTTGTAATTGAGTGTAATTCTAGCCACGTAATTGTACAGGATCAGGGAATATCCTAAAATGCTTCCATAACAGTGTTCATAAGTTAGGGATGGGTTATATTGGTTGCAATATTGGTATTGATATTCTGACTCTGCACTTACATGTATATTCAGTAATGTTTTTTTTTTTTTTTTGCTGAATAACTCAAAATGGAAATGAAAGAGCACAAACATGGAACAAATTATTTTAAATTCCAGGTTTTACAAAAGTGAAAAGTTAAAATAGCATCACAAATCATTCAAATTTACAAAAACAGATCTGTGGGCATCATTATGGATGGAAAAGATGAATGTCAGAGTCCATTATGAGCCATGAAACTGTACTTTACACTGTCTAAACTTCAGGGATCTCTTTTAGTTTATGACGATGACGCAGGTTTGAATTTTAATGGGGAGAAGATGGGGTCAGAAGATGGGGTCAGGTGAATTTGAATTTTTATTTATTCATGGAAAGCCTCTTAATATGAAGCATATCGTTTTCAAGAGGGACCAAGAACATACAACATACAGTTACAAACACATAGTCCCACAACAACGCGGAGCATGTGGTGGATTATGGGGTCAGAAGATGGAGGTCAGGTGATGGGGTCAGAATATGAGGTCAGATATGTAGTTAGATGATGTGGTGAGATGATGGATCAGATGAGGGGGTCAGATGATGGAATCAGATGATGAGGGGCTCAGGTGATGGGTTCAGGTGATAGAGGTCAGAGGATGTGGTTGGATTATGGGGTCAGAGGATGGGGTCAGATGATGAAGGTCAGATGCTATGATTGGATTATAGGGTCAGAGGATGGGACCAGAGAATGAGGTTCGATAATGTGGTCAAACGATGGGATTAGAGGATGGGGTCAGATGATGGGATGAGATAATGGGGTCAGGGGGGGTCGGAGGATGGGGTCAGATGATGAGGATCAGAAGATGGGATCAGATGATGGAGGTGAGATGATGGGGTGAGATGATGGTTTCAGAAGATGTGGTTGGATTATGAAGTCAGGGGATGGAGGTCAGGTGATGGGGTCAGAATATGAGGTCAGATATGTAGTCAGATGATGTGGTGAGATGATGGAAGTCAGAGGATGGGGTCAGATGATGGGATCAGATGATAGGGTCAGAAGATGCCATCAGATGATAGGATTAGATGATGGGGTCAGAGGATGGAGGACAGACGATGTGGTGAGATGATGAGGATCAGAAGATGGGATCAGATAATGGAGGTCAGACGATGGGGTCAGAGGATGTGGCTGGATTATGGAGTCAGGAGATGCAGGTCAGGTGATGGGGTCAGACGATGGGGTGAGATGATGGGGTCGGGGGGGTCAGAGGATGGGGTCAGATGATGGGGTCAGAGGATGTGGTTGGATTATGGAGTCAGGTGATGGGGTCAGATGATGAGGATCAGAAGATGGAATCACATGATGGGGTCAGAGAATGCGGTCAGAGGATGCGGTTGGATTATGGAGTCAGGAGATGGAGATCAGGTGATGGGGTGAGAGGGGGTCAGAGGAGCAGAAGGACAGAAGGGGAAAATGTGTGTCGTTGTCGTACCGTTGCCCGGGCGACGTGTTGTGAGCGCTCAGGAATAACTATTAGTCACAGACTGAGTCACAGACTGAGTTTATGCATGTCCATGTGTTTTCCACTCACGGACGGAGAGAGGGACAGAGAGAGATAAGAGGAAAGAGAGAGGTAGAGAAACAATGTTAAAGAGAAAGGGAGAGAGAATTAAAGCCGCAAGCGGCATCGAACGGCCCTCGCGGGCCGCACATCGCACTTGGCCGACCCGATGCTCCCCCGGGTGGCGCTGACACTCCCCCGGGTGGCGCTGATGAGCCTCTTGTCTCTGTGTGTTTGTGGCTTTGGGCTGAACTTGTCACTAAACACATAAAGTCCACACACACTGGAGATGCTGATGTGTTAACATTGACGAATATGGGCACTTTGGGACATCGCCATGGAAACACCGTGCAAAATACAACTTTGGCCCCCCAGACTTTTTTGTTCGGGCTGACCTGAAGAATCACTGTGGCAATTTTCTTCGTAAGTCAACTGTCTTACGAAGTTCAGCGCTTCGCTGAAGTTCAGCGCTGAAGTTCAGCACTTCGCGCTGAACTTCGTAAGACAGTTGACAACGCGCCCGTCATTCACCATCTCGTCGGGGTCCGCCATTGACCCCCCATTGATTTCCATTCATTTTAGCAGCTATAAATATGGCCCATGCCTTCGGCATGGGGGCTTGGATACAGCTTGATGTCAGGAGTGTGTTTTAGGGAGAGGAGCGCTTCGCGCTACTTTTGTCAACATTGAGTGAATGGGCTTTGCCCATTCACTCAATGTTGACGATGACTTGTTAGCAAGAACAAATATGCATGTCCCATGCCTTCGGCATGGGTTGCTAGGATACTGCTGTTCACGGACAGAGCGATCGAGGGACGAACGATCATCATCAAAGCATTAGGCCCTACGCCCTGTAGGAGTGTCCCAGGGTGTATGCGATGTAATGCGAGTGGATATTGTGTTTCGAGGTAAGGCCTTAGTGGTTAGTGGACTGTGTACTGTGTACTGTGACTGTGTACCCCGAGGTGAAGGTGTAACACCAGTGGATATTGTGTTTCGAGGTAAGGCCTTAGTGTTAGTGGACAGTGTACCCCGAGGTGAACGTGTAACACCACTGGATAGTGTGTTTAGACATAAGGACTTAGCATAAGGAGACAGTGTACCCCGAGGTGAAGATGTAACACCAGTGGATATTGTGTTTCGAGGTAAGGCCTTAGTGTTAGTGGACTGTGTACCCCGAGGTGAAGACGTAACACCAGTGGATAGTGTGGTTCGAGGTAAGGCCTTAGTGTTAGTGGACAGTGTACCCCGAGGTGAAGACGTAACACCAGTGGATAGTGTGTTTGGACTTAAGGTCTTCGTGTTAGTGGCCTGTTTACCCCGAGGTGAAGACGTAACACCAGTGGATAGTGTGTTTGGACTTAAGGTCTTCGTGTTAGTGGCCTGTTTACCCCGAGGTGAAGACGGACCGCTGGGGTACGGGGTGTCCCGCAGTGGTGACGGAGTGTCCCGGGGTGGTGACGGAGTGTCCCGGGGTGGTGACGGACTGCTGGGCGACGGAGTGTCACGGGGTGGTGACAGACCGCTGGGGGACAGAGTGTTCCGGGGTGGTGACAGACCGCTGGTGGACGGAGTGTCACGGGGTGGTGACGGACCGCTGGGGGACGGAGTGTCACGGGGTGGTGACGGACCGCTGGGGGACGGAGTGTCACGGGCTGGTGACGGACCGCTGGGAGACGGAGTGTCCCGGGGTGGTGACGGACCGCTGGGGGACGGAGTGTCCCGGGGTGGTGACGGACTGCTGGGGGAGGGAGTGACCCGGGGTGGTGACGGACCGCTGGGCGACGGAGTGTCCCGGGGTGGTGACGGACCGCTGGGGGACGGAGTGTCACGGGGTGGTGACGGACCGCTGGGGGACGGAGTGTCCCGGGGTGGTGACGGACCGCTCGGGGACGGAGTTTCACGGGGTGGTGACGGACTGCTGGGGGACGGAGTGTCCCGGGGTGGTGACGGACCGCTGGGGGACGGAGTGTCCCGTGGTGGTGACGGACCGCTGGGGGACGGAGTGTCCCGTGGTGGTGACGGACCGCTGGGGGACGGAGTGTCCCGGGGTGGTGACGGACCGCTAGGCGACAGAGTGTCCCGTGGTGGTGACAGACCGCTGGGGGACGGAGTGTCCCGTTGTGGTGACGGACCGCTGGGGGACGGAGTGTCCCGGGGTGGTGACGGACCGCTGGGGGACGGAGTGTCCCGGGGTGGTGACGGACCGCTGGGGGACGGAGTGTCACGGGGTGGTGACAGACCGCTGGGGGACGGAGTGGAGCTCCTCTGCTCAGCCATCTGCCTCATCTCCTCTGAGGTAAATCCTGTACTGTTGTTGTCTTCCATAACTCTGAAAAACTGTGATTGTAAGTGAGAAAGGTAATAGATATGATACTTTCTGAATAAAGTATGCACTCTGCTGTTGTAAAGCTCTGCTGAATGTGTCTTTTCTGTAAAGCAACTTGCAACTGATGATCCGGGTTAGTTACACCCACTATGTGCTTTAGCTTTGAAGTCTCTTTAAAGTGAAAAGCTTTCAGTCTTTCGGTCCTTTGAATCGAAGCTCCGGAGTTGCCACGGTAACAAAACGGCATGGAACTCTAAAGCAATGATGTCCTCGGTCCTGATTTGAATCAAAGCTCCGGAGTTGCCATGGTAACAAAACCCACGGCAACTCCGGAATCTGATTGGTGCTTTTCAGGTTCCAGAATGAGATGATGTCATCCGATGGGGCCAGAGACAGATTCCCCCGTTGATCACGGGGTTCTTTGCCACAAAAAATCTGAACGTTAAAAATTATAAAACACGATTGGAATCACTATTCATACTGCAGAAAAAAGCACTACAAATATTTCATAACGCTGGGTTTTATGACCACACCAATCAGCTATTTATCACACCTGGAGCAAGATTGATGCCTTCAACTTAAAACTTGCATCATACAAACTCCTTCGTGCTTTTCATGATGAAGGGGTGAGGATTTGAAAATAATTACCAGTTAGTAATTTGTCGTGCATGTTATATCTGCTAAATAAAAAGTAGCGTATTATTCTTTGCATTAATTTTCCGTCTATCTTGTTTTTAAAATTCCGGTTAGAGCGCCCCTAGCGGTGGAAGAAAAATCCACAGAATAGCCGCACCTTTGTAAAAGCCGCATGGTTCAAAGCCTGGGAAAAAAGTAGTGTCTTATAGTCCAGAAAATACATAATCATAACAGCCTCATGAGAACTTAACAGAACGCTGGAGTTACATCAAAGAGATTAAAATGACATGACTTTTCCAAAACTTTCATTGAATTTACAAAATTCCATGACTTTTTCAGACCTAGAAAATGACATTTTCAATATCCTTGACCCTTGACCCCGGGAATCCTGTGTTCTGAAATGTTTAAAGGTCTTATATTGTATTACACAGAATAGACTCTCAGAATAGACTCCCTCTAGCCCAGGCATGTCCAAACTATGGCCCGGGGGCCAAATGTGGCCCTCAGACCAATTGTTTTTGGCCCTCAGGCTTCCAGGTGAATTGGCCCATATTACCACAAGTAGTACTTTTTACTGCATGTTTTTGAAATCTACCTTGATCAAGCAAATGTAGTGTGTCCTTCTGAGGGTCTAAGCCTTAACAAAGGTCTGGAGGGTCATTCAAACCTGTTATACATGCACGGATTTGAATTACTCACCGTTTTGATCATCAGTCTATGACCCCCAATCGGCCCTCACGCTGGTCTGTGTTTTAATATGTGGCCCTAGATGAAAAAAGTTTGGGCACCCCTGCTCTAGCCCTACAGTCATTTCTTAAGGTCAAATACAGGGTTCCCGCGGTCATGGAAATCCTGGAAAAGTCATGGAAATTTAGTAAATTCAATTAAAGTTTTGGAAAAGTAATGGAACTTTAGTATCTCTTTAACATAACTACAGCTCTCTGAGAGGCTGTTCTGATTATTTCTGAACGTCAACACACAATAAGGTGTTTTATTTAAAAGAGACACAATAAATGCACTGACAGGATTCTGAATGTTAAAAACTATAATACCAAACCATAAGGTGAGTGGGAAGGGTTCACATTTCATTTTTAGCCCTTTTTATTTTTAGAATATGCTAAATTCTACATATGTAGGTGATGTAAAGTCATGGAAAATTCACTTTAGGTCATGAAAAAGTCATGGAAAAGTTTTGAAATTTTGTCAGTGAAAAAGAGTGGGAACCCTGTATGTAGCTTTTTCTGCTCACTTGCTTGTCTTCCCTCCTCCACTACTCTCCTCCTGTCATCTTCTCTCTCCTCCTCCCTTCTCCTTCTTATCCTCCTTCCCTAACTCACTTAACTCTTATCTCCCCGTCCCTGTCCTCCACCCTACTTTCCTCCCTCCTTCCTTTCTCTCCTCCTGTCTCTTCCTCTCCCTACTTGCTCATCCCCTCACCCTCTACTCCAGGGGTCACCAACCTTTTCAGAGCTGAGGGCTACCTTAAAGAACAAATATTATGCTCCTACAAAATACCAAAACATGTATGAATTGTGTAAAATACCTGTAATATAAGATCCTATCATCTTAATTTCTCATAATTTATGCTCCAGGGCCCATTCTCCTCCCCTCTCTCAGAGCACTGACAGAAAATGACTCGTTTTGCTCTGGCTCCTTTAATGCAAATGAGCTCCTTCACAGCCCTGCCCCCTCCCGGCACCTGGGACTGTTGCGCTACGCCCCCGCAGCCATTGTTGTAGTCCACTACGCCCCCGCAGCCATTGTTGTAGTCCACTACATAACAGAACCGCTCGGTGTGCAAGTTTTCCTGACATTAGATAACTTTTTTCTACGGATTAAAAATGGCACAACCAGAAGAATTTACTGTCCAACTCTACATGTTTGAACCGGAATCTGACCCGGAGCAAGAAGATGTCGAACAAGACGAACCTTTGGACTCTAGGCTTGAAATGAACGCTTCTCAATGGTTATGTTTCACCTCAAAATGCGACACCCTCAAGCCTCTTCTACAGTTGAGAAGAGCCAAACTACCGTGCTAACTATGCTAACCGTGCTAACTATGCTAACGTGCTAACTATGCTAACCGTAATTTTAATAAGATTCAATACACATGAGTTTATCGTTGTGTAAATGTTATTGTTATTTATGTGTATTGATGAAATGATAGTTAAAAAATAAATGCCTTTGTAAATTAAAAAAAATAAGATTAATATTTGCACATTTTTTATACTTATCTCCAAGTCCATTTCGATAAATCTACACTCATTTATCCAACTGTTGTGTTTACTTTTACTTTTTAAAAATTAAATTAATCTCTTAGTTCA
The DNA here is from genome assembly GCA_034769755.1 of Odontamblyopus lacepedii. NCBI lineage: Eukaryota > Metazoa > Chordata > Actinopteri > Gobiiformes > Gobiidae > Odontamblyopus > Odontamblyopus lacepedii. The sequence continues at coordinate 10,971,213 of CM068360.1, forward strand.
TAACCCCCTTGAATATATTTAAAATGTTGCTTGGTAGTAAGTTATTCCTCGTTTTATACATTACCGGAGCAGGTTTATATTTTACTAAATCAAATAACCTTAAGACTTTTGCCTTTAGAAACAGTGGATTTGTATGTTTGTAAGTCACAGGGCTCTTTTCTGTAAAATAACAAGTGGCTTTAGGGTGGTTTTGTATATATTTCCTCATATTTCCACACAATAAATGGATATGGTAAGACTAAAGAATATAAAGTCAACAGAGATTTGCATCCTGTATCTGCTTTGTTTTCCTATAACAGCAATGTTGCTATTTCTGATGCTACGTAGCTCACATGAGGTTTCCAGCAGATTGTATGACCACAATAAACGTGTGATTTTCCTTTGCTAAAAACAGTCAGGACAAATTTTATTTTATCAAACAGTTCTCAATTCTGACCTTTGTATTTTCAGTTTTCATCATGGGTCTTTGTAAAGAAGGTTTCATGCTAGTACGTTAGCATTAACTAGCTTCACATCGAAGTTGAAAAAAAGTTTACACGGATTCGAATTAACATGTTTTTTTGTATTAGCTTCCCCTCTGAAGAGACATAAGCTACGTTTTAAGTCGCAAATAAGCACAATTGTAATAATTTATTAACACAAAGTGGATGGTATTTTGATTTAGCTAATACTTGAAGTTAGCCCGTTAGCCCTAGTGACGTCCCTGTTTACCCGGGACAGTCCCAGTTTTGAGCCCTGTGTCCCCTGTTCCAGCAGATTTATCCAAAACCAGTGATTTATCCCAGTTTTATATGAGAAAATGTAGAAATGTCCCTATTTTTGACTAATCTTATCACTACCAACAATAAAGGGCGGCATAAATTGTCATTTGTTTAGGCAAAACTGTACAGTTAGTAATGAATGGTCTTTGCATATCAGTTTTCCTTAATTACACACTTGTATTTTTTCTATTTTATTATCGCCAACCTAGGGTGACCAGAATTTGAAAATAAAAAAACTGGGACAGCCCCAGTTATTTGGTGGTTGATAATAATAAAAAAAAATCGTTGATGTCTGCAGGCAGCTGGACCAGCTTCCTCAGAGGAACACTGATGTCTTCCATAATTACGTCCTCACAAGCCCTGACTTCATGCTCTTTGGCGATTTGGAACAGGGACTTTCTAAAGCAGGTCTTAGCGTAACACAGGGTCAGGACAGACTGGATCCTGTGTAAGACTCCATGTAAAAAGGACTTTGTGCCAAAGACATCGTTAGGACTGGAGCTCTGGGAGTTGCTAAGGGGAGAGGAGCCCATCTCGTGACAGATGATGGAGAGAATGGATTCTGCAGCCTCTGCACTGTTAGCGCTCACACTGTCCAACAGCTGCTGCTGCTCTTCTCTGCTGAGGCACGCAGATTTAGTAACAGTCTGTGCTGCCTGCTCCAGGATGTCCTTCACCTGTTCAGCTGCAAACTTGGTGCTGGATGTGGCTGCCTTAACCACTTCTTGCTGCAGATGCGCAGACAGGTTCTGCTCCTCTTCCTCCTCTGGGGACACACTGCATGGGTGACAGCAGAAGACCCTGCCCAGACTTGGCTCTGAAACTTGCTGCTTCTTCTGCCCATTACGATGGACACAAGGTGCACAGCTCTGAGCCAGTTTCTGACATACTGTCTGAGGCTTGGTCCTTGGGGAGCTTGCTTGTTCCTGTGAAGCTGCTTTAACCACGTCTTGCTGCAGGTTCTCATTGGAGATCTGTGCCGTTCCAGTTCCACTCTGCATATCTCTCTGCTGCTCCTGCAGAGATGTAGCAGAGTCTTGAGCTCTTAGTTCCAAAACTGAGGAATCTTCCTTCTCCTCTTCCTCCTCTGGGGACACACTGCATGGGTGACAGGAGAAGAGCCTGCCCAGACTCTGCTCTGCAACTTGCTGCTTCTTTTGCCTTTTACGCTGGACAGAAGGTGCACAGGTCTCGTGGAGGGACGGAGTGTCACAGGGTGGTGACGGATTGTGGGGGTACAGAATATCCTGGGTTGATGACGGACCACTGGGGGACGGAATGTTGCGGGGTAATGATGTAACACAAGTGGGTAGTGCGTTTCGAGGTAAGTTCTTAGCATTAAGAGACAGAGTACCTCGAAGTGAAGATGTAATGCGAGTGGATAGTGTGTTTGGACATAAGGTCTTCGTGTTAGGGGATAGTATACCCTGAGGTGAAGATGTAACACGAGTGGATATTGTGTTTCGAGGTAAAGTCTTAGCATTAGGAGATGGTGTACCCCGAGGTGAAGATGTAAAACGAGTGGATAGTGTGTTTGGACGTAAGGCCTTAGCATAAGGAGATGGTGTAGACTTAGACTTAGACTTAGATTTGACTTTATTGATCCCGTTGGGAAGACCCTTCAGGGAAATTAAATTTCCAGCATCTGACAAGTAAGAATAGAACAAACAGTAAGAATAAGACAAACAGTAAAGATAGAACAAAAGAACTCTTAATATACAAAATAGGGCATCAGTACGATACAAAAGGAGAATATATAAACTCAAATAGTCTAAAATAGAATAAAATAAGATAAAAATAGAAAATAAAATAAATAGGGTAGTATGGCACAGTTGGCGTTACAGTATTGTAGTGAGGGTGACCAAGTGAGATATTGCACATTATAAAAGACTATTGCACTTAATACCGTTATTGCACATTATGACATGTCTACCAGTCCTTCCTGTTATGTTATCTCCTCCCCCCAGTGAGGAGTTGTACAGTGTAATAGCCTGGTGCACAAATGAGTTCTTCAGTCTATTTGTCCTGCACTTAGGTAGGATCAGTCTTTCACTGAACAGGCTCCTCTGGTTGATGATGATGGCGTGCAGAGGGTGGCTGGCATTGTCCATAATGTCCAGCACTTTGTTCAGTGTCCTCGTCTCTGCCACCGTCACCAGAGTGTCCAGCTTCATGCCAACCACAGAGCTGGCCCGCCTGATCAGTTTATCCAGTCTGGATGTGTTCTGTGTACCCCGAGTTGAAGATGTAACACCAGTGGATAGTGTGTTTCGAGGTAAGGCCTTAGTGTTAGCCGACTGTGTACGCCGAGGTGAAAACGTAACACGAGTGTATAGTGTGTTTGGACGTAAGTCCTTAGCATAAGGAGACTGTGTACCCCGAAGTGAAGATGTATCACGAGTGGATAGTGTGTTTAAAGGTAATGCTGGAACACGAGGCCATAGAGTGTCCTGAGATGTTGCGGGAACATTGCAGGTTTCCTCTTGAGGGACGAGTGTCTGACCACACGACTGACGGCTGCACTGAATTATCCATCCATCCATCCATCCATCTTCTTCCGCTTATCCGGGGCCGGGTCGCGGGGGCAGCAGTCTAAGCAGGGGCTCCCAAGCTTCCTTTTCCCCCCACTTCCACTTCCTCCAGCTCCTCCGGACGGACCCCGAGGCGTTCCCAGGCCAGCCGAGAGACATAGTCCCTCCAGCGTGTCCTGGGTCTTCCCCGGGGCCTCCTACCGGTGGGACATGCCCGGAACACCTCCCGAGGGAGGCGTCCAGGAGGCATCCGGACCAGATGCCCGAGCCACCTCAGCTGGCTCCTTTCGACGTGGACTGCACGTGCACTGAATTAATTTTCTGTTAATGTTGGCGCCAGTGTTGGGCATGAGTCGTCTGGTGTACTTTACCCACAGTAGGCTCTCTTTGAAATAGAGGCGGGGTGAGTTCCTCACCTCACTGTTCACCATCTCTAGGACTTCCTCAGTCTCTAGGACTTCCTCAGTCTCTTCTGAGTTTGTGAAGAAGTCTCTTAAAGTCTCTGAGAGTTCCAGAGGGGTGGAGCTCCTCTGCTCAACCATCTGCCTCATCTCCTCTGAGGTAAATCCTGTACTGTCGTTGTCTTCCATAACTCTGAAAAACTGTGATTGTAAGTAAGAAAGGTAATAGATATGATACTTGCTGAATAAAGTATGCACTCTGCTGTTGTAAAGCTCTGCTGAATGTGTTCAAAAAAGGAGTAGAAAGAAGCATATCTTATTTTAATCCTACCCCTACAATTTACAATATTATATTCATCTACATGATATTTATTAGACATTTGACTATCATGTCACTCCTTTTGACAATCATTTCCCCCTCTTGAGGATCAATAAAGCATATATTTGTAAATAAAACTGAAGCACACTTCAGTTCATGTGCTGCTTTTCCTTCTTGCTCCATCCTACCAAATATGTAGATGGTCCACTTAATTGTCATCCACCCATATTAAAAACATGAAGAATGGGGGTGGGGATGGGCTTAAGGTGCTTAGGTGAACTGGGGTGCTTATGCATTTTTATTCAAAAACAACAGTTTCTGCACAGTAGAGGGTTTGAGCTGGTTTCTTTTTTGTGTGTGAATAGGAGTTGACAAATATGTTAACTTATAACCTTGTTCGGCGGCAACATTTCAAAATGCTCCCAGACTTGAGATCTCTTCCTGGTTGGTTCCATTGCAAAGCAATAAGAAATTAAACCGACAGAAGAATGAATGCTAATCAAATCAATCCAAATGGTATTGACCAGACAGGCAACGCATCACGTTGTTTCAGCCATTTTAAACACAACTGAGACCTGTGTTCAAAGCCCCGCCCTCTGAACCAAACCAGTCAGCTGATTCAGTCTGAATCCATCCATCCATCCATCCATCTTCTCCCGCTTAATCCGGCTGGGTCGCGGGGGCAGCGTGCTGCCCAATACTCATAGTACCTGACCACCCCTATGAACCCCTCTGCAGGTGGTGAGCCCACCTGCAGAGGGGTTCATAGAAATGGGTCAATGCAACATATATTTTATCAAATTTTTCGCCACTTCTGAATTTTGGGCAAAATTTGGTGCGTTTTTGAGCGTGTTCAGGGGGTCAAATTAGAGCTCAAAGAGCAGAAGAAAAAGAATAAGGAAACAATTTTTTTTAGCAAAAACAATATATCCTTTTACATAGGAAAGACATATTATACATTTTTTGAAAGCTCTCGAGATTCCCCACGTCACCGTGGGGTCATTACTGAATGATTCACTATCTCGTCGGGGTCCGCCATTGACCCCCCATTGATTTCCATTCATTTTAGCAGCTATAAATATGGCCCATGCCTTCGGCATGGGGGCTTGGATACAGCATGATGTCAGGAGTGTCTTTGGTGGACAGGAGGCGCTTCGCGCTACTTTTGTCAACATTGACTGAATGGGCTTCGCCCATTCACTCAATGTTGACGATGACTTGTTAGCAAGAACAAATATGCATGTCCCATGCCTTCGGCATGGGTTGCTAGGATACTGCTGTTCACGGAGAGAGCGAAGTTCAGCGCGAAGCGCTGAACTTCGTCCCTTCGCGATCGAGGAACTTCGTCCCTCGATCGCTCAAGACAGTTGCCAACGATGGGCTTCGCCCAGGCATCATCGTTGCGAAAGCAATAGGCCCTACGCCCTGTAGGGGCTCGGGCCTAAATAAATAAATAAAAATAGTAATAAGAATTTTAGCAAAAACAATATATCCTTTTACATAGGAAAGACATATTATACATTTTTTGAAAGCTCTCGAGCTTCCCCACGTCACCGTGGGGTCATTGGTGAATGACGGGTGCTTACGCGCCCGTCATTCACCATCTCGTCGGGGTCCGCCATTGACCCCCCCATTGATTTCCATTCATTTTAGCAGCTATAAATATGGCCCATGCCTTCGGCATGGGGGCTTGGATACAGCTTGATGTCAGGAGTGTGTTTTAGGGAAAGGAGGGGCTTCGCGCTACTTTTGTCAACATTCTTTCGGTCTTGGTTGCTGACAACAACTCTTCCGAGGAGATACGGGTCACCAGGAAACGTCCTATGAGCAATCCTTTTGTAAATGTGCTGCTGCCACTCCCACTGCTGCATTCACTCTCTGAACTTGACAAGTCCGAGTTTGTCTTTGTTGTTGCACCGATAACCCCTTTGGTTTTGGTTGCTGACGGCTCCTCTTCCGAGGAGATACGGGTCTCCAAGCCGAGTGTGCCAGAAATTTTTTCGCTGCCTGACATATTTGTTATTTGAGTGTGTGTGTTTTTTGAAAAATAAAATAAAAAATAATCAAAAGTAAGTAAAATGTAAAGAAATGTGTTCCTCTCTTTCTCTGCTGGGCTATACGATAACAATACTGACTGTGGGAGGTGAGTGGACAGGGTACGGCCCACTAAATATCGCTGCTTTGAAGTTATAAAGCTTCAAATTCGTCAAAGCTTTACCCTTGATGTCATACAGTTCCTGTAGTGCCTGTTGCCACGGTAACCGCATGGAACATAATAAAAAGAACGAAGAAATAGTTGCACTGCAGCATTCTAGAATTCTGCTGTGTTCGTTTGGCTCCTCCCACTAGGAGATCCGAGGCCGTCGCCTAGCAACAAGCACTGACACGTCCCTTTTCATTGGACGGCGGAACTCGGAAGAGCTCGGAGACCGAGCGAGGTTTCCGAGACAGAATCCAGGATGGTGTGAACAATAATCTCATTATATTAATTTCAGACTTAATGCTGTTACAGATAAAGTGCAAAATGTACTGTTCAGTAACTTAAAATGGTACAAACTACAGCTGCAGCCCTGACAATGAACAGTGCTCTGTTTCTAAGGGATAAACTGTAGAAATTCTGGGATCTTCCCTGGGTAACTATCAGCTAAAAATTTATATTATAATTTATAATAAATTTGTGTTTTTTCCCAGACTTATGTATCAGCTAAAAAAATCACATTCATAATTACAATATACAAAGGTTTGTTAGACACCTGGACTCTCAGACTCGCTCAGACCATCAGAACCCTTGGGTAGATTCTGTAGACTCTGACATTTTGCCTTTGTCACCCTGATGCCTTGAATTCATGCTGTAACATCATTAAAGGTTCTGTAAGGATGATCTCCGTGCCTCTGTGCTGTTTTTTAACTGATTTAACTGCTGATTTAACAGAAGTCAACAACGGCTGCGCCCAGTGTCACTTGTATGAACAGTTTTCATTGTGTTTAGACACTTTGATGGTTTAAATGACGATTTCAGTCACTTGTATCACTGCAATACTTTACTGCGTCTGTATCACTTCCTATGAGTGTGGTAGTGTTACTGCAGTAAAACACCATTCTGAGGTGAATTAGACTCTTCAGGGGGGCAGCCAATCACCAATCAAAGACCAATAACTTAATACATAAACCTTTATTTACAAACTCAAGGTCCAAATTGTAAAATTCATATATAAACACCCATCAGGACACACACACACACCCACACATTCACACCAACACACACACACACACATCCACACATATATAAATAATGTAACATAATATAATTAATGAATAAACATTAATGTGTGCAAAAATTCTGCATATACAAGTGGCACCACAGAGAGGACAGACTGGGCGCGGCTGGATTTGCTAAAAATAAAACCATTTAAAAACAAATTAAAACAATCATAGATGTAAAAAAGTTAAATTAAGATGAAATGGACTGTAAACAGAGTGTAAACGTGCTGTAAATGTGTGCTTCAATGATGAACTTGAACTCAAATGTGATTATTTGTAACGAAATGCGATTTTATTGCAATGAAATATCTAATGTAATGTATGTATATCTAATATATAATGTAATGTATGTACTATATATTTGTAGTGATGAAATGTAGATTTTCTATTCCAGTAGACTCAGGAAGATGAGCTGCTGGCTCTGATTTCAGCTAAATGTAAATGTACGCATGTAAATAAACACATAAACACACTGAAGCAATGTTTATCTAATGTTATTGACATTTGTTTGAGGTTGTGAAATAAAATATGCCACTAGAGTGAACAAACACTTGAGATAATCAGATGTAAATGTAAATGTAAAATGTTTCTATCTGATATTTAGCTAATAGGCCTTGTAGCCCATAACCTACGGGGCACACTGTAAACCCTCCTGGTATTCCTTACAAGAAAAATATGGCTTTAGATTACTTAAAGGTGCACTGTGTACATGGTAATAATTCATGTTTTTTCAGGTATTTTTGAGTTCTAAAACACCTGTAATCTGTCTATTAATGCAAGGACCGTCTGTGTCTGTTTGTCTGTTCCACACTGTTAGAATAAAATGCTTATAATGATGAAGTTATTAAAAAATGTACATCAAGCTAATGCAGTCTCAATTTGCAGAGGGTCTTTCTTTGTTAAGAGAAAGGCAGGCTCAGAGGATGAAAGAGCCTGTGTTAACGCTATCTCTGCTAAAACCAGATGCGTGACCTCTTGTGACCTCTTGCTTAGTTATCAGCTTCGTTCTCAAGCCATATATTTACTCTTATCTGATGAAATGTAAACCTCACTATGTTATCTGTGGTAAGCTTAACAAGATTATGTATACTTTGACCATGCTTTGTACTGACATGATGAATTGTTAAAAGTGAATAAAACCCGTGCTGGAAGGGGGGAGCTTTGGGAGTCTGGGTGCGGACGCGCTAAAGAGAAGCGCGCATCTGGTTTCAGCTCTCCCCCGTGCAGTGCACGTAAAGAGAACTGGCTCAGGCTGATTTAATCCCAATTGTGGTAGGAGACTGGCGTTTAAATTGTCACAAATACTTTCACTGCTTGTGATTGTATAAAATTATGACACACACATACATGACAAAGAAGCTCCTCCCCTTTGAAACATCCCCGTTTCTAAAATAACTATGGTGCTAAATTATGTCTATTATTCATACGACAGTGCAGCGCCCTCATCTGGTAACATATATATATATATATATGCGCATCGCACTCGGCCGACCTGACGCTCCCCCGGGTGCCGCTGACGCTCCCACGGGTGGCGCTGATGAGCCTCTTGTCTCTGTGTGTTTGTGGCTTTGGGCTGAACTTGTCACTAAACACATAAAATCCACACACACTGGAGATGCTGATGTGTTAACATTGACGAATATGGGCACTTTGGGACATCGCCAACGCTTCGCGCTGAACTTCGTAAGACAGTTGACAACGATGATGCCTGGGCGAAGCCCAGGCATCATTGTTGCGAAAGCAATAGGCCCTACGCCCTGTAGGGGCTCGGGCCTAATAAATAAAAAAAAATAATAATTTTAGCAAAAACAGTATTTCCTTTTACATAGGAAAGACATATTATACATTTTTTGAAAGCTCTCGAGATTCCCCACGTCACCGTGGGGTCATTCACCATCTCTTCGGAGTCTCTCATTGACCCCCATTGATTTCCATTCATTTTAGCAGCTGTAAATATGGCCCATGCCTTCGGCATGGGGGCTTGGATACAGCTTGATGTCAGGAGTGTGTTTTGGGGACAGGAGGCGCTTCGCGCTACTTTTGTGAACATTGAGTGAATGGGCTTTGCCCATTCACTCAATGTTGACGATGACTTGTTAGCAAGAACAAATATGCATGTCCCATGCCTTCGGCATGGGTTGCTAGGATACTGCTGTTCACGGAGAGAGCGATCGAGGGACGAAGTTCAGCGCAAAGCGCTGAACTTCGTAAGACAGTTGACAACGATGATGCCTGGGCGAATCGTTGCGAAAGCAATAGGCCCTACGCCCTGTAGGGGCTCGGGCCTAATTAGGGAGGTAAAGATGTAACAATTCAACTGCACTTAAAGAAATGAAAAGCTCCAATGCAAATTAAGGACACGGGAGGTCCTATCCACATCAGCAGGGGTCAATTACCCACAAATACAGTACTTTTATAAGCAATACCGGTGCGTGTGAGAAATGTAAACCACACCTTTTGCCACGCTCGAGCGCACCCCGTTTCCTCTTCACCAAACAAGAAGATACAATACAATAACCCACAGTCAAAAACCCTCCACCCAGTCACCACCATAATGAGTCCCCGTGGCTCCCCAACAAAGTTTCCCAAAGTTCTGAGCAGCCGCGCCCCAACAGGTAAGTAAAAGGTCACTGAAGGCTATACTCACGACCACCGCCCTCATAGAGTTCAGTTCAGTTTTGGGTAAGTTGATCGAAGCCCAGCAGGTATGAATGCAAATGGCGCAGGGAAAACGCTATAATCCCAAATGAATATAATCCAGTATCGATCCACGGACAGATACCTCTGGCACGGCTCCAAAAACAGTGTGACATTACCCTACATGCCTTTCTCCTAATAAATACCCAGTGCCCCTGGAGAGGGCGCAAAACACAGTTCAGGAAAAAACAGCATTTATAAATGACATGTATTAAAGGACCTTTCCCAAATATACAACACCAGCAATGAAGTAATTCCCCTGCTGATGGGGACAAAAAAACTGAGGATCTAGGTGGTCTTTACATCACAAACACCAACACACTCTCTTTCTACCTCTCTCTTTCTCTCTCTTTCTATCACCCCCTTCTCTCTCTATTTCTATCTCCCCCTCTCTCTTTCTTTTTTATCTTCCATGTCTCTGTTTTTATCTCTTCTTCTCTCCCTCTGTCTTTCTATCTTACTCTCTCTCTCTTTCTGTTTCCCCCTCTAAATAAATAAAATAAAAAATAATAATAAAATAAAAAAAAATAATAAAATAAAAAATTAAATAAAATAAAAAATTGGCCCTCTCTTCCGCTTCCGCCTCACTGTGCCTCCTGCTCGGCGTGAAGGACAAACCTGTGAATTTGTGGATTTTTCGGATTCCAAACTGCCTTTTCCTCCACGGTGAGTTGTTGAGCAGCAATCTGTGAACTATTCTTGTGATTAGCGCTCGTATTTATGTTGGTAAATAGCGCTTATCCAGCACGTAACACGTAAATATGCTTCAGATTTGATACTGCTCCACTTCCTACGGATATAAATACACACAAGTGTGACCGGTGTGTCTTGCCTTCTCATCTATCTCAATGACCCACAGAAGCTGCTGAAGTTTGGTGTGACAGCAGTTTCCTCTTCCGGTCGGGTGTGTGTGTGGGAAGCGTGCATTAGAGGAGCGGGCTTTTTGACTTTTTTACATAGAGTTGTATAGCTTTTTCACTGGATTCTATCGTATTTTTTTTCTGATTTGGCGAGGGGACACTCACCTGTCCAGGTGCGCTCCGGCCGCACGATGCCCGTGCTGGCCGGAGCAAGTGACTATGAGCAGCTGACACGGCGCCATGCTGTGAAACTGGTGCCTACAGTGAACTGCTCTGTGGAAGAGGCCACCCTCGCTGTTGGGAATAAAGTGGGATATGCCAACATAAAGTCCGCGTCACGCATGAATGGAGCTATCATAATGTTTCTGTCCAGCACGGAAAAGGTGTCCGAGGCTGTAGAGAAAGGAGCCGTCATCCAGGGTTTATACAGTATACATCTGTCCTGCCTCTGGTGAGTCCCGCCAAACATGTTACTATCTCCAACGCTCCTCCGTTCATCAAAAATGACATCTTGGCCATGGAACTGTCGCGTTTTGGCCAACTTGTGTCGCCGATCAAAATGATCTCGCTCGGCTGCAAGTCCCCGTTGCTAAAGCATGTTATATGCCACCGTAGACAAGTAATGATAGTACTCAAGGACAATCGTACGGATCTTGATGTGTCTTTTAGCTTCAAGGTAGACGGTTTCAACTACATGGTCTTTGCCACCTCAAACACTATGAAATGTTTTGGTTGCGGCGCAGAGGGACATTTAATCAGGGCATGTCCAGACCGAGTTGCTCCAACGGTGCGTAATGACGCACGCACCGCGGCCCCAGTCCCACCCTCGAATGATGCCAGTGCGGTGGAGCCGTTGGGCGACGCAGATGCGGAGCTGGCCGCTCCTGGTGCAGCACAAGACACGGACGTCCCCGCGGAGCCCGTGTCCGAGACCGCGCCTCCCGCTGCAGAGCCTGAAACTCCCACTACGGATCCCGCTCTTCCCGTCAATTCTGGCGCGGCTCCGAGTGATTCGCTAACTGAGGACAGTGCTTTGCCTTGCGAGCAGCAGGTGACTGCTGACCCAGTCCCTGCGTCACAGAGCCAGAGCGCAGAGCTCAGAGACAGTGAAGGGGAAGAGGACAGTGACTATTTAGAGGAGGGCATGTCAGATGAGGAGGACTTGTTTGTTTATCAGCAAAAAAGGAAAAATATTGACAGCTCCCAGAACAATGAAAAGCAGGTAACACGCAGGTCTAAACCGTCAAACTGCTCTCAGATGGACTTAAACAGCACAGGAGCCGAACACTATTCACCTGCTGACATTAAAAAGTTCTTACAAGAGACCAAAGGAGTGAGGAGTGTAAAAGTGGAACATTTCTTCCCAAACCTGAAGCTGTTTACAGAGTCAGCCCGCTCCCTTACGCGCTGCCCAGCCACACAGGAGGAGGAGGTGCTCACAGACCAGGAGGTTTATCGTCTAAGGAAATTGCTCATCAAAGTCAAGGCCCAAGTGGCTAGTCAAGAGTCTTAGTACAATGATGTTATGTTTATCCAGTTTAAATGCCATTATATATGTTTTCTATCTTTTTAACTTTAGTCATGTGTGATTTTAAAGTTGGAACTCTAAATGTTAATGGAGCCAGAGACAGAGCAAAACGTGCAGCTGTCTTCCAGCTCATACAGATGAAGAGGCTGGACTTGGTGCTGCTGCAGGAGACTCATAGCACTCCTGAACTAGAGGCTCAATGGAGCAGAGAGTGGAATGGACAGGTTTTTCTTAGTCATGGCTCCAGCCGCAGTGCAGGGGTGGGCCTGCTCTTCTCTAAGAGTTTTCTGCCTGTTACTGTGGAGACAAAGGAGGTGGTGGCAGGGCGTGTGCTGCAGGTACATGCTCGTTTTGAGGACACTGCAGTACTATTCTTGTGTGTGTACATGCCATGCACTAGGGCACAAAGGATGTCTGTGATGGACACTTTGTGTGAGTGCCTGAGGAGGTGTAGGGATACTGGAGACTTCCTGTTTGTGGCTGGCGACTGGAACTGTACTGCAGAGCCACGTTTTGACCGGAACCATCATGAACCCCACCCTGCCTCCTCCCTTAGGCTGCAGCGGCTTATAGAGGCGCACAGCCTGGAGGATGTGTGGAGGACTCTGCATCCCGCTGACAGGCAGTACACATGGTCGCACTGTAAGGACAATAGACTGGCTCTAGCTCGCTTGGACCGTGTGTACTGCCTTAGACACCAGCTGTCTATTTGTACATCTGCTCATATTAGTCCTGTGGGCTTTTCGGACCATAATCTTGTAGTGTGTAATGTACATATTTCTAATGTTCGTGTTCATAGTGCCTATTGGCATTTTAACACCTCGTTGTTACATGATAAATCTTTTAAATCTGCTTTTATTTTATTTTGGGAATCACACAGGCACTGTAAAGCACAGTTTGCCAGCCTTCAGCAGTGGTGGGACTTCGGTAAAGTCCAGATCAAACAGCTGTGTCAGCAGTGCACTCATGGTGTCACAGGGGACAGGGCCCGGCGTATGAAGGAGTTGGAGATACAGGTAGTAGAACTGCAGTCTTTAGCAGAGTCTACAGGAGAACGGGGGTGTTTACAGTCCCTCAAAACAAAAAAGTCGGCCTTGGCCAGCCTGCTGGGCACCTCTGCACAGGGGGCTCTGGTCCGGTCCCGCCATATGGACCTCTCCCAGATGGATGCTCCATCTCAGTTCTTCTTCAGCCTAGAGAAAAAGAATGGTCAGAGGAAAATGATTCACTCGCTGCGCTCTGACAGCGGCAGCATAATTACAGACTCCTCAGAGATCAGGAGTCATGCCTCCAGTTTTTACAATAACTTGTATTCATCTGAGCTGCCTCACAGCGCTGACATGAGGAGGCGGTTTGGAGATGGTCTGCCTCAGGTCAGTGCAGAGCAGAATTACAAGTTGGAGGCTCCTGTGACCATGGCTGAACTGACTGCTGCTGTCGGGAGCCTGAGAACAGGCAGAGCTCCTGGGATAGACGGTCTCTCAGCTGACTTTTATAAGGCCTTCTGGGACATAGTAGGAGAGGATCTTCTGGAGGTATTCAGGGACAGTCTGCAGAGTGGCCGCCTGCCCCTAAGCTGTCGCAGGGCAGTGCTTGCCCTGCTGCCAAAGAAGGGTGACCTGCAACTGCTGAAGAACTGGAGGCCGGTGTCACTGCTCTGCACGGACTATAAAATCTTGTCCAAAGTCCTGGCATCCCGGCTGCGGGAAGCAATGGCCTCCATAATCCATATGGGCCAAACCTACTGTGTGCCTGGCAGGCTCATTAGTGATAACATCACACTAATCAGGGACGTTTTGGAGGTCTCTACCTCATTGGGCATCAACCTGGGTCTGATTTCAGTAGACCAGGAAAAGGCGTTTGACCGGGTTGAACACCAGTACCTTTGGCAGACCATGGCTGCTTTTGGGTTCAGCCCTGGTTTCATCACTTACATCCAGGCCCTGTACAGTGATGTCATGAGTGTATTGAAGATTAATGGGGGGCTTAGTGCTCCTTTCAGTGTGGGGAGGGGAATCAGACGGGGCTGCTCCCTGTCGGGGATGTTGTACACACTGGCCATTGAGCCGCTCCTCCACCGACTCAGGTCAGACTTGCAGGGGGTGCAGATCCCCGGGTGTCCACTCCCCTTTAAAGTGTCAGCCTATGCTGACGATGTTATGTTATTTGTGACTTCACAGAGGGACATTGACTGTGTGGCCCACACAATTCACCAGTTTGGCCAGATATCCAGTGCCAAAATTAACTGGAGTAAAAGTGAGGCCCTGTTGGTTGGGGAGGGGCTGCAGGGTGTCAGCTTGCCAGGTGGACTAGTTTGGAGCACGGGAGGGTTTAAATATCTGGGGATCTTCTTGGGCTCTGACAGTCTTCAGAAGAACTGGGATCAGACAGTGGAGAATGTCCAGGGTCGTCTGAACAGGTGGAGGTGGCTGCTGCCCAAAATGTCCTACCGGGGGAGGGTGCTTGTAATTAATAACCTGGTGTCCTCTGCCCTGTGGCACAAGCTTATGTGTGTAGACCCACCTTCCTCCCTCCTGTCTATGTTACAACCACGGCCCCTGAAAAAGGGGTATAAAACTTGAGTAAATAAAACAGCGGTTGTTCAGGTCTCAAGTCAGTGGTTTTTAATGACAAATATTAATTATAACACAACTTTTGTACAAACTTGGTACATCAAAAGCACATATTTACCTGAAAAAGGGGGATAAAACTTGAGTAAATAAAACAGCGGTTGTTCAGGTCTCAAGTCAGTGGTTTTTAATGACGCAAGACCGAACCAGAGCTCCCCCTACTGTCCACCGGACCGGATGTGCTTCATTCAATCAAATACAACATAATGCAATACAAATAATAATCATGTACCAGTTAAATTAAATTACTTCACCTTTTTAATATAAATCCTACTATAATTATATATGGAACAGTAGTAATATTGTATAATAAATGTATACCTTTTAAATTGTAAATGTACGTAATCTTTTAAATTGTCTTGTTTTACAACCATTACATCTACAATCCAGAAAATCCTAGTAGATTTCTTCTGGGACAAATTGCACTGGGTTCCACAAGCGCTGCTCTACCTCCCTAAGGAGCAAGGCGGACAGGGACTCATCCATCTCGCCAGCCGGGGAGCTGCTTTCAGGTTGCGTTTTCTCCAGAGGCTTCTGACAGGTCCAGAGGAGCTACAGTGGAGGCCACTAGCTGTGTCCATCCTGCAGAGGGTGTGGGGCCTGGGCCTCTCTCTGTTCCTCTCAAACCACCGACCGAATACCCTCCCCCTTTTCTATCGTGGCCTGGTGTCTGTGTGGAGCACCCTGAGGAGGCAGCGGCAGGGGAATAACTCACTCTACTGGCTCCTCAAAGAGCCCCTGGACTATCCTGGCTGGGCGCAACCTGCATTGGGTGACCGTTTTAGCTCTAAAGGGGTCCTCACTCTGGAGCAGCTGCTGGAGAGGACTGGTCCTGACATGGACAACATAGAGACTCTGGCTGCTCACCTGGGCCTGAGGTCTGTTTGCACGCTGGAGCGACTCCTGTGTCACTGGAGGCAGCGGCTGACGGAGCAGGAGTGGACTCTGCTCAGAGGGTTCACCTCTGGCTCACTGTCTCCAGTCTCCACTGACCCCTTTCCCAGCATCATCCTGAGTCCTGACTTCACAGACTCTTCAGGCCCCCTGCTGGCATATCCTATATCTGCATCCCTGGAAGCAGCCTCCGGGAAGACTTTCTACAGACTGATGGTCCAGGCCCTGAACCATCACAGACTCTGTGCTCGCGTGGACACAGTGTGGAGAGCTCACCTGAGCCTGGCCCCCACCCTTAGCCCAGCTTGGGGCTTCCTGTACAAGCCCCCCCTCACCAAGAGACAGGGAGACCTGCAGTGGAGACTGCTGCATGGGGCAGTGGCGGTTAACTCCTTGATCCATCACATGAACAGTGCTGTGGGGGAGGGCTGTCCCTTCTGTGGGATCAGGGAGACCGTGTTCCACTGTTTTTGGGAGTGTGAGCGTCTGACACAGCTGTTCCACCTGCTGGGGGCAGTGTTCAGGAGTGTGGGGCAGGTGTTTAATGCCCAGGTGTTTGTGTGTGGGCTCAGTTACTCTGTACAGAGCAGGAGGAGGGGCAGGCTGCTGAGCTTCCTGCTAGGACAGGCCAAGATGGCGGTGTATGTGAGCAGGAAGAGGAGGCTGCAGACTCAGAGTGGGGTCAGTGTGAGGACCATGTTTGTCAGGATGGTGTAGGCCAGACTCAGGCTGGAGTTTGGACTCTACTCCATGAACAGTGATGAGGAGGGTTTTGAGGAGCGCTGGGGCTTTGGGGGGGGGGGGGGTGTTAGCCTGTGTGAAGGAGGGACAGCTCTTTTTTGGACCTCTGTTTTTGTAAATGATGTAAACAATGTAAATAGTGTAAATAGTCTGTATATGTAATGTCATTGTCATGTAAATAACACGAGGTGTGAGTTCAGTGTAAAATGTTTTGACAGACACAATAAAGGTCTGTTAAAAATCAAAAAAATCTATCTTCCTCTATCTCTCTCTTTCTGTCTTCCTCTATCTCTATCTTTCTGTCTTCCTCTATCTCTCTCTTTCTATCTTCCTCTTTCTCTCTCTTTCTATCTTCCTCTGTCTCTCTTTCTATCTTCCTCTATCTATCTTTCTATCTTCCTCTCTCTCTTCCTAGCTTCTTCTGTCTCTCTTTCTATCTTCCTCTGTCTCTCTTTCTATCTTCCTCTATCTCTCTCTTTCTGTCTTCCTCTATCTCTCTCTTTCTGTCTTCCTCTATCTCTCTCTTTCTGTCTTCCTCTATCTCTATCTTTCTGTCTTCCTCTATCTCTCTCTTTCTATCTTCCTCTTTCTCTCTCTTTCTATCTTCCTCTGTCTCTCTTTCTATCTTCCTCTATCTATCTTTCTATCTTCCTCTTCTCTTCCTAGCTTCTTCTGTCTCTCTTTCTATCTTCCTCTGTCTCTCTTTCTATCTTCCTCTATCTCTCTCTTTCTGTCTTCCTCTATCTCTCTCTTTCTGTCTTCCTCTATCTCTCTCTTTCTATCTTCCTCTATCTCTCTCTTTCTGTCTTCCTCTATCTCTCTCTTTCTGTCTTCCTCTATCTCTCTCTTTCTGTCTTCCTCTATCTCTCTCTTTCTATCTTCCTCTATCTCTCTCTTTCTATCTTTCTCTATCTCTCTCTTTCTATCTTCCTCTATCTCTCTCTTTCTGTCTTCCTCTATCTCTCTCTTTCTGTCTTCCTCTATCTCTCTCTTTCTATCTTCCTCTATCTCTCTCTTTCTATCTTTCTCTATCTCTCTCTTTCTATCTTCCTCTATCTCTCTCTTTCTGTCTTCCTCTATCTCTCTCTTTCTGTCTTCCTCTATCTCTCTCTTTCTGTCTTCCTCTATCTCTCTCTTTCTATCTTCCTCTATCTCTCTCTTTCTGTCTTCCTCTATCTCTCTCTTTCTGTCTTCCTCTATCTCTCTCTTTCTGTCTTCCTCTATCTCTCTCTTTCTATCTTCCTCTATCTCTCTCTTTCTATCTTTCTCTATCTCTCTCTTTCTATCTTCCTCTATCTCTCTCTTTCTGTCTTCCTCTATCTCTCTTTTTCTATCTTCCTCTGTCTCTCTTTCTATCTTTCTCTGTCCCTCTTTCTATCTTCCTCTATCTATCTTTCTATCTTCCTCTCTCTCTTCCTAGCTTCTTCTGTCTCTCTTTCTATCTTCCTCTGTCTCTCTTTCTATCTTCCTCTATCTCCCTCTTTCTGTCTTCCTCTGTCTCTTTTTCTATCTTCCTCTATCTCTCTCTTTCTATCTTCCTCTGTCTCTCTTTCTATCTTCCTCTATCTATCTTTCTAACTTCCTCTCTCTATTCCTAGCTTCTTCTGTCTCTCTTTCTATCTTCACCTCTCTCTCTTTCTATCTTCCTCTATCTCTCTTTCTATCTTCCTCTGTCTCTCTTTCTATCTTCCTCTATGTCTCTCTTTCTATCTTCCTCTGTCTCTCTTTCTATCTTCCTCTATCTCTCTCTTTCTGTCTTTCTCTATCTCTCTCTTTCTGTCTTCCTCTATCTCTGTCTTTCTGTCTTCCTCTATCTCTCTCTTTCTATCTTCCTCTATCTCTCTCTTTCTATCTTCCTCTATCTCTCTCTTTCTGTCTTCCTCTATCTCTCTCTTTCTATCTTCCTTTATCTCTCTCTTTCTATCTTCCTCTATCTCTCTCTTTCTATCTTCCTCTATCTCTCTCTTTCTGTCTTCCTCTATCTCTCTCTTTCTGTCTTCCTCTATCTCTCTCTTTCTGTCTTCCTCTATCTCTCTCTTTCTGTCTTCCTCTATCTCTCTCTTTCTGTCTTCCTCTGTCTCTCTTTCTATCTTCCTCTATCTCTCTCTTTCTGTCTTCCTCTATCTCTCTCTTTCTGTCTTCCTCTATCTCTATCTTTCTGTCTTCCTCTATCTCTCTCTTTCTGTCTTCCTCTATCTCTGTCTTTCTGTCTTCCTCTATCTCTCTCTTTCTATTTTCCTCTATCTCTCTCTTTCTACCTTCCTCTGTCTCTCTTTCTATCTTCCTCTCTCTCTTCCTAGCTTCTTCTGTCTCTCTTTCTATCTTCCTCTGTCTCTCTTTCTATCTTCCTCTATCTCTCTCTTTCTATCTTCCTCTATCTCTCTCTTTCTGTCTTCCTCTATCTCTCTCTTTCTATCTTCCTCTATCTCTCTCTTTCTGTCTTCCTCTATCTCTCTCTTTCTGTCTTCCTCTATCTCTCTCTTTCTGTCTTCCTCTATCTCTTTTTCTATCTTCCTCTATCTCTCTCTTTCTATCTTCCTCTGTCTCTCTTTCTATCTTCCTCTATCTATCTTTCTATCTTCCTCTCTTTATTCCTAGCTTCTTCTGTCTCTCTTTCTATCTTCCTCTGTCTCTCTTTCTATCTTCCTCTATCTCCCTCTTTCTGTCTTCCTCTGTCTCTTTTTCTATCTTCCTCTATCTCTCTCTTTCTATCTTCCTCTGTCTCTCTTTCTATCTTCCTCTATCTATCTTTCTATCTTCCTCTCTCTATTCCTAGCTTCTTCTGTCTCTCTTTCTATCTTCACCTCTCTCTCTTTCTATCTTCCTCTATCTCTCTTTCTATCTTCCTCTGTCTCTCTTTCTATCTTCCTCTATCTCTCTCTTTCTATCTTCCTCTATCTCTCTCTTTCTGTCTTTCTCTATCTCTCTCTTTCTGTCTTCCTCTATCTCTCTCTTTCTATCTTCCTCTATCTCTCTCTTTCTATCTTCCTCTATCTCTCTCTTTCTGTCTTCCTCTATCTCTCTCTTTCTATCTTCCTTTATCTCTCTCTTTCTATCTTCCTCTATCTCTCTCTTTCTATCTTCCTCTATCTCTCTCTTTCTGTCTTCCTCTATCTCTCTCTTTCTGTCTTCCTCTATCTCTCTCTTTCTATCTTCCTCTATCTCTCTCTTTCTGTCTTCCTCTATCTCTCTTCTTTCTATCTTCCTCTGGCTCTCTTTCTATCTTCCTCTATCTCTCTCTTTCTATCTTCCTCTGTCTCTCTTTCTATCTTCCTCTATCTCTCTCTTTCTGTCTTCCTCTATCTCTATCTTTCTGTCTTCCTCTATCTCTCTCTTTCTATCCTCCTCTTTCTCTTTCTTTCTATTTTCCTCTATCTCTCTCTTTCTATCTTCCTCTGTCTCTCTTTCTATCTTCCTCTATCTATCTTTCTATCTTCCTCTTCTCTTCCTAGCTTCTTCTGTCTCTCTTTCTATCTTCCTCTGTCTCTCTTTCTATCTTCCTCTATCTCCCTCTTTCTGTCTTCCTCTATCTCTCTCTTTCTATCTTCCTCTATCTCTCTCTTTCTATCTTCCTCTATCTCTCTCTTTCTATCTTCCTCTATCTCTCTCTTTCTATCTTCCTCTCTCTCTCTTCCTAGCTTCTTCTGTCTCTCTTTCTATCTTCACCTCTCTCTCTTTCTGTCTTCCTCTATCTCTCTCTTTCTGTCTTCCTCTATCTCTTTCTTTCTATTTTCCTCTGTCTCTCTTTCTATCTTCCTCTATCTCTCTCTTTCTGTCTTCCTCTATCTCTATCTTTCTGTCTTCCTCTATCTCTCTCTTTCTATCCTCCTCTTTCTCTTTCTTTCTATTTTCCTCTATCTCTCTCTTTCTATCTTCCTCTGTCTCTCTTTCTATCTTCCTCTATCTATCTTTCTATCTTCCTCTTCTCTTCCTAGCTTCTTCTGTCTCTCTTTCTATCTTCCTCTGTCTCTCTTTCTATCTTCCTCTATCTCCCTCTTTCTGTCTTCCTCTATCTCTCTCTTTCTATCTTCCTCTATCTCTCTCTTTCTATCTTCCTCTATCTCTCTCTTTCTATCTTCCTCTATCTCTCTCTTTCTATCTTCCTCTCTCTCTCTTCCTAGCTTCTTCTGTCTCTCTTTCTATCTTCACCTCTCTCTCTTTCTATCTTCCTCTATCTCTCTCTTTCTGTCTTCCTCTATCTCTCTCTTTCTATCTTCCTCTATCTCTCTCTTTCTGTCTTCCTCTATCTCTCTCTTTCTATCTTCCTCTGTCTCTCTTTCTATCTTCCTCTATCTCTCTTTCTATCTTCCTCTCTCTTTCTATCTTCCTCTATCTCTCTTTCTGTCTTCCTCTGTCTCTCTTTCTGTCTTCCTCTATCTCTCTCTTTCTGTCTTCCTCTATCTCTCTCTTTCTGTCTTCCTCTATCTCTCTCTTTGTCTTCCTCTATCTCTCTCTTTCTGTCTTCCTCTATCTCTCTTTCTATCTTCCTCTATCTCTCTCTTTCTATCTTCCTCTATCTCTCTCTTTCTGTCTTCCTCTATTTCTCTTTCTATCTTCCTCTATCTCTCTCTTTCTATCTTCCTCTATCTCTCTCTTTCTGTCTTCCTCTATCTCTCTCTTTCTGTCTTCCTCTATCTCTCTCTTTCTGTCTTCCTCTATCTCTCTCTTTCTATCTTCCTCTGTCTCTCTTTCTATCTTCCTCTTTCTCTCTTTCTATCTTCCTCTATCTATCTTTCTATCTTCCTCTCTCTCTCTTCCTAGCTTCTTCTGTCTCTCTTTCTATCTTCACCTCTCTCTCTTTCTATCTTCCTCTATCTCTCTTTCTATCTTCCTCTGTCTCTTTCTATCTTCTCCTCTCTCTCCTTCTATCTTCCCCTCTCTCTTTCTATCTCTCCCTTGCTCTCTCTCTCTTTCTATCTCCCCCTCTCTGTTTCTATCTCTCCCTCTCTCTCTCTCCCTCTCTCTTTCTATCTCCCTCTCTCTCTCTCTCTCTCTCTATCTTCCCCTTCCTAATCTCTCTCTCTTTCCATGTAAATATATTTAACTGCTCCACCTGAACTGCTTCACAGTGCGGCATTAAACTTATCTCCATGGAGACAAGCAGGCCGAGGTACAGATCAGATCAGTGGAGAGGCGGCCCGCTCGCAGAAGAACGCACAAACTGAACCCTCCACCAGAAAAGTGACACAATACATCTTTAAAAGGACTTTAAACCCGGCAGTTTCCTCTTTCTAACCTGCAGCTCGCCTGTAGTTCCCCTCTTTGAACACTTGGTGGCAGCATCGCACCGTCTAACACCAGCGCTTTTCTGCAGAGTTGGCTTTTTTCGACCAGCAAAAATCAGAACGTTTTAGTTTTATTTCATATATTAAACCTTTATTTTCTCACTCGAAAACAAAAAACGAAACACAAAATTAAAATCACATAATCAGGCTTTTACGCAGATTTTATCGATAAAAATCCGTTCCAAAGCAGTTGTCGTCATTAATTCTAAATAAATAAATGAATGTTAGCTTGGCCTTGTTAATTCCGTAATAATTTGAGCTCCCATTGGGCGTCGCGGTTTTGTTTCTTTTTGATTGGTTAATTTTTTTTTTTTTTTTTAAACGTCAAATCACATTTTTTTTAAATTGTGAACTTATAATTTTGACTTTGCAGATCCTCTTTTTTCCCCCTCTTTTACTTCCTCTCTTCCCTTCTCTTTCCTTTTCTCTCTTCATCTTCCTTTTTTCTCTCCTTTCTCTCTTTTTCTCTCTCACCCCTCTCTTTCTCTTATCTTGTTCTCTCTCTTTTATCCCTGTCTTTTTCTCTCACTCTGGGGTCTGTCTTTCTCTTTCTCTCACTATTTCTTTCTCTCTTTTTCCCCTTGCAGTTCCTCTCTCTCTTTCACCATCTTTCTTCCTCGCTTTTCTTGTTCTTCCTCTCTCTCCATCCCCTGTCTCTCTTTCTGACTCTTAATTTTTTCTCTATTTTTTCCCTCTCTTTTTATCCATCGCTCTCTTCCTCTTTCTTGCTTTCCCTCACTTCCCCTCTTTCTCCTTCTATCATTCATTCTTTCTTTTCTCCCTATCTCTTTCTCCTTCTCTCTTTTACACCTGCAGTTCTTCTCTCTGTCTCGTTTTCTTCCTCTCTTTTCTCTCTCCCTCTTCTCTCTCATCCTTTGTCTCTCTTTCCCCCTTCCTTCTTCTTTCTCATTTCTCTTTTCCCTTTTCTCCCTCTCTTCCCTTTTCTTCCTCTCTTACACTCTCCCTCTCTCTATTTCTTTTACTTTCTCTCTCTTCATTTTTCTTTTTTTTCTTTTTTCCCCCTCTTTTACTTCCTCTCTTCCCTTCTCTTTCCTTTTCTCTCTTCATCTTCCTTTTTTTCTCCTTTCTCTCTTTTTCTCTCTCACCCCTCTCTTTCTCTTATCTTGTTCTCTCTCTTTTATCCCTGTCTTTTTCTCTCACTCTGGGGTCTGTCTTTCTCTTTCTCTCACACTATTTCTTTCTCTCTTTTTCCCCTTGCAGTTCCTCTCTCTCTTTCACCATCTTTCTTCCTCGCTTTTTTGTTCTTCCTCTCTCTCCTTCCCCTGTCTCTCTTTCTGACTCTTAATTTTTTCTCTGTTGTTTCCCTCTCTTTTTATCCATCCCTCTCTTCCGCTTTCTTGCTTTCCCTCACTTCCCCTCTTTCTCCTTCTATCATTCATTCTTTCTTTTCTTCCTATCTCTTTCTCCTTCTCTCTTTTACACCTGCAGTTCTTCTCTCTGTCTCATTTTCTTCCTCTCTTTTCTCTCTCCCTCTTCTCTCTCATCCTTTGTCTCTCTTTCCCCCTTCCTTCTTCTCTCTCATTTCTCTTTTCCCTTTTCTCCCTCTCTTCCCTTTTCTTCCTCTCTTACACTCTCCCTCTCTCTATTTCTTTTACTTTCTCTCTCTTCATCTTTCTTTTTTTCTCTCCCACTCCTCTCTTTCTCTTATCTTGTTCTCTCTCTTTTATCCCTGTCTTTTTCTCTCACTCTGGGGTCTGTCTTTCTCTCTCACTATTTCTTTCTCTCTTTTTCCCCTTGTAGTTCCTCTCTCTCTTTCACCATCTTTCTTCCTCACTCTTTTTTGTTCTTCCTCTCTCCATCGCCTGTCTCCCATTCTCCTCTCTCTTACATTCTCTCTCCTTTTCTCTCTTTCTTTTCTCTCCCTTTGTTTTTCTCTTCTTCTTTCTTTTTTGTCCCTTTCTTTTTCTCACTTTCTTCTTTCCTTCCCTCTGTATTTCTCTCTTTTTTGCCCCCTGTGGTTCCCCTTTCTCTCACCATCTTTCTTCCGTGCTCTTTTTTGTTTTTCCTCTCTCTCCATCTCTTGTTTCTCTATCTCCTTTTCTATTTTTTCTCTATTTTCCCTCTCTTTTACTCTCTCCCACCTCTCCCTTTCTCCTTCTATCATTTCTTCTTTCTTTTTTCTCCCTCTCTTTTACACCTGCAGTTCTTCTCTCTCTCATTTTCTTCCTCTCTTTTATGTCTCCCTCTTCTCTCTCATCCTGTCTCTCTTTCCCCCTCCTTTCTCATTTCTCTTTTCCCTCTCCTTTTCTCCCTCTCTCTTCCCTTTTCTTTCTCTTTTACACTATCCCTCTTGCTCCTATTCTCTTTTCATTTTTCTTTCTCTCACTATCTTTCTCTCTCCTTTTTCCTCTCTCTAGGTCTCTCTTTCTTTTGCCCCCTGTGACTGTTTCTCTCTCTTTCGTTTGCCCTCTGCAGTTCCTCTCTCTATTTCTCTCTCTCTCTTCCACTCTCTTTCTACCTCCCTTTCTATCTATATATCTCTCTCTATTTCTTGCTCTCTCTTCCTCTCTCTCTGTTGCTTTCTCTCTATTTCTGTCTCTCTCTTCCCCTCTCTGTCTCTCTCTCTATCTCCCTTTCTGTCTATTTCTCTGTCTCTCACGCCCCCATCCCTCTCTCCCTTTCTATCTATATATCTCTATTTCTCTGTCTCCCTTTCTAACTATCTCTCTCTCTCTATTTCTGTCACTCTTTTCCCCACTCTCTCTGTCACTCTCTCTATCTCCCTTTCTATCTATATATCTCTCTATTTCTCTATCTCTCTCTTCCTCTCTATCTCCTTTTCGAACTATCTCTCTCTCTATTTCTGTCCTTCTCTTCCATTCTCTCTGTCGCTCTGATCTCCCTTTCTATTATCTATATCTTTCTATTTCTCTCTCTTTCTCCCCCAATCTGTCTCTCTTTCTTTTGCCCCCTGCAGTTCCTCTCTGTTTCTTTATCACTCTCTTTTTTCTTCCTCTATCTCCCCTCTATCTCTCTATTTGTCTTTATGTCTCTTTCTTTCTTCCTTTCTCTCTCTATCTCTCTTTCTCTCCCTCTCTCTCCGTTTCTGTCTCTTTCTCTCTCTCTTCCTGTGAGGGTCTCATCCTCCTGATATCCATCCGGAATGTTCTCTGGCTGGTGCCCAGTCCCCTGCAGCTGCTCCTCATTCAGGATATACACCCCTCCTCCTCCTCCTCTTTCTCCTTCCCTCTCTCCTCTCCTCCTCCACTCCTCCGTCCGGGCATCCACACATCCTCCTCCTCTGTGGCTAACGTTTAGGCGCTTTGAGGATTTCAAAATGTTAAAAAGTTTATGCTGTGAAAAGGGAAAAGAATCCGACAAAATCCAACCTTTGTGAACGTTGTGGATGGGGAGCTGCAGTACCTGGAGCGGCCACTAGGACACAGGGGGAATGCCTTGTCCAGTTTTTATTATAGATCCGTGATGTGGATAATGTGAAGATAACATTTTATCTTAGAGACGGGTTGCCAGATATTCAGCGATCACACCAACTTTATCTATAAACCACTTTAAAAATGTTACTGCTGACCAAAGTGCTGAACACAAACATAAAACATACCAAAAAAAGTCACATAAAACCACTAAAACAATAAAATATATGTACATATCAGTTGTTAAAACACAGTGAAAAAACGCTCATGATCATCAAGCAACTAAAGGAACCCCAGCCCTGCAAAAATACCATAAAATACCAAATAAGAGCGTTTATTTGTTTCAATCACTTAACAGACCAGGCATTTATTTGAGACCAGGCGGCAGTTTGGGGCAGATGATGAATTCCTTCCTCACAAAAATCTTAGTAAAATTTGGAAAATATGGAACTCAAATTCTTTAAATCAGAATGATCTACCAGGATGTTTCCTCTCAGGTGTACGCCTCACACCCGCCGTGCACAACTCTCAGACCCATCACGCCTCTGGGACCCACTGAGCAGGACTCCGGGACCCGCCGCACAGGACACTTGGACCTGCCGCGCACACCTCTGGGACCCCTGGGACCTGTTGCGCACACCTCTGGGACCCCTGGGACCTGTCGCGCACACCTCTGGGACCCCTGGGACCTGTCGCGCACACCTCTGGGACCCCTGGGACCTGTTGCGCACACCTCTGGGACCCCTGGGACCTGTTGCGCACACCTCTGGGACCCCTGGGACCTGTCGCGCACACCTCTGGGACCCCTGGGACCTGTCGCGCACACCTCTGGGACCCCTGGGACCTGCGGCGCACACCTCTGGGACCCCTGGGCACACTGCACATGCCTCTTGGACCAGTCGCGCACACCTCTGGGACCTGAGGGTTGGGTTGCCAGAGCCTTAACCTGCAGACAGAGGACACACATCATTTTTTCTCATTCCCAGTCCAGAATTCCCTCCCTGAGCTGCAGAGGCTGCACTAGCACTCACTCATAACTGTAGGTGCTTGGGTTTACGTCGAGACCTGATCAGAGAGAGGCATTTTAGGTTTAAACCAAATGGATTTCAGCACTGGAGCTGGCAACCCAAATGAGAGAGTCATGTGAGGCTCCTTCTGCTTTCTGATTGAGAATCTAATTTTAATTCTAACAAATAAATGTCCAATGTCGAGCTAAGAATAAATCTGCATTACTGTTGTTTTCAGTAAAAAATATGTCATGTTTATGAAATTAAAAATCTAAATCTTCCTTATAATTTCTTTAAAGCTGCATTGCATAACTTTTCTGGTGGAGGGTTCGTCAAATGCTTTTCTCCATGGAGATGTTATTGTTTTGTCTGGAATGTTTCACAGTGTGGCATTAAACCTTTCTACCTTCATGGAGACCAAACAAACCAAAATACAGGCCAGATCCGTGGAGAGGCCACCCCGCTCACAGTCACAGTGCCTGTTTTTTAGGTATTTTTGAGCTATAAACCCACCTGTAATTGAATAAATGTAAAGTAGAGCTGTTTAATGTCACACTGTGGAACATTCAAGGCAGAGTCACGTATCCATATATTCATATTTCAAATGTTAACAGGATGAATTGGCTCATTACAGGGTCTAACAATGAGAAACAGAGCTGAAAAAAGATAACAAAAAAATCACCACTATTACTGAAAAGAAGCCTAAAACAGCTATGAAGAGGAGCCCTCGGAAACCCTGGAGATGGGATGAGAAGCAGAAGGAGGAGGTGGAGAGGTGGAAAGGTGGTTCCGATTGAGGAAAGCCAGTGATTAACCCCCCTACCCCCCTGCCCTGCCCCTCTCTCCCCTCCCCCAAAGTGAAAGCAGCCCGGGAAAGAGAGCGTTGACTGGGACCATCACGAGCCTGTGTGGATGTGTGGAGCTGAAGTTACCCTGACAAACACAGATCGACTTACTGTTGTTTTTCTGCTGATATTTAAAGGGCCCCGAAACACCCAAATCACTTTTTTCTACTGATTAACTGTGTAAATGGGGCTAAAATAGAAATGTATATCTATCTTTGGGTGCTGCTGGGTTTCAGATGATGTCAGGTCGACGTCACTAAAACCAGATGGGGGTCAGGAAGTAAAGACACATTTACAATCATAGGCCAAAATGCCTATGGTTGCTGCAACGAATCGGGAGAAAGACAAATGTTTTTTCCGTGTACTGAAAGTGCAGTGTCACAAGGGCGTTAGTTTCAAAAAAAGGAAAGTGAAAACGATGACAAAAGTGGATTGACAATCTCCGGCTAAAAACGGGAGGAGCAGAAACAGACGATGCTACTATAGAGTTTCCAGCGACCACTTTGTAACAGGACAGGATTGTGTCATTTATTAATTCATATTTTCAACGTTTTTATGGATTTAGAAAGAAGAGCGTCGTAAGTGACAAGTAAACTGTTGCACTATGGGTCCTAACATGTCAAAAAATTTTATGTGGTGCTAATTTTATTTTCTTACTGCTGTAATTTGACATTTTTTAATCTTTATTTTAGGTTCTTCTAGTGTAGCGGGTGATTTTACTTCGAAATAGTTGCACACCTCCAGGCTTTTAAAGGCTTTTCTGCAGCATCAGATCATGTATTACTGTATATCCATCGCATCAACGCCGGGAAAATCCTCCAAATGGTATGAAAAGTCTGACTTCTCTATATCGTACGTGTCATAACCTATATTTCGACTTATTTTTTCACTATAGTGGGTCTGTGCTGGCCCGTTCAAACTGTTCAACTTTTTGCGTGTCACCCATTGTGCTGTGTTGAAGCGGCGCAAACATTTCCTGCTCCCATCTGAATTTTGTGCGTCAACAGGGTCATGTGAGTGAAACCCTGCAGTTTTGGCATTTTAGTGCATATTCGTTAAAAATCAGACTTTTGGGTCAAAGTCATGTCTGTAAGAGCCTCTTTTGAATCAACTATGTCCAGAACATCTGAATTTCCGCGTTGGACGAATGGCCGCCAATGAGTCAGATGTAGGTTATTACATGATGAGCGCAGACACTGGCACCGCTGGGCACCGGGATGTCCCGCTGTGTCTGGATCAAAGGGAAACGGCGTGATCTGAGCACAAATGTCCGCTCTGTTTCAAAGTCCACCAGTCCACGGCGTGTCGGTTGTCAATCATCGCTCCCGAAAAAAAAATAAAAAAAATTCAACATTATTTCAGCAAAAAAAAAGGCATTTTCTTGTATTTTTATTTGTCAGTTCATAACCTCTGTGTACATTAGAGGAGTTTTGGCCAGGTGTACATCACAGTTTCTAGATAACTGTTATGGACGTAGTGTGATATGATTTCAAACCAAGAAGCAAAATTTGAAACCTAAAAAACTGCAAAATTCTGAAAAAATGTTTTACATTTTTAGCAAAATCGTATGAATCTCATGATGATCTTAACTGTGTTTTAGTCAAATGAATGGTCCAACCTGTCATGGGCACTTTAAAGGTGCACCGTGTAACTTGTCTGCCATACACTTGTGTCCATGGAGATATTGCTTTGCTGGAAAGGTTTCACAGTATGGCATTAAACCCACCCGTGTTGCATTTATTTATTCATTTACAGGTGTTTTACTGCTGAAAGATCCTATGAAAAACATGCATTCCTACAGAGGGTGAGCTCGCCTGCCCACAGATCTGACTTGTGGGCTCCTCTCCGTGGAAACAGACCCGTTTAATGTCATACTGTGGGACATTCTAAGCAATGAGCAGAAAGTTACACAGATACACTTATTCCCGCCACACTTCCATTGTAGGGAGTATTATTGGATTACATAGGCGATAGGACCAAGCTGGAAGTGTCCTTTGTCCAGCGATGCAAATTCTGCTCGAAATGATCAATTTTCCACAAAACGACCTAAATTCAGTTGGATTATTACTGGCTACTGCTGGCGAAGCGGTAAATGCGAAGTACACAACGTTCCCTTTGGTCTCACACTTCCTCAATCACGAACGAGCCCTCGACACAAAGCCAAACAGTTTTTCAACATCCATACACTGTTTTAATTTAAAACTCATTCACAATAAATACGCATTTCCCCTCGGCGAAGACATCGGGGTACCACCCAGCAGCCTTTGTACACACAACTCCAACCTCAACACCTCTTAATTGGGATGGATGGCTTTCATTATGTCATCAGGGAGAATGGAGTTAGCCTGGCTCGCTATGACAACAAACAACCAACACATGGCGGCAGGACCAAGTGTGTTTAGAGCGCCCCCCGACTCCTCAGGGACCAGCGTGAGCTACAATACCCCAACGGCCTCCCTGAACCCACCCTACCGAGGAATAGAGGGACTTGAAATGTGTTCTACTTACTGTCACGATAAATACTCTGTCAACACTCTGTACGTGAGACGGAACAATCGTTTTTGGGGTCAGTATTTATCGTGGGTGAGGAATTTCTACGACGTGAAAGTTGAATTATGAACTGATGACTTAAGTGTTGCTTTGTTCTGTTTATTTATTGCAGTTCTTTTTTTTTTCTTTTTTTTTTTTTTTTTACTGTTTTGTAGATTTAGAATACTTTTGGTTGTATTATTCTTTAAATACATTAATCGGAATTATCCTGAATATCTCCAACAGTGTAATTCCACTAATTACATTCAGATCAGATATTTTTTGTTGTCCCAAGAGCCAAAAAACTAAATGGATTAGATCTTCCCTCATCGATCGATTCTGTCCCTTCATTTAAAAATGTTCTGGTGCAATATTTACAGAACCTGTGGAATTTATTTTGATATTTTTTGTTGAATTTTGTTGTTCTTGTTCTATTTTGTGACTATATTTAAACTCTGTCTTAGTTTTTGTTCAGATTTGATTTATTCTGTGTCTAACAGTCATGTGTGAGTGAGTGTGTGTGTGGTTGAGTTGATTTTGTTTTGTTTTTTCTATATTTATTTGAATTTCTATAGCCTCCTGTCTGCACTCCTGTATCTTCTGTTGCTGTGACGGTGAGAACCTCCTCGAAAACGAGACAGTGAGACATCTCCAAGGGGCTTATCCCCCAAACAGAAATAAATTCAAATTCTGCTTTATGATTTGGTTTCAATGTTATCGATTAACATCTAAATTCCTCTAGATTAGCCTAACCCAGCTAAGGTTTTCTGCCCATTGAGCATGTGCAGAAGTGCAACGCCTTTATCACTATCGCGCATTTAAGTTAGGTTAGGTGGGAGCGTGCCTATGTTCCCTCAGGCCTATGTTCCCTCAGCCTATGTTCCCTCAGTCCTATGTTCCCTCAGCCTATGTTCCCTCAGTCCTATGTTCCCTCAGCCTATGTTCCCTCAGCCCTATGTTCCCTCAGCCTATGTTCCCTCAGCCTATGTTCCCTCAGCCTATGTTCCCTCAGTCCTATGTTCCCTCAGCCCTATGTTCCCTCAGCCCTATGTTCCCTCAGCCCTATGTTCCCTCAGTTCTATGTTCCCTCAGTCCTATGTTCCCTCATGGTGCAAAGAACCCTAGGTTGAAATGACTCTGAATCATCCCTTTAAATGTGGTATAAAAATAAAAATGACTTGACTTCAGGGACGTGCAGAGGGGGGTTGCTTTGGGTTGCCCTGGCAACTGCCCGTCTGGCAGGGGGAATTTATTTATTTATTTATTTTAATCGGTCGAAGCATACAGGTTTTCATGTATGAAAATGCCTATGCCTAGATTTGAAATTGAAAATAAAATAGTCGCCTCATTCACTTACATTAGAGCACAGCGCGAG
Organism: Odontamblyopus lacepedii; assembly: GCA_034769755.1. NCBI lineage: Eukaryota > Metazoa > Chordata > Actinopteri > Gobiiformes > Gobiidae > Odontamblyopus > Odontamblyopus lacepedii. The sequence continues at coordinate 11,002,269 of CM068360.1, forward strand.
TGAGAGTCTGGAGGGAGGAGCTCAGTTCTGTTTACAGAGCCGCAGAGCTGCACGCGACCAGCACCTGAGCCTGTGCGCAAAGTAAAAATAGATTATCCACAAGCCCCGTGGAGAGCCCCGGTCCGCCGTGGACCGGGGCTAAATGAATGTAGCAACCACCTCCTGCAAATTCTTGTTTGGTTTTAGACCTGGTTTTAGACCTGTCTTAGTCCTGGTGTTAGTTCTGGTTTAGAGGTGCACAGGAGAAAGCGCGGTCCACACAGCGTACGCGACAAGACACGATCCACGCGCGGCGTCCACGCCGTACAAGAGGAGAAGCGGCGCGCGCCGTACAAGAGGAGTGCGAGGCACACTAGATATATACTTGGCCGCAGTGCTTTATGGGAAGGTTTTCGGACCATGAGTGAGGAAGACGTGTTCAACATATAGTTCTACCCCTGGACAATGAGCCATGGGCTCATATGGATAACTTGGGTTAATGTATCAATGTATCTAGAGTGCGCCACCTATTGGGAAATGCCAGATTTGCAGGGAAACTGAAACTAAAGTTTTATTGTACTTCATTTAAGTTTGGCGGCCGGTGCGGTGCCCCTTTCTTTATGTCAGAGCAACTGCCCCTCAAAATTCCTGTGCATGTCCCTGCTTGACTTAGAGTTTAATTTTGAGAAAATCTTCGAAGCGAGGAAACTTAGGGCTGTGTGAACATAGGGTTGACCCCGGTTAGGTTAGGTCACTTTATTCGTAAGTAAATTTGTTTTGCAGATTTGAAAGGCTGGTCCCACATGTCACATTTCATTCATCCACACTCTACACAATAAACACAAAAACACAAGTAGAAATAAAAGTGTTACAGTGCACCAGTGCAAAATGGTTTTGTTCCATAAATAGTTAATTCATTCATCACGTTTGGCCCAAAATCAATATAAATATTAATATTAAGTATATAAAAAACACAATATTCCAAGAAGAGGTACTAAAATCGATAGATAAATATCACATGACCGACTTTGACCAATCAGACCCAGAGTAGCTAGAGCGGCGCTAGAGCAGAGTTCAACATAATGATTAAAAAGTTGTTTGAAAACTGTAGTGTCTAGGGGAAAAATCCTCTCTGTGTAGGAGGGATTCTTTTTTTTTTTTGCTTAAGTTCCAGCCACTACTATCACGATTTCAAGTCCAGTCCGTCCAGTTTTGTAGCTGTGAGTTTTTGCTGAGCCGTGGAAAAATGAATAAATATTTAAAGGGTGGGTGGATATGACTGACAACATGTTAAAAAGTATATAAATAAAATAAATACTTCACTGGAGAACACTTCTGTTTTTAGAAAAGTAGAGGTTTGTGTCTCAAATCTCACGCAAATCCCAATTTTGAGGCATAATAAATATTCAAATTAAAACCACAGAACAAACTGAAGTATTCTACATGTAAAAATAATGGGGTAGTCTTTATTTTTATTCCAGTCGCAAAATTGCCATTTGAATGGACGCAGTGAGAAAATCGCGAAGATTTTGGAGCAATTTTGGAGCACCATCATTTCTTCCACAAATAAGAAAATATCCCGTCTTAATCTGCATGAAAAACTGCCGACCCTGTAGTTTAAATCTGTACAAACATGTTCCGAAATGTGATTACCGTATTTCTCAGTTCAGATTTCAATCTTTTGGCCAGTTTTTCCAGACGCTTTGAACAGAATCCCTTTACTAAAACATAAACCGCAAATTGCAATGTCAGAAAAAAGCTATTAGCAATTAGACTTTTTTTTTTTTCCCCAAATCAAGCAGCCCTACTCCTTAAGGTAGTCAAATAGGATACATGATTTTGGATTGCGATTTCAATTTCTGATTTCAAGTCAGGAAAAGTTCACATTTTAAAGCCACCCATGAGCACCTAATCCAAAAATCACATGTAATTCAGAACATGTTTGTTGAGATTTCAAAATACAACGTGAGCAGATCTTAAACATAATCAGAGGTCATGGCAACGGGAAATCTTGATGAAATGAGATGATTTCAAAACTTAAAAATCAGCGAGTTCATTTCAAACCGCTTGTTGTTTTCCAAAATGTTTCCGAATTAATTCCGAGTATCCTAATTATTCACCCCGATGAGTTTGTAAGTGATTTTTACAACTCTCACAGATCAGAGAGGAGTTTTGAGGCCAAAACTAGCATGCTACTGCACACTTCCTGATAAAACATTTCATAAATTAGATGCAGACAGCGCACAGGTCCGTATTCGTTCTTTTGAATTTTAACGAAAAACAGTAAAATGTGAAAAGTTATTCATTTTCAGTTATTTCATTATTGAGTTTTAGTGTCAAACAAAAAACAGATTTCGACCTCTATTTGCAATATTTCATTTAAAGTTTATTTCAGTAAAATCAAATCAAAATGCAGTCTTGGTGCCTTTTTCAGTTTAGATATTTTTTTTCTCTCTGATTTATTTGCCCTGGAGGTTCTGCTGCTAGAAGAACTTACCTGAAAAATCGTTGCAATTTTGTACGTTTACTTTCACGTTTTAGAAATTAATTGTTGAACTCCTTGATGAGAAACAGGAAGCAGCAATAAACTCTCCTTTGTTCTGTTGACAGAGAACAAAATATCAAAATTGAAATAGTCACACACTGTTTTTTGATTGTGTTATTTCAAATGAACTTTACATTTAATTCGGAAATAGAGGCAGAAATCTGTTTTTTTTGTTTGACACTAAAACCGAATAATGAAATAACAAACTTTTTCCCATTTTATTGTTTTTCATTAACTGAAATTCAAAGGAACGAATGGTACACTGACCCACACAGCTGACTTATTTTGACCTCAGGACCTGCTTACAATAGATCTGTACTGGGGGAAGACGCATTTTGGACGCAATATATGGAAAAAACGTCATGTACAGAGCGTTTAAATTTACGACTATACAACTTGTACAGACTGAACACATTTCTGTATAGGGGACAATAAAGTAGGTTAGGGCGACCGGATTTGCAAAATAAAAAACTGGAAATCCCTGGTTTGGGTTGGTTGGTCATCATAAAATTGTGAGACGAGTGCGTAATGAAGGAAAACTGTTCTGCACTCGGCACTAATGTGGGTCAGTATAGTCGCATTTTCTTTGTGTTTTGGTCATTTTAAAGCAGTTTTTCTGTATTTTTCTGAAACAAAAGACAATTTATGCCTCTCTTTACTGTTGGCAGGTATAAAATTGGTCAAAAAGAGGGACACCTGGGATATTTTTTTTGCATAAAACTGGGAGAAATCACTGGTTTTGGATAAATCTGCTGAGACAGGGGACACAGGGCTCAAACCTGGAACTGTCCCAGGTAAATAGGGACGTCTGGTCGCTCTAAAGTAGCCATTTCTTGACTTTCTATTATTACAACCTAACTTCCAATCTGTACTTGAGTATTTCATATATTATAATGGTTAGTTAAGTATAATTTTAGCTTAGTAAATCTGAGACCTTCCAGATGAAATACTTAGGAAGGCCACTGAGACGTCGCTGCAGCAAAACTTGAATTTCCCTCAGGATCCGTAAGGCAACTCTTTCTTTCTCTGCAAATAGCGCCCCCTCTGATCGTGTCTTTTCCCTCTAACCTCGCATGGGAGCGTGAGTCGATCCGCCGGGCCATTTGGTGACTATTATCCTCCCCAGTGATGCTCCCTGCTCTGTCTAACGTTAGCTCGCGCCTCATCCCAATATTCACTCTTGCGGATTTGGGAAAGACGAGGCCCGGCCAAACCACAAGCGCACACAAAGGGAAAATTACAGGCAGCAACAATGACAGCGCCATTTATTGTGTTTGTTTAAAGAAAATGAGGAATCGCCGGCCGTCTCATTTGGTTCATATTTTCCAGTGATAAACACGTTATCGGTTTCAAGGGGCCGCGCTAATGTCAGGATTCGAAATGAGAGGAACGTCCAAAGAAATCAGAAACGTGGAAAAGTACCTCATTACACGCGTTTAAGGATACAGCATCGGTTTGCAGTTAGTATGTCGCGGCCTGGTCTGTTAGAATAGATGCCGAGAATCGAATCGCGTGCAACGAGGTCTACAGTGTGGCAAAACTGGAATGGCTCAAACTCAAAAATGTTATCGTAAGACGCTCCTGCAGATCTGATTTAATTCCACAATGAGGGAGCTTATCGCATCTGGTAATGTCGTCTATGGTCGACTGATCAGATTTTCAAAATAAAAAACTGGGACATCCCTGATTTGGGTTGGTTGGTAATCATAAAATCCTGAAACGAGTGCGGAATTAAGGAAATTTGCACTAATTTGAGTCAGAACGGTCCCATTCTCATTGTGTTTTGGTCGTTTTAAAACAGCTTTTCTGTATTTTACCAAAACAAGTGACAATTTATGCCTCGCTTTACTGTTGGCAGGGATCAGATTGGTCTAAAATAGGGACTCCTGGGACATTTCTTGTATAAAACTGGGAAAAAATCACTGGTTTTGGATAAATCTGTTGTAACAGGGGCTCAAAACTGGGACTGTCTCCGGTAAAAAGGAATATTTGGTCACCTTAGGCTACAGATATTACTACAGGTTGGCATTAAGAACAGTTTTGCGAGATTTTAACTTTCCTACTGTTATTTGTATCATAGTTTTCAAAGATAGTGAAGATTTTGATGAAGGTTAAAAGTCCCATATTACGCAAAATTGACTTCTGTGAGCTTTAAGTCACGTTAGAAGGTTTTTAATTCATCAAAAACCTGGAGTTGTGTTTTGTTTCATTCACACGTTTGAATAAATCCTTTATTATTAGTGTGTCTACATCTCCAAAGCTCAAAATTCCACCTTGGGATGTCACATTTCGCTAGTTTTAATTCAGTAGAGATGAGCAAGTCCCACCACTAAAGTATAATAAAAACATCCAGGATCCAGGATTGTTGCTGATGAATTTGAAAATCATTCCCTTCCCTCTTCCCTAGAATTTTACACTATTATACTTTTTCATCTTGAGAGTCTTCTAGTAACTCGATCTTCGGGTCTTTTCTCTCTGTGGAAGATCCGGTCTTTATATTCAGCTTCTGGTCTCTTGGCAGGGCCCTCAAAGACTTCTCTGGTACAGTCCAATTTGCTGAAAAGATTTCTGAGAACTTACTTAGGATTTCCGAAAACTAAATCTTACTGAAATTGTCATCAAAATTCAAATTTTGTCTCATTTTTCAAAGGTAAAAGGGTGCTGTACTTGATTTTTACCATCTTTAACATAAAAAAATCAACATATTCAGTACAATGAGTTTATCAGTCAATATTTTTTTTATAATTAACATATTTTGATCCATGGGTCAATGACGTAGAAGAATTTTCAACAGGCAAATTTAAAAATTTTAAAACATATTAGTTTATATTGAATTTTTAAAAATATTTACAGTGTCAGGTTCATAAATGTATGTTTAACATTTATATTAAGCATTTTTTGTGTTTTTTATGTACATGAATTGGCTATGTCCTTAAGAAATGTCATGTGATATGACCTTAAAACGGTTTTATTTTCTAAAACATGGTTGGGATATTAATCTAAGTTCTGAGTAATATGAAGTGTATAGAAACAAACTGTTGCATTTCTTTAGATTTTTAATGCATATTGATATTTTCTTTTGCTGTCCAATATGACAGTCACCTGCTTGTGTTTAATGAACAAACTACTGCCCTGGAAAATGCATCAAATGAAGAAAAATGCCTAAAGAACCATTCACCCAAGTCGACTTTGTTGGTTATTCAAACTCCAGCCATAGAATTCCTGCTGTTATTAGTCACACCACATGATGCACGGTCGCACCACATGACATTTGAACACTTTAAGTACAAAAAACATGCAGAATAACTGTAACAGTCGCTAATATTTATGCATTTAATTTAGTGTTTGTCCTTTTACATTTACACCATCTAGTGGTGAAACAACTATGGAACAAACTTTTATAAATAAAGTTCTGCCCGAAACTAATTAGCTACGCACTCAGCCATCAGCGCTCGGCTCAGATCCATCAGACACGTTTGAAAGATCCTAGGTAAGACTAAAATAAATTAAATAAAAATGTAATACAAATGAGGATATAAACATTTGCTCATTGTTATTTGTCAGTATGGAGAACGAAATCCAAGGCCCTTAATAAGAAATCAGCCCCTCGTGGATGCCAGCCCATGAGGTTCATGTACTTTTTTTTGTTTAATTTAAGTCTTCATATATTGTAAATTGCAAATTAATTGAATGTTTCTTTGTTGTGACCAGTTCTCACAGGTTGTGAAGACAAATAAACTACCTTTATACCTCGTGCTTCCTCGAGGATGCTGCAAGAACTAATGATTTCTGAAAAAATGATTGGGTTCCATGGAGGTCAGAGTTGCTACAGAAATGTGCTGAATTATTATGAAATTTGAACCCTTTTAACTGAGGAAATTGCAATTGGACAGAACATTTAGGCATTATGGCATTGACCCCCATACTGTTTATCTCCACTGGACTTAATGAATCAGGCTTAGAGTCAGATATCAACAAATCTAAGGTACGTTCCTAAATCTAAATCATCCATGAGCCAGGGTTGTTCCAAAGCTGTTACAGATAAATTTGAAAATGACTTCCTTAAAGCTCCACGATTTTCCATCTTCTGCTCTTATAGTAACTCGATCTTTGGGTCATGTCTCTCTATGGAAGATCCGGTCTTTATATGCAGCCCCATGACTCTTGGCAGGGCCCTCAAAGCGTTCCCCGGTGCTCCGCTGCTATCTTCAGTTTCCTGGGATAAAAGGCAGGACCCCGAGTGCCCTGGGTGCTCCTCCTCCTCCTCACTCCGGTGGGCTCTCTTTGAACTGTGCGCTGTCCGGAGGAAGAGAGAGGCTACCGAAGGATCTATGTCAAAACACTGCTCTGAACGCCCCGTGAGCCGCTCTAAAAATACACCAGGACAATACGCTGTGCATGTCCCATAGTGAGGCGGAATATCTCCAGACAGGCATGGAGGTGCTTTGAAAACAGTAGCCGTGGTCAGACAGAACACTCCGTTATAAGCTGAGAGAACATGTTCCCACTGTCAGTACTTTATTGAGTATTTAAAAAGTAGAGAATAGGAAATGAAGTAACCTTTTGTTTCAGAACGTATTGTCAAAGGTTTCACAATAATACTGTGGACCATCACAATACACTGAATCACACGTCTCTTTGCTTAAATGAATAGTTCTGATGCAGAAATAGCTAAAAAAAAACAAAACAAAAAAAACAGAGGGAACTACATAGACCATGATCCTTTGCTCCGTTTCAGTGCAGACGACATGAAGAAATAACTGTTCTAAGCACTTTTACATCTTCATTCTTTGGTTTAAGTTTTGTGAAGGCATTTTTAGAGGAAAAAGCATATTCACAGTTTTGTGAGTCTCCACAAAATATTGTAATAAATATTGTACGGTGAGGTGTATATGGTGAAAATATCGTACAGAGAGATTTGGATATCGTTCCATCCCTAATGACAATAAATGTTGTACCTAATAACTGGTCAAAGCATTTTATAATGTCAGTCTTGTTATTATGTACAATATCGTAATATTGTGAGCGTCCCCACCATATCGTAAGCTTTCCAACAATCTCAATAAATATTGTACTGTGAGGTTCATACAGTGACGATATCCTATTCTGATCATTACATACCTAATAATATGGTATTTGGGCAAGACCTTAGCTACTCATGTAGTTAAGAATACATAATATTCTAGCCAGGCTGGCGCCACCTAGTGCCTCCACTCAATTTAATTTCTCTCCAGCGACTAGTCAGGATTCAGAATACACTCAGCAGTTTGCAAAAACCATGGAAGTTGTAGTCGGCGCACCGGCCAATCAGTGAAGACCTCTGAACCCATGACATCAAACTCAAGCTCCTCTGTTTCCTGTTGTGCTGCACCACAAAAGGACCCAAAGCGTCCAGATGGATGTTGATGAAGCCAGACATTTTGTGTTGGCAACGATTCCCGACATCGAGGATTTAAACCTGGAGCAAAGAGAATGTTTGGTGAATTTTATCATGGGGAAAGACGTTATTGCCCTTCTTCCTATAGCATTTGCTGTTGTGCCGATGATTACTCGGACTCGGACTCAGCGTTCCGGCGCATTATATATGTCAACACCAAATAGCAGCAATTGGTTAAATCAAAAAAGGGCCCGCCTACCGTCAAGGCTGAATCAGGCTAGCCTCTTGTTGCATGTTTCCAGAGAAATGTTGTTTCTTTGGTTATATCATATAGTGTGACAAAAAACATGTGTAAACATGTGTATCTTCCGAAGTATTTCCATGGATTTTATTCCGAAAACTCTCTAATCACCAACTGAGAATCAAATTTCAGCTGATAGCAAAAGGCTGGAGAAGTTCTTCTGTGAAAGTTTACATTGGTCTGTGAAGTTCAAAGTCTGTGAAACCACATATAGAGCAGACAGTGAGATTAGCGGCCCCATAGGCTTAGCTCCAGCTCATATCAACCACTGTTTGACTTGGGCCCCCACACTTCTAAGCTCTGGCGTTTTTGATAGCACTTGGGATAAAGCTGGATCTTGACAAAGCAAAAAAAAAAAAAAAAAGACTGAAAGAAAAGCCAGTCAATTTTCATCACGTTGTGTGTTGTCTTTAGTCTTGCACAAACATGTATTTGAAGGCCTAAAGTCATTGTGGTCGGGTGAAATGTGCCTATTACACAATTTGTCTAAACTCCAGTACCCCCGCCCTGCCGAGACGTTATTGTCCATCATAAAATTCAGCATTAATAACCCATCGTGCACACAGATTTCCCCCATGTTGTATATTTGCGTTAGCTTGGACCTCGCGTGGTGGAAAAACAAACACGCCGCAGTGGTCGACCAGTAGAATGCGGCCTCTGGAATGTGCGATATGATTTGTTTGGGGCTGACTGCTCTGCAAAGTTATCAACTCGGAGTGATTGATTATTTAACGTTCTTTGCCCGTTTTTTTTTTTTTTTTTTTTTTTGGGACTTTTAGCAAATTTAGTACTACCTCAGACACATACAGTATGTTGGAGGTCAAAATACTGTAATGGGGTGCAAATGGCGTGAACGAGGCGAATGGTTTACATGTTAACCTTATATAATGGCGCATTGATGTGTAAACGAATACATGGTGTGAATGAAGCGAATTAGGCAGCGCGATTCGGAGGTTTTGAGCGTTTTGAGCTGCGCGAATATGCAAATTGAGCGTCCAACAACACATGTGCGAAGAAAAAAGAATTTATTATATGGAGACGAGGTGGGTTGGCTGGGTGAGACTCAGGGTGGGGGCTCAGTCTCAGTCTTCACATGGCCCAGCAGGAACGGGACCCCCCTTGTAGGCGTCTTATGTCTGGAAAATGAACAGATAGGGGTTGGGACGGTGGAGTCGAGTGTGCAATATGCAAATTGAGCATTGTGAATTTGGGAATCAGACGTTTGAAGCGTGAATGCCCAAAAGGGAGGGGCTTGCGAAATTCGCCAAAGTTGAAAATTTTGAACTTTCTCCAGCTATTCGCACTGCATCAACCAATCAGAAGCCATGTTCTCCACACACTCATATTAGTTTATTTTATTTAATGAGACAGGGACAGTGCACAATCTACAATCTACAACAGGAGCAATACTTGTACCAGGTTGTAGTGCCAGTGCTAATTTCCACATGTCGTCCCTGGGCAGGTTGATGTTTTAGTTCATAAAATCAGACATACAAAGATAATGTCTATATAATGACCATGTTTCCTCATTCGTATAACGGCTGTGGAGCTCCAGTTCTCTGGTCTTTCTCCTCGCACAGGTGCACTGGCTCCTCCTCATGCCACTAGAGCAAATTAACTTGTGCAACCAAATACCCAAACTGGAGCGTCCTGTTTGCAAATGAAGCAAATGGCTCAAAAAAGTCAGGAGACCAACTGAGGGCGTTTGACGTGATTCGTTCGCACCATTTGCGTCCGATGTGAGCACCTCCTTAGTCTTCTGCGTACTGTCTGCATCAAATTCTAAAGTTTTATTGTCAGAGAGAGAATCAGGAAGTGCGAGGTTAGCATGATAGTTGTTGCATGACTGTGACGGCAAAACTCAGCTTGGCCTCTAGAAGTTGTGAAAAGCATTATATACTCATTGCGGAGAGTAATAAGCGCCCGGCAACCACCATTAGTGTCACTACTTCCTGTCCAATTGCTTATCTATGTGGTTTTTGGCAAATATTGCTAAAATAAAATTTTAAAAATAAAAAATAAACTAAAGATAAGGCAGTGAACAGGGAGATGCTGGTGGATATTACTGGGAACATGTTAAAAAGTACTGAAATAAATGTAATTCTTCAACAGAGGAGGCTTCTGAGAGTTTTTGGCTAATTTTGAGGCATACTTAGGGTGACCAGAAATTCAAATAAAAAAACTGGGACATCCCCGGTTATTTGGTGGTTGGTATTAATAAAAGTATGAAGCGAGTGCATAATTAAGGAAAATTGTTCTGCAGAGACCATTCATGACTAACATGTGAGTCAGTATAGTGGCATTTTCATTGTGTTTTAGTCATTTTAAGCAGCGTTTTTGCATTTTACTGACACAAAAGACAATTTATGCCTCTCTTTACTGTTGGCAGGGATCAAATTGGTCAAAAATAGGGACACCAGGGACATTTCTTGTGTAAAACTGGGGAAAATCACTGGTTTTGGATAAATCTGCTGGGACACGGAGCTCAAAACTGGAGTGTCCCAGGTAAATAGGGACGTCTGGTCATCTTAGGCATAATAAATATTAAAACAACACCACAAATGGAAGAATTCTAAATTGGGTAGTCTTTACTTTAATTAATTTGATTTTAATAAAAGTATTTGTTAGTTATGAGCTACTGTACGCAGAGTCTATTCAGATACTCTGAAATCATAAGGTAAATGAGGAATAACTTTGAATCACCGCAGACCCGAGTTTTGCAGAGTGCAGATGGTCACTATAACAACATTTTGATCATACATTGACTCCTCCTTCATGGACCTCTTCCATCTGGTGACTACAGCCTGTTCCTGGTTAAAGTCAAGTTTTTCTACTCATTAAAGGTCATACATTACGCAAAATTGACTCTTGTGAACTTTAAGCCATGTTGTAATATTATTTCATCAATAACATACCTGGAGTCCCTTATACCCTAACGAAGACCTTGTCAAAACTCTTTGGCGTCCCTCCATGTAATAAAGGACTTAATATATTCAGTCATTGTGCCTCGGGTTTATACCTTGCTCACTTTTACATTTTTCAGTCAGGGCTACATTCTGTTAAGATTTCAAGTTCAACCCTCATAGAGCGCCTGCACTATTTTAGACTTTTTCATGATGCAGTAAAGTGTTCCACCTCTTCTCTTCATCTGATACCTGGACTTGTGTTTTGTTTCATTCACACATATTTGAGTCATTATTTATTGACTAGAAAGGACCACACCAACAACATATGTGTGAAGAGAAAAGAGTGTATTATATGGAGATGAGGAGGGTCGACTAGGTTGAGACTCAGGGTGGGGGATCTGTCTCAATCTTCACATGGCCCAGCAGGAACGGGACCATCCTTGTAGGCGTCTTATGTCTGGAAGTGAACAGATCAGGATTGGGAGGGTGGAGTCGAGTTATTCGGGACAAACTGGGTTTCCAGAATAGGCTGCTACAGATAGGCTTCTGTGAAACTGAGGTGTGGTAGAACAGAGGAGGCAAGGGTGATTTAGGCGTGGTCCTGCTCCTGAACCTCAGTTAATCATATTAAGTACATTTATTAGTCTGTCTACATCTCCAAAGCTCAAAATGCACCTTATGATGTCATGAAGTGGTAGTTTTCAAGTTCACAGCTCCTTTTAACTTTTGTTCAGTAGAGATAGGCGTAACCCTAACCCAGAGCTGAAATTATCCAACTGATTCTAGTGAAGGTGTATAGAGCTGAAAAACACTGGAGCACTTCCTGTATTACCACATGACATCACAAGGTGAAACAGAGTGTTGAGAAGAACTAAATACGCCTAAATATGCTAAGGTAAGGTTTGTTTGTTTATATGGAAACAACATTATAACAGAGATCAGAAAATAGTGTAATATGAGCCCTTTCAGTACGTATTATATCACTATGGAGACAAATAATGTTGCCAGGACATCTGAGGTGACTCCAGTCAAGAATGCATGTTTGTCAGTATTTTTCAGCAACAGAAACACCAGTAATTAAATAAATGCAATGCAGATACATTTAAAGAAACTGTATGTACATTTTAGATCTTAAATTCCATAAACATGTGTCTCCAAATACAAGATAAACATGTTCAAATATAACTTTTATGATAACAGTTGTAATGCTGATTTATTCTTAATTACGAAAACATTGGACATGATGGGCCAAGCTGTTTATGTTATGATTTTGTGTTTTGGTTTTTGAGACAATTATCCAATCAGAAAGCAGAATGAGCCTCATATGATTTTAAATTACAACACTTTGGCTGCCATCCCGGCACCTTCAGACTGAAAATGTCTTGTCTTGATTTCAGAAAACACTGATATCATAGGAAACATTTTCTTCCACAATCCACCATTATAAAAAGCATGGAACTTTTAAAAGGGCCAATTTAAAGTATTTTTTGTACTGTTATAATGTTGTTTCATCCTTAAAAAACATATTCAGAGTTGTATTTTGTTCATTTGCGCATGTTTCACACATAAATCCTGCAAAAATGTACCTGTTCTCAAAAATGGAAAAAAACACTCCGACTTCTGATGTCAGGTGGTAATACAGGAAGTGCTCCTTTGTGTTTGTAAAATCCATACGCCTTCACTAGAAACATGTGGATAATTTCAGCCCTGAAATTGCAAATCTCTACAGAACTAAAGGTAAAAGGTAGCTTGAAACTTTTTTTAGCAATTGTCCTCCTATCTAGGCTGTGTATCAGTGTCTTTGACACCATTGGACCTTGGGTTAGCAAACTGTTCAATCTGTCTCTCTTGTATGGTGTCTTCTTCACTTCCTTCAAACATGTTGTTGTAGAACCAAGTCTCAAAAAACCAAGCTTGGACCCAGCAGAACTTAAAAGGGAACTCTGGTACGTTTGAAGCTAAAGTGAATTGCTAGAGGTGGTTGAATACTGTCAGAAGCCAAAAAACGGCACAGATCAGTCACATCTCACTGTAGCAATGAGCCTGTCAAGGCAACAAACTAGCTTAGCGATGGGAGCAAGGTCTTAACTTCCACGTAAAAGGCCTATTTGCTTCACACTGAAGAAGCTTAACACCACTTTAACCCATCTTACAACAGCCACGAGTCTAACAAGCAAAACACTCCTGGCCTTACCCTTGTTGATTTCCCACTGCACATGTGAAAGCCCAAAAGACTCGATTGCTGACTTCAGTTGCGAGCGACTAGAGCCGCCAGAAGCAACAAGTGAGGATCGACTACTGATGGTGAAAAAGAAGAGAAACTGAAAGTTGTTGAAAGAAAATGTTTTGGGAATGTATTTTTTTAAGCATTTTTCAAAAAAATATAATTCACTTGTAAATAAATAGGATTAGAAACAACATCAGCGATCGGCAATTCTATGATACTTTACAGTCAGGGTTTTGGTAACACCACTCTACTGAAACTGCCCTGCTGAGAGTGTCCAATGACATCATGATGTCTGCTGACTCTGGGAGAGGTTTGTCATTTGTTAGACAGTGGCTCAGTGATAATAGTCTTCAGTTGAACCCAGACAAAACCAAAACTCTTATTGTTGCAACAGAAAGATCCTGGGAAATTTAGATAAAAACAACTTAAGAAATCTAGGAGTATTTTTTGATGATGCGAAGTCTTTACAACATCACTCCAAGCAACTCAGTAAAAACTGCTTTTTTCAGATGCAAAATATATCTAAACTTCGCACAATGATTTCTAAAGATGAGTTAGAGAAGGTGATCCATGCATTTGTGTCCTCCAGACTAGACTATTAAACGTTTCTCTTTGAACAAGCATTCCCGTCCTCTTACGTTTTAGAACTGTTCTGACTGATTTTATTATGAATTTATCTTATGCTGTTTTTTTTCTTTTGTATGTGAAGCACTTTGTGAGCTATCTGTCTGTGAAAAGCGCTGTATAAATAAACTTTACTTATACTATAGCTCACCAGAGTCCGTTTTGCGTCATATAGAACCTTTAAAGATGACCGTACCTCCATGAATATCTCTGCTGTAGGTATAAACTTCCTTTCTCAGGCTGTTCAGATTTTCCTCCTGGATTCTCTGTAGCTGACAATCTTTTTATTGCCGTATCACTTGTTGGCAGGAGCTCGCCCGCGCTGTGGTATGAGCCCATCGCACTTATTATTACTGGGCCACTGGGGCAGGCCTGAGCAGATTAATGATGGGTTCTGTCAATATGAGCAGTTATGGCGGCTGCGTTGTCGTGGTAACGGGCTACAGTGGCGCGTAGGTGGGTAAACAATGTGGTCTGTGTTTTGGACAGGAGCGACACCGACCTTTTAAAGTGAGAGTGTGGGGAATAATGCCGTGCTCATATCTGTCAGAGCACTTTCACTGGGACCAGACTAGCCTTAAAGAACATATATTATGCTTTTTGGAGGTTTTAACCATTGTCATATCATAATCCTTCCACTTGGACTTTTGCGTCGCTCACACTTGTTTAATCAATCAAACACTAACCCAAAATCTCTGAGCTCTCAGACATTCCCTTTTTGGATTTTGCCAGTTCTGTTGCATCACAGACTGAAGACACTTTTAAACACTATTTAAAGCTGTACTACATGTCCAAGGAGACGCTATTCTATTGCTAAGCCATGAATGTTCCAGAGTATGGCATTAAATGTATCCACCATCTTGCATTTATTCAACTAAAGATGCTGTAGGCCCTAGCTTATGCATTCCGAGCATTGAGTTGATAAGCTAACAACAGCTAGCATGCTAACACACACTTTCGGATTCTCAGACAATAAAACACGTTATAATTAGATCCAAACAGCATGGAGATGACTTATTTTGACCTGCTATTTTGAGCTGTTTATCCAATATATCTGGACTGAGGTAAGGCAGATTTTGCTCAAACATATGGGAATAACACAAGTTAATATTTTTATTGCCAAAAATGCTAAAGCATGCATTCTTATTGCCTCTCTACAGACCTGACCTGTAACTTGTGGAACCCTTCTTATGGTTAGCAATACTCTTCTGTCCAAGACTCAAGCCTATATAACCCACGCTCCAGCACAATTCTCCATAAATATACAAAAGCAGGATACAAAACAATACACTATGACTTCACAAACCTGAGGTGAAGTTTCATTAGCAGAAAGCATGCAAATTGCAATGTGATAGCACTCTGAAAGGGGAGTGACTTCGCTTGGAGAGCAAGGGGACACATTTTATTTCAATGATTTCAGTGTTTATAGACTTTAACATAGGGATGTTATGTGCTCCAGCTATAATCTGACACCCATGGATCATTATGGTATCATTTTGGACATTTTAAAGGGATAGTTTGGGTTTTTTGACATGAATCTGTCTGGCATCCCCGTCAGCAGTGTCGTGCATCAACACTGACTTACCTCCCAACAGCGTCTGGTGAGCCCAGTTCTTCCCCGGTTTCGGTGCTGATGAAAGTGTCCGGCAAGTTGTTTGTGGTCATGAAAATGAAGCCTTTTTCTTCTCAAAACAATATGTGTTCAAAAGAGTGATACATTTGCATCACAAAACGTAAACGGAAAAGTCAGACCTCGCTTGGAACTATTTTCTCTCGACTAATATCACTGTGCACTGCCGCCAGGTGACAGCCACGCAGGAATCCAACACTTTTTTCAGTAGTAGTAATAGTACCAAGCAATGATGAGGTCTGACTTTTTCGTGGTTCATATTTTGTGACGCAAATGTATCACTCTTTTTAACACATATGACACTGCTGACGGGGATGCCATACAAATTCATGTCAAAAAACCTGAACTATCCCTTTAAATGGCAATATTGATCTACAATAACTTAATAAAATAAACAAGTTCGCTGACTTCCATGTTAGAAAACCGCAATGCCCAATGGGAGCAGATGTCGCTGCAAATGTCATCACTACAAAGACTCAGCATCTCCAGTGGATAACTGTAGATCATGTTAGTGAGCAGCGGATTTTTTCATTTGTACCAAAATGACCACACAGTTCTGCTAAATCCTGTATGACCAATAGAGAAAATATAACTGGAAAAGTTCAGAGTAATGGCTGTACGCCAGTGGTGGTGATTAAAGATAAAGAACATGCACAAATCACTCCAAATAAAACTGTGGGTGGATGAATGATGAAAGGAAAAACTGTAACAAGGTTAAACATTCTGAACAGTGGATTTTGCAGAATAGGACTGCTTTAATAATCAATACCTCACAAGTGTCATACTTATCTTCAAGCTTAGTTCATCAAGTTTAAAATAAATGTCGGCATTAAACCGGTAGTCAGTAGTTCAGGAACACTGGTAGAGTTACTGCAGGACTCAACGGAAAACGATCCAAGCCATGAGGTGCAAACAAATGGGAGCAAACCAGGTGACTGATGAAAAGTGTATTTGGCGTGCGCACTCGTCAGTATCTTGTTCCTCCCTCCCCTTCTCCGCTCAGTGCCATCACAAACAGAGCTAATGCTAACAGACTAGCCCCGAGGCTTGCCTACGGGGCCCGTTACCAAGGCAACTGGGCCAAACACAACCCCACAAAAACCACTAATACAGAGCAGAAGGGAGAATGACACACGGGAGTCCACAGCGCACACACTGCTTTTGGCTACTGAAGAAATGTCAAGGAGATAAAACAGCTGTAGAACTTTTTAACGTTTTGGAATATTTTGGACTTTTTTATACGTTTGAAACTTGAACTACAAAACCTATTTGTTATATTGTGATGATCTATATGATGACAACTCATGACCAGAGGTGGGTAGAGTAGCCAAATATTCTACTCTATTAAGTGTCATGTTACTTCAGAATAATATTACTCAAGTATAAACGTAAAGTACTGGTCCAAGGAAGTACTCAAGTAAGAATAAAAGAGTATTTGGGCAAACTACTTAAATAAGAGTAATTTAGGGTTTATTCACACCTGCCTTGTTTGGTTCATTTAAAACTAACTAGAGTTCATTTGCTCCTTTGGTTTGGGCCTTTTGGTTCTGGTGTGAATAAAAACCACCAAACTCTGTTCTGGACCAAACAAGTGGTCCGAGACCCGGCTGAAGAGGTGGTCTTCACGCGGTACCATACAGACACTGGTGCGGTTTGTTTGTGGTGTGAACACAGCCTGGACCTGATCCGACTGTTGTTTTTTTTGTACCTAACGAGCTCCCATCGTATGTGGAGCATTATGGGAAACAGAGTTTACCTGAGACCAAAGAATCGCTCAGTGTCTTTCGATATACTAATATAATTCCAACTTCAGACCTGTTACGTCGGCGTGAAGAAGAGCAACTGTCACAACCTGATGTGCACATGAGCCTCTCCTCCAGAGCCGTCTTCTACCATTTTGTAAACCTGACGTTGTATCAAACGCTCTTGCTGCTCAAACATTTGTGCAAACGTCTGCATCTGTAAAATCCATATCGCTATGACGATAACAAAAACTACGCAAAATTACCACGATTCTCTCCTTTCACTTCGCGCTTTATTCGACACTGCTCATTTGTGTCCAATGGCTGGACGATCTCAGCAGACGTGGTTTTGTTTACAGAGTTTGGTCCACTCCCAAAAATGTACAATGTGAATGCGAACTGCACCAAAATGAAAATAAATAAAAAAATTTGGTCCGGCCCCAAAGCAAGTGAACTATCAGTCTTTCCTGATGTGAATCCACCCTTAAAGCGTAACTGTTGGGACATAAACTCTGATTTGAAGTACATGTAAATGGGACAAAACATTAACAAGGGTTTATTATGCAAAATCAAACTTTTTGGAGCTTTCTGCCATTTTATAACACTGTTCCCTCATCGAAAACCGTTTTATTTGTAGTTCATGTCTGTTTTAGTCATCTTGCGATATCTCCTGGGCCCCATTCGAGCCCTCCTTACCGTTAGCTGCTTGCTCCGATCCAAAACTCCACCCGTAAGCCTACCTCACCCACGCTCCCATGCAGCCATTCGCCATAAAAATACAAAACGGTTTACAACTTGACAAAACTGATGCGACATGCTCTAGTTTTCAAATTAAAATGCGCGTTGATTTTGTTATGGCGCTCTGAAGGGGGAGTGACTGAGCGCAGAGAGCAAAGCCAACAAATTCACCGTTTTTTGGCAAATATACTGTAGCATATACTGTTGCATTTGCTAAACAATAAAAGGTGGTCATGGTGATCTGGATATGTTATCAGTCGCCTTTTGAAATGCTGAAGAAAATCAGGTATTTTCAAAGGATGGAGAAAAACAAAATCATATCAGAATGAGTAAGGTGCAAGAAATAAACCAAAAAATATGGTCAACATAAAGTTTTTGACACTTTTGTCAGATTTACTCACAGCAAGAAGAGCAACCAAAAACTTTCACTCAAGTAATACTACGGTTACTTAAATAAAAATACAGTATGACTCAAGTATAAGTAAAAGTACGCTGCCAAAAAAATGCAGAAAGAGGCTCATGCTGCCTTCTGATTGAACAATAATCTTGAGCACTAAAACATTAAAAAAAAAAAAGTAATATAAATAACCAGTAGGGGTGTGCAAACATACTGAAATATCAATATATCGTATCATTTAATGTGATGATACAGTATAGATATCGTGGACTACCATATCGATATATCACCAAGAGTATTTTTTGGTCTATTTTACTAAATTATTTAGTTACTACAGTTGCTACAGTTTTGTTGTTTGTTCAACGGAAGGAAACTCGTTTATGCAACACATTTGACATTTTCACTGTTTTAATGAGTAAAATGAGTGTGTTTCATATTAACTTTGCACAAGAAGTGGTTTAGTGGTTTTAAGACTTTTAGTATCACAGCCATGATTTAGCCGTTATTTTTTTATTGAACCATATTAAATTGATTTGAAATATACAGCCCTACAAAGACAGAATGCTGTAACATCATGTTTGGTCAAAAATGAGTTAAAGCCATTTTGGGGGTATTTGAACCTCTTTTATCATGTGAACAAATATCGTGAACTGATTTGATTCTGTTAAGGAGAAAATAAAGGGCTATGACAACTGTAACATCCAAAACCCATGCCAGAAACCACGGCAGAATGGTGTAACAGTTATTTTTCTGTTTCACACTCTGGTGAGTTAAGGTCTTTTGCCTGCAGTATATTGTATCGAATCGAAAGTGCTCTGTATCGAGATATGTATCGTACCATGGCCTATGTATCGTGGTATGTATCGTACCATGGCCTATGTATCGTGGTATGTATCATATTGGTAACTTCTTAATGATTCCCAGCCCCAGTGTCCAGTGTTTTTGTAATGAACAATGAACAAGAAATCAGCATTTCACTTTGTCCAGTTGATTGATTGATTGATAGATTGGTTGTTGTTTTTTTCGAGTTTGTGCCAAGAGAGAGCACATTTCTCGAAAAAGTGGGGAAAAGAAAAAACTTATATTAATCCACCCCTGTTCATGACATAGTTTCAAAAATTCAAAAATGATGTGGTTGCTTTACAAATATTTACATATAGCAAAATGAATTGCATACTATGCAAACTAAATATAATTTTAACCCATTTTTATTTGGTTTTTATTGGTATTTATTTTTTCAGAAATCATGAGTTATTCATTTTAGTTTCTATTGATTTTTTTCAAATATTTACAGTGTTAGGTGCATAAATCTATGTTTAACACATTTATATTAAACATTTTTAGTGTTAAAATGTCATGTGGTGCGACCTTGCATCATGTGGTGCCACTAAATCAGTAATTCTATGGCTGGAGTTTGAATAAGACAAAGTCGACTTGGGTGAATGATTCTTTAGGCATTTCTCTTCATTTTCTGCATTTTCCAGGGCAGTAGTTTGTTCATTAAACACAAGCAGGTGACTGTCATATTGGACAGCAAAAGAAAATATCAATATGCATTAAAAATCTAAAGAAATGCAACAGTTTGTTTCTATACACTTCATATTACTCAGAACTTTTAATATCCCAACCATGTTTTAGAAAATTAAACTATTTTAAGGTTATTCTCGGTCTCACCACATGACATTTTACACAACAAATGTTTAATATAAATGTGTTAAACATAGATTTATGCACTTAACACTGTAAATATTTGAAAAAAATCAATAGAAACTAAAATGAATTCAATAGAATTTAAAATTTGCCTGTTGAAAATTCCAAAAGACCCAAATACACATACATACCTAAAGTTGAAGCGATATTGTTTGAACGCATCTACCTCATATTCGGGGACACGATGAGCTCATGTTTAAGGAATTTCAAATCAAAATCTTCCATATGGTTCCTTTAAAGCGCACCGCCTCTTTAATGTACACTTGGAGAGGCACCAGCTGCGCGTTGGCTGCATTTCCGCGTGCCTTCTCCCCCGTCCTGTACATAGCCTCCACATGTGCGTCTGTTTGCGTCGCCATGTGGTACAGTTTAACCCTTTCCTTTGACGGTGACACCATTTAACCTGTGGGCTGCCGCTCGGAGACTGCAGCTAACACCTCATTTCCTGCACTCTCGGCCGCATGTGTTCGCAAATAAAACGCACACGCTTGTACACATCTGTCCATCGGGTCTGTTACCTGCACCGAGTCGACATCTGGACAGTTAAAGGGGCTGTACTTGGTGTTTACCGTCCTCAAAAGCTGGAAAACGCAATTACATAGTTTATTTTTGGTGGTTTGCAGTGGTCCAGAGTTATGAGTTTATTAGCGCTTTTCGCAACTTTGAGAGGCCAGACCGGAGTGAGGCTAACAACTAGCATCTTAACAGTGAACATCCTGATTCTCAAAGGATTTAATGCTTTATAATTAGATGCAGACAGTACACAAATGACTTATTTTGACCGTAAACGTGCATTTTGTCTTTGTCGTCTGACGGTCCATCAAATGCTTTTCTCCATGGAGATGTTATTGCTTCATCTGGAATGTTCCACAGTATGGCATTAAACCTTTCTATCTTCGTGGAGACCAAACCAAGCTAAGTTACAGGTCAGATCTGTGGAGAGCAGTCAGAATGCCTGTTTTCTAGGTATTTTTGAGCTATAAAACCACCTGTAACTGCATAAATATAAAGTAGAGCTATTTAATGTCATACTGCGGCACATTCCAGGCAGAGCAATGACATATCTATAGAAACAAGCAGGTGAAGGACCCCAATCAAAAAGTTACATACAGTAGTGCACCTTTAAGAGCTGCTTATATAATATATTTGTACTGAAATAACACAAATTTTGTCCAACCACACAGAAAATATGGGCATAGCAGCCAGATTCGTCATATTCATAAATCTTGCTTCTTGTATTTTTTATTTTTCTGGCTTTTTTTTTTGTTTGGTTGGATGTAGGTTGCCGATGTGACATATGTAGTGGTAATTCTATAACTGTTACTTAGAAACCATCTAGTTAACAAAGGCCAAAACTTCCTAAAAATCTATATTTCACATCAGTTATAATTAGACTAATACAAATTAATGACAACACCGTTATTTAATTAAATCAGTGTTCCGTCTATTAGAAACTTGCCCTCCAGGTGCCTACATTGTCTCAGAATTTTGGATGGTGATGTGACTGTTGGTGACGTAGGTGGACGGATTCTGTTTCAGAGCTAGAAATCAGCACTACTATGGGTACTTTGTATGTTTGTTTGTGTGTGTGTGTGTGTGTGTGTGTGTGTGTCAGTTTTTCTTTTTAAACTATAGGTCTAATAATATTTGAGTCTGAAATAAAGAATAATAATATGGGAGGTAAATTGTTTCATCAGATTTTGAATTTTAAACGTCGTTGAATTTCTCACTTTGAAATTTTTAACTATTTTTCTGAATTTTAGTGCTGAAATTTTAAGTATTTTCATGTGTTCCAAAATGTTTAATATTCAATACAAAAAAGCACAAATATTTTCAAGCCCTCAAATTCAACCGTCAAAATTCAGCGTGTCAAATTCGCAGTGAAAAAAATTTGCAGGAAAGATCCGAGATGCCAAGGCAGAAGCAATCGATCCAAAGTGATCTGATCTAACTTAGTAATAAGCAGGAAATAGTGCAGTGAAGTGATCTGATTGGTCAAAATTCGCCTCATCCAAACTTCATCTTTTATTTCTTAAGTGTAAACCCCGCCCACCTGTGAGAACGACCAATAGGAAACAGCGTCTGTCCATGATCGTTTGCTTCTGCCCTGGCGTCTTGGATCTTTCCTGCGAATTTTTTTCACTGTGATTTTTACTTGCTGAATTTTGACGGTTGAAATTGAGGGCTGGAAAATATTTGTGCTTTTGTATATTGAATTTTAAACATTTTGGAACATTTTTCTCTGCAAATTTTACACTTTAAATTTTGACTGTTGAATTTGAGAACATGAAAATATCTGAACTGAAAATGTGTTTTTTTTTATTATTATTATTTATTATTGAAAATGCATACTCACAACTTCAGCAACTAAAATTCCAAATAAAAATAGAGTTAAAATTTTCAAAGTGAGAAATTCCACGGTATTTATAATTCAAAATCTAACGGAACAAATTATCTTCCATACGCTCCTTCCTATATTTTTCTTCTCAACTTTTTCTCCCCCCACAAACTGAACTAAACTAAACTGTAATATATATTCACCACAGGAACCCACCAATCCAAGCAATAATTAGAAAAACATGAGAACCTTTCCTATACACTTCCAATGCACTTACCACACGTGTACGGGCTAATTGGGCAGAGGAGAGGGGCTCTGACTCATATGACATTTGGGTAAAACATTGGAGGAACATTGAGAAAGCGTTGGAAAAGCACGGTCAGTGTCATGCTGCCAGTTGCTCATCCTCTTTATTACTTTTGCGATGGACCGTAACCCAGAACTTGCACGAGAAGTTTTGGTTGCGAGGAATCTGCGTTCGGAAGAATAACGTTGAGATGAAAATAATACCGACGGGGTAAATATGAGCAAAACAACGTAATACAACTTTGAAACCCTCGCTACCACGGACCACTCTGAAAATGAACGCTATAATTCAGCATTGTAGCGTCGCCGTTCAGGTCTCGTGCGCCAACCACATCCAGCTGACCATCTGGTAAAATGTTAAGGTCGCAAACCCGGCTTAACCTGACTCAACTCAATGCTATGATTTTTATTTTTGTCTTCCAGGCGTTTCAGTTGCGCCCATGGTTCAGTTTTCTTCTCCATGGCAACGGCAGAACTTATCGACCTGCTCAGACTCTCCGTCCTTCGTCTAAACAAAATACCTGGTTGTAACTCGGGGTGTAATGATATCCAAGTCTCACGATACGATCTCGTCACGGTATGAACCTCACGGTACGATATTTATTGCGATATCGTGGGAAAGCTCATGATATGGTGGGGAGACTCATGATATTACAATATTCTACAGAAAAACAAGACAACATTTATTGTCATTAGGGATGTAACGATATCCAATCTTTCTGTACGATATTTTCACAATGTACGATGTATGTCACGGTACGATAATTATTGCAATATTTTGTGCAGTCTCACAAAACTGTGAATCTGCTCCTTTTTCCTCTAAAAATGCCTTCACAAGACTTAATCCAAAGAATGAAGATGTAAAAGTGCTTAGAACAGTTATTTCTTCATGTCGTCTGCACTGAAACGGAGCAAAGGATCAATAATAATGCATCAGTTTTATATAGCGCTTTTCAGGACACTCAAAGACGCTTTACAGAGCATTATTCATTCACTCCAGACCCGGTGGTGGTAAACTACTATTGTAGCCACAGCTGCCCTGAGGCAGACTGACGGAAGCGAGGCTCCAATCTGCACCATCGGCCCCTCCGACCACCACCACCATTCACGCACACACCACTTTCATACTAGGCAATGTGGGTGATGTGCCTTGCCTAAGGACACTACGACAGTTTTTGCCACTGGCGCCCCCCTGTGGCACCTGGAATTCCCAGTGGTCTCCCATCCAAGTACTAACCAGGCCCAGCCCTGCTGAGCTTCTGAGATCTGACGGAATCAGGCTTTGACGAGCCGGTATGGCCACATGGTCTATGTAGTTCCCTGTTTTTTTTTTTAGCTATTTCTGCATCAGAACTGTTCATTTAAGCAAAGAGACTTGGGATTCGATATATTGTGATGATCCACGATATTACTGTGAGACCTTTGACGATACGATATCACCATATTTCGGATATTGTTACATCCCTAGTTGTAATGTTCATTTATTTGTTATTTTGATGTGTTTCCGGGATAAGATATTAGAGTTAACGATGGTGCACTCAAAATGGTTCAGCTGTGGTTATGTTTTGGTAGAAAAAACATCGCAAAATCTCAAGGTAAGGTAACAGTTGGCAATCATCTATTAGTCGTCTATTAATCGTCACATCTTCTTCTTTTCTGGTGGAGGGCCCGCTACCTTCTTGTCTCCATGGCGATGTTATTCCTTTGCCTGGAATGTTACGCAGTTAGACATTCAACATTCCAATCTAACATTTATTCATGACAGGTGTTTCTGTTGCTCAAAAGTACAATAATTCCTTCTGCGGATAGTGGTGACTCTCCATAGATCTGAATTGTAATGTAGCGTAGTGCTGTAACCTGCTTGTTTCCCTCATGATAGATAAGTTTAATCAATACTGTGGAACACTCTAATGTGACAAATCAGTAGCATTACTATGGAGACATTATGTGGTGGACACTCCAATAGAAATGTTACACAGTGCATCTTAAAGAGTTTGAAATTCAGCTGCATTTGAAAGCTTGTACCCCGGAGTACACAAGTAAGTACTCTGCGTATAGACTGTTTTAGGGCGGAAGTGATAAAAAAAGCTGAATTCAGACTGAACCTGGACAGAAGAAGACGAAGATAAAAACATTTCCACCGCCAAAATGTCTGGTTATGTGTGTGGTTGTCAGAATCGATATTCTACCGGCGGACTAAAGTTTTACTCACTGATCAGGACCTGGCAGTCGGACTCCATTTGTCAAAGTCAGGTTGTTGAGGAAATATTCCCGACCTTTTGACGATAATCCTTTCGCTTGACAAGCTGCTGAGTTCTGCTGTACTTCTGTTGCCAAAATGCGTGAGCAACCGAACCTACGTCATCACTGTTTACTACCACTAAAAGGGTCTATAGAGAAAATTGGGAATTGAAAAATGACCATGTTTTATTCTTTGCCTGGTCAGCCAAAACCGCACACTTTCACAATAAGTATAGGCCTGGAAGTGTTTCCCGTTTCCCTAATTTGCGATAGCTCTGACTGACAGGTAGATTCTTATTCAGAAGTCATAGAAATGGATGGTCAGTTTATGTCAAAACAAATAAGAAGTGAAACAGTACAGATTTCTGCAGAAACAACTATTGTAGCACTTAATTCCGTGAAACAAAATATAGTGGCACCTCCTGGCATTCTCACCAGTCTCCCATCCAAGTACTAACCAGGCCCGGCTTTCCTCTTGAGGTCTGATGAAACTGGGCATGGACGGGCTGGTGTGGCCGCTAGTTTGGACACTGGACATGGTTTATTAGGCCTCTAACCCCAGAATATTTGGCTTCACTCTCCCTTTCCTCCTCCACTCTGAGCTGTGGACAGATGCTCCGTAGTTGCACTTCAGATGCAAAGTCTTTTGTCAGGACGCCTTAACTTCTGTGATGGGCTTTTATAACAGGATCTTTTAGTCCTCAGAGTTGGAAAGATTCAGTTTGTTCTAGAGGATTAGACTTTGTTGCTAAGAGATAAGAAATGATAAAAAACTTAAAGCAGACCTATCGACTTTTCAAAGCCTTACTTGTTCCCCTTCTCATTTATTCTCTCAAAGTTGTAGTTGAAGTGATTGGTGCATGTTTGCGTAATCTTTAATTGCTTATTTTCAAACCCCATTTTCACCCACTGCTCTGTACTTATCTCTCCCACTCCGATTTTAGGGCTGTTTACATGAGAACGCTTGTGGGTAAGAACGCCAAAATATTTTATCAGAAGTGCCCTTCGTTTAGACAGTGATGGCGTTTTTGGGGCTTAAAAAATCTTTAAAAATCTGAAACCATCCTCCAGAGTTGAAAAGGTGAACACGCTCCGCTGTAGCGTTTCCGTTTACGCTGCCCAAGGCGGAGAACTCTGGTCAGATCTGCTCACGTCGCGTACAGATTTACGACACACAAATCCACACCTTGTTGTGCCTTCGTTGCTTTGTAGTCTAATGTGGTCTGAAGCAATAATTCAACTTCTTCGTCTGACCACACACAATTCTTCTTACTACCGGTAGCCATGATTGTTTTACTTTTCGCGGTGCAGATGAGAAGAAGGAAGATTATACATATACACGCAGAGATTGCGGTGTTGAGTGATAGTGTATCTCTTCTGCGTCACCGTTTGCGTGCAGATTTCCTCCCGAAAACGCTCGTCTAAACACGGAATAAACAATGAAGACGCGACGCCACTTTTGCGCCTTCTGTTCAGACCGTCATCATATAAGCGTAGCCTTAATCAATGATACATGTTGGATTCGGTGGTGGTGAGTTGTCATCTTGGTACAAATTATTCAAAATTCCTTTACTTGCTAGTGTGATGTGTAGCTACCCATCGGAGGTTCTGACTCTTTTTTTTGTGATGAATTTTACTGCGACGTCGGCTCCCATTGGGCACTGCAGTTTTCTAATGCATTACTCAGTGGACTTGTTTCTTTTATTAAGTTGTTTTAGATGAATATTGCAATTTAAAACATCCAAATTATAACATAACGATCCACTGGTGTCACAGATTATAACTATACCGCAAACAAAAGCACAATAGGTCTTCTTTCACACAATACCTTCTTTCTTTTTTGTTGTTTTTCTCGCTACAATATTATTCACAACACCGCTTTGCAAAATACATTGTTTCATTCAACCACAACCGCATGCAGAAACCATAGTCGGGTTTGTTTTTCACACTTTTGCATTATTTTATCAACCTGAACAAGTCTCGTACTAATTAGAATGAAGAAACAAAGACGTTTATGACAAGCCAGCACCTGTGTTATATGGACTGACATTTCAATTTGCAAATAACTGTAATAAGGATTATGCAAAGCCATAACTGGAGAAGAAATGGCATATCTAATTCCAGAAAATCACAAAATATCCGGGACACAAAACCCTTGCGTTTAACCTTTTGCAAACATGATGTACCTTTGAAACATGCTCTTTGATCACGCAATATTTCCCTATTAATTTTATGAACTATAAATACTTATTGCTTTCATCAACCATGTTTTTGCCCGTAAATCAGAAGCCAGCATCCGAACAGCTAATCTAACCCACGTAGTATACTTCATTATGTCTTCCGTATCAGGTTTTAAGTAGCGTTCGTGTAATCGTGACCACATGAAGGCTTAGCTCGGTGGTCTTTGCTGTATCTTTTCCCATTGATCGGAGCAGGAGATTGGGACAGGCACGGTAACAGCTCATAAACTCTGCCCCATTTGGCTCTCCTGGACTGTGCCGTCATCCCCGCTGGCAGCCCCAATTCCAAGGACGGGATTACTGAAGGAATCCAGAGTACCAAAAGAGCCCAGGATTAGATAAAAGCCAGTATGGAACAGATTAACTGGAGAACTGGAAAATGTGTGGTGGAAATGTATTGATGTTCTAAATCTGAGAAGAGTTGTAAAGCGCTGTCATAACTTTTAATAAGCAGCTTGGGGAATATTTCGTATGTTTCGGCGAGCGCTGTTTTTCTTCGTCATTATCGCCGCTGAAATAACAGAGCTGCTGAGGTCTGGTTGTTTTATCGTAGGGAGATATAAGCGTCATTCCGCACGTCTGTTGTCATACGCGGTTGGGGCTAAAAATAGCTACTGTAAACATTGAAGTAAAGAGAAGTTCAACCAGGAAGCCAGGCTTGCTCATACTCAGCCAATCACAGCCTGCTACCTTTGCTTCTGACCAATCAAAATAAATAATCACCAAGATAACCACAACCAACCACAACATTCCTATCGCAGCAGTATAACCATCAACCTCTTCAGCCTCTCTATCTCATCCTCGTCATTATGACCCGTGTCAAGGCGCCGCAAGAAAAGTTTGATTGAGTCTTAAATTAGAACCAAATTTGAAAAAAAAAAAAAAAAAAGTATTTATTTATTTATTTATTGGCCTTTTTTTTGAACCAGTATAGTCCTGCTGAGATTTAAAGGGACAGTTCGAAATTTTGGACATAGGGCATTTTCTAGTCTATTTTTAAATATTCCATCCAGTCCTTGCATTTGGAGAGGTTGCTGGTGCTAGGCTAGTGCATGTCAATGGTCATAGTTGCCACTAAAAACAGTCTTACCCACTCCACAGAGCACCCAAGGCAAAACAATTAAAACTCCATCCACTGTCCATGTGAACATCTGTGTGGATAGTGAATAATGTGAAATAAAACTAACCTTGCGCATCGCATGAATCGTCGCATGTTGAGGGACTAGTTTCTCATATATCAGTCCGCCACTGCCGAGCTTTCTATCAGGAAGGTTGGTTTTCCTTCTAAAATTATTCTATGGACACAGACGTTCACATGGACAGTCTGGAGTTCTAATAGTTTTGCCTCGGGTGCTCTGTGGAGTGGGTAAGACTGTTTTTAGTGGCAGGACGACTATGGCCATTGACATGCACTAGTCTAGCACCAGCAACCTCTCCAAATACAAGGACTGGATGGAATATTTAAAAAAGTGTCTCCACACGTCTCCAACACTGGCTTACGAGGAAATGAGGCCCTATGTCCAAAATTTTAAACTATACATGTTTTTAGTGGTAGGAGAAACTGGAGCGTCTGAAGGAAACCTACTCAGGCATGGAGAGAACATGCAAACTCCACACAGAATGGCCCCACCCTGCCTTAGAATCAAACTCACAACCTTCTTGCTGTGAGACATGAGCGCGAACTGTAAGTCAATCAATCAATTCAAATAGTTAATACATTACTAAATACTAATAAAATACAATACTAAATACAATCAATTAATTAACTACTGTCTCACTTTAACTTGTAGGCTTTTAACTGTATGTTTTAGTCATACTTAATTTGTTTATGTTGTTGGAAGGCGACCTTGGGTGTCCAGAAAGGCGCCTAATAAATAAAATGTATTATTATTATAACCACTGTGCCACCATGCAGCCGATAAACTGTGTTCTATGTTCTGATTTTCATCCTTTTTGGCAATTTTTGTGCAAATTAGATGCTTGGCAAATCCAGAATGATCTCTCTCTGGATTTTTTATTCAGATCAATATCAGTCTGGTGTCCATGCCCTCCTCTGCATTTCAAGCCCAGCCAAACCTGATCGTGGCGTTTGATTTGATTTTTTTTTTTTTTTTCCGTGATGTGTGTGAAACGAAGGAGCTCATTGGTCACATCTCATCTACAAAAAAAAATAAAAAATCTCTGACCTCAGATGAACACAGTTTAGTGCTTTGCTCATTGATTTAGATTTTTATTCTTTGTTATTATATTATATTGTGACATGTGCGCTACTGTGTCCAAATCATTTCCCTTGTGGCTCAATAAAGTTTGTCTAAGTCGAAGTCTAATGATTCTGCACAAATCTGCAATATTTTTAAGCCCCCTGTAATACTTTTTCAGTTTTTCCCGAATCTATACAGACCATGCGTCTCCCTGATTGGCTAATCCACCTGTCAGTCACACCCATTTTAATAACGATGACCAGACTCAAATCTTTATAAAGTAGATGTGGTATATGTGCGTTTGTGAACAGAGTTACAAACAATGAGGCTTGAAATTTGAACAAAATAAATGTTTCCCTTGGCATTTAAGATAGAGAAAATATTACGTTTTAATTGCTTCTTGTGCCTGCCTCGATATCACTGGCTCTAGTTTTGACTGGAACCTGGTGTAGGAAAATATCAGTTTGGATCCGCGCACAAAACCTCATCATTCTTGAAAATTTCATCTTTAAAGTCGACCCCGCTCTGACATGTTGAAGATGTAACAGAATTTCCGAAACTGCCGCCAAAAATAAATATACTAATGTAAAAAAAGTCGGGGACATTTCTCGAGCTAATCTTTTATTTGCACGAGTTGCCATAGTAACGCCACCAGCTACTACATACACAAAGCAAATACAAACCTGTTACTACTTTGTATCTCATTGATTACTAGCCTCAGATACATGTCAGAATTCCCAAAGCTGGGGGCCAATGCCATTACGATTTTGGAAGGGTCGACGTCGTCTTAAAACGCAAATTATCTCAAGTTAACTCTAGCACTAAGTTACACATTGAGCTGAGTGGATTCGCCTGGAAATAACCACTCGCCTTTTTATGTCCCAGCGGTTAAACCTCCAGCATTAGGATCAAATAGAAAACAGAAATTCCCAAAGTTCGGAAACTGCTCTTAAAGATTCAGATCTTTCAACACCTCTGATCGGCTGCTTTACTAATTTTCCCTACGTCACACATGATTCGCCTTTTGCTATGCTAAAATGCCAAGGAGCTCCACGGGAAACAATAACGGATTAGTAAAACGTTCCCAGGGGATAAATTAGCGTTTTTGTTCCAGTTGAAAATACATACAGTAGAGCTACGCTGGCTTTGGTAACAAGCAATGAAGTGGAGCAAGGAGTTTTGGAACATAAAAATCAAACAAAGGGGTTTCCTGTTGCAGATTGTTTTGTCACGATAATGATATTAACAGATTTATTGGATTTTACAAGACATGTTTATCAGAGTGCGTTTTACACAAGGTAATTTTTCATTTCAGTGACAAGGCAGTTTATCTGTGCCAATGCCAGTGGAGTTTTCATATCTTTCTATTAGTTTCTATCAACAGGGAGATGCAGTATGTGTACAGTGTAATGCTTAAGAACGCAGCTACTGTAGAAACCAACTAGACAGTGTATCAAACCGGGACAGGTTCCGCACGGCTTAATGCTCAATTCGGATATTTTTGCGAGGTTGTTCACCTTTCCAGTTAAAGGCGACTTGTGATCTTTAGTGTGAACTTTAAACGCTCCAAAAGTTTCCCTCATGCACATTGCAGGACACGACGACATAACAGCAACGAGTGAGCTCAGTGTTTACGGGAGTGGCCTAAACATGGACGCGAGCATGGAGCACCTGGTGATTTTAGTGTTGCTGTCGTACCAGAGCCAGAACATGTGCAGCTTATTTGTTTTAAGGAGGAGATTGAGAAAGAGAAGGTTTTTGGCCATGGTGTTCTATCGGGCAGCGGCAGCAACGTCCGTAGAAAGGAACAGTAGGTCGGATGTAGATGGGATGAATGCAACGTGACCGTTCAGACTGAAATCGCATGTCAAAAGATCGATATGTATCGATTTCAAGACCGCATATCCAAGTGGCCTAGGTTGCATTTGAAAAAATCAGATCTGTGCCATTCAGACTGTTGTTAAAAGATCAGATACAGATCACATAGGGGTGAAAAAATCTGATTTGGGTCACTTCAGGCTGCAGTCTGAATGTAGCCTTTAACTCCACACCATCAAGCCCTTAATATGTTTTCTAAAAGAAAAAAACAAAACATTTATTTTGTTCAACATTTTATAGAGCAGAAGTGAAAAAAAAGCTGCACGCACATTTTGGCAACAGAAGTGTCATTGTTCCCCATTCATTCTGATTCATTCAGACTGAATTCAGACAGAAGAAGATGGAAATAAAAACATTTCCAGCACCAAATTGTCTGGTTGTTCTGTGTGTGGTCGTCAGAATCGATATTCTACCAGCGGACTAAAGTTTTAAAGATTTACTCACTGATCGCACAAGGATCTGGCAGTCGGACACTATTTGTCAAAGTCGGCTTGTTGAGGAAATATTCTCGACCTTTTGACGATAATCCTTTCACAGAGCTCAACAAGCTGCTGAGTTCTGCCGTACTTCTGTTGCCAAAATGCGCAACCGAGCCTACATCATCACTGTTTACTGTCACTAAAAGGATCTATATGACAGTGGTCACGTATCAATGGCATTCATACTTTACAACAAGAAGGTTCCGGGTTTGATCCCCTGGTCACCGGGCCTTTCTGTGTGGAATTTGCATATTCTACCTATGTCTGGGTGGGTTTCCTCTGGGGACTCTGGTTCCCCCATCAACCCAAAACATGTATTACAGTTCAAATCCTCCAGCTAAAGTAGTCCTGAAGCCTAACAATAAGGTCCCCGAGCCCTGCGCTGTGGGGCTCACTTCTCCTGATATGATGACCCAGAGACATTTGAAGGACGGGTCAAATGCAGAGCACAAAATATACCTTAATATATGTTTATTTGTTGTTGGGGTTTTTTTTGCATAGAAACAAAATAATGGCATAGTGTCTTGTACTGTTGGACGTCTTAGAAAAGTGGTTAGGTTTTCATAAAGGTGCAGTATGTAACTTCTCTTGCTCTTCTTACCAGTGTTCACCACTTGCTTGTCTCCATGGAGATGTTACAGCTTCACCTGGAATATTCCACAGTGTTTAACTTATCTATCTTACACATTTAATTTCCCTTTATAATGAAAAACATCTTATTTTGAACACATCTCCACAGATCTGATTCTAATCTGATGCTGAGTTTGATAAGGTAAAAGCTACACTACGGCAACATGCAGACCAAGCAAGAACATCTCCACGGAGACAAGCAGTTGACGGACGCTCCATCGGAAAAGTTTCCAACACGGAGCCTGCTGATAAGAATACACGATTAGTTCTGTGACATAAAATAAAACAAACCTCACAGTTTTCTTCGACTTTAACATTATAATTTCTGAGCGGGGAGCCAGACGTCTTTCCACTTGAATCAGACTAACAACAATGTCACCGATATATCAGCAGTAACCCGGTCATTTATCCAGCTTAACTCCGGCAGATATAATATTCCTGTTATGATGGGTGGGATTTTAGCGCATATACCGTAACCATATAAATGCAATTTAAAGGCCCATTTGCCCTGCCAAGAAAGTCTGACTTGTCGAAAACATGGAAGCTTACATGACATTTTGGAACGGCGAACTGGAGATATTGGGTATCGGGGAAAAACGGTACCGCACTGTAATAATGGTTTAGCTTTTCAGAGAGTCGTATACGGTGACATACTGCAGACGTTGAAAACACGTCCGCCGATGGAGAGGGGTAGTGCTGATTTTTAAATTTAAACAAACAACTTAACACCCAGACAATTGCGGATTTACAGTGTCACCAAAATGAAAAATCCAGTTGAAATAGAACATCTAAAGCAGGAATAAACCCGATCTAACCAAAGACTGAGCTGAAAAAATTACTTCTGGGGCTAGTAAAATATATTAAATCAACTGTGGTACGTTTTACACTGAAATAATATCATTCTGTGAGAACTACAACTTATTTAATAGCAATCAACCAAATGTACTTATTATTCTCATGTCAAAGTATCGTGTTTCATGAGTAAGTTCTACTTTAGAATCCCCAACATGTTTTAAAGGTTTTACAGTCGTTCCCCACAGACCCAGAAATACTAAGTAATACCAAAGTTCTTCTAGAGGTTCCTGCACTCGGCACACAGGTTGGTGATGCGATTCTAGCTTCCACAGATGTATGCTGCCGTTGTGTCCTTGGGCAAGGCACTTAACCCGCCTCCCTTCTAGTGTCTGCGTACACTGGTGTATGAATGGGTGATTAGTTTCTTGTTGTAAAGTGCTTTGAGTGTCTTAAAGGTGAAAAAGCGCTATATAATTATACATCAGTAAATACTAAACATTAGGGATGGAACAATAACCAAAATATTATGATATTGTATTGTCAAAGGTCTCACAATAATATCAATATATCGAATCACAAGTCTCTTTGCTTAAATGAATAGTTCTCATGCAGAAATAACAAAAAAAACAGAGGGAACTACATAGACCATGATCCTTTGCTCTGTTTCAGTGCAGACGACATGAAGAAATAACTGTTTGCACTTTTACATCTTCATTCTTTGGATTAAGCTTTGTGAAGGCATTTTTAGAGGAAAAAGGAGTTGATTCACAGTTTAAAATATTGCAATAAATATGGTACTGTGAGATGTATATGGCAAAAATATCATACAGAGAGATTTGGATTTCGTTCCATCCCTAATGACAATAAATGTTGTTTCAAATGACTGGGCAAAGCATTTTAGAATGTCAGTCTTGTTATTATGTTGAATATCGTAATATCATGAGCCTCCTCACCATATCGCAATAAATATCGGACCGTGAGGTTCATACCGTGACAATATCGTACCGTGAGACTTGGACATTGTTACACCCCTACTACACCCCTATAATATTTACTTAATTATGACATTTTTTTAACTTTATATTTGTTGTACTTAATTTTTTTTTTACATTGTACCATTCAAATGTGGAGAATAATTCTTTTTTTTTTATAACAATGTTTTTATTTCGCATTTTGTACATTTTGAAAGCATAATTGCAAGCTATATGATCGAGTTGTGTACATGAGAACCAATAATAAAAACACAGACAACCTCAAAGTTAAGAAATTAAGTTATAGCCATCCATACATACATGTTTTTCAACATAAATACGTGTATATTATATACATAGTTATAAAAATGTAAAATGCATATATACATACATTAAAAATAATAATTATTAATTGTCTTTTTAATTTGTTGGTATCACATGTGTTCTTTATCTAACCTGAATTCCACATGAAAACATTTTTTTTGGGTCATTTACACGACAAGTCTGTTCGCCTTCTTTGGTGTATAACAAATTTGACATAATTATAGACTCAAGGCGTTAGATTATCTTAAAAGCAAAATGTTTCAAAAGGAGGTCATCTGTTTGTAGACGCTGCCATTACATAACCACAAATGTCCTGGAAAAGTCCTGGACAATTATTTCAAGCAAAGTGTGGAGAACCCTGAGGCTGCATAACACATGTTGGGACACACGGCACTCGCGCTGTAGATACGACTCTTTCCGTGATCCGCCTGTGACTCGTGTTGTCAATAGCAACACATGAACCCGTGCGCCAATACGTGTCTGGATTCTGTCAGGCCTCTGTTTTTGTTTCGAGCTCTTTCTCTGCGATGAAGGCAGAAACTGGAGTGACTCATAATGTCAGACGATTACGCTGGTCCCGGCTCCCATAGACCACCATACAGCATACCACTGCGGTCGCATACATACTGTATAGGCTTATTATGGCAATTTATAGGCATCAAACTACAGCTCATTCAAAAGTGATGAAACTTGGTTGAAATTGCAGTAAATTACACAATGGTTTGTGCTGTTTTAAAAAGTATTGATTTACTCATACTGTAATACTGCATGTTCAAAGCTTGGGAAAGTAACTCACTAGTGGTTTCATATTTTATTCACTTTTTTTTATTCTGATTGGTCAAATATTGTTCTTAGAAAAACATGTATCATATTGTGAGTGGGCTTGCCTCTCCATAGAGCTGACTTGTACCCTCTGGTGAAAAGCATACATCTGCTTCTCTACATCCTATATATGAAATAAATGCTTTTGTTTGAGTTTATTTCTCAGCTGAAATATTATGCAGTGGGGCTTTAAAAATAACTAATCTACCAAATGAACATTCCGAGTGTTTTCTCAAGTAAGAGTACTGTAACCATATACTATTACTCAAGTAGAAGTACTTGAGAAATGACTCAAGTAAGAGTAAAAAGTATTTCAGAAAACTATTTCTCAAATAAGAGCAACTTAAAGTGTGAATATTTGAACATAACATCGTATTCATCATCAACGTCGAGTTAAAGCTGCACTATTTAACTTTTCTGGCGCATTAAACACTGAGAAGTACAATTTTACTAAAAGATTATTCAAGAAAATGCAGTAACACCCACCTCTGACAACAAGTAATTCAAATATGACAGAATTCTTAAAATAATTCAACTTTCAGGTTCATTAGAAGCTACAATTTGTAGATTCAGCATTTTGACTTAACATCAATGTGATGTAAATATAAATTATAGTTTCACACCAATTCAGAAGTGATTTGTGAAGATGAAAAATATGTTGAAAAAATTACAGGAGAGGGTTCCATATTGATGTTGTCACACTGGAGAGAATTCTGTCCAAAGGTTCGTCGAGAAACAATTTTTTCTTTGAACGTGATTTCAACAGCATAAATGTGTTTTCTTATAGCTCTTATTTGTCCAAAAATATTACATTTGGTGTACTTTAGAGGAGTTTTAGCCTATTGTACAATATGGTTGCCAGGTAACAGTTATGGACTTTAATTAAAAATATAAATAAACAACCTTTTTAAATTCTAATTTATTAAAGCACTTTTAATGTAAAGCCTATCCAATTCTTTTTATATGTCGAATACTTCAGTTTGTGGTGTTGTTTTAATATTTATGACACCCAAAAATAAGCATTAGCATTAAAATTGAGACACAAACCTTGACTTTTCGGAAAAAAAAAAAAAAAAAGTATCCTCCACTGAAGAATTTATTTTATTTGTGTATTTAAAAAAAAATCTTAACAGTATGGTTGTCACGTTTTCCAACCAGGAAGGAAAGTCATTCAAATATAACATAATTCTTAAAGTATAAACATTCAGCTTAATTATAAACTTATAAATAATTAGTAGTTTCAGTGATACCTTTGACTACCAATATTATCATTACTCAAGGTGGCATTTCCTGAGTTAAACAGTGAATAAAGTGAGTCTGCGGGAAACCCCTGCCGTGACTGACCGAACATCGTGAGCTCACCTTAAAGTCCATGTCATGACCTGTCTGAAGCAGTTATTTATACATTTAGACAGTCGTATTTGAGTTAAAGTGTAACTACAACCGCCTCCGCTGATGCCAAGACATTCTTAAAACAGTTCGATTAGTTGATTCATAGTGTCTGAAGTCATCAACAGTCTAGTCTACAGAGTCTACATTATTGGTTGTTTTTATTTGTAACACAGAAAAACATAGAAAAACATGCTGCTTTACTTCTTTTTTTTTGTCACTAAATAATGGAAATTGTGAACATGTCCATTATTTTCACTCACCTGATGCTCCTTGGACGCTTGGAGCTCCATGGAGAATGTTCCACAGTATGGTTTTAACTTAAGATTTCCATGGAAACATTCATGATGCGCCACCTCCAGAAAGTTACATACTATACCTTTAAAGGGCCCACATTATGAGGAAAATGTTGAGGTACCATGAAAATACACTTGAAGATATGTTTTGGTCCACTGGTTGAGTAATTATTTTTGTTTAATCCATGTTTTCTAGAGCCGAAAGTGCTGAAAACTTGTTTGTTTGATGATTTAGGCCAATATTTAACTCTGGAGAAGGCGACTAACAAATCTGTCATTCTCTTCCATCTTTGAATCATCTACCACCAGGATCCAAGGAATATTTGAGTTAAAGTGTAACTACAACTGACTGTGAGTTAGCGTGCCTCAGCTGATGCCAAGACATTTTTGAAACAGTTTGATTTGACTCATAGTGTCTGAAGACATTAACAGTCTAGTCTACAAAGTCTACGTTATTAGTTGTGTTTATTTATTACACTGAAAAACAGAGAAAAACATCCTTCTTTACTCTAGAAGTAACAAAAGCTGATATTTGGCACGTCACCACCAACAGCAGTGGCAGCAGCCAAAACAACAAGGTAAATACACCTCCTACTTTATTGTCTTTAAAAATGATCCCAAGAAGTTAAAGTACATAAGAAGACAAACTGAACATCTTTGGTTTATGATCTAAGGAAGTTTGATCATTTGAAAAATCATTTGTTACACCTTACTTATTCATTTCTGTCATGGTAGAATTCCCATGAACAATTTATATGTAGTTAATATGATTAACTTAGGTTCTGGAGCAGGACCACGCCTCTCCTCTTCAGCGAATCACCACTCACTTCTACCACACCTCAATTTCCCAGAAGCCTATTTGTAGCAGCCTATCCCGGCAACTCAGTTTGTCCTGAATAACTCAATCCCACCCTCCCAACCCCGATCTGTTCACTTCCAGACATAAGACGCTTACGAGGGGGGTCCTGTTCCTGTTGAGCCATGTGAAGATTGAGACTGAACCCCCACCCTGAGTCTCAACCCAGTCGACCCACCTCGTCTCCATATAATAAACTCTTTTCACTTTGCACATGTATTGTTGGTGTGGTCCTTGCTAGTGAATCACTATTAATGGTAAATGATCACATTTTTATATAAAGTGGTTTTCCACCTTCAAGGCACTCCAGTGTTTATGTCGAGAGCGGGATTCGTTAACCTTTGGATCAGTTGACAAATACTCAACCAACTGAGTTACTGCCACCCTAAATTACAACATTTTTATATATAGCAGTTTTCCACCTTCAAAGCACTCAAAGTTCTTTACCTCAAAGAACCACTCACCATTCATCTGCAACCGCATCACAAAACTCATCCGTCCGCTATCCATTTGCACCTGTGGTTTTTAACCAATTTTCAAAACCGCACCCACCCGCCATCCGCTGGCAATCTTGCTCAGCCTCCTCCGAGTTGTTTCGAGTTTTTTATTTTTATTTTAGTAGTTAAACCGCCACCTGCACGAATGAATTAAAATATTATTTTTCATCATGCCATCCGCCCGACCCGTGGTTTAGCCGTGGCTGTAACCATCATCTGCGCATCTCTAGCACACATACACCAGCGTATGCAGACACTAAGTGCGAGATGGGTTAAGTGCCTTGCCCAAGGACACAACAAAAGCATTTATCTGTGGGAAATGACCTGTGGGTCGGTGGATGTGACCGCACAACCAATGATGTTTATGTCGAGAGCTGGATTCGAACCTCCATCCTTCAGATCAGTGAACAAACGACCAACTGAGCTATTGTAACTGTTGATTAATCGTCTTTTCTTGGTTAAAACTCCTATATTACGCAAAATTGATTCGTAATAATGTTGTTATCTTCTCAAAAACACACCTGGAGTTGTGTTTGTTTCATTCACACATCTTTCTACATCTCCAAAGCTCAAATTGAGTGTTTTCCATTTGAGAGAAGAACCTAAATACGCAGGGTTTGTGTGTTCAACATGTGCAAATGAAACAAAGCACAACTCTAGGTATGTTTTAGATGAAGAAATGTTATAACGCAGATCAGAAAATAGCGTAATATTGGCTCTTTAATTTAAGAAGTTGTTGCAAACTAAATGTCGTCCATCCAAAGACATTCAAGCCCTTGCGTTTAATGAAGCAGCTGTTTGGTGAGACAACAGCACATGTGGGGAGAATGATGTCATCACGCCTAATAGCATGTGCACTTTAGCATGAACGCTAAAGCCCGGCTCCACTCTCCATGTCCGACACACAAGAGTCATGGAACCAGAGAGCTCATCGACAATCAAGACATTGGAAAATCAAATCGACAAGCGGATTCTCGTTTTAACCTTTTTCGTGATATTCAATTTAATTCAGCGTATTTTTGCAAAGCCCAAAATCACAGCAGCAGTCGCCATTTTCTGATCTATGTCTAATGTTGTTTCCTCATCACAAACAGAGCTGGAGTTGTGTTTAGTTTCATTCGCACATGTTGAACACACACACTTTACGTATTTAGGTTCTTCTCTCAAATGGAAAACACTCAGTTTGAGTTTTGGAGATGTAGAAAGATGTGTGAATGAAACAAACACAACTCCAGGTATGTTTCTGGGTCAATTTTGCGTAATATAGGAGTTTTAACCAACAAAATAAGATTAAACAACAGTTACAATAGCTCAGTTGGTAGAGTTCGTCCACTGAACACACAAATCCTGCATATTTAGGCTGAGTTCTTCTCTCAAACTGAAATCGCTGTGATGTCATGTGGCAATACAGGAAGTGCTCCAATGCAATTTTAAACTCCATACACCTTCACAAGAAAAGTTTGGATAAGTTCAGCCATGGAATTGCCAATATTTACCGAATTAAAAGGGTAAAAGGAGCTGTTAACTTGAAAACTACCTCTTCACGACATCACAAGGGGGAACAGAACATTTTAAGATTGGAGCTATGGATAAAATAATAACCCAGGATTATTCAAACACGTGGGAATGAAACAAAACACAAATCCAGGTGTGTTTTTGAGGAGGTAACAACATTCTAACATGGCTTAAAGCTCACAAGAGTCATTTTTGTGTAATATAGTGTTAGGATAAATAACGAGGCTTAGCTATTTTGTATAACCACTTTTAATTAACTAGGACAAGAACTACAGATAGGGATGATGTCATGACTTGTTAGCCAGATAACACCCGGATGGAGTCTGTTTGGACTGTGCAACGTGCCAAGAGGCCTGGCTGATCTGTGCACCAACGAAGAGGCGCTAAAGTCTGAACCATGGCAGCCTCCCACTATAGTTTGCGTATAAAAGTCATTGTATAGGTATAAATATTGAGTCTCTGCATGAAAATGTTGGCACAGACTCCTTGTACAAGTATGGCTTTCTAATATTGGAATAAGTCAGTTATCTGGACTTTATTTCTGTTTCAAGTGTATTTTTTAATATAAGCAGAAACTAACGAACACGAGAGAAAAGGCCTGTTTTGCTCAACAATAGGACCTTTAAAGAAGACATATTGCACTTGTGTTGGCTATATAGTTGTAACACACCCTTGGATCTTTATGTTATAATTCGGATGTTTTAAATTGCAATGTTGACGACTTCATAAAAGAAACTATGGGAGCTGGTGTCACTGTAAACATCATCACTACAAAGAGCTGTTGGCACCTCATATGGACAGCTGCACATCACAGTAGCGAGTATTAATTTTTTTTCAGTAATGCTGCTGAAAATCTTTAAATCCAGGCTAAAAATGGTTCTGTTTATCTCTAATTCTCTCTAATTTAATGTCTCTCTCTGTTTTTAAATTTTATGATGATTATTTATGTTTTTGATTTGTTTGTATTGTGATTTTAATGTATTTCTTATTCTGTAAAGCACTTTGAATTACTTTGTGTATGAATTGTGCTATTCAAATAAACTTGCTCTTGCCCCTGAATCCTATGTGTATCACTGATTATGAAAATAACATTGGAGAATGAAGTAAGTGTAACGGGGATTAAATGGAATTTGATTCCACTTGTCATTACTCTTATGGAGCTAATGTATTTTTCGGTTGAGTAGCGCCCTCTTGTGATGATCATGTTGCCAGTTCATGAGCGACGGGCACGAGGTGGGTCACTGATTTTTGCTTTGTCAGTAAAATTGTGTATTTCTGTTTAATTATTCATTATATGCTGCTTGGCCAAAAAAAATAATTGCCACCTGGATTTAACTAAGCAAATAGGTACGAGGTTGCTGCACTTGGTCAGGTTCAGCAGCAGTGTGTGCGCAAAGAATGAGGTCTGCTGAACCAGAATATACTGAAGGACCAGGTTATTCCATCAGTGGATTTTTTCTTCACTGATGGCATGGACATATTCCAAGATGACAATGCCAGGATTCATTGGGCTCAAATTGTGAAAGAATGGTTCAGGGAGCAGGAGACATCATTTACACACATGGATTGGCCACCGCAGAGTCCAGACCTTAACCCCACTGAAAATCTTTGGGATGTGCTGGAGAGGCTTTGTGCAGCGGTCAGACTCAACCATCATCAGTGCAAGATCTTGGTGAAAAATGAATGCAACACTGGATAGAAATAAATCTTGCGACACTGCAGAAGCTTATCGAAACAATGCCACAGCGAATGAATTGTACACATTATTTATGTCATTTGTCAAAGTCAAAGTAAAAAACATTATTGTCAATTCCACCATGTAACAAAATTACCTAGGAGGATCGAAACTGGGATTTCACCAAAAAATGTGCAATGTGCAGC
Organism: Odontamblyopus lacepedii; assembly: GCA_034769755.1. NCBI lineage: Eukaryota > Metazoa > Chordata > Actinopteri > Gobiiformes > Gobiidae > Odontamblyopus > Odontamblyopus lacepedii. The sequence goes on from CM068360.1 coordinate 11,044,104, forward strand.
TAAGAGCTTGTTCATGTAATTACAGTGAGTGTGTTGATTAACCTGATGTCCTGTGGGAAGAAGCTGGTGTAAAGCCTAGTAGTATTACATTACTGCTGCAATAACGTTTGTCAGATGGTCGGAGGGAGAACAGTTTGTGTGCTGGTGAGTGGTGTCCTTGATTATATTGATCTCTTGCAGCAGTGGGATGTGTACAAGTCCTGAATGGATGATTGGGGTGATCTGATGATCTTTTCTGCGGTCCTCACCACCCTCTGTAAGGTCTTTTCATCTGCAGCCGAACAGCTGCTGTACCAGACTAAGAGGCTGCTGGTGAGGATGCTCTCAATAGCACCCCTGTAGAAGGTGGTGAGTGTAGAAGGGAAAGGTGGAAGTGTAGGCGGAGGAAGTGTAGGCGTTGCTGTGCTTTCTGGACCAGGAAGGAGGGGTGGTTAGTAGGGATGTCCCGATCCAATATTCAGTATCGGTATTGACTCTCGATCTGGCTCTTTTATGAGTATCAGACAGTATTGATTGGACCAATCCAGTTTCACATGTTTTGCAGCATTGATGCGCATTACGGCAGCTGTAAATCAAAACATCTCCATGTCCGCTGTGTGGGACTTTTCACCACAACAAAATAGTCAAACAGCGACACAATTGCTGCAAACAAAAGTTTCTCATGGAGGAACCAGCAGACCCACTTTAACACTACCAATTTAATTTGTCACTTACAAAAGAATCATCTAGATGAGTTTGAGATTTACAAGCACAAGACAGCGAAGCCACAGCAGCAAACAATGGCGGAGGCATTTCAAAGAAGAGAAAAGCTACCTCAAAATGGCAACAAGTCCACGAAAATAACACAGAGGATTGTCAAATTCATCGCTTTAGACTATCAACTGTAGTCTGTTTTGGAAAACATAGTCTTTTGTCATCTAATGGACTTTTTGGAGCCAGGGTACAAACTTTCTTCATAACACTACACAAAAAGGTATCGGATTAGTATCTGAAAGAGCACTCCTTAAAAAATCGGATCGGAAGCCAAAAAAAATGGGGACATCTCAAGTTGTTAGTCCATGTGAGGTCATTAGTGATCTTTTGTTTCGTTTTGGCACATTTATGAGCTAATATTTTGTTGTATTTTTTTACATGTCATGACAGAAGCTAACTTTTTAGACCCTTATGTGACCTGCCATCCTTGCAGAGTGCTGCTCACCGTGTTGAGCCGTGGTCCTGACCAGTACATATTTTGTTTCATGCAGATTAAAACCACAAAAGACAGCACCGTGTCCATCCCGTTTGTTCACAACACGATGCAGATACGATACGACAGTCAAAGACGAACACAAGCTGGGCTTTTCCACGGCCAAGTTCAGCATGGTTACATAAGCACAGAGCAGTGGGAAATGAAAATGGGGTTTGATTGGAGCAATGACGTCTTGAAGGAGAATAAAGATTACTTAAACATGCGGGAATCACTCGAAATGCAACTTGATGAGGATAAATGAGAAGGGATACCAAGAGTAAAAACTTGATATCGCATAATAGGTCCACTTTAAAGATGCACTGTGTAAATCTATCTTCATGGAGACCAAACCAGACCAAGTTACGGGTCAGATTTGTGGAGAGGCGACCCCGCTCACAGTCAGAATGTCTGTTTTTCTAGGGATTTTTGAGCTATAAAACCACCTGTCATTGAATAAATGTTATCATACTGTGGAACATTCTGGGAAGAGCAATGACATCTCCATAGAAACAAAAAGGTGACGGACTCCCAACCAAAAAGTCATGTTTTCTGACGTTTTCATGACATCAACTGAAACGAAGAAGCGTGTTGGAAATGTTTTGTGGCTTTATCATTCGGTGCATACAGCTTCTTACACAACTTTGCTTAAAAATTGTGAAAAAAAATCTTCTTCTACAGGTCTTTTAATACAGGCGTACTCTGCAACCACTCTAGTTTGTAACACTCGGATAAAAAGTCGAGTTATACATCTTATTTGTGTGTAATTCTTTATTATGACAAAGTTTTAAGTGACCGAGAGGATTTGGTGGAAGTTTCCAGCCTAAATAAGTCACGGCGTAATACACAACCCCTCCATCTTTGGAAAGCAACAAGAACACGATGCCCTGCTGCTGTTATTGCTAACTGGAAGCACACTGGAGCGTATAGGCCAATGGAACTCGGCCCAAAAGTTTATCCACTCACTTTATGTAAAAAGCATAAAATCAGGTTCACAGCATGAGGCACTTGACACCGAAGAGGTCCAAACCACAAGCACGCAGAGAGCTAGTACACTGCCTTCCTGTTAGTATGACACCTTCATAGTGATTTAAAGGGGACATACTTTTATTTTAAGTTTATTTTGAAACGTTTTACAAGTAAAATATTATAGTGTTGAGCAGCGATTTTTCTTTCGATTACGCTTTGACGACTTGGATTATGCCTTCAGCAGATGCCGTTTACGTCGTCGGATCAGCCAGTCGCTTCTGCATTCTGGAATCGGGACAATAGAACGTGAAAAAAAACTCGAGAAGATCCAACCACACGTGTCTCTGAAATGCGGAAGATATCTCGAAAATTCTCGGAACGTTCAGAACAAAATATATAACTTCTTTTACTTGGAATAGTTTGGCACTTAGATTGTTGATTCTGTAAAAATCTGCAGTTTCTCAGTCCATTCAGTCGATTTCTCTCTCTTTTTTGATAGATATTTTATTGATCCTGAAGGAAATTGAAAGTTCAGTAGCATCAATATGGAAACAAACATAGAAATAGATCGTGGAACTTTTCTAGGAGCTTGGTTGTAGACACTTCTTCCAAAAAGGACTTAACAATTTGGAAAAAAAGATCTAATTGCATTTTTTTTCTGACAACATCTCAGCCACAATTCAATTCACAATGTTTGTTTTGATACGAGGATTCGGCTCATCGTTCGCATTCTGAACGCGTCAAGGAGCGTTTGGGAGAAGATTGAAATCAAAACTGCTTAAAAATCCGTTAAATGATTCAATAATTTCTCCTTTTATTATGTGTGAGTGGCCATGTTTGCTTTTGACACGAACGGACCTTGCGTCTTTCTGACTGGTTAATCCAACAGGTCAATCAATCACGTCCTCTGAAATCGTGGAGATAGGATACGGCTTCAGATTTGCTCATCTTTTTCAAAGCTTGTGGTTCTTCAATATGACGAGATAGATGCTTTGACGCGGTGTTTGTCCATTCAAATTCCTCACATCTTCGTCTTAATATCTCCGGTGTCCTCTGTCTTAATGTCCCAAATAGTTGTTTTTGCTCACATGAATTTGAGTGAAAAGCGTCCGTTTTGCCCTGAATGTAATTAGGTATGTTTTGTTGCTGATCCATATAGCTGCTTTGTGCACAGTCAAGGATTTAAAGGGTTCATATTACACTAATTTCTGATTTATGTTATACTGTAATGCGGTTTCATCATCACAAACAGACCTGGACTTGTGTTTTGTTTCATTCACATATGTTTAACTCACAAACCCTGCATATTTAGGCTGAGTTCTTCTCTGAAATAGAAAGCACTCTGTTCCACCTTGTGATGTCATATGGTAATAGAAGAAGGAAGTGCTCCACTGTGTTTTTGAATGTGGCCATACCGGTTTGACAAAGCCTGATCTCGTCAGATCTCAGAAGCTCAGTAAGTCCGGGCCTGGTCAGTACTTGGATGGAAGACCACTGGGAAAATCAGGTGCCACAGTGACAAAGCAGTCACAGAAATGGCTGTTGTGTCCTTTGGCAAGGCACCCACATTGCCTCGTATGAAAGTGGTGTGTGTGTGAGTGATGGTGGTAGTAGTTTACCGCCTGGTATGAAGTAAAAGAATAATGCTCTGTAAAACCGTCATTGTGACATATGTCTGTGAAAAGTGCTATATACATAAAAACTTACTTAAACTCCACACACCTTTGCTAGAATCATTTGGATAGTTTCAGCCCTGGAATCACCCATCTCTACTGATCTAGAGGTAACAGGTAGCTGTTGAAAATTACCACTATGAGACATCACAAGGTGGAACTGAAACTCAAACTGTGCAATGAGCACATTAGCCTCTACTGTGCCTGTTTTTAAATCTCTCAATAAAACGCACTTGTTCACTTTTCACTGCTTATGACAGTTTGAGATGCTGACATTTTATTAGATTGCTTTTATTAGATTCTGTTCTATTCATGTTGTTTTATTGTTTTATGTTGTTCTTATTGTCTTTATGCAATTATGTTCTGTAGCATTTTGATCGACCTGTGTTGTTTTTAAATTGCTTTATAAATAAAGTTGCAGTTGCAGAGCATTTGGAGCTTTGGAGATGTAGACTCCATGTATTAGGTCAGACCCTCAGACAAATGACTGACAGTGCAGAGAGAGGAGCGATTGACACTATGACTCATTGTAAGTCTGCACTTTCAAATATTGTCCATTTAAGATCAGGGGAAATTCAGGAGGGTGCTCACCTAGTTTGTTTTCATACCGGACAGTTTATACCTGACAGTTTCTTCTGCTCATGAGTGGTCTTCCAGTCAGCTGGAAGATGTCAGCAGGTGAAGATGTCAGCAGGTGAAGATGTCAGCAGGTGGAGGCAGGACGACAGCGCCATCTGCAGTCCGACTTCCTCAGGACAGTAACCCGGGACGAGGGGGCTTTTTTACTCTTACACACCTGGGAACCTAATAATATAATATATTGTATTTATATTTATTCAATGACGTGTTTTATAATAACTTGTAAAACACACAGTCTATATAAGTTTAATGCTAGACTTCAGACTTACATAGTGCACACTTTTTTATTTATTTATTTTATTTTATTTTTTAAAGAAGGGGTATTTTATTTCTAAGGAGACTCAATTGCTAACACATGCTAACATATTTAGATCATGTTACCTTTTATTGTTTTGAAAATGCTGTAGTCCCTGCTCCTCGCTCCCCCTTCAGAGCAGTACATCACAGTACAATTCACATGCATTTCACTAATGAAACTACTGCACATTACACGACAATTGAGAAGCTGTAGTGCAGTTTTTTCCTTTGTATCTTTATAGAAAATTACTGTGTGGGAAAATGGGTGACATAGATTTCTAGGCTCAGCTGTGGATGTGATCATACTTCTAACGGTAAGAGGGCCTGAACGGGACTCGAGACAGATCACTAGATTACTCAAACATGCATGGATGACATCTAAAACCTGTCCAAGCATGTTTTTGATGAGGGAACAACATTATAAGATGGTGGAAATGGCAATCTACGTTCCTCTCCTCACCTATGGTCATGAGCTCTGGGGAATGACCGAAAGGACGAGATCACGGATACAAGTGGCTGAAATGAGTTTCCTTCGCAGAGTGGCCGGGCGCTCCCTGCTGCAGTTGCTGCTCCTCCACATCAATAGGAGCCAGCTGATGGGAGAGCAGGACTAAAACAGGTCTAAACCAGGACTAAACCAGGTCTAAAGCAGGACTAAAGCAGGAAAAACCCAGGACTGTTCTGAATGTTCCTGGACGCCTCCCTGGGGACATGTTCCGAGTATGTCCCACTGGAAGGAGGCCCCGGAGAAGACCCAGGACACGCTGGAGGGACTATGTCTCTCGGCTGGCCTGGGAACTCCTCGGGATCTCCCCGGAAGAGCTGGAGGAAGTGTCTGGGGTGAAGGAAGTCTGGGAGTCCCTGCTTAGACTGCTGCCCCCGCGACTCAGCCCTGGATAAAGCGAAAGAAAATGGATGGATGGAACAGGAATAATACCCCCTCTTTTATATGATTGTGGGGAAAGATCACTGGAATTGTACAGAGCCTAGCATGTGTACATAAAGCTGCATTGTGTAACTTTTCTGGTGGAGGGTCCGTCACATGTTTTTTTTTTTTCGTGGCAATGTTATTACTTTGTCTGGAATATTTCACAGTATGGTATTAAACCTTTCTATCTTCACGGAGACCAAAACAGACCAAGTTACAGGTCAGACCTGTGGAGAGATGACCTCACGCACAGTCAGAATATATGTAAGAGCTGTCTAATGTCATACTGTGGAACTTTCCAGGCAGAACAATGGCATATGTATTGAAACAAGCAGGTGAGAGACCCTGAAAAAATTCATTATGCCCCTTTAACCTACCAGACCAAAGCAGCATGTTATGTTTTTAAGGGACAAATGTTAAAACCAGACTCAGTAATGTAGATTTGTCACATTTAAAGCCATTAAAGCCATTAAAGCTAGTCTTTTACAGCATTTACAATCATATATTTTATGGATTCTCTCACACCTGTCACATAGTGTTGTGGTCTGACATGGGAACGCGCCAGTGGAACAAAAAACTACCTCTTTTTTAACATATTTCCCAGCACCTATTTCTTTTCCTTTTGCAATTTGGCTCAGATGGAGGAAAACCCTTTTTTTTTTGTGCATGCGCGCGTACGCCCTCGCACCTCGTCACCTCCTTATGCTGCGACGCGAACGGCGAAAGCTGCCAGGAGAGCCCCAGACTGGCAGGCATACCGTACGCCTACTCAAAAACACAACCACGTGAGGGCAAGCTACAGCGCTGCAGCGACGGAACATAACCGCACTCCACAATCTGGTTTCCATCATTTTACTGCTGCCTGAAAGTGGCAAAGGCCCATGCAGAAGTCAGAGTTCCAACCTAAACAGTAGGAGTCAAATGTGACAATTGAGAGGCCAGGTGGTGAATCACAAACTGGCTGACGAAAGTTGGAAAAAAAAAACGGTATTACCAGCAGTAGTCCTCGCCTCGTCTCCATAACTTGTTAAATATTCCCTGTTCGATACTTTGGAATCTCGAGCTCTTTTTGAGGAATACGTCCGCGGCACAAAATCATCGGAAAATGCGAAAAACGCCAGACCGACCAGGGGCACGTTGGATTTCGCAATAAAAAGCTGCTTGTCCGTTTTGCCATATTCAGTCATAAATAATGGTTTTATTAGTGTGTGGTAGAACAGTTTACAGAATGTGAGATGGATAAATGGGAGTGTTATAAAGATGATATATATTCACTATCGGACGGGAGTAGCCAGTACCACTTTCTGTTCATTTGAAACTGCTGTATGGCACCGAGGCGTTCTCATGAATCAGTCACACCAAACTCTTACTGGCATCGCGCTGGACAAAAGAGAGACTCAAAATTGATGTTGCTTGATGAGCTGTGTACGTTTAAAGCTCCTGTGTCCAGGTTTTTTGGTAATGAGAAGATCACGTATCAGAATATCGTACGCTGTCTACGTCAAAAAAAAAAAATAAAAAATTTGATAAAGCACAGTAAAATAGAATAATGCACTGTTATCGGAAAAGGAAAATACGTATATGCTTGTATTGTGCACTGTATGTGCACAATACAAGCATAGTGCGGTTTGGGGTTACCAAAAAAAAGGATTAATTAATAAACAGAAAACAAAAGATATAAGGGAAAGAATGTGCATGTAAATATGTACATTTTCATTTACATATTTACAATATGTAAATGCAAATTTGATCAGCCCTAAAATGTAAATACAGTGGTCCCTCGTTTATTGCAGGAGTTACGTTCTGAAAATATCCAGCAAGTTACATTACATTAATTCATTAATCATTGCATTTGTATAGCCCCAAAGCGCTTTACAGTTCATTCCCTCCACACTCGGTGGTGTAAACTACTATTGTAGCCACAGCTGCCCTGGGACAGAGTGACAGAAGCGAGGCTCCAATCTGCACCATCAGCCCCTCTAACCACCACAAACACTCACACACACACCACTTTCATACGAGGCAATGTGGGTGAAGTGTTTTACCTAAGAACACAACAACCGTTTTTGTGACTAGCGCCCCCCTGTGCCCACAATAGGTGAAATTTGTGAAGTAGTCAACTTTAGTTTTTACAATTATTAAATATGTTTTAAGGCTTTTCTCAGACAACCAACACTAACAACTAAGACACCTAAACTGAGAAGCGTCAATCAGGGCATAGAGCACTATACGTGTTCAATATGCTGTAAAAAAACAACAACAAAAAACATGCAAAGTTGCACAATTTTTTATTTATTTTTTTGCAAAACAGCAAGGCCACAGATGGTGAAGCTTGTTATAGTGAGGGACACACATGGAAAAAAAAAACCCTTCTTTTAAGTTTTTTATTGTTCTTTTGTTGTCTTTTTTTGTATGTGTGTTAATCTTGCATTTTGTTATGTTTTATGTCTATTTGTTATTAATGTGCTGGGTATTCTTTCCCTCAAAATGACAAAAAATGTAATTTAAAATAAAAAAATAAATAAAAATAAATGCACTGATGTCCACATAACTATCTTAGTTTTTAGTTTTATTTAGTTTGGTTTATTTATCTCATAAAAGAAAAGATGCTTTAAACAAGATTAAGGCCTTGTCCACACGTATCCGGGTATCTGATAAACCGAAGATGTTTTGCTGCGTTTTGACCTGTCATCCACACGAACACGCATCAAAAACGAGTATTCAGGGAAAACTCCGGCCAAAGTGAAGATTTTTGAAAACTCCGGTTATGCCTGTTTGTGTGGACAGAGATAACTGGGGTTTTGCGTTTTAAAACGTCACTGTCTGCGCCAAAAAATATGAATCTGCCCTGACGTCAAACGTGCGACATTTGTTTAGGCGACTGCAAAAGCCAAAGCCAAAGCCAGAGCAGACTATGGACCGGAGTCGTTTCTTGAGAGCTGTGTGTGTGTTGAGAGCAGAATTACAGTTTAGGAGCAATTCTGACTCCGAGTCTGTCCAGACAAAGGAGCTCGGCGCCATGTTTTCTGTTGTTTAAGTTTAGGCGGAAGTGACGGTGAAGTGAGGGCTCAATGGAAATAACGCCATCTACAGGTTTGGAATGTGTATGAATGTGGTTGAAAACGCAGATGTTCGGTTATGTGTGGAAGGTGTTTTTTTTCGAAGACGAGGTGGTGTGGATAAAACTATTTTTATAAACGGAGGGGGGGAAATGTTCGGTTTTAAAAAATACCCGGCTACGTGTGGACATGGCCTAAGTTAAAGCCAGTTCTATCTGAAGTCCTTTTCTGGTGGAGGGTCCGTTAAATGCTTTTCTCCATGGAGATGTCGTTGCTCTGTCTGGAATGTTCCGCAGTATGACATTAAACAGCTCTACTTTACATTTATTCACTTACAGGTGGTTTTATAACTCAAAAATACCTAGAAAAACAGACATTCTGACTGTGAGTGGTGTTGTCTCTCCACAGATCTGACCTTCCACTGGAAAAGAGTACACAATTGACCTTTAACAAACAATTAAAATACATCCATTTTCAATCAAACCTTGCACTCTCCCATTCTTTCATTTAATAACATCACATTCCACATTTCCACATTTAAAATCACTCAAATACTAAGTCAGATATTACCGTATAAGCAACCACATGCAAATACAAATCAGTACTGACAGTGCACTCTATAAAAGGACTTTCCTAACTTTATAAGAGAAGTCCCTGAGGTCAGAAGAGAGTTTTAGCCTGTCTGGAGCTGGTTCCAATCTTTAATACTCTTATTTGAGAAGGCTGAGTTACGTCTGGGTTACCTGACCACCCAGAACCACAAGCTTTGACAAAACTCTGAATCTGCACTTCTCTGATCTGGCCAAGATTTTCAAACTTATACCAGGTTATTTATCTTGTTTTCAGATTTATTATCGACTTACTAGTTCTGAATTGGCTCTATCATCTTTAAAATGGTCACATATATTTCTTCCGTGACTCAACTCATCAGAAAATCTTAAATTTAGGGAATAAATGTTTAAAAGAAGTGACGATCCATTTACCAGAGTTTTCCGCTGCAACACTTCACTTGTTTTTAGATTCAATCATACAGATTTGCTTGATACTTGAGTTTGTTTATCTCAAATTTAGCGTCCATAAACTTATTTCCGGCCCATAAACACTCACCAGAGACTGCTTCATTCTAGTCTCGAGGTTGTTTATTTTAAGAGAACTTGTCAAGCTGTACGGACAGATAATTTTACTACTTTTAAGTCATTTTCTGATAGATTTAAGTGTTTATATCTTAAATTTTGGCCAAGCTTTTTTGCAATGTGGAGCTGTTTCAGAAGGCATGATTGCAACGTTCTCGTCAAAAACAAACACGGCTGAGTACATAAAAAAGAAGAAAAATCTACATAAAGGACTGAGAAACAGAGCAGATTTGCACAGAATCAACAATCAATGTGCAACAAGAAGTTACATATTTTATTCTGGATGAGAATTTTGGAGGGATGTCTTCTGCATTTGAGGGACTCGTGCTACAGATTAGCAGCTGCGGTTGGATCATCGAAAATTTGGATGGAGGGTTTTCACGCTCTGCGGTCTGGTCCCAGTACCTTCTGGATTCTAACAGACTGGCTGCTCAGGCAAACATCTGGAGACTCTGCAGGCATTATGACTTGTGGACCTGGATGTTCTGGCCGCCTTAAAGCCTACGTTGCAAAAATCTGCTTTGGAATGAGAATGTATTGGCTTAACCTTGCACAGTAAAAATCGATTGTCACGATATTTGAGTTCAACAAGTCAAGAGGATCCATCTTGGCGTTTGCCCGCTGGTTGGTGGACCAATCAGAGCAGTACTGAGGTTTACGTGGAAACCAAAAGTGATGCACACAAACAAAAGAAAACTGTGAAAATCTTGTTCCGAAGTTGATTATTCATTCAGAGGCTTTTGATTAACTTAATTATGCAAAATGTCTGATCTAATTTGCCTCTCCTGTAAAAACTAGAGATGTCTCGATCAAGATTTTTTGGCTTCCGATCCACATTTTTTAAGGAATGCTCTTTCTGATACCGGTCCGATATCGATCCAATACCTTTTTGTGTAGTGTTGTGAAGGAAGTTCATACCTTGGCTCCAAAAAGTCCATTGGATGACAAAAGCCTATGTTTTCCACGACAGACAGCGGTTGATCATCTAAAGCGATGAATTCAACAATCCTCTGTCTTATTTTCTTGTACTTTTGCCATTTCAAGATAACTTTTCTCTTTTTTGAAATGCCTCTGCCAGTGTTTGCTGCTGTGGCTTTGCCGTCTTGCGCTTGTAAATCTCATCTGGTTGATTCTTTTGTAAGTGATGAATCAAATTAGTAGTGTTAAAGTGGCTCTGCTGGTTCCTCCACAAGAAATTGTTTGTTTGCAGCAATTGCATCGCTGTTTGATCGTTTTGTTGTAGTGAAAAGTCCCACACCATGACATGGTGGTGTTTTGATTTACGGTTGCTGTAAAGTGTGTTGATGCTGCAAAAACGTGAAACTGGATCGATCCGATCACCTGACTGAATCCAATACTGTCCGATACTCATAAAAGAGCCAGATCGGAGATAGTACCGATACTGGATATCAGATCGGGGCATCCCTAGTAAAGACCACACATTTTAAAAATATTTTACAGATTTCTGATGGACATGATTGACAAGTTGATTAAAGGTCCTCAAAACCAAAAAACAGACCTCGAGTTGCATTTCGTTTTATTCACACATGTTTGAGTAATCCAGGCTTTATTAATTACATCTCCAAATGCTCTGTTCCACCTTGTGATGTCATGAAGCGGTAGTTTTCACATTAACAGATTCCTTTTACGTATAGTTCAGTAGAGAGATCGGCAATTCCATGGCTGAAGTCATCCAAATGATTCTAGTGAAGGTGTAAAAAGTGTAAAAACTGAGTGAAGAACTTCCTGTATTACCACAGAACAGTGTTTTCTGCAGGATTTGAGTTAAACATGTGAGAATGAAACAAAACACAACTCCAGGTCTGTTTTTGAGGAGGAAACTTAACATAGATCAGAAAAAAGATCAATATGGGCCCTTTAACTAATGAGAAAAATGCACAGTTCTTCATGTCTACTTGGACGGAGAAACATACGAAACAACAATATCTGCAAAATCAATGCATGAAGCTCAAAAGTCCATACATCTGAGGTTAAAGAGGTTCTGGATGTGGGTTTGTATGTTATGAGAGTATTCCAGAGGAGATGTCTCTCACATTAGAGCGACACGTGTTACAAATTAGCAGCTGTGATATCATCCAAAACCGAATGCTCGTCTGATGCACTCTGTGGTCCAGTTCCAGACCAAGGCAACGATGGTAATAGTTTGTTTCATATTCTTGAAGGTCACTGCGATAATGGGTTCTCAGTATGTCTCAGATACGTGATTTCTGTGTTCATTCTGCGTCATGAACTCAGTAGTGGAGCTGGCTCAGATGAAGGTGAAATGCTGTAAACACGACATGGGAGCAGTGGAAGCTGACCCCTGCCTCACAACGTAATATTTAACTGGGAACTGGCACGTTAACAATGAACCAGACATGTTACATTAGACTGAGTGTATATATATATCTATAAATATACCTGTTTGGTCCTTCCACTGTTCACTCTTCATGTGACTCTTGTTCTATTATTATAGAACAGTGATGAACCCATGTTTTGTATCGCAAAAATGGTGTTCAGTTTTTGTTTACATGTTCCTTCACCTTGACAAACACATAGGTCTACCTTATATAAAACATAAAATGAAGTGTGCATTGGCTTATAGTTTGCTTCAAGAGTCATTAAACCCTCCTGAAGCTTTATAGACATTTGTGCTTGGGTCACGCCATTTCCTTTTTCTCCAGACTCGGCGGGACATCGCAGTGACCGGTGGTGCCAGGTGGGGGCGGAGCTGAAAAAGGCTCCTCACATCCTGCCCATAGACCCCAGGGGCTGTGCTTGTCACGTAATAAGCTGCATCTGACTCATTGGCCGTTAGTCCAACCTGGAAATTCAAATGTTCTGGCCGTAGTTGATCCTAAAGAGGCCCTTACAGACACAGCTTTGACCTGAAAGTACTCATTTCCACACAGTGTTTAGTGGCCCTTTAAAAAAGGAAATGCATAACTCAAAATATGGATAAAGATAAAGACAACTGATCAAGAAAAGAGTTTTTTATTCAAATTATATATATATATATATATATATATATATATATATATATATATATATATATATATATATATATATATCTATATTTAAAAGGGGTCATCATAAAGAGTAGATTTTTTTAAGGGAAAAGTTAGTTTGTGAATTTACCTACAACTATACTTCAATTTGCAGGGCTTAACACTGATTTGGACATTTTAAAAAGTAAATAAAACGAATCTGCCCAGCAAGATAATTCTCCTGGTATTTGCTGCCGTGATCAGGTCCAGTGGTTCAGAGCAGCATTGTGGTTTAGGCTTAGCCAAAGGTAAAACGATGAACTGAAACAAACAGACGGTAAGCATTGTATGCGTATGTGGATGGAAAAATATAGAATAATAATACATCTTTTTATATGAAGCACTTTTAAAAACAAGGTTTACAAAATGCTGGACGAGAAGCAATGAACCATAAAAACAGCATCCAGAAAGCAGACAAAAACAAACAATGAAACGAACAATTCAATTAATTATAATAAATAAGTTAATAAAATATAATAAAAAATAAATAAGGAATAAAATCAAGCTAAAACCAGTTAAAGGAAGGCCAACTGATAAAATCAGTTTTAAGGCAGGTCGTTCCAAAGCCGAGGCACCGGACTGAAAAGGCTCCATCACCTTTGTCCAGAGCCTGGACTTTGGAACAGCCACAGGGACCTGCCTGAGGATCTAAGGCTGCGGGAGGCTCGTACAGGGTTAAAAGTTGTAAAATGTAACTTGGTGCAAGACCTAAATGAGCTTTAAAAGTGATCTGTAAAATCTTCAAATCAATTCTAAAACATATGAACTTTTTTCTCAATAGGATTATTCGTTTGTACGACCATAAATGATAAACTTTTGTTCCCTCATTAACATTTTTATTAGGTGTACAGCCATAAACAAACAAACAAATAAAATCCTTACATTCTTCATTCTCATTCTGCTTATTTTGACATGATCATAAACGATAAACTTCTGTGCCTTCTTTATCATTATTATTAGTTTGTACCATAAAATAAAATGGCAACTTTTAAAAAATGAAGATAAGAAGTATGAAAAAAAGTGATTGTTTTTCTTTTACAGGGGATATTGAACAACCTATTTTGAAGTATATAGAGCTCTGGAATTAATGAATTTCGCGTAAAATTTTGTTTGTTTTAATGTATATTTTGTCTCTTATATATACAGTCAGTCTCAAGTGAAATTGTAAATGCAAACTTGCTGTTCATACGCTGCTTCTCTGTCATTGTTTAATAGGATTAGGCGTTTTAAGTACTTTTACTTCAGCCTAAACTCTTTCGGTCATGATCTATAGGGATGTAGTCTATGTTTTGTTTTGCTTTGTAGTGCTGCAAAATGACAGAATAAAAAGCTACTAAAAAAATGGAAAGATTTCTTAGCTAACGCTGTGCTGAAGCTTTGGGAAATCAGATTAAAGTATTCGTCAGTCTGTTTTGAGCGCATACGTCCCGCGGTATGGCCTCTGCAGCAAATCCACAATAAGGACGCGCGAGAATACATAGGCAGGGGAAAATACTGGTGGTTTGGAGGGCGCGACTTGGATTAGCAGTTGTTATTTTCCAGTATACATGCGTTTGACTGGCTCCGGGGGAAGTGCGCCGTGCCCGATGCCAGGCTGCAGTAGTGTAGGTACACGGCTGGCGCAGCGACGGTGGCATTGAGTTTCTTAGGTGAAATGTCAGATGAATAATGTTACCGCCAGAGGATCGGGGAGCAGGCGGGCACCACTCCACCGGGTCCGAGCGGAGAGGGACGCCGAAGCCAGCTGGCATCGTACTCACCGCCGCTCGGGTTACGCAGTATATTTTGATATATTCGTGGAGGAATGTAATAAAGTAAAAGTAGTGCAGTACTGTAGGCACGTTGGAGGGTCCTTTTCTCCATGGAGATGTTATTGCTGGGTCTAGAATGTTTCACAGTATGGCATTAAAGCGTTTTATCTTCATCGAGACCAAACCAGACCAAGTTACAGGTCAGATCTGCGGAGAGGCGACCCGCTCATAGCCAGTATGTTGTTTTTCTAGGTATTTTTGACCACCTGTAATTGAGTAAACGTAAAGTAGAGCGATTTAATGTCATACTGTGGAACATTCCAGGCAGATCTATGACATATCCATAGAAACAAGCAGGTGACAGAGCCTCCACCAGAAAAGTTACACTGTGTACAACTTGTACGTGTCTGTAGTTTACTTAAGTAGATTTTACTGTGGGTACTATGGAGTGAGATCGCTGTCAGAAGTATTTGTGTGCGTAGGATAGAAATCCGTGCATATTTGGGAAATCTGTGCGTATTTGGCTGTAGTTGAGCATAAAATAAATTTTCGTGAACTCTCGAATGAGTCCAGTCGTACATAAAATGTGTTGTGTGTATTTTATCTATCAGAATATGAATTGAAAAGTTATGACATCAAGAATTACAATTACGAAATGATAAGTTACGATTACGCTTTCTTCAGTATGAATACGAATTCACAGACATGACTCGATTGTCAAAAATACATTATCATTTTGGTAGATCTCACGTTCAGCCTCTTGGTGTTAATACCACCGCCGTCTGGGTACAGACTTCGCTGGTCCAAGTGTCACTGACCGTCATTTGATCGAAGCTTTTTTACAGCATCAGCGAGCAGAGATGCCGGACATTTCCCCCGCATACGGACTGAACCAGGACTGAACCAGGACTGAACCAGGACTGAACCAGGACTAAACCAAAACTGAACCAGAACTTTAATTTCGTAATTGTAATTCTTGATGTTGTAACTTTTCAATCCATATTCTGATGGATAAAATACACACAGCACATTTTATGTACAACTTGACTCATTCAAGAGTTTACAAATATTTATTTTATGCTCAACTACAGCCAAATATGCACGGATTTCATTCCTACGCACACGGATACTTCTGACAGCGATCTCACTCCATAGAGTACTTTTTACTTATACTTCATTACATTTGAGAGCAGGTTATCTGTACTTTCTGCTCCACTACTTTTTTTAACTGGATTGAAAAGTATTTTTTAGTGATAGTTTTTTTTTTTTTTTTTTTGGAAAAGCCTGAGAGGGTTTTTTATTTATTTATTCAGAGCAAACAAAACATACAAATAAAATCAGCTTGGAAAAAACTATTGATTCAGTTGTTTCTATTGAACAAAATTCAGCACAAATCTATATCAGAATCACTATATTTGAATGAACATTTCTAAGACCCCAAAATCTCATTAAGTGTGAAATTGTTGCTTGAAATAAATGTTTCCTGTAATATTCTGAATTGTATTGTTGCGCCACTGTCTTGGCCAGGACTCGATTGAAAAACAGAATAGCAATCTCAAAAAATTAAAAATTAAAAATCTGCGCAAAATACTTCCGACTTCTTACTCCTTACGTAGATTTTGTCATGTGATACTTTTACTTTTGTATTTTCTTTTTGTGGTGTCCACTTTTACTTGACGAAACCAAATACTTCTTCCACTACTGTATTTGTGCAATCGTGATTTGTTGATTTAGCCATTTTAAAAGGCAAAGCAATAATATCCCCACGGAAACAAGCTTGTGGTGGCCCCCTACCAGAAAAGTTGCACCTTTATTGCTTGGAAATAAGAGTATTTATCTTTGTTTTATATATTTGTTTGTAAGTAACATGCAGACTTTAACGAGTAAACCAAGCAAAAAATGAGTTTTTAAGATGCAAATGGCCCATATTACACTATTTTCTGATCTACTGTATGTTATAATATCGTTTCCTCATCACAAATATACCCGTAGTTGTGTTTTTTTACTTTGCAATATATATTTTCGATGAGGTTACAACATTATAACACGGCCTAAACCTCACAAGACTCCACATTGTGCAACATAGGACCTTTAAACACATGTAAATAAGTCTCTCTGGATGTTTCCCAGAATGCCGCTGTTCTAGTTTCCACCCCTCCGTAGCCTGGCCTGTCATAATGGGGGATTCCCGGTACAGTGTTGTGACCACAGGCACTTTAAACGGCGAAGGGTCCCCTGCCCTGCTCGGGATTCCCACATGTGTTACCCAACTATGTTCCACTGAGCCGGCTCTGTTTACGCGCTGGCTGTTGTGCGCCGAACGAAAACAAGAATAAGACATGCATCACTACGAATAATTACAACAAGAGAAAAATGAAGGAAATACGAGATTGATTGTCTGCATATGAGAGGATGTCTGTTAATAGCTGTATTTATTATTATTTATCATTATTTATTATTCAAATGACACATGTTACTGGTCATTCTGCACGCTCTTGGGTAACTTTGGTTTGAAAAATGCTTGTTTTTTTATTTAAAATCATGAATATGTATGGAACTAGACATTTTGGGGGCTCCTCATACTTGAATCTGGTGCAGGGCTCCATCTACTGGCAGCAGATAGAGTTACCATGGGGGGAAAAAAATATATTCTTGGCTAATAATGAACATGCCCAATGTGTTAATATAAGCATGCAGTTGTCATGGATATGATATGATGATTTAAAGGGATAGTTTGGAATTTTGGACATAGGGCCTCATTTCCTAGTGAGCCAGAGTGTTGGAGACGTGTGGAGACACTTTTTTAAATCTTCCATCCAGTCCTTGTATTTGGAGAGGTTGCTGGTGCTAGGCTAGTGCATGTCAATGGCCATAGTTGTCCTGCCACTAAAAACAGTCTTACCCACTCCACAGTGCACCCGAGGCAAAACTATTAGAACACCAGACTAGCCTAAGGCACCGGCAACCTCTCCAAATACAAGGACTGGATGGAATCTGAAAAATGTCTCCACACGAGAGATGCGCAGATGGCGTGAAGAAAAATAATATTTTAATTAAATTCGGCAGGTGGCGGTTTAACTATTCAAATAAAAATTAAAAACTTGAAGCAACTTGGAGGAGTTACTAAGATTATTAATTATTCACTCCCTTCAAGTTTACATGTAAATAATAATTCCAATTTTAGGATTACATCGAAACACTTTAAATCATCCATCCATCCATCTTCTCCCGCTTAATCCGGCTGGGTCGCGGGGGCAGCGTGCTGCCCAATCCTCAGAGCACCTGACCCCCCCTATGAACCCCTCTGCAGGTGGTGAGCCCACAGGAGGGTGGACAACATGGTCCTTGATGTTAGTTCATAGGGGTGCTGCATGTTTTGAGTTGATGGGGGAAACCGGAGTACCCGGAGGAAACCCATCCAGACACGGGGAGAACATGCAAACTCCACACAGAAAGGCCCGGGCGACCCGGGGATCGGACCCGCAACCTTCTTGCTGTGAGGCCTGAGTGTTGCCACTCAGCCACCGTGCCACTTTAAATCAGATTTATTTAATTCTGCTCAGTGTCTGGAGGTCGGGAAGGGCTCTAAATGAACAGGGACATGAATGTATTTATGTCGACCGGTAGAAAACACACTTTAACCGCTACAGCAGCATCTAGTAGATTGACCGGAACAAATTGGCTTTGAGCTTTTGTCCATATGCTTTACACCACCTCGGAACCAGCCCAATCCCATCCTGAGGGGCTGCACGCTGTAGTGAGTGCTCCTGAGTCTTTACTGCTGTGGTAAGTGCTCCTGAGTCTTTACTGCTGTAGTGAGTGCTCCTGAGTCTTTACTGCTGTAGTGAGTGCTCCTGAGTCTTTACTGCTGTAGTGAGTGCTCCTGAGTCTTTACTGCTGGAGTGAGTGCTCCTGAGTCTTTACCGCTGTGGTAAGTGCTCCTGAGTCTTTACTGCTGTAGTGAGTGCTCCTGAGTCTTTACTGCTGTAGTGAGTGCTCCTGAGTCTTTACCGCTGTGGTGAGTGCTCCTGAGTCTTTACTGCTGTAGTGAGTGCTCCTGAGTCTTTACCGCTGGAGTGAGTGCTCCTGAGTCTTTACCGCTGTGGTGAGTGCTCCTGAGTCTTTACTGCTGTAGTGAGTGCTCCTGAGTCTTTACTGCTGTAGTGAGTGCTCCTGAGTCTTTACCGCTGGAGTGAGTGCTCCTGAGTCTTTACTGCTGTAGTGAGTGCTCCTGAGTCTTTACCGCTGTGGTAAGTGCTCCTGAGTCTTTACTGCTGTAGTGAGTGCTCCTGAGTCTTTACCGCTGTGGTGAGTGCTCCTGAGTCTTTACCGCTGTAGTGAGTGCTCCTGAGTCTTTACCGCTGTGGTGAGTGCTCCTGAGTCTTTACCGCTGTAGTGAGTGCTCCTGAGTCTTTACTGCTGTGGTGAGTGCTCCTGAGTCTTTACCGCTGTGGTGAGTGCTCCTGAGTCTTTACCGCTGTGGTGAGTGCTCCTGAGTCTTTACCGCTGTAGTGAGTGCTCCTGAGTCTTTACTGCTGTGGTAAGTGCTCCTGAGTCTTTACCGCTGTAGTGAGTGCTCCTGAGTCTTTACCGCTGTGGTAAGTGCTCCTGAGTCTTTCCCGCTGTAGTGAGTGCTCCTGAGTCTTTACCGCTGTGGTGAGTGCTCCTGAGTCTTTACCGCTGTGGTGAGTGCTCCTGAGTCTTTACCGCTGTGGTAAGTGCTCCTGAGTCTTTCCCGCTGTAGTGAGTGCTCCTGAGTCTTTCCCGCTGTAGTGAGTGCTCCTGAGTCTTTACCGCTGTGGTAAGTGCTCCTGAGTCTTTACTGCTGTGGTGAGTGCTCCTGAGTCTTTACTGCTGTGGTGAGTGCTCCTGAGTCTTTACTGCTGTAGTGAGTGCTCCTGAGTCTTTACCGCTGTGGTGAGTGCTCCTGAGTCTTTACTGCTGGAGTGAGTGCTCCTGAGTCTTTACTGCTGTGGTGAGTGCTCCTGAGTCTTTACTGCTGTGGTGAGTGCTCCTGAGTCTTTACTGCTGTAGTGAGTGCTCCTGAGTCTTTCCCGCTGTAGTGAGTGCTCCTGAGTCTTTACCGCTGTGGTGAGTGCTCCTGAGTCTTTACCGCTGTGGTGAGTGCTCCTGAGTCTTTACCGCTGTGGTAAGTGCTCCTGAGTCTTTCCCGCTGTAGTGAGTGCTCCTGAGTCTTTCCCGCTGTAGTGAGTGCTCCTGAGTCTTTACTGCTGGAGTGAGTGCTCCTGAGTCTTTACCGCTGTGGTGAGTGCTCCTGAGTCTTTACCGCTGTGGTGAAGGTCCTGAGTCTTTACCGCTGTTGCCTTCTTCTGTTACCTGAACTCAGAGTTTCTGCTCTGGGCTGATGTGCAGTGAGTTGTGTACAAAGTTCTAGGCGACATGCAGCTGTTTTATGAATTCATGATGAAGAATGTGAAGATGCACGTTGAGCAAATTTTGGATTGAATGAGCTATAGAGTTGGCCTTTTTTGAGGCTCAGTAGTTTGTTTGCTATATGATTGTTCTCAAATCAAAAATCAATCGGCGGATGGCGGTCAAAAACCATGGGTGAAAATGGATAGCGGACGGATGATGAGTTTTGTGATGCGGTTGCGGATGAAAAAATAGCCCATCCACACATTTCTATTCCACACGTCTTCAACACTCACTAGGAAATGAGGCCCTATGTTAAAAGGTCCAAACTGTCCCTTTAAGGTAGGGATATTCAACTGTTTTTTCTGAGGATGTCTGTGTTGGAGTTTCTCACACACCACCGCTTTTTACACAATTTGGGGTTACAAAGAACATCACCAACACCAGATCTGTTTCAATAATAGTAACATAACCACAGCAGCTTTATTAGATTTTTGTGAAATCGAGACTTGAAAAGGTTTCCCAATATCGCTCTGCCAAATTGGCAATGCAGTATTAAACTAGGATTAATCTAGAATCAAGTGCGTCTGAAGCAGATCTACAGCAACAATAAATAAGAACTACACCAGGATAGTTTGAAGGACCTGGTCTGGCCCCGAGCTGTTGAGCAGAAACATTACTGAATGAAGCAAAATGCAACTCCAAGTATATTTTAAATGAGGGAACAATGTGATACAATAATTAAAAGTTAATTTTTCATATGTATCCTTTTGCTAACTCGCAATTTGGATTCTCTTTCTACAATTTGTATTTTGTTATATTGGCTCAGTTAAAAAGTGTTTTTTGAACAACAAAAACACCTGTAAGTGAATAAACACAAGCTAGATGAGTTTAATGCCCTACTGTGTGACATTCCAGGCAAAGAAATACCATCTCCATGACAGGAAGTAGCGAGAGGAACCCCCACCAGAACATATACTATACTGTACAATGGGGATGTAACAATAACTGAAATATCATGATATCGTATTGTCAAAGGTCACAATATATCGATTCCCAAGTCTCTTTGCTTAAATGAATAGTTCTGATGCAGAAATAGCTCAAAACAGAGGGAACTACATAGACCATGATCCTTTGCTCTGTTTCAGTGCAGACGACATGAAGAAATAACTGTTCTAAGCACTTTGAAATCTTCATTCTTTGCATTAAGTCTTGAGAAGGCATTTTTAGAGGAAAATGTAGCAGATTTACAGTTTAAAATATTGTAATAAATCTGGTACGGTGAGATGTATATGGTGAAAATATCGCACAGAGAGATTTGGATATAATGACATGTTGTACCAAATGACTGGTCAAAGCATTTTAGAATGTCAGTCTTGTTATTATGTAGAATATCGTAATATCGTGAGTAGGGCCTAAATGATATGCATTTTGTTGCAGCCGATATGATACTATTAAAATGAGAGTTGGAGCTGCCAGTAGCCAATATAATCGCCGATATATTTGTGACATAAAAATTCACTGTAAATCTTCAATTGTTTACAAAATTTAGGTTTGGCTCTATTGGATTTTCAATTGGATTTGTTTAGGCAACATTTATTGTTATTCTGCCTCTTTACGTCATATTTAAAGACAGTAGGTCGGCCTAATGGCATTTTTGTATGATATTCTAACCTGTAAAGAAAGTGCTGTAAGTAAACTACTGCTTTTAGCTTTTAGCAGTAAATGCGTGTGCGCCGCGGTAATTAATGATCTGCTAAATGCCGATAATTCACACTTCTATTTGTAGCTCTTTTACATATCAATGCATTTCCAGTCGAGCCCTAATCGTGAGCCTCCCCACCATATCATGAGCTTTCCCACGATATCGCAATAAATATCGTACTGTGAGGTTCATACTGTGACGATATCGTATCATGAGACTTGGAAATCGTTACACCCCTACTATACATATATAGGATATGTTAAAGGACTTGCATTTGCTCCATGCTTCAAGGTGCTGGGGCCACATGTCCAGAGCGCCTAGACATGGGAATCAAACCAGGCACCTACTGGCTGTGACACGAGATTCTAAATACAACAGTAAAGACCAAGGCCATACTTAGTTGTCTGTAGCCTCTCTGAGCCTGTCGGGTGCCCACATGTTAAACTGTTTCTACCCCTGACGACTGCGCTCAGATCCGGATTGTATCGGTGATTGAGGCGTGGACGTGCGGAGAGAAGCCGGAGCAGGTGGTGCCCAGTCTGCTCCCTCTCACGGTGGTCCGACAGCCTTCCATTAATCCTCATTATAATCATCAGTATCACGCTCTCACTTCCAATCAGACTACTTTAATCACTGGACACGTGCGGCGCAGTGACGGGCACATCCTGTCTATACGTGTCTGTGGAACTGTACGTAGAGTCGGTAAGTTTGCCTGTAGATGGCATCATGTTGTAATTATAAGTAAATAAATGAATTTTCTTTTTTCTCCCCAATTTGTGACATAGTTTGAAGATGA
Organism: Odontamblyopus lacepedii; assembly: GCA_034769755.1. Taxonomy (NCBI): domain Eukaryota; kingdom Metazoa; phylum Chordata; class Actinopteri; order Gobiiformes; family Gobiidae; genus Odontamblyopus; species Odontamblyopus lacepedii. The sequence continues at coordinate 11,066,699 of CM068360.1, forward strand.
ATCACTCTTGACGCCGCACTCTTGCTGCTTTAAAAATGTTTTATAATCACAATTAACAGTGATTTAATCTGCAGAAGACACGTTATTGAAGGTGCACAGCGTAACTTTTTGGATTGAGGGGTCTGTCACCTGCTTGTTTCTATGGATATGTTGTTGCTCTACCTGGAATGTTCCACAGTGTGACTTTAAACAGCTTTACTTTACATTGATTCAATTACAGGTGGTTTTATAGCTCAAAAATACCTAAAAAAAACAGGCATTCTGACTGTGAGCGGGGTCGTCTCTCCACAGATCTGACCTGTAACTTGGTCTGGTTTGGTCTCCATGATGATAGAAAGGTTTAGTGCCGTACTGTGAGACATTTTAGACAAAGCAATAACATCTCAGAGAAGAAAAGCATTTGAAGGAGCCTTCACCAGATCAGAGCAAGTCCTTTTACGTTCAAACACACTGGATTTCGGAGTTGAAACCGGAAACCCAAAGGAGAGACGCATGTGAAGCTCATTCTGCTTCTTGATTGGATAATCATCTTCACACTAAATTATAACACAAACAGCTTGTTCATCATATCTGATGTTTTTGTAATTAAGAATAAATCACCGTTGCAACTGCCATCTGTGGGCTAAAAGCTATATTTGATTAAGAAATGTTTACCTCATCTTCGGAGACATAGTTATGTCATGTTTATAGAATTTAAAATCTAAATTTTATGTATAGTACCTTTAAAAGTGCACTATACAACTTTTCTGGTGGGGCATCCACCAATGGCATGCTTGTCTCCATGGAGATGATATTGTTTTGTCACTGTGTTACAGAGTAGGACATTAAACCTGTCTTGCATTTATTCAACTCCAGATGTTTCTTTTGCTCAGAAATACCTGGGAAAATATGACTTCTTGCTGTGAGCTCACTTGTCCGTCCATAGACACAGCCAAAATAATGCATTGTAATCAGACAAGGCCTTTATTACTTTACAATATGACTATTACAGTGAGTGAAGTGGGTAATGGAAATGAAGTCTTACAGTTAGATCATTACTTTGTCTGAAACAGTCCACAGTATGGCATTAAACTTACCTTTTACACTTAGGGGTGTAACGATATCCAAGTTTCACAATACAATATTGTCACGGTATGAACCTCACAGTACGATATTTATTACGATATCGGGAACGCTCACGATATTACGATATTCTACATAAAAACAAGACTGACAAAAATGACTAAAATGCTTTGACCAGTCATTTGGTACATTTATTGTCATTAGGGATGGAACGAAATCCAAATCTCTCTGTACCATATTTTCACCATAAACATCTCATGGTATGATATTTTACTGTGAACAAAACTGTGAATCTGCTACTTTTTCCTCTAAAAATGCCTTCACAAGACTAAATCCAAAGAATGAAGATTTCAAAGTGTTTAGAACAGTTATTTCTTCATGTCGTCTGCACTGAAACAGAGCAAAGGATCATGGTCTATGTAGTTCCCTCTGTTTTTTTTTTTATTTCTGCATCAGAACTATTCATTTAAGCAAAGATTCTTGTGATTCGATATATTGTGATGGTCCACGATATTATTGTGAGACCTTTGATACGATACGATATCATGATACTTCGGTTATTGTTACATCCCTAGTTGCACCAACTGCTTTTCTCTATGGAGATAAATCATTTTTGCGTAATACAAGGATATTACGCAAAATTGACTCTTGTGAGAATTTCGTTATCTCTTCAAAAACATACCTGGAGTTGTGTTTTGTTTCATTTGCACATTTATTTCACCTTTATTATTATTCTGACTACATGTCCAAAGGCCAAAATATGCCGTTCCTCATGAAGCAGTCGTTTTCAAGTTACCTTTTCCCTTTATTTAGTTCAGCAGAGATTGGCAATTCCAGAGCTGTAATTATCCAAATGAAGCTGTATGGAGTTTAAAAACACTAACAATTCACCTGTACTTGACGAATGAAAAGCTAAATGCAAATTTAAGGTCACGGGAGGATCTACTCACAGCAGCAGAGTGAAAGTATGACAAAATAAAGTGCTTTTGGCCTCTCCTTTTAGTGGCATTGCTAGATATACTGTAAATGCAAGCACAGCCACAGCAACCACCACCCTACGCTCGAGCGCACCCATTTCCCAAAACACGAACACAAATACCAATCCAAAAAACCAAAAAAAATAATAAACTGTTCTTATGTCGTGCACCACATTCACCCCAGTCTTCCCCACCCTTTAACTTGTCCTGAAAAGTTCCCAAAGTTTTCCCACGCCGCACCAAGTTAAAGCAGAGTCTGTAGAGCTACTCAGTGCTTCTTCACAGCCCAGCAGCTCCCACAGAGAAACATAATCCAACAATGAAACGCAATAATCCAAAATTAAAGCGAAATAATCCACAGCATTAGCTCCATGGCCTTGACAGTTCCTGGAATGTGTCCGAGTCGGTGAGTGACATCAGAACTTCTACGCATCCCCTCTTCACTTAAATCGGGTGCTCCCTCAGCCCTATGTTCCCTCATTTCTAAGATTTTTCTTTTTTCAAAGATTTTACTCAAAATTAAACTCTAAGTCAAATCATTTATATTTTTATACCGCATTTAAAAGGATGATTCAGAGTCATTTCAACCCAGGGTCCTTTGCACCATGACCTCGAGCTGGACTGAGGGAACATAGGACTGAGGGAACATAGGACTGAGGGAACATAGGACTGAGGGAACATAGGACTGAGGGAAAATCGAGCTGAGGGAACATAGGGCTGAGGAAACATAGGGCTGAGGGAACATAGGACTGAGGGAACATAAGGCTGAGGAAACATAGGGCTGAGGAAACATAGGGCTGAGGGAACATAGGACTGAGGAAACATAAGGCTGAGGAAACATAGGGCTGAGGAAACATAGGCACGCTCTCCTTAAATCCCCCATATGTTTATGGCATTGTTAAGTGGGATGTATTGTGTATATGTTAAATTTCCATACCCAAATATATAACATTAACATTAACGTTTTTCACCCCAGCTGAGTGAATAAAAAGCTGTGAGGACCTACTGTAAGTGGTCTTTGCAACACAGTGGAGCACTTCCTGTATTACCACATGACATCACAAGGTGGAGTCTTTTCCGTTTGAGAGAAAAACTCATCATAAATACGCAAGGTTTGCATGTTAAACTTGTATAAATGAAACAAAACACAACTCCAGGTATGTTTGTGATGAGAAAACTACATTATAACATCAGAAAATAGCGTAATATAGACCCTTAGTTCGTGTTCTCATAAAAACAAAAACAAATTGTAACTTCATTTCAACACCTAACTAGCTTCAGTTTGTATTGTGTAATCCTGATTCGTCCACTTTCAGATGTAATACGCTGGCCAATAAAACCTCACCAGTGGCACCTCTTGTAAGATTTTAATGTGACCCGTGATTAGCTGGTACGCCGTAAAACACCACAGAATGCACTGGTAATGAAGGGATACGGCGCGTGATTACAGGCGAGCTCACGTCTAAAGACTCATTTACTGCTAATTTGACCAGGGCACAAGTTTATAGAGCCCACGAGATGCAATAAAACGGGACTCGAAGCATTACGTTAACCACAAGTACGGTCAACATCTACTAATCCAGCCAATTTGAGTAAAGTAGTGGTAGTGGTAGCCGTCGTAGTGAGAGTATCGGTATGTAAATTACAAAATAAACTACAAGTGTTTACTCAAACATGTGGGAATAAAACAAAACCCAACTCCAGGTATTTTTTTGAGGACATTCTAACATGGCTTGAAGCTCAAAAAAGTACATTTTGCAAAATACGGGAACTTTAACTAATGACTAAGGATAGCATTTTGTGTCAAGTTGCTAACCTGGCCTCCATTGCCCGTCTAAACTTGGTCAAAGAAATGGAAAAAACGTGGTTCAAAACTTGCTTAAAGCACATAGACCAATGTTGTTGTTGTCACTGGGAACGACACTTAATACTAATGACTAAGACCTATTATGCAAATCTTATAACTTTTAACTTTATACTTTTTACCATGTTATAGTTCTTTCCCCTTCTTCCCTCCAAGTCTTATTTGCGGTGATTCTTGCATGTTTGAGTAATTTTTAATCGCTTATTTTTAAGACGCTATATTTCCGATCAACCCCTTTTTTTTCACCGCCACCAGCATACACCAACTGCTCTGTACTTTCTTCATTTTCTAATTTTATTTGCTTAATTAGTGATAAGTGTAGGAATTGGCAGCATCACATTAGCTTGATTCATCAGCCAGTTTCACTTCATGGAAACCTCGCAGCGTTAGGATTCGTTTTTTATTTAAACAATCGCTGCTATTTTTAAGTGGTGTCCAAGTAATCATTTTTTATACATTTTCTTTATTTAGCGCCTTTCTGAACACTCAAGGTTGCCTTACAACCACACCTATAGCGCTTTTTACAGACACATGTCCCCAAAGATGCTTTACAGAGCATTATTAACAGAGCATTCTTCATTCACTCAAGCCAATCGGTGCCATCGGTCCCTCCGACCACCACCTTCACTCACCCACACATCACTTTCATTCCTACAACACATGTTTTGGGTTTCTGGCACAACAGCAAACAAAGCAGAGAGTGAACATGTCTGTCAATGAGCATTGTCGTTTCTGTGAGGTGAACTTATTATTTGACAAAGGAAGTCCAAAGTAGGATAGTGTATGCAGTCTGCTATCGTAACTCAGGTTGGTTCTGGCCAACACACCGTTTCGCCGATTGGCCGGCGCGTCGACTACAACCTCCGGGATTCTCCCAAACCACTGAGTGTATTCTGATTCCTGACCTAGTCACTGGAGAGAAATGAAATTGAGCAGAGTCACTAGGTGGCACCAGCCTGGCTAGCTTCACATAGCAGTGGCTGAGTGGCTAGCACTCACGCCTCACAGCAAGAAGGTTCCAGGTCCGATCCCAAGGTCGCCTGGGCCTTTCTGTGTGGAGTTTGCATGTTCTCCCCACGTCTGGAAGGGTTTCCTCCGGGCACTCTGGTTTCCTCCATCAAAGTGGTGTGTGTGTGGTAGCTTACCACCACCGGGTATGGAGTGAATGAACAATGCTCTGTTAATAATGCTTTGTAAAGCATCTTTGAGGACATGTGTCTGTGAAAAGCACTATAGCTGTTGTTGTAAGGCGACCTTGGGTGTCCAGAAAGGCGCCAAATAAATAAAATGTATCATAATATAGCCATTTTGGTACAAAAAACAAACAAACATCTGCTACTCCATTAGAGGTGCTCTTTGTTGCGATGACGTTTATGACAACATCAGCTGGGCACCACAGTTTTTTAATTCTATTCAAAATGTCCAACTGATCCACAGATGTCACTGACTATAACTACATAGCAAGCTCAAGCATAATATATGTTCTCTAAGGCGTTTCATGTACACATAGTCACTTATGTAACGTTTTCTACACTGTTATCGGTTGATATATTTAAGGTCATAGCATCGACATCGGTATCGGAACAGAAAAAGCCCGATTGGTGCATCCCTACAGATATTTTCCTCATGTCTTCCAGGCTTGTTCTCTGTAGCAGTGTTCGCTCATGTGACTGTGTACATGTTTCCAGAGGCTCTCCCCAAAGGAATGCTCCCGGCTCTTCACCAGGGGCATATTAGCACCAACCACAAGGCCTCTTTCCCCTCTCCGCTTCCATCTGGTGTCGCATTAAATATTAAACTTTTTAATTTGATTCAATTCTCGACGACAAACAGCCCTGATTGGGTCCAGATGGCGGCGAGAGTTGCGTCGAACCACCCCGAGGTTTGTGAGTGGAGCAGAGGGGAGAGAGAGGGAGGGCCTAGGTGGGGTTTGGGCTTGGCGTCATGGAAGGAGTCTGACGTAGAGTGGGGATGGAAAATGACTGGTTGGTTCAGTGTTGTAAAGTGAATAGGGAAACAATCAGTCAGCAGCTACACATGCAGATACTTTGAGTTTAGTGATAAAAGAGCTTAAGAACACAGTTGGAGACTTTTGCTTCCATAGGCGTAGACCTGCCAGTGTAAAATGTGTTGTGCAAAGAAACAAATTCACTTGCACAATCGATTCCATACAAGATCCATTCTGCAACAGTGATTTTATTGTTGCAAATGAGAAATTCAATTCTGTCAACTGGACGAAAGCTTTTTTGTTCGAAGATGTTTCTTAGCTCATTGAAGCTGCTTCTTCAGCTCCTCCCTTCAGGCAGATATAACTACACTGAAACTACTCTGAAACTAAGGCTACGTTTAAATGGTGACGGTCTGAACGGAAGACTCAAAAGTGGTGTCGCGTCTTCACTTTTTATTCAGCATTTAGACGAGTGTGAGTAGGTGCATAGAGGGCAGTTTCTGCGTTTTCGGGAGGATATCTGAGTGCGTACAATTGTGTGGAATTCCAGGTCTTGTCCATAGTCGTCTCGCTCGCCTTTGACGAACTGGTGCATCCAGAATTTGACAGAGGTAATTGCAGATCCTTCTCTGTTCACTAATAGTATCTACACATATTCTTTTGATGGGATGCCTCTTGTAAGTTTATTAGAGCTGCCAGAACATCTTGAAGGTCCGACACATGGAAATGATCCCATATGTTTGTTTTTGTGTATGACGTAAACAAGTACACAATATGAGCAGATCTGGACAGAGATTTGCATCTTGGGCAGTGTCGACAGAAACGCTAAAGCAACACTACGGCAACACTACAACAACACTACGGTATTCAACTTTTCCACTCTGGAGGGTGGTTTCAGATTTTTGCATTTTTAAGCCCCAAAAATGCCGTCACCGTCTAAACGAAAGGCACTTCCGATCAGATAGTTTGTCGTTTTAACCCTCAAGCCTTCTCGTGTAAACAGGCCCTAACATACCTACTTGTGTTTGTTTGCTCGGTCTGTTGGACTGTGCCTGCGTCATATCAGCACAATCGTTCTGGTCCCTGATGGGTGCTTCCACACCTCTGAGCTTGAGCAGGCAATCACTGTTTTGATTTAGGATGAGGATGGAGTCATAAATAGACGATAGATGACGTCTGAGGCCTTCATTTCTGTTCAAAGAAGGATTGTCTTTCCTAACAAAAACAGCCTCCTTAACTCCCCTCTCAAACCAATTATTTTTTCTGGCTAAGATAATCTGATTTCATTGTTGCGAAAATACACCCATACTCCCACACGTCAGTTTTACATAAATATACAGAAGCACGATACAAAACAACACACTACAACAGAGGTTCTTAAACTTTTTGACGTTGAGGCCTGATTTTTCCAGTGCAGAGTGGCCCGGGGCCCATTCAATATTAACCCTGTATAGATTTAATTGATCTCACCCATTTGTGTCCAATAAAAAGTCAAATCCACTCACAGTTTAACAAGGTAAGATCCGAATAAAATCAAAATCCACTTTATTTATGTTGCACATTTTACAAACAGAGCAGTTTCCCAAGCCCTGCACAGATATAAAACAAAAAGAATGCTAAAATTTGGTCAGAGCAGTCCTAAAACAATAAAACCAGTAAAATCAAATGAAAGCAACCCCCCCAAAAAATAGCATTGAAATAAATAAAATAAACTTTGATGAATAATAACATGACATAATAAAATGTGATTATCACAAAGATTTTGTATTAAACCTATATTAACTTTTGCTAATAATTGATGGAACAAATGAAGCAAGAAAAAATGTAAAGGCTTAAGTCAGGCTTATTACTAATAAAGACAAATTTTAATTTAATAAAAGCAATAAAAAACAGTTAATCGATCAAAAAGATAGTGATAAAATAAATGCATTCAAAATAATATTTTTAAATTAACTAAACAAAATTAAATGTTAAAGTGAAGAACTACTGATTAATGAACTAAACAACTGACACATTACTGTTAGGCCCACTGACTGAGCAAACGTGAAAAAAAAAAAATCCGATCTGCATAAATGGACGTGTCATACAACATCACAGCATAAACATTTTATTTTAATACGCTACAAAATAATTTTTAAAAAGTATATATATAATTTGTCTATGATTGTGAATGATGCCAACAAATTTCAATTCTGGACCCTCAAAAAATAATTTAGTGTCTGTAAAGCTAAACACTGACAACATACGCAGTCCCTCATGGCCCACTGCAAAACTGAAAGTATTTTGCTCCTCTCTAGGTGGTGCTTGAGGCCCAAGTTTTGGTCGCGACCCTATGGTTAAGAATCACTGCACTACAACTTCACAAACCTGACGCAATGTACAGTAGTTTCATCAGCGGGTTGTACACCGACTGTAATGTGATAGCGCTCTGAATGGGGAGCAGGGACTCATCAAACACATGAATACATTTCGTTTTTTGCCGAATATAGCATTTCCAGAACGATAAAAGGTAACACGGTGATCTAAAGATGTTGTAAACCATTAAAACCCCATAGGAGCGTAATAACCCCTCTTTCAGCTTGTTTCCGTTACGCACAAGGGCAAAGAGTCACCAAAATTAGCTCAGTGTGTGACATGAGTTCCTGAAGCATCAAATATCTCTCCAATAAAGCTAAATAAATAAACATTTGCTCCTGATGAGGTGCAGCAGCTGGCTCAGAGGACCGGACTTGTTTGGAACTCAGAAGATTTCCATTACCGGTAAACTTGTGACAGGAGAAAATCAGACTCAAATGTACCCAAGGAGTTCATTTTATTTTTATTTTATTTTATTTTGACAACAGAAGCATGACAACACTTCTGAGACACTGCAAAGAAAACAGAGTATTTACAGTGAAAAACAAAGGTGTATATACTAGTAGAGAAGGAAAAAAATTCTACTGAAGTCAGAGGAACATTACTTCAAAACAGTATTACTCATGTAGCAGTGGTCCAAGAAATTCTTAAGTAAAAAGTACTTGGGAAACCTGCGACTCAAGTAAGAGTAACTGGGTGTAACATCTGATTTATAATTTGAAGTTAATGAAATCTGAAGGACAAAACATAATGCGCAAAATCTGGTGTTTTCAAAGGATAAACACAGAAATGAGACAAACTAAATCACGTCTGAAGGAGCGCTGCAAGAAACGAAAAGAAATGTTCAAATCATTTCATTTCATTTCTACATGAACCTCACTTTTAGACCCGTAATGGGAAGAGTAAACAAGACTTTGACTTAAGAAATAATACTGTTACTTCAATAAAAAGAAGTACTCTGGAAAGTACAATTTCTTTAAAAAGTACTATTCACCTCTGGTATAAACAGTAGTCAGAAGCATGTTAAAGTTTTAAAGGTCCTATATTACGCAATTTTGACTCTTCTGAGCTTTAAGTCATGTTATAATGCCGTTTTCTCCTCAAAAACATACTGGATTTGTGTTTTGTTTCATTCACATATAGTCTAATGAGGTTTATTTGGTCTTCTGATAATTTATGTTATTAGCTTCTTTTTTCAGACTGTTTTCAAGAGTTTGACTATAAACCGGGACGAGGGGGCTTTTCTACTCTCGCACACCCGGGATACTGTCCTGAGGAAGTCGGACTGCAGATGGCGCTGTTATCCTGCTTCCGTCACAGCAACGTCCACTCTGAGGAATAAACTGTCAGGTATGAAAACGAACTCTTGGTCTGAAAAAAGAACCTAATAACATCCATTCACATATGTTTGAGGAATCCTGCATTATGAGTCTGTCTACATCATCAAAGCTCAAAATGCTCTGTTCCACCTTATGATGTCACCAAGCTGTTGTCTTCCAGTTAAAGGGAAGGGAAGTTTAGAATTTTGGAGTTTGGAATAGTTCCTCATTTCCAAGTGAGCCAGAGTGTTGGAGACGTGTGGAGACACTTTTTTAAATATTACATCCAGTCGTTGTATTTGCAGAGGTTGCTGGTGTTAGGCTAGTGCATGTCAATGGCCATAGTTGTCCTGCCACTAAAAACAGTTTTACCCACTCCACAGAGCACCCAAGGCAAAACTATTATAACTCCAGACTGTCCATGTGAACGTCTGTGTCCAGAGAATCATTTTAGAAGTAAAACTAACTTTTTTTTTGAAGGATTTATGTCTGAGCAGCAGAAGCAAGTTGTTCCTAATAGAAAGCTCGGCAGCGGCGGACTGATTCATGCGATGCAAAGTTAGTTTTATTTCAGACATTATTCTATCAACACAGGCACTCACAGACAGTCTGCAGTTCTAATAGTTTTGCCTCGGGTGCTCTGTGGAGTGGGTAAGACTGTTTTTAGTGGCAGGACAACTATGGCCATTGACATGCACTAGCCTAGCACCAGCAACCTCTCCAAATACAAGGACTGGATGGAAGATTTAAAAAAGTGTCTCCACACGTCCCCAACACTCTGGCTTACGAGGAAATGTCCAAAATTCCAAACTGTCCCTTCAACACCGACCTTTTACCTTCAGTTCAGTCGAGATGGACAATTCCAGGGCTGAAATAATCTGAATAATTTGAGTGAATGTATGTGGAGTTTCAATACGCAGTGAGAGAAGAACTCAACCTAAATTTGCACAGTTTGTGAGTTAAAGATGTTTGAATGAAACAAAACACAACTCCGGGTCTGTTTCTGATGAGCAAACAACATCATAACAGATCAGAATATAGCGTAATATGGAGCCTTCTGGTACCACCATTTGTCTTCATTACGTTGGACCATGATGGATGTCTATTCTGTGACAGTTCTTCTTTATTTGTCCAATATCCAAGTCCCATTCAACTCCCAAAGCCAAAGTGACCTTAAGTGACTATATGCAACCATTTTTACATTCTCTGAGTTATATCTTGCGGTCCATCGTGCATTCCAACTCTGTTCATGTATCAGTGATTAGCAGGGTTCAGCCGAGATCCAGACTGCAGATGGGAGACTTTTGGATGGGGAGTCTGCATTTGTAGACGTGCTCCTGGCCCTGTTCTGTACAAATGAGTCATGTGTTGGAAGTTGCTGTCTAAAGTCAACTGCCTTCATTTACTTTGATTCATTAATGGCCCATCGTTGTGTTTGTTTTAAGGTAGTCCTCTGTGATAATCGTTGTATTATTTCTAACGCCAAGTTCAGGCGTACAGGGAAATTTGCGATTGGGTAAAAGCTGTTAAAACGCTCCATCTTGAAACTTTGGAGAGCTGAATTAAACTAATGTTAGGTGAGATTATGATTTTAAATGTCATAAACTTGATCTATAGGTGTTCCCGAATACGAAATAAACACATTCAAACCAAATATAGCTCTTACTGATAACAATTCTAATGCTGATTTATTCTTGATTACAAAAACATTGGACGTGATGTCTTATTTATTTATGTTTTGGTTCTCAAGATGATTATCCAATCAGAACGCAGAATGAGCCTCACATGAGTCTCTCATTAGGCTTGCGGAAAACCTAAACTAAAAATGGCTCTCTCAGATCTGAATGGTCACTAGATAAACTCCATGACCTACAGCCATTCATGAAACAGTGCTAGAGCAGCTTTTGCCGGGGTCTAAAATGGGACTAAACCCGAAACTGAACTGGACCATGACAAAACTAAGACTAGATCAAGACCAAACCAAGTCTAAACTAAACTGGGCTCAAACCAGGACAAAATAATGACATGAATGAACCTGAAGACCCCAGAAACCCATGGTGAGTTGTGATTATAATACCTTTTTAACAGTAAGAGCACAGGCTTCATACAGTTCCATACAAGACATCTGCTAGAGCCAGGGTCATTTGTGCGGTCATCTCGCATTAGACTGCCATGTTTTTGGTGAACGGTCCACAGTCCTGTCAAAATCTCTGGAAACCTGCACCATTATCTCATGTCACTGGCATCACTGTGCGTCTAAATTTGTCACAAAAAATGTTTGTTTAACGACTATTCGTTTTGCTACACATCATATCTAAGTGTCTACAATATGGTAATAAGGGTTATGCAACTGTCTGGGTATCCAAAAGTGATGTCCCTGGCCTGACTGTGGTCTCTGGACTGGGGTCCTTCCCTCCATACACCAGAACCAGCTGCTGTGAGCTTGTATGACATGTGATGAGGTCATATTAACAGGTGGAGGCAAGGACAGTTTTTCTGTTGATATTATTGCATTTTCAGATGTCAGTCAAAAAAGGTTAATTCATAAATACTGAGCCTGATCAGCAACTGTACATGATAACCTGCAGACTTCTGTTGAAATATTGTATTAATACTTTAACAATATTCATTTTAGCTGTTCCACCCCATCTGTATTTACTAGTATTGAACTGTAGAACGTTGTAGTGTCGTCGAAATCCAGTGATAAGACATGACTGATGTACGCGCAAATGTTAAACGGTCACATTTTTATTTAGCGCTCACCCATTCACACACACATCCCTACACCAGTGTGCAGACTCTGGGGGCAAGGTGGATCAAGTGACTCGCCCAAGAACACAACGACAACTCATCTGTGGAAGCTGGAATATTACAGTCAACCTGTGGCTCAGTGGATCTAACTGCTCAACCAATGTTGTTTATATACAGTACAGATCACTGCTGCTCAGGACCTGTGACATGTGTCCTGTCTCAGGTCTGTGCACTGCCCCCTGTGGTTCAGAGAATAAACTTTAAAGTGGCTCTGTCCATCTCTCTCCCCATGGCCCAGCACCAAAGTCCATCTGTGACATGTTAGTGCCAAATGAACCATCTGCATTCAGAGGAGTTCAGGGACCGGCCTCCTGCTGGTGCCCAGAGTTAGTTGTGTACGATTTGTGCTGAATTGATAAACTTGCCTGATGGAAATTTGATGTTCAGATATTCCACAAAATAGAGTTGAATACTTTACTAAGAACCAATACCTGAATTTGTTCAGGCTTGTTACTTGATACATTAAGCTCAAATACTATTAGACATTAAAATAGATGATTACTTGTATATAGGAAATACAGTTGATTGAATTTTGCATGTATTAATTTTCCAAATTAATATCGATATAATATATTATATTATATAATATCTTACAGTTATATATTATTACTATATATTAGCACCCCTATGAACTAACAACTAACACTAGCACTTCGCTCTCAGAATGCAGGATTATTAGTGGTTCCTAGAGTGTCTAAAAGTACAGTGGGGGGGAGAGCCTTCAGTTACCAAGCTCCTGTGTTATGGAATCAACTCCCTGTTGATGTTAAACAGGCACCCACAGTCTCTTTATTTAAGACCAGGCTTAAAACCTTCCTCTTCGGAATAGCTTATGACCAGGTTACTTAATTGATGTCACTAAGATAAGCTGCCGCAGGAGATAAAAAGCTGGGGGAAGTGTGGCAACCTGAGCACTGTCCTCTGTTTCCTCCTATTTTCTCATCAGCATCACTCACTATGTTCTCATCTGTAGTTTGTTCATTGCTATTCACATGTTGTCCCCTGTCCCACTCCCCCTGTGGAGTGGAACTCTTTCAGTCGCCTGATGGCAGCTGGACCCCTCTCCTCCTCCTCGCCTGGCTCCTCCTCCTCCTCGCCCGGGCTCCTCCTCCTCCTCGCCCGGGCTCCTTCCCCACCTGGGTAGCTGTGGCCATACCGAACTGGCCCACGGGCCTGGACATCTATAGCCTGTCCGTCCATGGGAGTGGATCTCTCCTTCACTGTAGTTCTCCCCGAGGTTTCTTCTTTTTCCCAGGACCCTGGGTTTTTTGGAGTTTTTCCTTGCTGAGAAGGAGGGTCTAAGGACAGGGGATGACTGGACAATGTTTCATTTGCTGCTTTACATGAATGTTGTTTATTCCTGTTTTGATATGTCTGTGTGTATGTTTGGCTCATCCAAATCTTGGAACGCCCTTAGAGGCAACTGTTGTTGCGATTTTGGGCGCTACAAAAATAAATTGAATTGAATTGAATTGAATTGAACATCAAAGACCATGTTGTCCACCCTCCTGTGGGCTCACCACCTGCAGAGCGGTTCATAGGGGGTGTCAGGTGCTATGAGGATTGGGCAGCACGCTGCCCCCGCGACCCAGGCGGATTAAGCGGGAGAAGATGGATGGATGAGAAGATGGACGGATGGTTGAGCAACCCCCCCCCATGAACAATATTTTACACATTAATAACTTGCACTATCACTGACTATTGCACTATTACTGACTATTGCACTATTAGTAACTATTGCACTATCACTGACTATTGTATTATTACTGACTATTGCACTATTACTGACTATTGCACATTTTTCTATTTGACTGTTGTGTGTATACTTGTGTGCATCCGTGTGGGCAGCAAAGTAAGAATTTCATTGTACAGGGAAACGTGTTTCTTTACTGTACATATGACAATAAAGCTTTGAATCTTGAATCTATAGGATATTCTAAACTAGCCTGATCACCTTTCATACTTGCAAATAACAAATGGAACTAAACCAGCACTAACTGTAACTAATCTGGACTAAATCAAATCAAAGTAAATCAAAGTTGAATCAAATGAAGTGTGAAAGACCAAAATTTGGTTGGTGTTTACTGTCCAACATACACAAAGTGCATTTTCTCCTGGTTCTATCCTCATCAAAAATTCAACTTGACTTCTAGTGGTCCACATGCGGTCACCCGCTCCTCCAAACAGTTTCCTCAATCAGGGTTATTCTGTATACTGTAAAATGAAAACAAAACAAACAAAATGTTTATCACAGAATTTCATAGATTGCTTCTTTTAAATTCCAAGTTGAAATTCTTTTTCAGTCTGCACTGCCTCAATCCAACTCCAGTTCAATCCAAATCTCTTATTGACTTGGCCTCAGATGGTGGATTTGCTTCTGCTCCACTGCTGGAGGTTGTATTGCTAATGCCACACAGCTGAGCCGATAAGTCTACAGTTACATCAAACTGGCTCAATCTCAACCACTAGGCCGCTCTGGGAACTCCTGGCAGTGTAAAAGAAGAACAGCAGATTCAATTTGGACAAAGGGCCATAAAAGTAAGTTCAACTAAAACACTTAAGTTTTGATATGATCGGATTACCGGGACATTTTGAGCAGGGGAAAATGGAGTGGCTGGGTTTAAAAATTGGACAGAAATACTCAGTAAATCTGAATTACAATGTATATTCCTGTGCACACATTAGATTACAATCATATGTGAATGGTACTTCAAACTGTCACATTTTGTCCTGAAGGATGCCAGATATACTAGTATAGCTTAGTGGACTCTAGTGAATTAAATCATTCACTTTTGTCATACAGTTTGATCTGAATTGAGGTGGAACTGTATCAGGCCCAAAGCAAAACATGTGGCCTAATGTTTGCATTTTTGACTAAGCTGATAAATCAAATCAATAGCTCAATAACAGCCTCCTCATGTCCTCTGAATTTGAAATGTGACTTTTGGATTGTTTGGGCTCTTTCTCTTTGGCTGCCACCCAAAACCCTGATGCAGAGGCGCTTTGTGACTTCACAAATATCATGAATTCATCTTTCTGCACAAGGTTCAGCCTCTTTATAGACTGAGAACTCAGTCTCTTGTGCAGCAAGATGAATTCTCAGAAGTGTGAGGTCACAAACACCATCAGAGTAGCAGATCAATTCTTGCAATATTTCACAAGAGTCCATTATCTGAGCCAGTGGTTCTGGGGCAAAGATAAAGTGCCCAGACATGGAGATGGTGACTGACGTACTTCAGCCAAGTGAAACTACAGACTATTTTGTTTGTGCAAAATGTGCAAATGGAAGTGCTTTTTGCATTTTTAGGACAGTAACGATGTCTGTGTTTGTCTTTCATTAGATTTTTTGGCCATTGTGATGCTTCAGCCAATTAGATGGAAATATTTTCTGAACATACCGCCAATTCTCAATTGCTTTAAGTGAGAGCCAGTCTAGATTATGTGTAGAATTCAGTACAAAGTGCTGCAGTTTTCAGTCTGGCTTTACTCGGGTTAAAAGAGACGCACCTGCATAAAACCAACTGGACACAGGGAGAACATGCAAACTCTGAACAGAAAGACTCTACTGGGCTGCAGAATCCAACAGCCTTTTTGCGGTGTGTGGTACTAACTGTATCATCACCATGCTACACGCACCACGTCACTAATAGAAATGGAGCTCAGTTCCAGTCTTAATGACATTTTAACTGGGAAATGCTTAAATAATACCAATTCTATATCATATACAATTTAGATTCAAGCAAATATTGTTTTAAGGTTAACAAAATTATCCCAGAGAGTTCATTATGTGGCTGGCGCTATTGGAAAAGCAAACCAACTCCACCGTGATGCCGCAACTCTGGCTCCCTGTAGACTCTGCACTGTATATTTTTGCATTTCCTTCTTTGATTAATGCACAGCCGAAGACACATTCCAACACATACAACTGCTGGAGTTTGCATACAGTAGAAACAGTCCCTAATGTGCCCATACAGGCCTGTAGATTTTCTATGAAGTTTGTGCGGTTGGCAGTGGACATGCAAGTAGTCCACCAGCCCGATTATTGACAGCATGCTGGCAGAACAGTGCATTAGGAGCTCCAATAAATCCGGCTGCAGCAGTGAAACCAGACCTGGGCCTATCCAGTTGTACGGGGAGATGGATTACATGGGGCTGAGCTATAGGCCTACTGTGCCCGTCTGAAGAGGTTTTCAGAGACAGCCTTTTTAAACGCCCATATTACGCTATTTTCTGATCTAGTGCATTACGTTTCTTCATCAAAAATATACCTGGAGTTGTGTTTTGTTTCAATTGTGCATACAGGAAGTGCTCCAATGTGTTTTTAACCCCATACACCATCATAAGAATCATTTGGAACATTTCAGACATGGAATTTTCAATCTCTACTAAATTAAAAGGTAAAAGTTATCTGTTAACTTGAAATCTACTGCTATCGGACTAATAAACCAGGATTACTTAAAAACTTCTGTGAATGAAACAAAACATGACTCGGGGTATGTTTTTGATGAGGTAACAGAAGTTCCACCGCCTTTGTTTTTTAGAATTCGTCATTGTTTGTTTAAAGGGGAACTCCAGCACGTTTAAAGCTAAAGTCCGTTGCTAGAGGTGGTCGAATACTGTCAGAAGCCAAAAAATGACACAGATCAGTTTTGCCTCGGTGGAGATCTCGCTGTGGTAGTGAGTCTGTCAAGGCAACAAGCTAGTGTAGTGATGGGGCAAGTTCTTAACTTCTACGTAAAACGACAATTTGCACAGAGGAGGCTTAACACCACTTTCTAACTCATCTTACAACAGCCACGAGTCTAACAAACAAAATGCTCTGCCTGGCTCACTCATTAGTGTCTGGAAATGTTATAAAATAATTTAATAAGCAGCCTTAGCATGACATTGTTGATTTCCCTCTGTGCATGCGAAAGCCCAAAAGACTCAACTGCCGACTCCAGCGGCGACAAAAGGCTCGAGCTGCCAGAAGCAACAAGTGAGGATCGACTACTGACGGTGAAGAAGAGAAACTGAAAATTGTTGAAAGAAAATGGTTCGGGAATGTATTTTTTAGTGTTTTTCAAAAAATATAATTTACTCGTAAATAAATGGAATTTGAAACGACATCGGCGATCAAGTCTTTTTGGCTTTCACATGCGCAGTGGGAAATTGAATCAGTAAGGCTAAGGCTGTTTATAAAGTTGTTTTATAACGTTTCCAGATCACTAATGAGTGAACCAGACAGAGCGTTTTGTTTGTTAGACACTGCCACAGCGAGATCTCCACCTAGAAAACACTGATCTGTGCCGTTTTTTGGCTTCTGAAGTATTCGACCACCTCTAGCAATGGACTTTAGCTCCAAATGTGCCAGAGTTCCCCTTTAAGATCCATTCAAATACCGAAACAAACCTCATATTGTGCACCTTGACATGCAACATCGTCCAAGGGCTTTGAAAAATAAAAAGACGCCAATGAGTTTCGACCGTGTTTGATATGTTCCTCAGAGGTTTTGAGTGCAGTATAGTAGTGCATTGGACTTATATAGCGCCTTTCAATCACTCCACACTTGAGCTACTAACTGACGGAAGTGAAGCTGCCAATCTGCGACACAGACCCCTCCAACACCATCCACACTCATTCGCACCACATCCATACTTGTCAATGTGGGTTAAGTGTATTCTCCCATCCAAGTACTAACCTTGCTTAGCTTTGAAATCAGGCAAATCGGGCACTGACAGCAAATGAGCTACAGCCTGCCAATGTCGTATTTAAAGTTGTCTTGTGTTCTCGGGAAAGATAGTCCATTGTGAGCTTATGGAAACCCCCAAAGAGCGTTTTATGACTGTTTTTAGTGTTTAACCTTTGTATTAACATGCTGTATTCAGGCGCTGGCCAACTCAATGACATATGCTGCCCATTTTGACCATGTCCTTCTATAACATCTCCATCTCGGTGCCTCGCTTCTCTCTGGTGGAGTGGAGGGTTAAGCACACCTCCCGTGCCATATGTTTTTCTAAGGAGGAGAGCCACGTATTGCCAGGCCAATCATGTGCTCAAGGCTGGTTAAACTATAGCCCTGGGACCGTGCAGTGCCAGCCTGAGCTGCCAGTGGACCAGTTTAGTTGGCGTCCTCCCTCCATGGCACTTAGTGTGGGACTGCTCAGCCAAGAGACGATGATGTTTAGCAGAAACGGGCTGGAAAGAGTTGTGCTGTTGGCTGCGGGCTGGGCTAGAGTAGCTCTGTTATTTCTGATCTGCCTGATAAGACGAGACAAGTATCAGAGGTGAAGGAGTCAAAAATTGGTCTTCGCTATCAAAGCAGAACCACTTTAGCTGCTAAAATTAGAAACGCTGCTTTGTTCACGTGTCTGTTCACTGTGGCTCCATGGTTAAGGTGGGAGAGGGAGTTTTATTACCCAAACGTTGCCAGCGGTTCTGCTTCCAATTGAAGTGACTGGGGTCGTGGTTAAGGTGTACTTTGTGGCCCCCGTAGGCATCTGTTCAGAGCAGTCATCTCCAGGAATGACATTTATTGAGTGTCGGGGTGACAGTAGCGCTGTTCATCGCGTTTGTCCTCTGATTCGAAGGTTGGCGGTTCTAACTCTCATCATAAAACTTATTAGTAGAGCGGTCAGATTCTTACTGTAACTCACCTCGCCCTCAGTGTCAGTGCTCACTGTTCTATGAGTGTTTGTGTGAATGGGTGGGTGGTTTAAAGCGCTTTGAGTGAGGGTGGAAAGATATAAAAATGTGATTTCAGTGACTATATAGCTCTGGAAAAAAATAAGAGACCACTGCATTTTTTTTTCTGAAATCATATCTCTACATGTGTGAAAGCCGTTTCATTCCAGCGTCTGTTGAATCCAACACAAACACACCTCATTCTGCTTCATGAGGCACTGATGAGGAGATCACCTGAACCAAATCTGATTCAAGCAAATACTGATTTCTGAACTATTCCTGAGTTAGTATTGGTATTGGTACATTATGGTACATTGGTACATTAGTATTGTGTTGTTTTAAAACAGTGGTTCTTAACCTTGTTGGAGGTACTGAACCCCACTAGTTTCATATGTGCATTCACAGAACCCTTCTTAATTGGAAAAATAAAATGTTTTTTTCAAATTCAAAACATAGGTATATATATTTTATTGGTGCACACATGTGAATCTACATTGTACATATTCGTCCGACCACTTTCTTTTTTTGCTCGACATAGTATGAAGGGAAAATATTAAGAACGAAATGACACAACACCGTCATGACAGTCACAAGACTATTGCGCGCACAAAATTTCCTGCAGCCAATAACGGCCAAACAGGGTGTGCGATCACGAATCATATGAGTTGGATGTGTGTCTTGACCCCTGAACCCCTGAGATTGACTCACCAAACCCCTGGGGTTCGATCAAAACCAGGTTAAGAAGCACTGCTTTAAAATGAATATGATCTTGTTTTCTTCGCATTATTTGAGGTCTGAAAACATTTAATCTTTGTTGTTATTTTGACCATTTGTCATTTTCTGCAAATAAATGCTCTAAATGACAATATTTTTATTTGGAATTTGGGAGAAATGTTGTCAGTAGTTTATAGAATGAAACAAAAATCCTCATTTTACTCAAACACAAACCTATAAGTAGTAAAATCAGAGAAACTGATAATTTTGCAGTTGTCTCTTTTTTTTCTTTTCCAGAGCTGTATGTACAAAAATCTTGTTACTTTCCATGTTAAGTTTCCGATTTATAACATTCTGTAAAAATTAGCAGTCCTGTCCCAAAAATCTGTGAGTTTGGCACATTTTTTGCAACCCTGTGGGACTTTGACAAACGATTCGAAAGGAGATTTGTGCTCACCGAGACAAAAATGAGCGAGCTTGAGGAAGTTTGTTTTGACGTGGAGTGTGATAAATGAGACCTCAGATTGGCATTTTGGTGAGTTATGGCACAGAGCGGAGACATTCTTGGCACAACCCGGCCACCGCAGAAGAATAACCAGAAAGGGAGCTGTGGCGATACAAGTATCTTACCGCCACCAGCGTGAAAAAATAACGCCACATTCCGAAACAAAAGCACCATATACAATCGTGTATATTGGTGTAAGCCTTATTATTATTGTCAGTGAAAGTGAAACGTGCCAGATAAACGTACATTAAAAACGATAAACCTCAAAATGTATTCATAGTCGTCCAAAATCATCATGTATATCTCAATTAGCTTTAGCGTTGCTCCGTCTGACGCAGTAACAACGCACTCCTGGCTTAAACCGAACATATCTTATTTCTCCTGATGCTAATCGCTGTTCAGTTTCTCTATTAGTTTTATATTTATTTTTCATCAGTTACAATCAAGCGCTTATTAACTTGACAAATGACCTTGCATTCAGACTGTAACTACTCGACTTGCCTTCAGTATTTTAGCCATCCAATCTTCATAGGTGGGGCCAATCCACATGGGAGCCAGTCAAATCAGGAAAGTGAAATAGATGATTTTGACTACAATGCACTTTTAAGCACCAACCCCGCTAAACACTCGACGGTGTTTATTGTAGCAGCTCCGAAATTGCATCTGTGACGAAATTACGGAATAATTTGATGGTGCGCGAAATAAAACGTAATTGATTTTAGAATAACCAGAGAATCAAATGACATGAGCGCTTTGGCGAAACTTCACTTCTATCCAAACAAGTGAAAACGCTTACATGCCCAAAACGCAATTCCACTGTAAGCCAACTGGTGAGCTGTTAAAAAAAAAAAAAAAAAGCTCATTGGATTTTTTTGACGTTAATTACGACGGACAACAAAGCCGGAGAACAAAGCGCGTTCTTGGACATGGGAGGAAGAGTGTGTTTGCGGCGCAGTGGTTCCCGGTTTACAGTACGAGCTAAGTGCATAATGAGCCCGTAAACTTGTGGAGCTGTGGTCGTGTACGGCGGAATGGCACTTAGCTAAATGAGGCCCAGTCCGGCGGCGGAGGGCATTATGGGTAAACGCTCGTGAAGACCTCTGACTCAGCGGAGGTGACCCCAGAACGGGCTTTGAACCGGCGGATGCTATGGGGAAGTTTTATCGCCCTACGAGAGTAACTATTCCTCAGAAACACACCTGGAGTTGTGTTTTGTTTCATCCACACATTTGAGTCATCTTTTATTATTAGTCTCTCTACATCTGCAAAGCTCAAAATGCTCTATTCCAACTTGTGATGTCATGAAGTGGTAGCTTTCAAGATAACCCGTTTAGGCCTATTTTATTCCATGCATCGAAATCCAAAATCCTGGATTTTTTTGTGTTCCTTTGACTTTAAAAATGTCAGAAAATGTCCCAGGAGTAAGTGCTTTTGCCTTTTTACCAGGATGAGTTCAGCTTTCAATATCTGGCAGTTGTTCAGCATTACTGTACGTGTATTCATGTGTAATAACAGTTGAAAGAGAAGAAAAACACAAAAAAAACTAAAAAGCATCAAAAAACCACTTGTAAACTAGCGCCGCTCTCTCCAAATCTCCACCGCTCTGCACTCAATACTTCAGGCTCTGTGCAGAAATTGACCGTAATAAGCCTGTATGGGTAGAAAGCACAACTTCTCTGCTTTCAGGAACGGTTGGAATTTTTACGATAGCGCATGTAGTTCCGGAGATACAGTAATGAGAATTCGGACATAGAGGTCTAAACTACTTTTTACCTTTTGTTCAGTTGAGATTGGTAATTCCAGGACTGAATGTAATAGAAACCCATTAAAAGTGCACTGTGTAACTTTTCTGATTATATTTTTTTCTTTAGGAGGATTTTATTGCTTTGCTTTGTATGTTCCACACTATGGCATTAAAAATCTATTCAGTGTCAGTTCAGAAATGCCTTTAAGAACATGTATTTTCTTCTCCTTGGCATGTTTGTCTCCATGGAGATAGGTTTAATGCCGTACTGCGAAACTTTCCAAGCTGAACAACTAACTACATCTACCCTCCCCAAGAAAAGTTACACAGTGCACCTTTAAAGGCCCTGTAGATGATTTTTACTGTCTTAAAAACCATGAAAATCAGAGCAATTTGAAATGGTTTGCAGTGGTCCAAAGTTACCCCTCACTTCAGAGCATCCAAAGGTTCTGTACTGAATCAACAAAGATGATGGAAATAAATGTTGTGGTCTTATCCAGCTTAAGATAGTTTGATTGTTACTGATTGATTGTTCACATCAGGTATTTATTTGGTTTTAGTTTAATTCTGATGTTTCTGGTGGTTTCTGTCAAGTTGTATTTGGTATCAGATAAACAACTACTGAGAATTAATAATAATCTCAATTATTCACTGTAATTTTTAAACTCAAATTTTGGCATGACGGTAAGGTTAACAAGAAGCAGCATGCCAACACGCACTACCTGATTATTGGACGATTAAACGCTTTATAATCAGATACAGACAGCAGCAGACTTATTTTGACCTCTTATAAAATATATCTGTACTGTGGCAAGACATGTTTTGCTCAAATACATGGGGAAACAAATGGGGTATAGGGTTTTCGAGATGTATAATTGCCATGTTTTAGCAGTTGTTTCAGTAGAAGGCTTTGGATTTTTAATGAAGAAAGTTGTGCTTTGTTTTTCTTGGGTTTAAAACCGTCTTTTTGCCTTACAGGACCATCCAGTTGTGACATGCACCTGGTGCTGATATAAACATTCTGTCCCATTCATTTTGTGTTAAGAGTCAATATCAAAGCTTCAGAATTCATTCATTTAAATAGGATTTTTGGAGAAACAAAACTAAGATATGCAACTGGCCACGTTACTACAAAGTCTTGCAATAGAACTCTATAAACTTGAGCGTAGATAGAACCGCTGGCTTTTGGTTAGTGGGCAAACATCCTAACCACTAGTGATGGGAATTCCGGCTCTTTTTAGAGAACTGGTTCTTTTGGCTCGGCTCACTAGAAAGAGCCGGCTCTTTCGGCTCCCAAGCGACTCTTCAGGTTGTTTTTTTGCTTTAATTCTTTTAAGATCAACAACAGTATCAAATGAACAAAATGAATGATTACTAATGTTAAAAAAGCGTTTTTTATTTATATATGTTTATTATATAAATATGCTTTTATTTATTCACTCCACATAAAATGTAAAAAATACCACCGCTTTACACACATTTCCCGTACTCCACTCAACATATACAGTAATAATGTGTTTAATGCAGCTTTGTGCCCATTTCTTTACGTTTTACAGAAACAAAACTTAAAACCGCATGGCTCATTTGCATACAGGATAAGCGCTGAAAAAACAGCTCGTGCCCTGATCAGCTTCTGTAAGTACTGCCCCCTAGACTGTATGGTGCAAACACATATTTACCAATCACGTGCAGTGTGAAGAGAAAAAAGTGAGAGAGAGAATGTCACTTCAAAGAGCCGGCGCTAAGCTGTTTCACTCATGACCGACCCATCACTACTAACCACTGAGCCACTTCTACCTCAGCTTTCCTCAACTGTGAAACAAATGTATTCTTTGCAAGTAGACAGGATGCAGAAGTATTTTCACTTTCAAAGGCCCCATATTATGCTATTTTCTGATCTCTGTTATAATGTTTCCTCATCAAAAACAAATCTAGAGTTGTGTTTTTCTTCATTCGCGCATGTTTAACACACAAATCCTGCATATTTAGGCTAAGTTCTTCTCTCAAACAGAAAACACTTTGTTCCACTATGTGATGTCATGTGGTAATACAGGAAGCGCTCTGTGTTTTTGAACTGCGTACGCCTTCACTAGAATCATTTGGATCATTTCAGAACTGGAATCTCTACTGAACAAAACTGAAAACTACTAGTGTCTGATATCACAAGGAACAGGACAGAACATTTTGAGCTTTGGAGATGTAGGCAGACTAAAATTTAAAATTACTCAAACATGTGTGAATGAAACAAAACATAACCATGGCTATGTTTTTGATGAGGCAACAGTATAACATGGCTTAAATCTCACAAGAGTCAGTTTTGTGAATAGGACTTTAACTATTTGCACGTTTCAGATTTAACATCCATTGACGCCCTTCGTGTCTTCTTTGACTTTCACCAAATCCACATCTGCGATTGCACGTTTCTAATAACAATAAGGGCCAAGACTTTTGACTCTCCAGCTAGCATGTTTTGCAGCTTTTTTGCATCGCATGAAATTAAATTCTAATGTTTATATTGAATTTGCCTTTTGAGTCTGTCCAGGTTG
This sequence comes from Odontamblyopus lacepedii, assembly GCA_034769755.1. Taxonomy (NCBI): domain Eukaryota; kingdom Metazoa; phylum Chordata; class Actinopteri; order Gobiiformes; family Gobiidae; genus Odontamblyopus; species Odontamblyopus lacepedii. The sequence continues at coordinate 11,091,207 of CM068360.1, forward strand.
GGAGATTATAGCTCAGAGAAATCGCAAACAGAAATCAAACTCACAACACATGAGCGATGTGAGGACACAGGCTGTTTTTACTGTAAAGAGTCTCCATACCAGTCACAAGGAAATGCCAAGTTCTTATTTACAATTACCAAAAAAGAGACCAACTGTATATATATTTTAATATTTTGGGCATTTTGAAGAACACATGCAAACTGTACTTTTTTGAGCTTTTAACATGTTTCGCTTTAACCACTCCATTTGAGATTGTGATGTCAGAGATAGAAGCCCTGGACAGTTTTAAGTCCATAAATCATCTCCAGACTCGTTTCAAGCCTTTCTGCTGTCAAATAGTGCTCAGTATTGCTGCACGCTCATATTAACGTCTCTGGACATGTTCCTCATTACTTAGTTTAATTGTTTCCACCATGGTAATTCCCTCTGCTGCCAGTAGAGAGCGAGTTGTATCAGATCAGAGTTTGGGAGTGTTAAAGCTGATTGATTGAGTCTGTTTTGTTTCTTTTATTAGCTATTATTTTAAAGGTGCATAACGTAACTTTTCTTCTTTTCTTGTGGAGGGTCTGCCATCAGCTTGTCTCCATGGAGATGTTGTGGCTTTGCCTAGAATGCCCCAGTATGGCATTAAACGTACCTATCTTGCATTTACTCAATAACATGGGTTTTTATTGACTTGATGTCACATTAATTGACATGGTGTCACATGCTGTCTCCGTAGAGATAAATAAGTGTAATGCCAGACTGTGGAACATTCAGGCAACATCTCCATGGAGAGAAGGAGATGGACCCACTACCAGAAAAGTTCCACAGTGCACCTTTAGGTTCTAAATCACATGTGTCAAACATGCGGCCCGGGGGCCAGATCCGGCCCTCCAAGACCTTTAGTCTGGCCCTCGGCTGATTTTTCTATTAAAATACTTTAAATTTTCAGATTTTTCTGTTAATTTTCTGCACTGTTTAGCATAGCAGCGTCTCCGGCGTTTCTGTATGTTGCGACTCCCACCAGAGCAGCACAAATGAAGACTTTCCTCTTTCCAAACGCTCTTAAAGGACGATCGTTTTGACTGTCGACCGTGACCCTCATCAGCAAAATGTCAAAAAATGAGAAAAGCAGATGCTGAGTTCAGGATTTCCCAAGAAAAATAGTCTAATTCTTATTTGTTGACAGAGGTGAATGGGAAATCTGTGCTCAGTGTGTTTGGAACAAGTGGCGTTGCTCGAAGAATATCTTAAACACCACTACGAGACACGGAGAAAAATACAATAACTTGAAGAGAGAACTGAGTTTTCTGATCCGGCCCTTTTGGGATCAAAGTAGGTTGCATACGGCCCCCGGACCAAAATGAGTTTGACACCCCTATTTGACACACACTATTCCTTATTTTTGATTTAGCATGATTTAGAATCAAAATCATGCTAAATCAAAAATAAGGAATAGTGCGTTTAAGTACAGTACAGTGCATAATATCTCAATACTGATCTAAAATAACAATGCAACTATAAAATTCTGCTGACTTCCTGGTGAAAATTAGAGCACTGATTTCTGCCTGCCCCTTAAAGAGTCATTAAACATCCTCCTGAAGCTTTACTCCTCTAAGCAAAATCTGAAAAATCCTCCAAAGGGGGAGGTACCCGGCAGGTTCGGGGGAGCGGGTGTGGGACGGGCTCTGGAGCGATGATTGACAGTCAACCCATAACCAAAACAATCCAACATGGCGCGAACCGGTGCGCTCCAGCGTTGGAAACAGCGCGGACATTTATACTCGGATCACGCCGTTTCCCTTTTCTCCAGATACGGCGGGACATCGCAGTGCCTGCCGGTGCCAGCAGGGGGCAGGACTAAGAGGGTCTGCTCACGTACCGCCCATAGACGTCAGTGGTTGTGCTCGTCACGTAATAACCTGCATCTCACACATTGGCCAGTAGTCCAAGCCGGAAATTCAAATGCCCTGGCCATTACGGACACGGCTGTGACCCAAAGGTCCGATTTTTTACAAATATGCACTAAAATGCCAAAATAAGGCCAGGTCTAGACATACATTTCTATTTTACACCCATTTACACAGTTAATCAGTAGAAAAAAGTTATTTATTTTAGTGTTTTGTGGCCCTTTAGACATCATCACAACAAAGTCCTGTGCTGTGAGACCATGCTGATAGCCCTGCCAATGGAAAGCTGTAGATCATAGTAGTCAGTGGATTTTTTACTATTTTTTTTTCTTTGTTCCAAAATTACTGTGCCATCCTGCTGAAAATTGAAAAAAATAATTTAAAAGTATTACACAAAATGGATTCTTGTGAGCTTGAACTCCGGTTTCCTCATCAAAAACGTACCTGGAGTTGTGTTTAATTTCATTCACACATGTTTGAGTAATTCTTTATTATTAGTCTGTCTACATCTTCAAATTTCAAAATGCTGTGTTCCACCTTGTGATGTCATGAAGTGGTAGTTTCCAAGTTAACAGCTACCTTTTGCATTTAGTTTCGTAGAGATCGGCAATTCCAGGTCTGAAATCATCCAAATGATTCTAGTGAAGGTGTATGGCATTTTAAAACATAGTGGAGCCCAATGGAGCACTTCCTGTATTACCACATGACAACACGAGGTGGAACACAGCCTAAATATGAAAAATGTATGTGTTAAACGTGTGTGAATGAAACAAAATACAACTCCAGGTGTTGTTTGTGATGTGGAAACGACATTAGAACACCGATCAGAAAATAGCGTAATATGGGGCCTTTAGGTAAAGAAAGTTGCGGAACGGTCGAAAAACAAGAAAAATACAATAGCATCTTGATTGCAGGAGTATAAAGATTACTCAAACATGCATGAATCACTCCAAATAAAACTCCGAGTGGGTAAATGAGAAAAGAAAAGAATTAAAACACTGTTAAAAGCTCTTAAAAGTCAATTTGCCATAATACATCTTTACAGTTCAATAAATCCACTGAACCGGCTCATTAGCAAAATTTGAGGCTCTTTCAGAAATCCACCTCAAACTTCTCATTTAAAATTGGACGTGATCTGTAAGTAACACTCAGAGGGAGAAAATTCTAAACTCCTTTGTCCTCCCTTCTGTTTCCCAACTTTGAATTTCCATTTTCAAATTTCACACTTTTGCCAAATCAGTGTTTGCTGGGCAGAAAATTATAATGGACTACAGACATTTGTATTTGCTTGTTTGGGCCGGGATTTGGTGTCAGATTAATTGAAATGATCCAGACTGCCGGATCGTCGAGATCGCTTGGCTGTGGTGAGCGGGTGGGGTTAGAAAAAAACATTGAATCACTTCTTGCATAATTTTATTTGATCAGCTAAGCAACGCATTGAATTGCGTATCGTTTTTGCTTTGTTTTTAAAGGTTTTCTGATGGAAGGTCCGTCACCCGCTTGTCTCCGTGAAGATGTTATTACTTTGCATGGAACGTGATTCATTACGGGTGTTTCTATTGCTCAAAAATACAATAATTATCTGTGAATATTGGTGATTCTCCACAGATTTGCTACTTAGAGATTTAACAATAACCGAAATATGGTGATATTGTATCGTTAAAGGTCTCACAATAATATCATGGACCATCACAATATATCGAATCCCAAGTCTCTTTGCTTAAATGAATAGTTCTGATGCAGAAATAGCTAAAAAAAAACAAAAAACAGAGGGAACTACATATACCATGATCCTTTGCTAAGTCTTGTGAAGCATTTTTAAAGGAAAAAGTAGCATATTCACAGTCTATACATTGCAATAAATATTGTACAGTGAGATGTATATGGTGAAAATATCGTACAGAGAGATTTGGATATCGTTCCATCCATCCATCCATCCATCCATCCATCCATCCATCTTCTCCCGCTTAATCCAGCTGGGTCGCGGGGGCAGCTTGCTGCCCAATACTCATAGCACCTGACCCCCCCTATGAACCCCTCTGCAGGTGGTGAGCCCACAGGAGGGTGGACATCATGGTCCTTGATGTTAGTTCATTGGGGTGTGGGCATGTTTTGGGTTGATGGGGGAAACCAGAGTACCTGGAGGAAACCCATCCAGACACGGGGAGGAACATGCAAACTCCACACAGAAAGGCCCGGGCGACCCGGGGATCGAACCCGCAACCTTCTTGCTGTTAGGCCTGAGTGTTGCCACTCAGCCACCGTGCCCCCATCGTTCCATCCCTAATGACAATAAATGTTGTACCAAATGACTGGTCAAAGGATTTTAGAATGTCAGTCTTGTTATTATGTAGAATATCGTAATATCGTGAGTAGGGGTGTAAGAAAAAATCGATTCAGGGATATATCGTGATACTTCAACTTCAACTCCACAATTCTCTGATTGATTCAAAATGCATCCAAATTGATTTTTTAAATAATATTTTTCGCTAAAATTCATTACTTACATTCACAGTTCTCATTCACAGTTCAGATTTCATACCATTTTGTTCCTGTGGTGTAGTTTGACTATATTATGGATAAATTGCAGTACATCATCCATTGTTTTAGTATTGTGATATATCGTGATATATCGAGTCGTGACATGCATTGAAGCACATTGAAGATGGCGCCAGTGTGTGTGGCCTGCCCTCTGTCTCTGCGTACTGCATTTATGGCTTTGCTACTTCTGTTTATTGTCATGGTAAATGTCAACTCCCTGCTGGTGTATGATCATCAGACACTTCTAGATCTTCGACCCACTGTTGAAACTGTGGCGACATTTTTATATCTTGATATGTATCATATCGTCAGACTCAAGGCAATGCACACCCCTAATCATGAACATCCACGCTATATTGTGAGCTTTCCCACGATATAGCAATAAATATGAGGTTCTTACTGTGACATCGTATCGTGAGACTTGGATATTGTTAGACTTGGATATCGTTAGACTTTTACTGCTTCTGTATTGAGATACATAGGTTTATAGGTTTAATCTATACCGCGGAACATTCTAGACAAAGCAATGACATGTCCATGAAGACAAGCAGGTGCAGATAAACACTCTTTTTTTTTTTTTTGTTACACTATTGCGTCCGTCATACAGAAATCACTAAGCTTTGACTTTCACCATTGCATAAGACAACTGTTTACAAAAATGACTTGGAGGTAAATTAATATTTTGAGGAACGTTTCGGGCCAAAACTAGATTAGCTGTATTCTATTACCAGGGTGCTGACATGTTTTCAGTCTTGGCGCGAAACCCAAATCTTGTTTAGAGGAAACGTGCACCAGAGCCAAGGCAGTGTTAAATGATTGCAGGAGAACTCTTGAAAACTATTTGTGAGTTTGTTTAGAATATTTTCCTGGCTGCTCCCAACCGGGCCACAAATCTCCTATGTCTGATTAAGAACATTAAGTATGACAAAGACAGATAGTAAACACACAGCACACCACATCCTACTGATTATTAATGACAATAGCCGCAAATATAAGCTACTGCAATAGGAATACTGGCTCTGGTACAAGAGTTTGGGGTTCGTTCTTACCAGAAATGTTACCCAACTATGACAAAAGTTGGGGAAGGGTTGTTGAGGTAGTAAATCTTCCAAGTAGCGGTAGCAGCTCGAGTAGTCCGAGCGATTGTCTGCTAACCTGAAGGTCGAGGGGTCAAATCCGGCTTGGACCGAGACATTTTACTTTCCATGCCTTTGCGGGTGTGGTGTACAAGGGAATGAGTGATTGGCAGCCTCGTTCTTGAAGCGGTTACAACAAGAGTATAGCTTACCATCACTGTTAAAGCGAGACTAAACTCACATTTCAAACAGGCCGCATTTCATTTCCTTCTCCTCGATTCCTCTCCTCGATCCTCCGTTCTTCAGTGTCAATCAAATGTTTTGTATTAAGTGGTGTCCCAAAGAGAACCACGGAAGGAAGAGAGTAAACCTAAGGGAGGCGTCAGGAGGCAGATAAAAGAATTAAACTTTTTACTCTCAGTGAGGAGTTTATATCCTCGCTCATCCCTTTGTCTCCTCTGTCACCCATTTCTTGCAGAATGGAGGAGAGGAATCAAGGAGAAGGAAGCGAGGAAAGGTATAAGGGTCTGGAGGTATAAGGAACAGTGTGATTAGTGTAACAGGTATCTACACTTCAAACTCTGCCCCTGCAGACAGGTGTTTATCATGGATCAGAAACATCTGGCTGTAATCAGGGCAGTCTTGTGTGATGTCACCAGCTACTTGAAACTGCACACACAGTTTTGACTGTTTTTGACCAGAAAGCTGCAACTTTACAGAGTTTCCACTGAAATTATCCCCAAAAAATACAGTAGACAATGCTATTAAAACACAATGTACCGTAAATACTAAATAAGAGCCAGGGCATTTTGTTTTGTTTGTTTCAATCACTTAACAAACCAGGCTTTTATTTGAGGCCAGGCAGTGATTTGGGGCAGGAGATTAATTCCCTCCTCACAAAAATCTTCTTCAGCAAAACTGGGAAAATATGAAACTCATATTCTTTTATCCAGTATGACTATAATTTTCTTTCTTCTATACAGACGAAGGGGAGTTCATTTAAAATGTTACAACAAAATATCCACAATATCTATCTAGTTTCCCCAAATTTTAAAGTGACTCCTGAATTATAGAAAGTAATTAAAACTCTCCCGCAACATGCAGAAATTTCTTTAGCAAAACAAATGACAGATGCAGCGAGTGTGGAGCAGCAAAGTGAGAACGTTCATCCACCGCATCAGGGCACAAGGAGCGAGCTGTTTTTTTCAGCGCTTATAGTTTATGCAAATGAACCATGTGGATTTAAGTTTGGTTTCTGTAAAACGAACCATGTGCGGCTCTGGAGCTGCAGGTTGTCGACCCCTGGTGTACACAAACGCTAGCACTGGGGTGGTGAATTGCTTTGTGGCGCATAGACCTCGACGCAGATTCATAAATCAAAAATGACGGCAAAAAGGCGACAGCGGCAGTGTGCATTGAGTCAATGCAGAGCTATGATTCAGCGTTTTAGACGACGCGAGCATCAGTCCTGCGTCCTGTTGTTGCAGCACGACTGGCGGTTATTTATCAAAGTATAAACCTGCACCCAGAATTTAAAGGGGACCCGGCGGTTAATTGAAACCCGGCTCTTATTTGGTGTTTTACAGTACACAGTTTTGTAGCAAAGAAAGTGAATACTGAGTTTAGTTCTGCTTTAAGTAAAGAAAGAACTATGACTAAAATGTAGCGCTTTGAGAGGCCTGTTCAGCCGGTTGAGCCTGTAAAGCGCAATGCAAGTGTAAAGCTTTTAACTCACTTGTGACTGTAAAAAGATTAGACAAATAAGCCAAATAAATAATGGAATTGTTATGAGCCCCAACATCTGTTCTATGGAAAATGTGTTTGTATGCATTTCCTTTTCAGAAACAAATCTTGACTTTGAGATTTCAACATAGTTTCAAGGTGGATTGAATAAAATACTGAAAAAATATCGTATTAGCAAATGTCACAATTACAATAACAAAAGCTATGACTGATGGAAGTGTTGCTATGTAAACCAAAGTCAACATTTTTTAGGTATCACATGATCCATTATTTTACTCTGGGGAATGAGCTGAAGATTTCAAATGTGTGGACAATGGAATCTACTTCTCACGTTGCAACATAAACATCTTTTCCTGTTTCTTTTTAGTTGCAAGTGGACTTTAGACATGTGGAGAAGACTGGAGGTTTGGCTGACCAGGGGAGCTTGTGGTTGTGGGTTATTCCTATAAGCCCTTGCTGGGGGTGATATTGACACCTCCTTTGTAACCACTAGCCACGTGAGCGATTAGCCAAACAGAATGAGACCAGCTGGCATTTCTTTTAAACAGACCTGGAATCCGCGCTCAAATCCTACATATAAAATAGCAATGGTTGGAAAATTGTGCAAACTTTGTCTTTCCAGTTCCTCAAAGGGCCTGTGATTCCGAATCGCTGCCAGAAACTCCAAAGCTTCTAGTTGAGTGATTTACTGTCCAAAGGAAACCCCCTGCAGCCAAAAGTTATAGAGATTCTCCTAATACGTCTTGTGTAATATGTAATTAGCACCAGGGGGGTTGTTCAAGAATATGTGGTTCAAGTTGTAGCTGGAACAAAGCAGTAATTGCAGAAATTAAACAAGTTTATTGTGATGAAATATACTAAATTATGTTTATGAACCAGCCAATTAATATAACTATGAAGCATTTAGTATCATATAAATAATTGTGTTTGGAAAGTTCCCATGCTAATTGCCTTGACATTTGGTGTTCCCCAAAGGTCGATTCTGGAACCTATGTTGTTCAGTCTTAACTAGCTTTCTTTTCTCTCGTTAATAATTTATTCTACTACAAATGACTTTTAAAAATATTTGGCCATTCCCTCATGTACTAATCTGTCCATTAGAGATTGACCCGCACTAGTACACATCGCATTTTTGGAGAAATTCATCAAGATTGTTAGAAAGTAGAACATCAATTAAAAAAACAGCAATAGTACACGAAACATAGTTATATGTAATGTAAATAAATCTGAGCTAGAGATTATCTGAGCTAATTGCTTTGACATTTGAGGTTCCCCTTGGGTCGATCCTGGAACCTTTCTTGTTTAGTCTTCCTCTAGGCTCGTAATTAGTATGTTGAAATAATGTATTCTACCACAGTCAAATGTATTTATCTAAAATATTACATCATTCACACTGTACATTGATCTATCTTAATCTCTTGACTCTGTAATGACTTTACACGTACTTTTCAAAGGCCAGATTGGACTTTTGCTATCGTGGTAAAGTTAACAGCAACTAGCATGCTATGCTTTTCCTGATTACGAGACTTTATACTTTTTTATAATTGGATGCAGACAGTATATAGCAGACATTTTAAATTCAAAAGCTGCTTAGACTTAGACAAAGTTTATTGATCCACAAGGGAAATTATTTGGGCACAAAAATATAAATGGTAATGATAAATTAAAATAAGTAACATAAATAGCAAGAAACTGTTGTCAAATAAGGTACCATTATATAAATGTATTTGTACAAGTAAAAATAAAATATAAAAAATATACCTCAGTTATATACAAGAGGTCATAAGGAGAAACAGTGTATAGGTGAAATAATTGACACAACATAGGGTTATCTTTTACATCAGGTTGAGTTGTACTGTTGTAGAGAGCATTATATATTACATAAGGGTTAATGGCTGTACAGTAGTAGAGCTTATTATCTTTTACATGAGAGAGGTTGTGTACAGTTGTAGGGAGTATTATCTGTTACATAAGTGTGAGTTGTTATGCACTTGTAGAGAGTATTATATATTACATAAGAGTGAGTTGTACAGTTGTAGGGAGTATTATCTATTACATAAGGGTTAATGGCTGTACAGTTGTAGGGAGTATTATCTGTTACATAATGGTGAGTTGTACAGTTGCAGGGAGTATTATCTGTTACATAATGGTGAGTTGTACAGTTGCAGGGAGTATTATCTATTACACAAGGGTGAGTTGTATAGTTTTATGGAGAATGGTACGAATATCTTATACAATCTTATACATTCTGCCTGTACTGGAACAAATATTTCTCAAATCCATGGGGAAAAATAGAGTACAGAGACTTTAAAATGGGCTCAAATTACAACTGCATTCTAAAACTGTTTTGCGCAATTGTTTACACATTTGTTGTCAAGGTATAGCCATTGCCCAGAGGATGTTTCTGGCAGCAGTTTAACCGAAATGAGAGGTCAGTCTTTGGGCCACCCTTCCTGTGTCTTGAAGGACATTACCGAATATTATAACCTTCTCTGATGACAAAACTCCACTAGGATGATTTCGCCTGTTTTCAATTATCACTTCCATCCCATAATCACACAGTATTTTCTTGTAATGCTTTTCGCTAACAACCTGGCTTGCATTAACATAATCATGTCATTGTCTTTATTATATCCAGCCTATCCCTACAAGTATTACGGAGATGCACATGGAGGATATAGCGGCGGACGGCGAAGTAAACTGAAATGTGGCGACCTCATTCCACCTCCTATTATGTATTCTCTCTGGATTACTTTAAAGAGTAGCAGATCTAAGCAAGTCAGCTGGGGACATGAGAAGGTGCATCTTTCTTTTATCCATGCCCAAGATGATCATACTCATCGTAATCACGGATAGAACGGAATACATGGACTAACCCTAACCCCAACCCTAACCCTAATTCTGGTGTCCTTATTCTGCAGATTGGGTATAACGTGAGTCTTTTGATTCTGTGATTTACGTCGATGGTTTCGCCTTTGTATTTTTTCATGGAATTTTACTAGTTCCTTCTGTCTACAGGTGGAGTTAGCTTGGTTTTGACAGCTCTCCTGATACGAAATCACGAAATTGAGACATTTTGAAATGCAGGGCCATTATTCATTCTCCATCTGACTTATATATCTTTTTTTCTGTCCGGGGTGTCGTGTGAATTTGATGAGTACTATGCTTTTTAAAAAAAATCTTGGTTGTTGTTATGAGGCCAGCAGTTTACAGAAAGCCACCTGTTGCATTCATTGTTAGGAAATCTCTATCTGTCTAAGGGGAGTGCAGCTTTCCACAGCTCTACATTCACACAAATACACACAAATTTAATGGGGCGATAATAGCTCAGTTGGTTGAACGTTTTTCTTCAGTTGATGGTGCAACTCTAGCAGATTCCCACAGGTGAACGCTCATTGTGTCCTTGGGAAAGACACTTAACCCCACTTGCCCCCAGTATCTCTGTACACTGGTTTGTGTGAATGGGTGAGTGGTTCCTTGATGTAAAACGCTTTGAGTGCCTTGAAGGTGGAAAAGCGCTATACAAAACCATTTACCATGACCACTTACCAAAGTAAATCCATAACCCCCACCCTTATCTTAACAATATAACAGTTAGTCCAATTCACATACAAAAAAAAAAGTACACCAATGTCATTTCAGTTTAAGTGCATATCGATAGCAGCTTCTCAGGGGGGCTGACCAAAGCTGCTATTACTTGGTTTTCTGAGTTGTCCAGGCAACACATTAAACAAAATGTAGCTTGAGGCCTCCTCTTAAAAGGGGCGCTGTCAACGTCATACGCCAGGAGGAGCCGGGCTGCTATGGGTGCCACAAGCCGAGGTGCAAGAGGAGCACCAGAGCCGCAGAGTACATGTAGTAGATCGCATGGTAGGCGTCAAGCACGGTGATCAGAGTAGTGGTGCGGTCATCAGTGAGTAGGCCAGAGTGCTTTACCGTCTCGACCTTATGTGTCAAGGCTAATGGGTGAATGTTTGTAGCTTAACCGGTCTCAGAGCAGGACCCCTCACGTCCAATGGTCTCCTGTGGCCTGGAGGTGTGCGCCGTTCTAAAGCCGCCTGGTATGTTTTGCTATTGGTATATTTATTTTTATTGTACTGTACATATAGATGGATGTCTCGGGGTTTGTGTGGACGCTGGGTTCTACGAGGCCTACACCCCCTGCCTGGGATGTTACCAACTGTTTACCTATAAAAAACTGTTCTATCTGAATGTGAAAGTGAAATGAATTTAAATGAGGTATAAAATGCTTAAACTAACAGAATCAATCTTACCATTATTTATGAATAAACAAAGTGTAAATTCAACTGTAAGTCTCTGTCAAGTCAATTGAAACGAATTTGTGCTGTCCGTAGGCTACCTTTAACCTCTGCAAACTTCATTTCTTATAATCTGACCACAGTTGTACGGTATAGAATGGTGTGATATAGGTTTTAAACAGGGAACACTTCACATAATCAGAGCACAGGTAAAACTTCCTTAACAACATGTTGGCTTGAACATATATGTCCTTGTCATTCATCCAATTATTAGATAAAACATGTATTGTAAGTATTTCATTTCTTCACAGTAACAGTATAATAACCATAGTCATGGCACTAACCCTACAACAACATCCTAAACTTAACCATCCATCCATCCATCTTCTCCCACTTAATCCGGCTGGGTCGCGGGGGCAGTTTGCTGCCCAATACTCATAGCTCCTGACCCCCCCTATGAACCCCTCTGCAGGTGGTGAGCCCACAGGAGGGTGGACAACATGGTCCTTGATGTTAGTTCATAGTGGTGCGGGCATGTTTTGAGTTGATGGGGGAAACCGGAGTACCCGGAGGAAACCCATCCATCCAGACACGGGGAGAACATGCAAACTCCACACAGAAAGGCCCGGGCTTAACCATTAAACCAAACTATAATTTTATACAAGTTCAGGCTTTTATAATAACCTAACAGTCCACTGGCCATAGCAAAATATTTAAAGCTTCCATATTGATCTATACATTTCTGATCTATGTTATAATATTGTTTCCTCATCAAAAACATTTCTGAAATTGTCTTTTGTGATATTTACACATGTTTAACACACAAACTTTGCATATTTAGGCTGAGTTCTTCTGTTAAATTGAAAACACTGTGTCCCACCTTGCGATATCGTGTGGTAATACAGGAAGTGATCCACCTAAAAGGTAGCTGAAAACCTTTGCTTTATGATATCATAAGGCGGAACTGTGTATTTTGAGCTTTGGAGATGTAGACGAGTGAATAATAAAGGGTTACTCCGACATATAAGGATGAAACAAAACACAACTCCAGGTTTTTGATGAGGAACCAACATCATAAAATAGCTTAAAACTCACAAGAGCCACTTTAGTGAAAGACCTTTAATTAAAAGTCCCTCAAAAGCATAAGCACATGAGCCAGGGATTCTAGGGATTGTCATAAACTCTGCCAATAGTATGACATACAATTCGTAAGGGGGTCTGTGAAACCTTTCCCATTTCCCAACTTGGAAGAAGTGTCTGGGGTGAGGGAAGTTTAGGCTGATGATGACCCTGCACATGGCCCCAAATAAAAAGTTGCCAAAAACACATCACAGTCTTGGGGAAGAGAGGAAGCTTGGACTTAAATTTATGTTGAGTTGAGTTAGAAGTCACATTGTGTAACTTTTTGGTGGGGCGTCAGTCAAATGCTTGTCTTCATGGAGATTTTATTGCTTTGGAATGTTTCACAGTATGGCATTTAACCTTTCTACCTTCACGGAAACTAAACGAGACCAAGTTACAGGTCAAATCTGCGGAGAGGCGACCACGCTCACAGTCAGAGTGCCTTTTTTCTAGGTATTTTTGAGTGATAAAACCACCTGTAACTGAATAAATGTAAGGTTGAGCTGTTTAATGCCATACTGTGGAATATTCCAGGCAGTGCAGTTGCATATCCATAGAAACAAGAAGGCGACGGACTCCCAGCCAAAAAGTTACATACAGTAGTATACGTTTTAATCATCTCAAAAAGTCAGTAGAATATCGGCGCTCCCTGGTGAGTCGGGCGGGCACATTTAACCACCTCAATAATGATTGGCTCTTGTGGTTGCTATGATACTTGCGGTCGGATTTCCTGGCTGAAGATTCGCTCCTGTAACGGTGGTTTCGGGAGCCTCATTTGAACTGCACTGAACACTATGGGTGACGTCACACTCACTTAGTCCACTCATATATACGCTCTATGCTCCATACACCTTCCACTAGAATCTCCAGGTATGTGTATGACGAGGTAACATTATAACATGACTTAACACCCACAATAGTCAATTTTGCATAATACAGCACTTTTAATACAGTAAAAATAAGTTACAGCACCTTTAAATGTGACTTTCAACATTACAGGTCAGCTCTGTGGAGAGGCAACCCCACTCACAATCAAAATCATTGTTTGTTTTGGTATTTTTGAGCAATAAAAAAAACATCTGCACTCAAATCAACCTAAGGCAGATCTGTTTAATGTCACACTGCAGGACATTCCAAGCAAAGCCATGACATAACCATAGAAACAAGACGGCGACGGGCCCACTACCGAAAAGTTCCACAGTGCCGCTCCACTTGCTCAAGCCCCACGCAGATGTTTGAAGCAATCCAGCACACATATCGTTTATTCTTGAGCTAATATGAAACAGGAGCGCATGAGTGGGCTGCGCAGTTTCATAGGGCTCCTTAGTGACCTTCCCTTTCCAAACTTTTTCATCCAAACAGCATTTCAGTGGTGACTCATCCACTCTTTGTTGTACTTCGTTGAGTCACTCCGTGTACTTCAGATGGCCGGTCGGGTGCCATGTCTTCGTACACGCCCTTCGAAACGCACCAATTGTTGAAGTATTCGGTAACTTTGTGAGTAAGTGTTTTCGCATGGTTAATTGAGCGTGAAAACTTTGCCCATTTGTGGAGACTCAACGGAGTAAGAAAGCTGTATAAACTGCAGGGGACAAGGAAAATACAGAAGCCGGGCTCTCAAGTTTGTTATTGCAACTCGGGTTATCGTTTCACTCACTTTACAAAACGTTTCAAGAGGCGATATTACGCTACAATGACGTATTAACTGCAAACAGATAACACATTTAGATCACCATGTTACCTTTCATTGCTCTGAAAAGGCTATATTCGTCCAAAACAATGCATTAATGCATTTAATAAGTTTTAATTTCATTTTTGGAAGTCTGAGTCGCGTCTCCTGTTGCTCTCCATGCTAAGTCACTCCCCCTTCAGAGCATTATCACATAGCATATTTAAATCACCAAATTACCTTTTATTGTCTGGAAAAGACTATATTCGCCCAAAACAATGTACTCACTTGTATTTATTAACATGTTTCAGTTTCGTCTTTGGCGGTCTGAGTTACCCCTCCCTTTACCCTCTATGCTAAGTTACTCCCCCTTCAGAGCCATATCACAACTTTTTTAGATAACTACGTTACTGTTTGTTGTTTTGAGAAGGCTATATTCATCCAAAACAACATATTCACATGTTTTAATGCGTTTCATTTTCATTTCCTGCACTATGAGTCGCCTCTCCCATTGTTCTCAATGCTAAGTCACTCCCCCTTCAGAGCACTATCATATAACATATTTACATCACCATGTTAGCTTTTATCGAAAAGGCTGTATTTGGCAGCACGGTGGCTGAGTGGCAACACTCAGGCCTCACAGCAAGAAGGTTGCGGGTTCGATCCCCGGGTCACCGGGGCCTTTCTGTGTGGAGTTTGCATGTTCCTCCCCGTGTCTGGATGGGTTTCCTCCGGGTACTCCGGTTTCCCCCATCAACCTAAAACATGCCCGCACCCCTATGAACTAACATCAAGGACCATGTTGTCCACCCTCCTGTGGGCTCACCACCTGCAGAGGGGTTCATAGGGGGGGTCAGGTGCTATGAGTATTGGGCAGCACGCTGCCCCCGCGACCCAGCCGGATTAAGCGGGAGAAGATGGATGGATGGATGGCTGTATTTGTTAAAAAAAGACACATTAGCATGTTTAATAAGTTTCAGTTTCGTTTTTGGCCATCTGAGTCACCCCTCCCATTGCTCTCCATGCTAAGTCACTCCCCCTTCAGAGCACTGTCACACCATATTTAGATCATCATGTTAACTTTTATTGTTTGGAAATGCTGTATTAAAAAAACAACAACATATTAACATGCTTAACAAGTTTCAGTTTCATTTCATGGTGTCCTGAGGCACCCCTCATTTTGCTCTCTGTGCTAATTCACTCCCCTTTCAGAGCACTATAACATTACAACCAGCGTGTATTTCACTACCGCACATCGGATCAGGTTTGTGAAGTTGTAGTGTATTGTTTTGTATCATGTATTTATAGAGAACTGGGTTTGATTTGAGCCCGGTAGAGATTGCTAGATTACTCAAACATGCATGAATGACATCAAATACATCTTTTTTGCGTGTTTTTGATAAGGGAACAACGTTAAAACAGGGGAGAAAGCTCCAAAAAGTCAATACTCCCTCTTTAATCCTCTTTAATCATGTTAGCGGTAGGAAGCACTTGGTGAGCGAACATCAGTAAGATCAACTCTGGCTTTGTATTCAGGTGAAAGGTAGATGGATGATAACAAAATACAATCTTGCAAAAATACCCATGCAATTTGATTAAAATTTCAATTCAAAAGCACTCTGGTGTTACTGATCCATGCAAGACAGTTTATAGAAATCGAAAAGTTTGGATAGCGTTTCTCCATTTTAACATTTATTTTGGGCATCGAGTTTTGGACCAGGCAGTGTGCACAGCGGCATGGAACTCAAACTCCAAAACTTAACTCTTAAACGCAATAGCCAAAACAGGATCTTTTAAAGCTGTTTCTTTGGCATGCTGGAGGTTTGGCTGGGGGATACGTGCTGCTTGTTCGGAGAAGGACGATCTGGGCCTTGTATGGCTAGCATTACTTTCACTTGAACAAATTATGTTGATTTATATTTGAGCTGGTGTTTGAGATGTAGTCCAATAAGAGCAGCTTGAAATAACATTAAATGTAAGAGATTTACGAAATGTACTTTAGGTTTACCACATTTTTTTTTCTGAAGACCCCAAACTACCCACTACCCTCATGCAAGTACTGTTAAGGGCTAAGAACTTTTTGTATTGTAAATGCAGATAACTGAGAAACAAATTGAGACAGAAAGACCATCATGTTACAAAGTAGTGTTAAAGAGAGGATATTTCAATTCTGTGAGGTTTTAACTGCTAACACAAAACATATTTAGATCACCATGTTACCTTTAATTGTTTTGAAAATCCTATATTTGCCGAAACAAAGTATTAACATTAGTGCTGTCAAAAATATTTCGCTATTAAAGACATTCATTTTTTTATCGTGAGATTAACACTCTGAGAACTCCCGGTTGGAGGAGGTGGGCCAAAGCACGGCACGGCCGCCATGCACACGCACACAGTCCAAAACATATGGCGAACTCCCACCCCCGACAAGGACCATGGACAGTGACAGAGGCCCTGTAGCCTCTCTCTCCCGGCCACGCCCACCCTCTCCGCCAAAAGTGCCTGCTCCGCTGTGCGACGATCGGCCCGGCCGTACAGGTGCAAACGCAGGCCACAGAACCCCAGACAACCTCACCCCAGCACAGCACGACCCTAAAGTCCGAGCACAAGTGCACCCCAGTACAGCAGGCTCAGTAATGACCCTCAGGTCACAGCATATTATTCCACCCACAGAGGGAACTTCAGTCGCTTTGACTGTTCTGAAGACAGAAGAGGCACTTCACTCACACTGTTGCACTTCATAAAAGTGGAACATGGAACATAAAGTTGTCTCACTGACAATTGTTATGGTTTGCAATAAAAAAAAGTGCATTTGCACAAAGGCTTTCCACTTTTCTATGTTGATCAGAGTATTAAAATGATTAATGGGACAAAAATTTCCGATTAATTTGCGATTAATCGCAAGTTAACAATGGCACTCATGAGATTAATCATGATTAAATATTTTAATCGATTGACAGCACTAAGTAACTGTTGTCTAAATAAAGAATGTTTTTAATTATTGTGGTACTGGAATTGAGCCTATTCCTTTGTTTCAAAATTGAGTTGAAAATTTTAGGACTGTGACACTAGAAAATAAGATAAACAAATTAAAGACACATGTTTTTGTTTACTGCTTCAGAATCCATCTGAAAGTCAAAGTGATAGGATTTTGGATAAGCTATCTGCTCATTTAAATGTGGCCGTTAGCCATAGCTAACATTGAATGTCCTTCCAACATATTTTTAGTGAGTCAGAGGAGCCCATTTGCACCCTCACAGCTCTTGCAATCTAGTGAACCTCAGTTAGCTCAGTTTGAAGTTTGAATAATCCATTTATTCTAAGTTAGCAGGCCAACGTCACTTGACAGAGCATAAGTGTAAAAACCACTGTATGTCCCATGGACTTCCAGGATATTCAGCTGATATGGGAACCAAAAAAGCCCCACATTTTCCAACCAGAAGTCATACTTACACGCATATTTATTTTGCTTTCAGCTGTAGCATGCCCTGAATTGACAGTTGGCTCAGTCTGAAATATACACTGGTCCAATTGCTTGTAATAGCCCGGCAGTCAAGTTATGTGATGGAGCTGATGAGTAACAGGCCGTCCACCACAAACATTTTTGGAGCGACCTGGTGCAAGACCTTATAAAAGCAGCGAAAGCGTGAAGGCCAGTGCGTGGACGCCTGTCTTCAAATGGTCCGTGAAAGCCACCGATAACAGCCCCGAGCCAAGAGGGTGCTGGTCAGCTAACAGCCCCAATTTAGTTTCATTTTAATGGGGTGGTAAAATTAGCATGTAACCAGAGCAGAGACGATTGGATATTAGTGATACGTAATTACTCACAGTCAACATACTGTGAAAAGGATCAATCCAGTTTTTTTTGGGGTCCATTACTGCAACTTGGACTTTGTGGAGTTTGGGAATCTGCCAAAAGCTAAAACGATCCAAATGAAAGCTGAACGTTTTTGCCCTTTTTTTCTGGTGAAGGTAAAAGGGCCCATATTACGATATTTTCCCTATCTGTTATAATGTTGTTTCCTCATCACAAACAAACCCACAGTTGTGTTTTTTGTTTCATTCGCACATGTTTAACACACAAACCCTGCATATTTAGGCATATAGAGTTTTTCTCCTTCTCTCGACCCGCTATAAATACAAACCGACACCCGAACTGCATCCGAATGAAAATCAGACAAAAAAGAGCCACAACTTTATACTCTCCACTCGCTAATTTTCTTTTCAGTTCCTCAAGAGTCATTTTGAACTGCAGGACATCACAGGCAAGGTTTGAAAATGAAAGTGGCAGAAATTTGTGGGAATGAAAAACGTATGGACTTTACACTGAATCATCTTGTAAAAACAATGGCATTTTTGCATTTCACCAAAATACAGCCCTGTTTTTTGTTCGCACATGATGTTTTGTAAACCGCAGATTAGACCCGAGCTTTCCTGCGTCCAACCCGACACAAACCGAACCCTCATCTGACAACATTTTTCACCCATTTCATTAAAATTTGCGGTTCACCTATCAGGTATCCGTGGGTACCCGAACCCGTGCAGGACTCTGAACTGAACTAAAGGTAAAAAGTAGTAATAAATGGTTACTTAAACATGAATTAAGCAAAACACAACTCCAAGTATGTTTTTGATGACAACATTATAACACAGATTAAAGCTCACAAGAATCAATTTTGCATAATATAGGACTTTTAAATGCTCTTTATATTATGCAGTGTTTTGTAAATGCAGATAACTGAGGATTTAAAGACAGAACGTATGCATTTTGTAAGGTAACAAACTATAACAACTATAGAAACAACTAGAAAGGACTCCAGTTTTTGTCAAATCAAATACATTTCTTGCATAAAATATTTTCCATTGAGATTCACATATTAAAATACTGACTGTGTGGAAGGCCTCAAACTGGTGGTCAATTAAAAAAAAAAAAAAACTGAGGTTCTTGAGAGTCACCACAACTCAAAATCTAAATATTATGTCTCATATTAGGTCTCACAATGGTTAGTTATCTTCAGTAAGTTGACGATTTAAGGAGAGTTTTATGATCTTTTTTACTTAATTTATTGCATTTATAACTATTGCAAATATAGATTATAGTTTTACACAAATCAAGAAGCAATTTGTGATGAAAAGTTGAAAATAGGTCAAAAAATACAGTACAAGTATTACAAGTGGAGCGTTCAAACATACTGAGGGAGAATTCTGTCTAAAAGTTTGGTACAATTTACACGCAAGAACCTCATTTTTCTGATGCTTGAAGCACGATTTCAACAAAATAAGTGTTTTTGTATATTTGTATTTGTCAGATAATCATTTCTGTGTACATTAAAGAAGTTCTGCGAGGTAACAGTTATGAAATTCCCTAACTCCAAACTCCAAAAGTAAAATTTTACACCTAAAAATCGCCAAATTGGGAAAACGATTGTGAATGCTTTGGCAAAAATCTTCAATGTTCACTGTGTTTTAGTCAAATGAATAGTCCGACCTGTCATAGGCACTTTAAGAGTAGTTGTGTAAAGTACTTCCCAGGATACTGTGGGCCAATTCACCAGAAAGCCCAAGGACCAAGAAACATTGGCCTGAGAGAATCCCCTGTCATGGCGCATTATCAAGAGAGAAGGAAAATCACTAAGAGGGTGGAGGTCGATGAGAAGCACGTGGAAACAATTTATAAAGCATCATCGGTCAAAAAGATAAAGATTTTTCACAGTAAATATATATGATGAATTGTTTACAGCGTTTACAGCATTTACAGTTGAAGTTTTGTTCTTTATTTAATGGCGGATTGTGTAACTTTGCTGGTGGAGGGTCCATCAGATGCTTTTCTCTCTGGAGAAGTGATTGCTTTGCCTGGAATGTTTCACCATATGGTATTGCTAACCTTTCTATCTTCATGGAGATCAAACTTACGGAAGCCAGGGGGGCTCACAACGAATGCAAACACCGCAACAAATACAAAACGCCACAACACAAAAAAAAAGCCACAACACAACAAAAAAAGTCACAATGGAAGTGACCGGAGGACTCTGTTTTTCGACCCGGGAAGGGGGAGCTCATAACAAATGCAAACGTCTCAACAAAACAAAAAGCCACAACACACCAACAAAGGAAGTGACCGCGGGACTATTTTCCAATGGGCCAAGCAGAAGAAGAAGAATGTGAAAAGTAAAGGAACGGAGAAGTGCACAAAGTTGGAAATGTAAGTAACAGTAATTTATTGTTTTGTGGCCAGGATCGATGTCACTGTCTGACCGTCGTAAATAATTTCCCACTTGATCGTCCTTGTTTGGCCCGTCAGAAAATAGAGTCCCGTGGCCACTTCCGTTGTGGCTTTTTTTAGTGTGTAGTGGCATTTTCATTTGTGTTGTGGTGTTTGTATATATTGCAGCGTTTGCATTTGTGTTGCAGCGTTTGCATTTGTGTTGTGCCGTTTGTATTTGTTGTGAGCCCTCCCGTGTCAGAAAATAGAGTCCCGCGGCCACTTCCGTTGTGGCTTTTTTTGGTGTGTTGTGGTGCTTGCATTTGTGTTGCAGCGTTTGTATTTGTGTTGCGACATTTGCATTTGCGTTGCGCCATTTGTATTTGCGTTGCGCCATTTGTATTTGTCTTGCGCCGTTTGCATTTGTCTTGCGCCGTTTGCATTTGTCTTGCGCTGTTTGAGTTTGTTGTGAGCCCTCCTGGGTCAGAAAATGAGTCCATGGTAAATTTCATTGTGGCTTTTTTTAGGCATATTTTGGTGTATATGTTGCGGAGTTTGTGTTTGTTGTGAGCCCCCCCAGCTTCCGCACAAACTACGCCAAATTACAGGTCAGATCGGTGGATTTTTTGAGATAGAAAATCCACCTGTAATCGCATAAATGTAAGGTACAGATGTTTAATGTCATACTGTGGAACGTTCCATGCTGAGCAATGAGATGTCTATAGAAACAAGCAGGTGACGGGCCCCAACCAAAAAATTACGCAATGCAACTTTAACACTGGGGAAAAGGTGTGGGAACAAAGACTTTTATTACTTTTACCTGCTCCTTTTCATATATAATTCCTGTATATAAGGATTAAGAATCTTCATTATCGGTGAGTTTTCTTATACTTTTCATGTCTTGATACAGTTTTTTATGCATGTTCAAAATAAACAACAACAAACAAGCCAAAACAAATGCAAACGTCTCAACAAAACAAAAAGCCACAACACACCAGCAAAAGCCACAAAGGAAGTGACCGCGGGACTATTTTCCAATGGGCCAAGCAGAAGAAGAAGAATGTGAAAAGTAAAGGAACGGAGAAGTGAACAAAGTTGGAAATGTAAGTAACAGTAATTTATTGTTTTGTGGCCAGGATCGATGTCACTGTCTGACCGTCGTGAATAATTTCCCACTTGCTCGTCCTTGTTTGGCCCGTCAGAAAATAGAGTCCCGTGGCCACTTCCGTTGTGGCTTTTTTTAGTGTGTAGTGGCATTTTCATTTGTGTTGTGGTGTTTGTATATATTGCAGCGTTTGCATTTGTGTTGCGGCGTTTGCATTTGTGTTGCGGTATTTGTATTTGCGTTGCGCCGTTTGTATTTGTGTTGCAGCGTTTGCATTTGTGTTGCGGCATTTGTATTTGCGTAGCGCCATTTGTATTTGTGTTGCGGCATTTGCATTTGTGTTGCGACGTTTGTGTTTGTGTTGTGGCATTTGCGTTTGTGTTGTGGCATTTGTATATGTGTTGCGGCGTTTGCATTTGTGTTGCGGCGTTTGCATTTGTGTTGCGACGTTTGTATTTGTGTTGCGACGTTTGTGTTTGTGTTGTGGCATTTGTATTTGCATTGCGCCGTTTGTATTTGTGTTGCAGCGTTTGCATTTGTGTTGCGGCATTTGCATTTGTGTTGCGGCATTTGTATTTGCGTAGCGCCATTTGTATTTGTGTTGCGGCATTTGCATTTGTGTTGCGACGTTTGTGTTTGTGTTGTGGCATTTGCGTTTGTGTTGTGGCATTTGTATATGTGTTGCGGCGTTTGCATTTGTGTTGTGGCATTTGCATTTGTGTTGCGACGTTTGTATTTGTGTTGCGACGTTTGTGTTTGTGTTGTGGCATTTGTATTTGCGTTGCGCCGTTTGTATTTGTGTTGCAGCGTTTGCATTTGTGTTGCGGCATTTGCATTTGTGTTGCGGCATTTGTATTTGCGTTGCGCCATTTGTATTTGTGTTGCGGCATTTGTATATGTGTTGCGGCGTTTGCATTTGTGTTGTGGCATTTGCATTTGTGTTGCGGCATTTGTATTTGTGTTGCGGCGTTTCCATTTGTCTTGCGCCGTTTGAGTTTGTTGTGAGCCCTCCTGGGTCAGAAAATGAGTCCGTGGTCACTTTTGTTGTAGCTTTTTTTGGCATATTTTGGTGTATATGTTGTGGAGCTTGTATTTGTTGTGAGCCCCCCCAGCTTCCGCACAAACTACGCCAAATTACTGGTCAGATCGGTGGATTTTTGGAGATAGAAAATCCACCTGTAATCACATAAATGTAAGGTACAGATGTTTAATGTCATACTGTGGAACGTTCCAGGCTGAGCAATGAGATATCTATAGAAACAAGGAGGTGACGGACCCCAACCAAAAAAATTACATAATGCAACTTTAACACTGGGGAAAAGGAGTGGGAACAAAGACTTTTATTACTTTTACCTGCTCCTTTTCATATATAATTCCTGTATATAAGGATTAAGAATCTTCATTATCGGTGAGTTTTCTTATACTTTTCATGTCTTGATACAGTTTTTTTATGCATGTTCAAAATAAACAACAACAAACAAGCTAAAAAAATGTAAAAAAAAATTAAAAATAATGAGCCAGATAGTGGATCGTACAGAAAAGTTCCAGAAATCACCTTTAAGACATGATTCAGTCTTTGTTAATCGTCTTTGTGCAGAAGTCACTCTTGGTGGAAATGTCTTGCTTCACCTTTGGCTGTGCACGATTTGGAACGAGCCCTCCCTCTCGCTCTGTCTCAGCGGCGCCATCATCAGGTGCCATGGCCTTTATGGAGCTCAAGTGTGGACAGTTGACTGCACAAAAACTTTCAGCACCAATTTTCACCAAAGTACAAAATCTCCCCTCATCGCAGCCATGTGTTTGGAAAGCTGGAGCGGTCCGGAGAGGAGAGTGCTGGGGAACATGTGGTGGCACGGTGGTGACATGTGCGTGTCCACGTTCTCTTACCACTCCACTCGCACCTCCTCTCTCATTTTTTACATCTCCTGCCCTTTCTCTCCTCTTCTCTGTGCTCTTTCAGTGCTCGGATGCGTTACTTTTTGCTGGGTGGGGACCAGATTTGCGTAGAGGAGCAAAATCTGTGCTGAAGTGTGAGTACTGTTACTTCAAAATAATATTACGCAAGTAGAAGTATGGATTGGAATGGATTTTATAGTTCTTTACTTATTATTTATGTGGATCCCCATTAGTTGCTCCTGTGGTAACTACCTGGGGGTCTATTACCTAAAAATACAATCAAATATACAGTTATGAAACAGCAGAAAGAGCTCTTTCAATGACATGAAGTGACCCTTGCTAACAAGACAGACAAAGTTATACATAGTTCTTTTTACAATACATTTTAAAACCTGTGATATTTATGCGGCTCTGTAATGAGTCATTGTACATTGTTTTTAGTGTACACTGTAGGTTTGTTTATTTGTTCATTTTTTCATGTTTTTTTTTAAATTTTCCCTTGTAAATGGATTATGTCTACATTGATTAGTTGAAGGTAAAAAAAGTTATGTGACCGAATAAAATCAATGAATCAAAAATAAATAAATAAAAAATTGTTAGCTTTAATAGCAGAGAGTGACCTATTCCATTAAGTATCAGCCATGTTCAACACTGTTCTCTGCACTGCACGAGCTCTAGGCACAGGAACTATGGCATAGAAATATAAGGCCTTTCAAGACACCTAAAGCTCTTTACAGAGGATTGTTCTTTGACTCCACACTACTATTGTAGCCACAGCTGTCCTGGGGCAGACTGGCGGAAGTGAGGCTGCCAATCTGTGCCATCAGCCCCTCCAACCACCACACTCATATACACCACATTCATACTAGGGAATATGGGTGAAGTGTCTTGCCTAAGGACAGTTTTGGAATAGTTCCTGCTCAAATAAATAACTTTAAGAATAAACATGTGATTTATAATATGAAGTTAAAGTAATGTAATCTGAAGGAGCGGTGTAAGAAAGACAAAAGTTCAAATCATTTCATATTGTCACATAAAGCTTTTGTCACTTTAGACAGAGTAGCCAGAGTAATAAATATCTTTACTCAACTATATTCATAGGAATAAAACTACTGAAAACTCCTGAGAGAACTACAAATTTGTCAAAGAGGACCTGTTGTGCTCATGTCTGCAATATAGTTCTAACCTATGACACCCCTGGATCATAGCGTTCTCATTTTGACATTTTAATATCTCAGTATTCATGTAAAACAAATAAACAAGTTGACTGTCTTCCACATTAGAAAACTGTTGTGCCCAGTGGGAGATGACGTTACCATAAATGTCATCATAACAAAGAGCCGTGAAGTTGTCAGCCCCTCTGATCAACAGTGACACAACACTTTAGTGGGTATCAGAATTAAGAAAATAAAATTGGAGAAGTACGTCACTGTGGGTGTGTGGGGAAGGTGAAAATGAGGATTTGGTCTGCAAAATGTCATCTTGAAAATAAGCGATTAAAGATTGGAGTGATTCAATACAAACTTCGAGAGGGTAAACGAGGGGAAACAACTATAACGTGGTTAAAATCTTTGATTCTGAAGCTGACTGCGTAATAGGTCTGCTTTAAAAGGTTACTCAAACAAATGAGTAATCTCACTGTAAGTGTGTACATGATTATTGAACTCATCTGTTATCAAATGATGCTTTCAAGTGCTTTCAAGTCATTTGTACATAAACCTTTCCAAAATGAGAAAGCACATAAAAACTCTTGAAGTTGTTTATTCAAATCAAATCATTGCAGATTGGAGAAGCCATACAAAGCCTGATGTTTTGTATTATTGAAAGAATAATTAAACTGCACTGACGTAGGGTACATTCATTTTGTGCGCAGAACTAGGAGCCGTTTTGTACAATTTACTTTTAACTTCTATCTAGATTTATTGTAATGAGCAGTTCATAGTCTACTAATAGGGTGAGCAGATGAGATTGGCTGAAATTCGGGACGGGGGAGACACAAATATCACACTAACTAATAAAAACATTGAGTTTTAATAAATTATTTTCTTCACACACAAAACGGAAGAAAGAACAAAATAAAAATGTCAACGAATATAGGTGAGCTTGATTGTGGCACTACCTCCCCTGACTCCCCTGACCACATCTCACTGTTTCTCCTCTGCTCTCCACTCGGCTCCAATCTCAGCGGCTGCTGCATCCGGTCTGTGCCTTCAGTCAGACGTTCATCCCTGTCGTAGGAGACGACCGAGGTGAATGTTCGCCTGAGAACAGAGGGTCCAGAAGCCGTCAGGGGCTGCGTGCGGTCCACTCAACCTCTCTATGAACAGTTTTTAATGTTTACCAGAAAAGAACTACTCAGTATTCTTTTTGAGTGTCATTTTTGGGACATGTTGGGCCCGGGGTATCTCATTTCTTGACGGATCTTCCTAAAGGGCCTGTATTACGTAATCTTTTGTTATAATCTTGTTTCCTCATCACAAACAGACCTGGAGTTGTGTTTTGTTTCATTCACACATGTTTAACACACAAACTGCAGATTTATTCTTCTCTCAAACTAAAAACACAGTTTTCTCCCTTGTGGTATCATGGCGTAGGAACACCACAGGAAGTGCTCCACTGTGTTTTTAAACTCCATACAGCTTCACTAGAATGAATACATTTCAGACCTGGAATTGCCCATCTTTAGTGAATAAAGATAAATGTTAGCTGTTAACTAGAAACACTTCTTGACATCACAAGGTGGAACAGAGCATTTTGAGCGTTGGAGATGTAGACAGACTAATAATGCACGATTACTCAAATGTGACAAAACAAAACACACTTTTATGTAATATAGGACCTTTGAACTTGGATATACCAACACTTGCTCAAATTATTTTTGTTCAAATAAAATTGCAACATTATCTAAGAATATTTCAGAATTTTTTGAAATAAATATCACTATAAAACTACATCCCAAATATTGTTGACAGGATCCAACATTGGCAAAGGTGAAAGTCTGTAAAACATTGCAAATGTTCAAGTTTAAAGGTCCTGTATTATGCAAAATTGACTTGTGAGATTTAATCCATGGTAGAATGTTACCTCATCAAAAACAGACCTGGAGTTGTATTCTTTTATTCACACATGTTTGAGTAACCCATTATTATTAGTCTGTCGACATCTCCAAAGCTCAAGATGCTCTGTTCCATGTTGTGATGTCATGAAGTGGTAGTTTTCAAAGTTACAGTTGCCCTTTATCTTTTGTTTAGTAGAACAATTCCTGGTCTTAAATTATCTAAATGATTCTCGTGAAAGTGTATGGAGTTTAAAAACACAGTGGAGCACTTCTTGTATTACCACATGACATCACGAGGTGGAACAGTGTGTTTTCAGTTCGAGAGAAGAAGGGTTTGTGTGTTAAACATGTGTGAATGAAACAAACAGAACTCTGGATATGTTTGTGATGAGGAAACAACATTCTAACACGGATCAGAAACTAGCGTCATTTGAACCCTACAAAAAAGTATATTCCAGGAAAACAAATGTCCTTGAAAGCAGCATACGTTAATACTTTTGGACTGATAGCAAGATGTCAATGCATTTGTACCCGCACATAACAGTCAATGGAACACCCGAAACCACTAATAACAGCTAATGGCCGGTGACTTCACATGCTCTTGTTTCTTGTTTCTCTGGCTCGTCGGTTTGAATGCGTCCCTGTCTCTTCCACTTACGCAGATGAAGTGTACGGGTCTGTATGGCGAGACGTTTGAAGGCCATAGGTTTTTGTGGCGAGCTTAATAATCCGGAGGGTGTGACCAGTGACTTTGTTTGGTGAACAAGACAGGCTTTCAGTGGGAAAAACTGCAGCATTTTGAACACAACCTGAACTGAAACATGAAGTGTGTAGTCAATAATGTAATAATGAGGTTTTAAAGTGGCCGTGTTACGCAAAACGGGGACCTGTGAGGTTTAAGTCATGGTAGAATGTTGTTGCCGCGCTGAAAACATACCTGTTGTATCTTGTTTTGTTCATGCATGTTTGAGTAGTCTGTCTATATCTCTTTTGTTTAGTAGAGATTCAAAATTCTGAGGCCGAAATGATCCAAATGATTTTAGTGGGTGTATCAAGGTGTAGCAAGTTTAAAAAACAGTAGAGCACTTCCTATGACATCACAAGGTGGAAGGAACAGAGCATTTTCTGTTTGAGAGAAGAACTTAGCCTAAAGTCGGGCGTACACTGTGCAATATTTTCGATCGTTTCACTCAGCCCCAGGTCAAACTGTAAGACCAAATCTCAGGGTTTAAAAGTTCACAGCTCACGATTCATGTTCTCCCACTATACGAACGACTTCAACAATGCGAAACCCTCATGAGAGGCGACTGGATTTCAGACAGGTTTGATATTCTTGTGACCTAAGATTGCCGATCGGGAGCTGGTCGTGGGGTATTCACCGGTTCTCGTCACACCATGGTTACTGCACGAAGCACGATTAAGCCAAAACTCAGCACAATCCCAAAAACAGTTGCATGAGTGAAGTGAGTTAGCGTATGCCCCTCTTTAATATGCAGGTTTGTGTGTTAAACGTGTGAAAGAAACAAAACACAACTCCAGGTCTGTTTATGATGAAGAAGCAACATTATAACACATTGCATAACTGGCTCTTTAAAGATGCATTGTGTGACTTGTGGTGCTGGTGGAGGGTCCGTCAAATGCTTTTCTCCATGGTTTTGTTTTTGCTTTGTCTGGAATGTTTCACAGTATGGTGTGAAACCTTTTTATCTTCATGGAGACCAGACCAAATTACAGGTTAGATCTGTGGAGAGTCATACTGTGGAACAGGCGAAGCAGAGAAATGACATCTCCATAGAAACAAGCAGGTGATGGACCTCAGTGTTACAGTTACACTGTGCACCTTTACTTAAAAAAAAAAAAAAGGTTGGCAAAGGCAAATCCTAATGGTTGGCAAAGGGGAAAGTTCTATTTGTCAACTGGACAAGAGTTTATCTGGTCGAATACGTTTTGCTACGTGCTTCTTCAGTTCTGGTCAGAATGCTGGAACACACTGACTTTTATCTGCCTGCAAGAGGGAGGAGTGAGATACCACGAAATGACTGAAACTAATATCTTACTTGTTTACAGTTTCTGTTGCTAGCTGGGTCTGTTGAAATATACTTGAGTGTGCGGTGAAATGAGCAGAATCATACAGGGAGGGTCATAATGAGTGTTTTCACACCTCTGGACCTGGCCTGACTACACCTGTTGTTTTCTTCATTTGTTTTGATTTAGGTTTGAGGATGGAGTTATAGATTGGAGACATATGGTGTCTGAGTCCTCCATTTCTGTTTAAAGAAGGGTTCTCTTTTTTTAACAAAGATAGCCTCTTGAACTCCCCTCTCAAACCAGTTCTTCTCTCTAAGATCTGTACCTCACTGTCTTCAAATGAGTGGCCCGGGGCTTTAAGGCTGTGGCCAATGGTTGAATAAAACAGTGTGGTAAAATAATGTCATCAAAATAATGGTGCAATTCCAGCTGTCACAGATGAATCCTGTTGTTGTGTCCTTGGGCAAGACCATAGAATATAAAAGAAGGGGACTAAGCGAGTGTAACATCACCCATAGCGTTCTGAATCCATGTATTATGCGTTCATTCATTTTTCAATATACAACCAAAATTAAGAAAGCAGTCCACCCCTGGTGCAGTCCTGGTTTAGACCTGGTTTAAACCTGGTTTAGTCCTGGTGCAGTCCTGGCGATCAGCTTGGCACAAAATCGAAAACTGAAAAAACAAATTGTTATCCATTTTTTCATTTTTGTTTTGGAGACAAATAATTAAGAGTTGTTTTTTCGTTTTCTTATTTATGTAGTTAATATGATTAACTTAGGTTCAGGACCACGCCTCCACCGCCCTTACCTCCTTTCCAGCGAATCAGAGCCCACTTCTACCACACCTCAATTTCCCAGAAGCCTATTTGTAGCAGCCTATCCTGACAACCCAGTTTGTCCCGAATAACTCAACCCCACCCTCCCAACCCCATATCTGTTTGCTTCCAGACAAAAGACGCCTACGAGAGGGGTCCCGTTCCTGCTGGGCCGTGTGAAGATTGATACTGAACCCCCACCCTGAGTCTCAACCCAGTCGACCCGCCTCGTCTCCATATAATAAACTCTTTTCGCACATGTGTTGTTGGCAACAAATGAACAAATGATACACGAATTATTCAGCTCCGCTCAAATGACACTAACGGTTACAGGAGTGAATCTGGAGCCAGTCTTCATATTTGGAAATCTGACCCCGAGTATCGTAGCAACCACAAGAGCCAATCATGATTGAGGTTGTTAAATTGAGGTTGCCCGTCCTCACCGGAAAGCGGGAAAGGGGTTTACTTGGCAACGAAATGCACAAGCTGTCAATCAATCTCGTGGAATGAAGGCATCTGATTGGTCAGTTTTTTAGGTTCATATCTTGATTTAGGGACAAAATAACGAAATGAACAATACGGGATCATGTAGAGCGAGTTAATACGAACATTTAAGACCAAAATAACAAGGCTCACTGCAGCAGTTTCAGAGAGAGGTGCGACAAGAAACCAATGTAAGTCAATGGATCCAGGGTCAGAAGGAGCCGGAAGAGCCACCTGGAGCACTTCCTGTTTGGAACACGGCGACTAGTGCGTTAGCTATGTCCGTTCAAATATACGGCATATGGGCAAGACACTTAACAAACCTCGCCCCTAGTGTGTGAGCAGTTCCTTGATGTAAAGCGTCTTGAAAATGGAAAAGCACTGAATCAAAATTTGACCATTTGTTTAAAAAAAATGAAAAGAAATTGAAGTTGCTCAAAATCCTTTCTGCTCTGATTGTAATGGGGTCTCTGGCAGTACCTCTGCGCCCACACAATATTACCCACACACCCATTGTTTCGTCAGGCCTGGCAGAGTTCGGGCTCGAGTTTCTGCTTGAATGACGCGTCGCTACACAGTTGACATATCCTCATTTGGGAGTTTGTTTTGTGTCTGTTTAAGTTACCAGATCTAAATTGTGCTTGACATGTGTCGACAAGAACTCAGAAACCGCCAAATCATGTGAGACTTTCTGAAATAGACTGTGGCCTTGTTTAGCCTTGACTAATGACAATGATTTCTGTGTTTATTTGTATTTTTATTAATACGAATCAGACATTAATGATGATACAGTGATATATTTATTTGAAATGACGTGAGGATTACGGCCTGCGTGTTTTGAGCAAATGAGTGCAAATGAGTGAGTGGTAGAAAGAGTAGTAAATTGTACTTAAAGGTGCATTGTGTAACTTTTTGGTTGGGGGTCCATTATAGTATGACATGAAACAGCTCTCTTCTTAGATTCATTCACTTATAGGTGGTTTTATAGCTCAAAAATACCTAGAAAAAGGGTATTCTGACTGAAAGCGGGGTCGCCTCTCCAGTATTTCTAATTACTTACATCCCACTCCTGATTACGCGGATATGCAAATACAGGCAGCTTTGTTCTTATTTCTTTAAAAAATTTTGATCAACTAAAATGCTGATGACCCATAGCTGATACTGAGGGCTTCTGAAATCCTTCTGGAAAGTTCTTGATGAGTGCGGGTTCAGAGGTTTGGATTTTATTGTGCAAATGTGCTTCAATATGACAGAACACAAGAAAAATTAGGAGTAGCTTAATCACCAACATCATTCATCCCATGGTCCAACCGCAAGTCGGGTTCGTTGGACCCTCCAATCAAGTTTCATTGAAATTAGCCATTGCAGTACTCACGTTGTAGTGGGCGCATGATGGAATTCTATTTAAAAATAGTCTGCTGCCTGTATTTAGGAAGTGCATGTTAGCATGCTAGTTGGTGGTAGCATTACCGTGGTGGCAAAACTCCGCTCTGGTTTCTGAAAGCACTTAAAAACTCATCACGGCGATTAATTAGGACACTCGGAATGCATAACGCAAGTAAGGAATAACTTTGGACCACTGCAAACTGGTTAAAGGTGCACCGTGTAACTTTACGTGAAGGGTCCGCCACACGCTTGTCTTCATGGAAATGTTATTGCTTTGTCTAGAATGTCCCACAATATGGAATTAAGTTGCAATAAAAAATGGACTGAGGTCAAATCAAATGGAAAATTATCAAAATTACTCAAAATCATCAATTGAAATAAGAAACAAAACATTTTATTTCATTGGTGGACTTGATAAAAACGAGTTAGACAATGCCCTAAAACAGAAAATATCAATTTTGTAGCATGGTTAAGGGAGCTGTATCTGATCTTTACTCTCTTAAAGGGTCTATATTACACTATTTTTAATGTTTTCTCATCAAAGAGATTCCGAGCATGCTAATTTCTTACTGTTTTTAAAGCTTTTTCACTACTTTCAAAGACCGGACAGGCGTTTTATACTAAACCTAACAACTACTAGCATGCTAACGTGCACCTCTTGATAATAAAAGGCTTTGTAACGGGGCAAGATGAACTTTGCAAGGGATAAAATCCAGTACAGGACCTGAAGACTATTGTGGATATTTTGGTGGTTTCTTCTTGGTTTGATTGCAAAGCTTGGCATTGAACTTTTCAATCTCCATAGAAACAAGCAGGAGACACTACCAGGCCAATTTACAGCCAAGATCTGCGAAGCAGTGACCCCAATTTTAGGAAAACATGCATGCTTTTAAAGGCATTTTGAGCAATAAAAGCACTCGCAATTGAATTAACACGTTTTAGTTAAGTTTAATACCATATGGTGGAACATTACAGGCAAAGCAATAGCATCTCCATGGTAGCAGATGCCTAACCTGAAAAGTTTCTCTGATCTGGTCAAGATTTTAAAACTTATATCAGGTTATTTATGTTGTTTTATTATGTTGATTCATTATCAACTTATTAGATCTGAAACTGCTTAATTGTAGTCTAGAGTTTGTTCATAATTTAAGATAACTTGTTAAGTAAAATGATCTTGCTGCATGGGCAGATAATTTCACTATTTTTAAGTCCTTTCCTGATGAATTTAAGTGTTTATAAGCTTTTTTGCAGCGTACAAAGACACCAGGAGAACATACAAACTCATAAAGACATAAAGATTGTGTACTACCCCAAACCCAAAACAGTCTCATGCTCATGCGAGGCCGTTTCACCGTTGGAAAACAAGTAAATCCGATCAATCTATTTCCTTTACATTTTCCCAGCCATCTCCACTTCATTTTTAATCCCTATGAGAATCTCTCCATCTCTGCTGAGAACTCTACCATCCCCTTGGTAATTCCCAGTCTCCCCCTTTTCCCCAATCCATCCACTCATTCCCCCATCTGGTTCGTGTTTGTGTGGTGGTCTCTCATCCCAGAAGCCCTGTCCCAGCAAGACCCAGCACCACAACCGCCACCCACCCCCAAGACCCCCTCCTCCCCATGCTCGAGTGGTGCCAGCTGGGGTGCCCTCTCCGCCGAAGCTCCCCGGACAGCGTTTCGGGCAGCGGATTGGCACCGTCGAGTTCCCATCGGGAGACTGGATTGAACTCTGGGGGTGCTGGCATGAGGGTGGCGGGACGTGGCGTTGTGCATGGGAGCGTGCTCTGATTACTGCGGGTGATAAAGGGCCCGGGTTTGGAATGAGGCGCGCAGAGTTTTGGCTTGGAGACAGCGTGAGTTGAGAAAAGAGCTGGAGATAGGATAAAAGACGGGGAAAAGTACCATCCTCTCCGCTAGATTTGTATATTCATGGGTTTTAGTGATGGAAAATTAGGATCGCTGCCATGGCAATAAGCAATTTAGTGGTGGTTTTGTCAGGAAGATTTTTGTTCCAATAGCTTCAATGGATCAGTCACAAAGTATTGTTTAAAACATAATTGTTGTTTGCATCTTAGAAAAGAAACACAGATTTTTTACGGATTTTTTACTGAAGTTATTTCAAACATAACCTTACACAACAAGATGATTTTTTGTAATATTTGTGAGCCATTGGTGATATAAGACCTGCCCGCTGGTGGCCGGAGACTGGACCATTAATATGGCCGCAATGAGGTTTGGGCGGAGCCAAAGGTGTAGCACAACAAACATGGCAACACTGACAGATGTACTTCAGCCTATTTTACTCAAAATGTGGAAAATGTTAGATTATGGAAAAATTATGTATCTGTCATGATAAATAATCCATTTGCAAAGCGCAGTGAGTTTTTGGAATTCAGAAACAAGGTTTATTCTTGTTACAGCAGATACAGACAGGGCCTAGAGCAGGGGTCTCCAACCTGTAGCTCGGGAGCTGCCAGTAGCTCTCCACCCCCTTCTAAGTAGCTTGCCAAAGGATTTCTGAATTATACATATTGTGCTGAATAAGAAAAGTTTGATTCATCAAATGCATTTTATCATTGTACATGTATACACTAATAAATGGATAATGACATGTTTTATAGGGACTAACTGTACTTCATCTAAGACTCACTGTGGCTATTTTACTTACTCAATTTCTTGTGACCGCAAAAACTAGTTGCTCTGACATTTTTGTTTTGTGAAGGTAACTCACCGGAGGAAACCTGGCCTAGACCTTCCCTGGCCACAGATCAACAGCCTTTCAGCAACTTTCCCAAGTCCTTTTTCACAAGTATCCTCTCCCGGTATCCCCTGAGCTCTGAGTATTTAGAGAGATACAAAGCTGTGTACATATCAAAGCAGAGTGCTTCTGTATGAGCTAATGAACTTTTACACTTGAAGACAGCAAAGGGTTTTCTGAGGTGGGGAGAGTGCTGATCATGTACATGTTACTGCCTGATCTGGGTCTCAGGTAGAAATCACATTTATTTTCACAAAGACACACTATGATGGAAATATTTACTTCACAATATGAATTTCCATCCCAGGATTATTTTACATTTGATTAAAGAGCAGAGAGAAATGCTTTGCACATTTCTGAACAGGGTGCTTTTCTCCCAACCCAGATTTAATATGCTTATTTTCATGGCTTGTTTCGCTGTTGTGATGCTTCAACCCATCAGCTTGGAGTCTTCGTTTTAATGTCCTGATAGGTCCTGATCACAGTCAGTTTTAGCCACCCAAGACTGATGTGTAGCACTCAACTGAGAGGGTTACATGCTCCTATTCTGACATACCACCACCAGCAGGGGCATTACCAGCACCAGCGGGGGCATTACCACCACCAGCGGGGGCATTTCCATTTTTTAGCAAACGTCCCTGTGCTCAGATTTTTTTTCCTTGATCAGAGTGGCGGCACTTTTGTCTTTTTTCAACATTCCGACACACAATGTAATTATTGAGGCGCTCCTTTAGGAACAATATTTTCACAGACAGGCAGCAAAGGAGGTTAAATCCTGTTTTAGTCATGGTTTAGACCTGGTTTAGTCCAGGTTTAGTTCTGTTTTTAGTCTTGATTTTAGTCCTGGTTTAGATCAGATTTCAGTCCTGATTTAAGTCCTGGTCCAAGACTTAAATAAACTTTAAATCAGGTCTGATCCAGGTCTAAACCGGGACTAAATCAAGACTAAAACAGGATTCAACCGGACTAAACCACACGCACTGCGCCTCCTCCCACCGCACACCTCCTACGCCGTCAGTCCATGAAAATATTATCTCGAAACTATGAGTAGGTTGTTGGTGACATAAAAGGTGTCAGAACGGCGGCATCAAAAAGTGTCGAAATGGGAGCATGTCGGAATGGAGGGTTGTCGGAATAAGAGGTTTACCCCAACTGAGAGTGATCGATCTGAACCAGCGTGAACCACGTAACCAAGCAGCAGTAACCTATCTACAAGTGTTCAAGTTTGTCCACTTTGACTGAGCTTATGTGTATGATTCCAGTTTTTGAATGCATTTCACTTCAATCCATGTAGTATCTGTTAGCATCATGTTGATATACAGTAAATAGCTGTGCTCTGTGACTCTCTGCTGCTGAAACATGGTTCACTCCCTACTATTCTTATCCAGTATTCTTTGTGAAACGGTGAAGGTAATAAACACTTTCTTTATTCCTATACATTATTTTTCTTTCGGAAAAATACAAACTTTTCCCTACTGTAAAAAAAACCTGTAATAAGCCTTGTGTGACCTTTAAATACATGGAAAACATACCCATCTCTACTGGAACTCGGATTTAACTCGGAGAAAAAATAACCCGACGTTGATTGATGCTCTACATTGTGTTGGCAAGTCTTGGAATAGAAAAATCAGGACATTTTTTCAGGTCTAGTCATTCGTCAGTCGTCCTGAAAGCAGCAGACTCGCAAAGCCACAGCACCACAGTAAAGTCTCATGTCTGTGGTGTGATCAGGAGATGCTGGTTGGAGATAATCTGCTGGAGATCGAGGTCTGATCAAAGCTGCGGCTCAGGGTCGGTCTGGATTTGGATTCTTGGCGCATCATTGAGATTTAACGTCTAATATAATTTTTCACCTTGTCTAGTTCCATTATCAGAATGTTTGTACTTTGAGTTTGTGTACAGTTTTTGTGATATAAAAGTCATATGCATAAAAATGTTCCATTTCCATGCTCGTTCCATGAACTACCAGTCAAAAGTTTAGACCTTTTTCAATGTTTTTTTTTATAATGTTCACTACTTTCTACATTTTAGATCCATGCAGATCCATGCAAAGCGAAAAGTTAGATAACCTAATTGGCCCTCGCCAGTTAACGAAGTTAATGGCGAGGGGTATTGTTCTTCATCGGTTTCTTACGCTATATTATTATTATTATTATTATTATTATTGGCCCTCGCCAGTTAACGAAGTTAATGGCGAGGGGTATTGTTCTTCATCGGTTTCTTACGCTATATTATTATTATTATTATTATTATTATTATTATTATTTTTCTTTGCAAACGATCGATTTTGAGAGCCTGAACACTGACAAAAAGTCTCACATGGGGGTATCAGATCGACTGGTCCGGTGAAAAATTTGATAAAATGGGCATCGCGACAATGCCCAAAGTGATCCCACTCAACAGCGCCCCCTGGAAAAGTCAAAAATTGAAAGTCTATGGGGAGCTGAAAAGCATATTTTAGGCGTGAGCCGACAAAATTCAGGACAGTGATAGAAAACAAGGAGACAAGCAGAAAATGTCATTTGTCACACGCCCCTATGACCAACAGGAAGTCGGCCATATTGGATCAAAAATTCACCACCGTTTTGACTGCGTGTGCGTAAAGTTTTCAAGTGTCTTGGTTTTGGTCAAACAGAGCTCAGATTTGACACGTCACATCTACAGATGTGGGTCCACAAACGCCGCATTTTCTCAGCGCAGTTTTTCACGGTTTGTCCGTAGCGCGGCGAATAACACCTTCATTTCCTGTTTTTGATGACCTCTCACGGCCACAGGCTTTGGCCTACAGAGCTCAAACTCACATCACTATTGTGTGATCCCGGCCTGAATGTGATGAAATATGAAATATAATAAAGTGAACTCTGTAGCGCCACCTAGTGTATCGTGAAATGTCAACATTATCAGTTGGACCAAATTTGGGGATTAAATTCTATGCATGATTTCAAGCAAAATCTTATATTATGGACATGGTGCAATTTTCATTGTTCGCCACCAGAGGCACAAAGACTCAATAAAAAATAGTTTAAAAATGCCTACACACACAGGCTTTGTCTGATCGTGCTGAAATTTGAATCACTAATACCTGATTAGGGCTTGATTATAATAAACTATAAAGCATATGAAAAGTTGCTCTATGGCGCCACCTAGCCTATACAAGCGTCAACATTATCAGTTTGTACCAAATTTGGGTATTCAATTCTCTGTATCAAAGCAAGCAAATAAATATATTATGGATATGGGTGTGTTTCCCACGGTTGGCCAGGAGGCGCAAAAGACTCCCCCAATAAATAGTTCCAAAATTACTACGCACAGACTTTGTCTGATTGTGCTGAAATCTGAATCACTAAAGCCTGAACATGGACTGAATATAATAAACTATAAAGTATATATGAAAAGTGAACTCTATAGCGCCCCCTGCTCAGACATGAAACATCAACATTATCGGATTTGTACCAAATATGGGTATTAAATTCTATCGTGTCTCTGACCAAAAAATACATGATGGACATGGGGTATTTTCCATGGTTGGCCAGAAAGGCATAAATACTCCCCCAAAATATGTTTAAAGGTGCACTATGTAACTTTTCTGTTGGAGGGTCTGTTTTATGCACAGTCTTAGTCTGACAGTGCTCTTGATTATAAAGTCATGTGACCTGTGGCCTAGTTTCTATAATTTGGCTCTAGATCGTTCCCATTTTCAAATATTAAAGGTGCCCTATGTAATTTTTCTGGGAGGAGCTGTCGGGAGGAGAGAGTCGTGCCAGGCGGTCACGAGACCTCAGCGGTTGCCTGGGAGGGCGTCTTAGCGACGAGGAGCCATCATTGCCTTGGCGGCTTTAATTAATATTATTATTATTATTTTTCTTTGCAAGCGATCGCGATTTTGAGGGCCTGAACATCGTGAAAAAGTCTCACATGGGGTATCAGATCGACCGGTCCGGTGAAAAATTTGATAAAGCAGGGCATCGCGACAATGCCCAAAGTGCCCCCCTCGACAAGCGCCCCCTGGAAAGGCAAAAATTGAAAGTCTATGGGAGCTGAAAAGCATATTTTGGCGTGAGCCGACAAAATTCGGGACAGTGATAGAAATGAAGGAGACAAGCAGAAAATGTCATTGTCACCCCCTATGTCCAACAGGAAGTCGGCCATATTGGATCCAAAATTCACGCCGTTTGACTGCGTGTGCATAAAGTCTTCAAGTGTCTTGGTTTTGGTCCAAACGAGCTCAGATTTGACACGTCACATCTACAGATGTGGGTCCACAAACGCATCATTTTCTCAGCGCACTTTTTCACGGTTTGTCCGTATGCATGGCCGAATAACACCTTCGTTTCCTGTTTCTTTGATGACCTCTCCACGGCCACAGGGTTTGTCTGATCGTGCTGAAATTTGAATCACTAATACCTGATTAGAGCTTGATTATAATAAACTATAAAGCATATGAAAAGTTACTCTATAGCGCCACCTAGCCTATACAAGAAACGTCAACATTATCGGATTTGTACCCAATTTGGGGATTAAATTCTGTGTATCAAAGCAAGCAAAAAAATATATAATGGATATGGGGTGTTTCCCACGGTTGGCCAGCAGGGCTCAAAGACTCCCCAATAAATAGTTCAAAATTACTACGCACAGACTTTGTCTGATTGTGCTGAAATTTGAATCACTAAAGCTTGAACATGGACTGAATATAATACACTATAAAGTATATGAAAAGTGAACTCTATAAGCGCCCCCTATCCAGACATGAAACATCAGCATTATGGGATTTGTATGGGTAAATTCTATGCGTGTCTACGACCAAAAAAATACATTATGGATATGGGGTATTTTCCATGGTTGGCCACAAAGGGCGCAAATACCCCCCCCCAAAAAATATGTTTAAAGGTGCACTATGTAACTTTTCTGTTGGAAGGTCTGTTTTTATGCACAGTCTTAGTCTGACAGTGCTCTTGATTATAAAAGTCATGTGACCTGTGGCCTAGTTTCTATAATTTGGCTCTAGA
This sequence comes from Odontamblyopus lacepedii, assembly GCA_034769755.1. Classification (NCBI taxonomy): domain Eukaryota; kingdom Metazoa; phylum Chordata; class Actinopteri; order Gobiiformes; family Gobiidae; genus Odontamblyopus; species Odontamblyopus lacepedii. The sequence goes on from CM068360.1 coordinate 11,130,250, forward strand.
TCGTTCCCATTTTCAAATATTAAAGGTGCCCTATGTAATTTTTCTGGGGGACGAGCTGTCGGGAGGAGAGAGTCGTGCCAGGGCGGTCACAAGACCTCAGCGGTTGCCTGGCATGGGCGTGCGCACCGGGGCGAGGGCCATCATTGCCGCCAGCGGCTTTAATTTAATATTATTTTTGATTTTTTTTTTTTAATTAAAATCCTTAGAGTATCCACTCTTTGCTTTGTTGACAGTACTGCTGTAAACCGTTGTCCTTCCTTCTCCTGAAATGGTTTTCACTTCACAGCTGTAATTTGACAGGGTCAAGAAATGACAAAATAAAATAAATAAATAATAATAATAATAATACTAGTAATACTACTACTACTACTACTACTACTACTACTACTACTACTAATAATAATAATAATACATTTTATTTATATTGCACTTTACATAAAATAATCTCAAAGTCCTACAGGTAAAAAGGCAGTAAATAAAAGAGCATCAGCATAAAAGTGCATGAAGCTAAAAGCTAAAACTGTTACAGCGCACAACATAAAACCAATAAAAACAATTAACAAAAAGCTTTGGTAAAAAGATATGTTTTTGTTTAGAAGCAGAAATAGACTATGGGGCTCTCAGGTGGTCGGGGGGTACATTCCAGAGCCTTGGAGCAGCATCATCCATGGTGCAGAGTTTGGTTCTAGGGGGTTGGAGAGTGTTCGTGGATGCAGAGCGGAGGGTGCGTCAGGGGGTCTGGGAGTGAGGAGTTTCTTAAGGTACTGGGGGGATTGTCCGTACGTGCACTGGTGGGTGAGGAGGGAGACCTTATGCTCAATCCTGAGTGGGATAGGGAGCCACTGAAGGGATTTCAGGATGGGAGTGAAATGCTCAAATTACAAACTAGTAATCAGAACAAAGGGTGACTATTTTTAAAAATCTAATCTGAAAGGGAGTTTTCGGAATTTTGGACATAGGGCCTCATTTCCTAGTGAGCCAGAGTGTTGGAGACGTGTGGAGACACTTTTTTAAATATTCCATCCAGTCCTTGTATTTGCAGAGGTTGCTGGTGCTAGGCTAGTGCATGTCAATGGCCATAGTTGTCCTGCCACTAAAAACAGTCTTACCCACTCCACAGAGCACCTGAGGCAAAACTATTAGAACTCCAGACTGTCCATGTGAACATCTGTGTTGATAGAATAATGTTTGAAATAAAACTAACCTTGCATCACATGAATCGTCGCATGCTGAGGGACTATTTTCTCATATATCAGTCCGCCGCTGCCGAGCTTTCTATCAGGAAGTACAACTCACTGCTGCTGCTCAGACATAAATCCTTCAAATGCGTGGTTGGTTTTACTTCTAAAATTATTCTATGGACACAGACATTCACATGGACAGTTTGGAGTTCTAATAGTTTTGCCTCGGGTGCTCTGTGGAGTGGGTAAGACTGTTTTTAGTGGCAGGACAACTATGGCCATTGACATGCACTAGCCACACGTCTCCAACACTCTGGCTCACTAGGAAATGAGGCCCTATGTCCAAAAGTTCACTCATAGTTTTGATGCCTTCAGTGGGAATAAACATTGTAAATAATGCTGTGTTCTATTGTGCTCGAAACTCAGAGAAAACGACCTCCACCTCGGGAAAATGTAAAGGAACGGCCAATTAACTCGGAGTTCTGAAACACAAACTCAGGCTAGTTCGGAGCAGTTGGATGGATATCTGAACTTGTAATAGTCAAACTGCAATAACTGAGTCACTGATAGCTAACATTAGCTAGCGGAATCTGTATATTAGTAGGAGCTAGCGTTAGCGACATTAGCTAAATAAGATAACAAAATAAACATTAAACTTTCTCAGGCATACATATTTTCCCGACTGTTGCAATGGAACGCATTTACATCAGATGTCGGGAGAACTGACTCGGATTTACCGACTTCCAACAATCAATAGAATGCACATAATTATGAGAAGAAGAACCACAGATGAAAAAGTGTGTCCAAACTTTTGACTGGTAATATAAACTCTAGAGAAATGTGTCCTCTGCATTCAGCCTATGCTCCAAAGTCTGTGGAGTTATCAGTTAGGGGCTGTGAATATTAAAGAACTTTCTCCAAACATCTCTTTTCTGGTGGAGGGTCCGCCAAATGCTTTTCTGCATGGAGTTGTCATTGCTTTGTCTTCACTGTATGCTCTTAAACCTTTCTATCTTCATGGAGACCAAGCTGGACCAAGTTACAGGTCAGATCTGTGGAGAGGCGACCCCGCTCACAGCCAGAACGTCTGTTTTTCTAGGTATTTTTGTGCAATAAAACCACCTGTAATTGTATAAATGTAAAGTAAAACAGTTTAAAGTTCCAGTTAGAGCAACGTCATATCCACAGAAACAAGCAGGTGACAGACCTTCAACCAGAAAAGTTACACAGTGCGCCTTCATAGCACCATTTGCATGAGAACGGGACCTTCCCCATGTACAATTTGTGAGAGAATTCTGTTTAAATTCGACATCATCTACACAAACGCATACGGAGGTGGGGAAAAGCTGTCATGGCTGTGTATATTCGGTATTAGATGCTTACCGTAACATCACATAAATCACCCAGCCCATAGTAGCCTTAAATCTAGGTTTGGCTTCCCAACTATTCCCAAATGAAAGGCTTCTGATTGTAACTTTATCCCTTCATTATTCTATGGACAAACTTGCACTGTGGGCCAAAGCCTGACTCCAGAGCTGTTCGCCAAAAGTTTGATTTATTAACATTAGTGCTTTCTGACTGATTTGTGTTTAATAATGTTTGGGCGCCTATCCCAGACAGAGAAGCAAAGAGGTCTGCTTGGGCAAAACATGCAAAGCGAGTAAAGGATACATGCGCTTTGACATGGATATGGAATATTTATGGAATAGTTGACATAGTTGTTCTAAGGCGAAATTAGAACCACTTGGAGGGAGCTGCAAAGGGTTGGAATGTGTCTCGAGTTTCACAGGGGAAACATGGGAAGTGTTCATTCATTAAAGAAAACATATTGTGCTTGTGTCTGCTGTAGGGTTTAGTTATAATCTTTAACACCCGTGGCTCATTACGTTGTAATTCAGACATTTTAAATCGCGATATTCTACGAAAACAACTTCATAAAAGAGAAACGATCGCTGACTTCTGTGTTCAAAAACTGCAGTGTCCAACGGGAGCTGATGTTGCGGTAAACGTCATGGCAACAAAGAGTCGCCGTTGTGACTACGGCGATGAGTATCACCAAGTAAGAAACTAAAATTGAAGAAAGAAGTAAGTCCAGAGCAGTGGGCGTGTACCAATGACATCTTGAAAACAGGAGTAGAAAGATTACTCAAACATGTATGAATCAGACTAAATACAACTCCAAGAGGGTAAATAATAAGGGAAACAACTGGAACAAAGTTAAAAGCTCTGAAAAGTCGATTTTGCATAATAGGTCTGCTTTAACAAAACCTTTGTACAGGAATTCACGGTCTATGAATGAAATAATTCAAGGACTTTAGTTCCTGGCTGGAATTCCTATGGGACAGAACAACAGTTTGTGTTTGACAGGAAAGAACATGGAAAGTGTAAGTCATTAAAAAAATCTTTGTACAAGTCTATGATTTAAACAACTGACTGACTGATGTATTATATGTTACGTATTAAGTGACAGGTTAAAAGTTCTCTATGTCCGGTCCTCTTTTTCCCATTATAATGAAATCTGCTAATTGGTGGAAACTTTTTTGTGACCAGGCTTTTCAAATTGAACTGCATGTAGCCTGTGCTCCTACAGAGGTTTTTACAGACCTACAATCATAACTGACTCCGTGATGCCAGTGTTAACCCGTACAGAGAAGTCACATACAAGTTGTTCTCATTCTCAGGTTATGGACAGGCCTCATGTGAAAGCTCAGAACCTCCAAAATTCCCTCAGTGAGCTGCAGAGGCTGCACTAGCACTGACTCATGACTGGCTGCAGGTGCTGCGGTATTAGCAGTGACAATTCAGATCAGAGAGAGGTCTTTTAGGTTTAAACCAGCTGGATTCTAGCATTGAAACTGGCAACCTAAACGAGAGAGTCATGTGAGGCTCATTGTTTTCTGATAATAGTCTAATACTGAGAACCAAGACACCAAATTGTAAATATACAAATATCTTGTCCATCATGTCTAATGTTTTTGTAACTCAGAATAAGGTAATGGTAACTGGTTGGAGAACATAAAACATTTTGCCAGATGTCCATATCGTTTAGATGGCAACGGCGTTTTGGGGGTTTGAAAATGCTCCACCATGTCGTCACCGTGTAAACGGTTGAAAATGGAAAACAGCATTTTCATAGGTCGTGGGATAGAGATTACGTCACAAGCACAAGTCAGTTCAGGAAAAAACAATCCACATTTTCAAGTGCCTTGTTGGTTTTATAATTTAACATGAGGTTGAGCAATAGTCAACGTCCTCATCCATCCACATGAAACTGGTGGTGTTATTAGGCTTCTCCATGGTGTTTTGAATTGACGCGCTGGAGAAGAGGAAGTAGAGAAGCAGAAGGGTTATACAGTACACAGGCATTTGGTCTTGGTGGTGCTGCCCCCAACACACTGGGCGTGCAAACTACATCAGCAAACTGCAAGTTTTGCGACTCCATGTGCAGCAGAATTCCCCACCCAAAACACTTGTGTAAACGCAGAATAAGAGTGAGAACGAAAACGCACTTTTGCGTTTTGGCTTCAGACCGTTTCCACATAAACAGCCGACTAGAACTGTTATCAGTAAAAGCTGTATTTCATTTGAACATATTTACTTCGTATCCTGACTGAATTTGAGCCAATTCAGTCCTATTGTCAAGAGGTCAATGCTCCAACCTGTTTAAACCCAATTTTGTTCTGTTTCCTCATTTCTGCAGTTCATTTTGTTTCTCACAATGGGACATTTTAATCTTCTCAATTCCAGACTTTTTACGAGCTTTTTTTTCCATTTACCAGCATGACTTTAAAGATGCATTGTGTAACTTTCTTCACTGAGATAGTATTTCTTTGCATGCAATGTTTCACAATGTGGCATTAAATCTGTCTAGCATGTATTCAAATACAGGTGATTTTATTGCTCAAAAAATCCCTTGGAAAAACCTCTCTCCCTCCACAGATCTGACCTGTAACATGGCCTGGTGGTGTCATCTGCTTGTCTCTATGAAGACAGACATTTGTTGCCAGGATTCTAGGCAGAGCAAAGACATCTCCATAGCAACAGGTATCCGTAACGGACCCCCCACGCGAAAAGTTACACAATCCACTTTTAATAATCAAGATTACTCCAACTCGTGCATATTAAATGAAACAAAAAACCCATTGTCTTGACGATAGACGATACAATAAAAGCTACTAAAAGACTGCCTTGGATCCACACTATATTAAACACCTCCATGCGACCTCTTAATATTTCTATTTCCACTTCACTTTGCTGTTTTACATCTCTATTTTGGATTACACAGTAGTTCCAGCGCTCGCACGGGCCTGCCTTCAGCTCCTCATGCTGAAGCCGGAGTGGCAAAACACGCGTACCCTCTTGAAGCTGCAACTTTACCAGAAGTTATGTAACTCGTCCACTTTCAAATCCCACACGGTGTCATTTACCGTAATACTCTGGCAACGGCGTTTTCCCACAGAATCCATCTATCCTAAAAACCCCATTCGAACCGTTTTCACTTTTGACTAGTATCGCTTAAGGAACATGATTCACTCCTCTGCCTCGCTCCTGTTATGTCAAAGTAATTGGCCACTTGTGTTGGGAGGTGTGCGGTTTGCTGTGGGGTTGCCAGATGGGAATTCTTTCAAGCACTCTGGGAGCACATTTAAATTACAATTCGTCCTAGCAACAAGCTCGATGTTAGATTTTTGTGCGCGGCGAGGTGATGGTGATGCCATCTGACTGGGGTTTCGGTGGTGGTTGTAAGTGCGTATGGCAGGTTGGGCAACTCGTTTCCAGTGGTGGAACATAGCAAAGTAAATATAGTAAAGGAGTAAAGGATGGTACTTAAGTAAACATATTATTTTTTACTTTTACTTCATTTGAGAGCATTTATCTGTACTTTCTACTGCAACACATTTTTGAACAGGATTGAAAACTGAAAATATTTTTATTATTTAATTTTTTATTTATTTTGGAAGTAAATAACATAAAAAAAACAGTAGATAATAAAGGAAGTGCAGGAAGAGGACGCATATTAAAGCCTCCACCTTATGAATAGATTAAAATGGAACATTATAGCAGTGCATTAATGAAAAATAATTACAATTACATACCTTAGATTAAATTCGTTATTGTGTGAGACCTGCTGAAAACAGCATTTAAAAAAAAAATCAAGAATATAGAAATAAAAACAGCTAGGAAACAATAGGAAACACAATTAAGTTGTTTTTGTTGAACAAAATTCAGGACAAATCATCAACTCAAGATTACTACATTTGAAGCTTCATTAAATCTCAAACTCTGCACAAAATACTTTTACTTTTTACTCTTTAAGTACATTTTTAAACAGGTACTTTAACACTTTTACTTAAGTTTATTTTTTTTCATGTGATACTTTTAGATGAAAAAAGTATTTTTTTGCTTCAGTATCTGTACAAAAATGAGTACTTCTCCCACCTTTTCTCATTTCAGTAAAACATACTGTAGTTAAAGGTGCACTATGTAACTTCTGCTAGGGTCTGCAACCTGCTTGTTTCCATGGTGATGTTATTTCTTTGCCTGGAATGTTCCACAGTAGGGTATTAAACATATCTGTCCTGAATTAGTTCAGTTGCAGGTATTTTATATCTTAAAAATACCTTGGAAAAACATGAGCTCGCAGGCTCGCTTCCCCATAGATCTGATCATCTGATCATCACTCATCTCTACTGGGATTACCAAATTTATTCCCGTACTGTGGAATAATCAAGGTATCACAGTAATATCTCCACGGAGACAAGAAGATGGTGAGTACTCCACCAAGATAAGTTACAGAGTGCAAACCATTCTATTTAAAGGTAGAGTATGTAACTTTCTAGAGGTTGCATAGAAATGGAAAATTAAAAACATACTTCGGAAGATTCTCCATGGATATAGATACGTTTTATGCCATACTGTGGAATTTTATAGCCAAAGGAACAACATTTACATGGAAACAAGCTGTAGGGGGTGCTCCTCCAAATAAAAGTCAAGTTTGTGGAGACGCAAGCCCTCTCATGGTAAGGACACAAGTTTTGCGTACTTTGGCTTTAATAGTTTACTAAAAATCTAGCTCTTTTAACTTTTTAATTATTTTTCTGTCTTTTTTCTTATTTTTAACCCTTGTTTTATTTCTGTGACGTTTACCATTTTACTTCCTGATTGGACAAGGACAGCAGGTATGACATAAGTTGTGGTAATTCCATAACTGTTTCTTAGCAACCATGTTAACATGAGCCTCAATGTGGCGAAATTGCACAATATGATGAGACTAATAGAAATAACACTTCTATTTTGTCCTTGCATTTTGGATCTCATTTTTGATGTTAATGGGCGAGATTTTAGAACTTAAAGGTGCACTGTGTAACATGGAAATGCTGTTGTTTTGACTAGAATGTTCCACAGTATAGATTAAACCAGTCTATCGCAAGGGAGACAAGCAGGTTACAGCACTACGCTAGATTACAAGTCAGATCTGTGGAGAGTCACCCCTATTCAGAGAAGGAATTACTGTATTTTAGAGCAATAAAAACACCTGTAATGAATAAATGCTAGCTTAATATGCTTAAAGTCATATCAGGGAACATTCTAGATAAAGCAATCACATCCCTATGGACACAAGCATGTAGATGTTGCTGCAAAATTTGATTAAAATAAGACCATTTCTCAATTTGTGTTGTTTTTATTTCGCTGAAAAACTTGCGTCTTTACCCTGAGCAGGCTTGCATCTCCACAAACCTGACCTTCCCCTGCTTGTTTCCATGGAAATGTTGTTGCTTTGGCTGTAATATCCCACTGTACGGCATAAAAACATATCTATCTCTATGGAAGTATGTTTTTAACTTTCCAAAAATGTTACGCCATGCATCTTTACCTTCCCGTTTTCTACTTTCCATCTTCTTTTCCACAAACTGCCACGAAACGACGCCAAACTACGCTCAGTATTTAGCACAGTTACTCTCCCGGCACACCAAGTAATACCTGTCATGTGCACTTTAAATCCAAAAAAAGAAAAGAAACACAAACGCTAACCGGCTATGAGAAAATAGAGCGTTATCCGATATCTGGAACGCGTACGGAGAGGAAACCACAGTCTGGACACATGCTCTTTGGACGGGCCTCTCATGTTTGGTTACAGGGAAATGGGATTAAAGACGGTGGTAGCTCCGTTCAGCTCGCGCAGTCCATGTGAAGATTTCTGAAATGTCTTCATCTGGATAATGATAGCTGGTGTTTGGTTTTGCCTGGAAACGGAACGACACAGCTGCAGATAATATTAGATCTTCAGATTTTGGGCCGATGTTTTGGAGTATGCGCTTTGGTTTCGCACTCGATTTTTGCTCTGTTCACGGCGGTGGTCAAAATCAGATTAGGCCGCTTTGTAAAACGAAATGACTAACGGTGACTCCTTCTGAAAGTAGTTAGAGACCGATTACTGTAACTCGGACTGGAAATAAGGAAATGTACGCCTCAGGAACCAATTTAAAGGTTATTATACTATTCTATATTACGGAAAATTGACTTTAAGACATGACAATAGGTATTAGAATTCAAATAAACTTAGACTAAATATATCCTTCTCTTCAGTGAAGCTTCTAAACAGTGGTGGAACGTAACAATAACCAAAATATGGTGATATCGTATCGTCAAAGGTCTCACAATAATATCGTGGAGCATCACAATATATCGAATCACAAGTCTCTTTACTTAAATGAATAGTTCTGATGCAGAAATAGCTAAAAAAAACAAAACAAAGGGAACTACATAGACCATGATCCTTTGCTTCGTTTCAGTGCAGACGACATGAAGAAATAACTGTTCTAAGCACTTTGAAATCTTCATTCTTTGGATTGTGAGGAAAAAAGTAGCAGATTCACAGTTTTGCAAACCTCCACAAAATATTGCAATAAATATAGTACCATGAGATGTATATGGTGAAAATATGGTACAGAGAGATTTGGATTTCGTTCCATCCCTAATGACAGTAAATGTTGTACCAAATGACTGGTCAAAGCATTTTAGAATGTCAGTCTTATTATTATGTAGAACGCAGGCGTCAAACATGCGGCCCGGAGGCCAGATCCAGCCCTCCAAGACCTTTAATCTGGCCCTCGGTTGATCTTTTATTAAAATATTTACATTTTTGAGATTTCTCCGGTAATTTTCTGCACCACTTAGCATAGCAGCATCTCCAGCACTTCTGTGCATGGCGCCTCCCACCACAAATGAAGATTTGCCTCTTTCCAAACACTCTTAAAGAATTATCGTTTTGACTGTTGACCCTGACACCCTCATCAGCAAAATGTCCAAAATGAGAAAAGTGGAGCTGAGTGCAGGATTTTCCAAGAAAAATTGACTAATTCTTATTTGTTCATAGAGGTGAATGGGAAACCTGTACGCTCGGTGTGTTTGCAAGAAGTGGCGATGCTCAAGGAATATAATCTTAAATGCCACTACGAGACACAGCGAAAAATACAATAACTTGAACGGAGAATTGCGAAGACAAGATAAACAAATTATTGTTTTACCACATGACATCACAACGTGGAATAACCAGGTACTGCATTTTTCGGACTATAAGTCGCAGTTTTTTTCAGGGTTTGTTTGGTCCTGCAACTTATACTCAGATGCGACTTATATATTACATTTTTCATTTGAATCCTGTATATGAATAAAAAATTAAAAAAACAAATCATTATCTGTTTTGTTAATTTTGGTTTTATAGACAAATAATGAAGAAAAGAGTTGTTTTTTCGTCGTCTTATTTTCGGCTCTATATTGAAAAACAAACAAATGAATGATACACAGATTCTTCTCTATTGGGTTGTTTTTATTACTATAACTTCTATAACTTGCCTTTCAAGATGAAATGTCGGTTCTTGGTCTTTGATTTTATAAAATAAATTTCCCCCAAAAAGCACGACTTATACATGTTTTTTTATTCTTCATTACACATTTTTTGGCTGATGCGCCGGAGCAATTTATAGTCCGAAAAATATTATACGGTATATTTGTGATGAGGAAAAAATTAGAAAATAATTATTTGCTTTTGTGTTGTTTTAATTTTACATTTTAAAACATTTTTGGTTTAATTGTTTTTTGTCGTGTTCAGCTGAATTTAAGTTTCCCCAGTTTGGACCCAGCTTTCTGTTGTTGGTTTGCCTTTATTAAATTATATATTTTTTTGGACTTTATTAAATTTAAACTTATTTTTATACCTTGTTTTTTGTTTGGTCCACGACTCACATAAAGAAAATAGCGTAATATGGGCTCTTAAAAAAAACAAAAAAACAGAATTATGCAACTTTTGTCTTAACTATCACAGCTTTGTGATATCCATCTTGTGTATTTACCCTATTGAGGTTATTTCAGCGAGGTGGAGGGGATGACATCTTTATGGCGCATTTGACGGGAATGCACCCACCCACCGGCACCCGGGGGACCTCATTCGATACCACCCATGTCCTGCCACATCTCGCAGCCAAAGGAGAACAGCCCGGTCCAAAATGTGTTAAGATTTCTCAACAGCATCATCTGCATATTCTGGGCTACTCCTCCATGACGTCACCCAGTGTTAAATCTCGGCAGGAGCTGTGGTCGCCCCAGGTTACTGCTGGTTAGCATGAAGACAAGTGCATAAGAGGGATTGAGTCACCAGCGATTTGTTTGGCCCCCGTGAAGTTTGGTGAGATTTGCTAAATAAACAAGACAATAGAGGAAGGATGGGATGTCACTTTTGACTAGTGTTTCGCTACACAACACACCAAATCCTGTGTAAATAAACTAATATACGTAAACAGAGGAACTTGAAATAGATCTACCTTAAAAGCCCCGTACTCATGTTTTCCCATGTATTCTAAATTTGACTTGCCCCACAGAGATATCACATAAACAGCTCATGGGGTCAGAACATGACCGCTGCGTGCTCTCTGTATCTGATTATGAAACGTTTTTGGGGTAAAAGGGAAGTGCGCGTTGCCATGTTAGTTGACATGCAAAACGGCAAAACTCCGCTCTGGCCTCTGAAACGTATGGATTCTGGAAATTCGTGAGGGAAATGAGGAATAACTTTGACCAGACTAAATTAAGTAGTTATATTTTTGTGTTTTTAGAAACCGTAGCTGAGTTGGTAAAGCGTTTGTCCAGTGATCAGAAGGTCAGCGGTTCGAATCCCGCTCTCGACATAACCATCATTTCACTAGCAAGTACCACACCATAACAAAAGAAAACGATAAAGATGTTTATTGACGGTGATGGTGGGGGTACAATCTCTGATCCAAAATGGTCACCCAGCTGAATCGCGTCGAGACGGTGTGGCGGGATGGACGTACAAATAGGGCTTCTGGGTAATTGAACTCGTGATTGAGATAAGTTGGGGTTGCCTGAAGAGCAGGTTAAACCCGTGGTCCAGCTCCTGAATCTCAGTTAATGGTTAACTCCACTTGTTGAGCAGTCAGATCCACTGGCCTTCAGGTTGGTAGTTCGATTCCAGCTCCCACAGGTGAATGCTGTTGTTGTTTCCTTGGGCAAGACACTTAACTCTCTGTCTACACTGGCAGTGGTTCCTTGATGAAAAGAGTTTTGAGTTTCTTGAAAAATGTGATCTTTTACCATCTAAAGGTACAGCTGCAGCACCTTTAAAAAACAAATAGTGATATTTAATACTAGAAATTATTATGTACCATTATCAAGGTTTCTGAATGAATGGTTGGAACAGGCCTATGTGTATCAAGATAAAAAAAAAAACAGCTTGTATTGTTTAAAATGTTGCACATACAGTATGGAGTTGTCTCACCTCAGTGTTGTGTTTTTGCCTTTTTTGTCACGAGCAAATCTCTACCCTCTGTCTCCCAGGGACGTGTAAGATCTGGAAGATGAACCCAAAATAACGTCATATTGTTTTCAGTGGCCTGTGCATTGGCGTGCAGTGCCAAAAAAGATTTTTACTTTGGCCTTAATTCCTGAATACTGACCTAGTACCGCCCAATGAGTGATGTCCCAAACATGCAGTTCTGACCAATCACATCACTATCTGCTAGAGTGGAACTAGTGTGGGCTAAGAGCAGGGCTAGGCTCAGTCTCACAAAGCTTTTAGGCACTTTGACAATTTAAAAAGTTCATATTGTAAAAATACAGAAGACTCCCTACAAAATCTGATGTTAGTGAGAGCTGTCAGTGCTCTTTTGAAACACTTGCCACATTGAAATTGCCAGAGACATTTTTGAACTCCATCCCTCTGGGAGGAGATATCGCACTATCAAATGCACTACATCCCGCCATCATAGACATTTTTTCCCACAGGCAGTGATGACCTTAAATAATGCGCCTTAAATTCACAGAGCACTTTAGATTTACACAGGCACTTTATATGGCAATTTAAATGCCTGTAATTTATGAATTATAACTGTCTTGCATTTGTGATCTTTTTTATGTGGCCTGGGTTTTCATGTTCATGTGTTGTGTGAATGGATGAATGTTTGCCGTGCACTCTGAGTTGCTTGCACCTTTTATTCCAATGTGTTTTTTTTATACTACAAATGGCAAATAAACTGAAACTGAAACTGTCAACCGAACATGAGCAGTTTGATTTCATAAAAAAATTGTGCTGTCAAACAATACATTTTTTAAATTAGATGAATCACACTTTAGAATTTTGATTAATCACAATTAATCACAGTTAATTATTCTTAAAAAAAAAAAAAAGACCAAAATATTTGGACAAAAATCCAGTTTATTGTCAAAAAGTTATATTATTGAAATTTTTTACATGCTGTGGCTCTCCATTTTGTAAAGGCGTTGGTCAACTTATCGCTGGTAGTTTTGCTGACAACATTGCCGTGGGTTGTTGTGCGCGGCTTGTTGTTGGTACAAGTAGCATCGTTGCTGCCGCTGAATCAAACCCGTGTTTTGCTTTAAGATGGTATTTTAAACTTGTTGTGCTCATCGCTGCAATATAAAACTACCTTCGTTTATCTAAAGTCCCATCAGGCAGTTTTTTGAAGAGAAATTTGCCGCTGAGCACCAGTCACAGTCTCATCTGTCGTCTTCACATCCGCATATGGACAGACCTGATCACTGACCTAATAACCTGCGCCGCCTTTCAGGTCACCATCGTGCTTTTTTATAGAGGAGCATGTGCTTTCAAAATACATTGTGTGATTAATCTGCGAAAAAAAAAAAAAACATTAGTGCGATATTTTTTGTGATTAATAGCATGCGGTAACACGTGCAGCCCTGCAAAAAATACATTGTGCGTATATGGGACAATGGGCTGGAGCTCCCGGAGCTGCAGTAACTATAGATCGACTTCTAATCGATAGGGGACAGAAGAGGAGTGTCCAATAACCAGTTTTTAATATTGAATCATGCTCTCTATTTCATGCTACAGCTGTCTGGTCCTTCAGGCCGCAAAAATACACAGCAAATATTCAACCAGGAAGTATATATATATATATATATATATATATATATATATATATATATATATATATATATATATATATATATATATATATATATATATATATATATATAATAATTTATATAAATGCATTCTCTTCTATACCTAGTTCAGTTACCCTGATAACCCACCTCTGCCCCATTCACCACCACAGCAGCAGCAGGACCATCAGCCTCCTCAGCCTCTCAGAATCAGAAAAGACTTCAACACCTTTTCCAAGCAAAATTAACAAACTAAGAATATGCTTTGGCGATATCGTGCAACATAAAACAACGAGTAAAAACACAAAAATATAAAATGAGATAAAATGGAAGACAAGCATAAAATAGAGTTTAGAATTAAAGTAAACTTAGACTAAATATCTCCTTCTCTTCACTGCCATAAGTACGTAACAAAACGTAAATGAAGTAAAAGTTGTATAGTACTGTATTTAAATATACATTTTTACGTAGCTGTACTTAAGTAGTAGTAGTAGCAGGTATCTGTACTTTCTACTCCACTACATTTTTGAAAAGTTTAAGTATTTTGAGACACGAAAAAGCTGAGTGTTTATTTTTAACACAATCATAATTTGACCAAACAAAAATACATCATCATATCATATTTCTGTCAAAATCACCACATTTGAAGCTTTATTCTTGAACTTTTTTTACTCTTTAAGCACATTTTTAAACAGGTACCTTAATATTTTTACCAAGTAGATTTTCTCATGTGATAGTTTTACTTTTACTTTATCTTTTTGCTCTGATATTTATACTTTTAGTGAAGTAAAGTAAGCGAAATGAGAACACCACTGCTCGTAAATAGCATTCGCATAACCCGAAATGTATGAGTTATGTATTTAATTTCAACCAATCCCTCTTCACTCATCTCAGCACATTATCCTACCCCAAAGCCGCCGCTACACACCGCAACTTCACCAGCCAAAATGTTCGCTTCCCATGCTGCTTTGCGCTCGGGCCATCTCCCAGACACTTTTATCCCTCTGAACTCCCTCAACTTCTTCAAAGCGGAACCAACCGGGCGAGGAACAGAAAACTCCCAAGAGCTTTTGCGATGCCGAGGTGAGGGCGAAGTAAACAATCGTATTTATTTTGCTTTCGCGGGCCTTCCCTTTCATTTGCGGGTTGTTTTTGTTCCGAGTTTCTCCTTTTTTTTTGTGATTATGCAGATCTCGCCCGTCCCACATTCGTGCCCCCGCCTCCTCTTGATCCTCTTTCGGGACGGTTCCCCCCCCTCGGTAATTAATTTGCTGCAGATTTAATTAGCGTGAGAGAAGAGCGGGAGGCATCTCGAGAGGGAGGAGGGCAGAGGGAGAGGAGAGGACAGGAGACAAAAGGGAAAATGCAAGGATAAAAAGGGGGAGGGGATTTGGGAAGAGGAGAAATGCATGTTTTTTGGTGGTGTTTACTTTTACATTATGAGTTATGTCAATGAAAGGACTAAGGGTGTAACGATATCCATGTCTCACGATACGATATCATCACAGTATGAATATTTATTGCAATATTGTGGGAAAGCTCACGATATTACGATATTCTACAGAATAACAAGACTGACATTCTAAAATGCTTTGTCCAGTCATTTGGTACAACATTTATTGTCATTAGGGATGGAACGATATCCAAATCTCTCTGTACCATATTTTCACAATATTGCTGAGTTCCGGATGACATCACAACACTCTATTGGCCAATAATGTTTAATACAGATAGGGGTCAGGTAAAATGAAGATTGTGAAATACAGATTTTCAGTGAGATCTTGGGTCTAGTCACTAATAGAAGTGATCAGATTCAACATTGTGCATTTACCTTTCTGATATTTCAGGGCAAAGTACAATGTAATCAACAGGAAAAAACTGTCTCTTGCCCCGCATCTGGAAGTCATCACATTCTAGAATCTGAAAACCACCATATACATCTCACGGGACAATATTTATTGCAATATTTTGTGGAGACACACAAAACTGTGAATCTGCTTTTTCCTCTAAAAATACCTTCACAAGACTTAATCCAAAGAATGAAGATTTCAAAGTGCTTAGAACAGTTATTTCTTCATGTCGTCTGCACTGAAACAGAGCAAAGGATCATGGTCTATGTAGTTCCCTCTGTTTTTTTTTTTTTTTTTAGCTATTTCTGCATCACAACTATTAAAAGACTTGTGATTCGATATATTGTGATGGTCCACGATATTATTGTGAGACCTTTGACGATACGATATCACCATATTTGGGTTATTGTTACACCCCTAGAAAGGTCCTGTATCTGCTACTAGTGTTGTTACGACATTACAATTTCAAACTCGATTTCGATACTAAGGAACAGACTCGATACTCAATACCGATTTCGATACCATTATCACGATTAAAAAACTTTCTTTATACAATAGAAGGCCATTTTCATTAAACATTAAAAGTGCATTGTGAAGCTTTTTTGGTGGAACGTCCGTCAAATACTTTTCTTCGTGGAGATGTTATTGCTTTGCCTGGAATTTTTCACAGTACGGCATTAAACCTTTCTATCTTCACGGAGACCAAACCAGACTAAGTTACAGGTCAGATCTGTGGAGTGGCGATCTCTCTTACACTCCGAATGCCTGTTTTTCTAGGTATTTTTGGGCAATGGAACCATCTGTAATTGAATAAATGTAAAGTAGAGCTGTTTAAAGTCATACTGTGGAATATTCCAAGCAGAGAAACAAAACAAACCCTCTATAAGAAAATTTACACAGTGCACCTTAAAATCACAATACTTTCTTTTATATTTCCATGTGTGTGAGATCGTTCAGGTAGGTCCCATGGGCGGATTCTAGTCTACGTAGAGATGTTTCGATCCGATACTGGTATCAAATATCGGTGCCGATCTTGAAAAATGAGCTGGATCAGATATTGGCTTCCAGAATTGGGATTGGATAACCTTGTAGGACATATACATTGACGCAATAAGACTGACTGGTGGTAGCGAGCCCAGAAAATCTCATCATGTTTGAACTTTGATATATTCAAGATGTTCTGTATTTACTTAAGGAATAAATAACAGCTACACAACAGATTTGGATCAGTTTTTTCTCTTTTTAATTGAAGGAAACAAGTACAGTGTTCATGCTCTGCACGGATATCGATCAATATCGGATTTCAGTGGATACTTGAAGCTAAGTGTCAAAATCGGTATTGGAAATGAAAAAACTGGAGGTCCCATACTACTCCAGATCATTCTAAAGCTATTCAGGAACGGTCGATTACTTTTTAGTATCGATACCTGCTCAAATGAGTGTCTAGTTTCAATTTTTTATGAGTTTTAGAATCAATTAGTGTTTGACTTTCAACCGTGAAGATGAAATTTATGCTTGTTTTTTTGAATCTTGCGCCAGGAGGAGGCATCTCAAAAAAGGAGAAGAGGCAAGACAAAAGAGAAAAATGCAAGGATGAAAAAGAGGGTTGGGAATGAGATGAGAAATCCACGTTGGTTTGGTGGTTTGTACTTTTTTATTTTGAAATGTGTCCATGAAAGGACCTGAAAGAACGGCTTTTACTTCATACCGTGTTAATGTAAAAAATGACACTGGATGATATAAAGTACCGGAGTATAAGTCGCATTTTTGGGGGAAATTTATTTTATAAAATCAGAGACCAAGAACCAACATTACATCTTGAAATGCAAGTTAAAGAAGTTATAGTAACAATCCATGTATCATTTGTTCGTTTTTCAATATAGAAACAAAAATAAAACTAAAAAACAACTCTTTTCAATATGAAAAAAGGATAACAATGTGTTTTTTTCATTTTTGATTCATATATAGGATTCATATATTTGGTCTGAAAAATACGGTATACATTTCCCATTTTTGTTGGACAATAATTGTAAAGAAGCAACTATCAGGGACCTGCAATAGGGATGTAAGGATGTCCAAATTTCATGATATTTCGATATTATTTCAATATTTTTAAATGTTTTCAAAGACTTTCGTGTGAATCTTTACTGACAAAGAACTACCAAAGAACTGCTTCTAGGGTTACTTTTTCATGTTCTTTGCATTGAAACAGACCAAAGGATCTAAAATAAAAGGAACTGTTAACTTAAAAACTACCACCACATGACATCACAAGGTGGAACAGAGCATTCTGAGCTTTGGCGATGTGAGCAGACTTATAATTACTATTACTAAGAGTCCATTTTGCGTCATATAGGACATTTAAGCTGTTTATGTTATTGTTTTGGTTTTTATCTCGCTTCTTTTACGGTTTGTGCATTTCCTGTTACCAGCAGAGGGCGCAGTCGCTAATACATGTTTTTGTTGCGTGTGAGTTCCTGTCGTTCCATCATTATTTGTTTGTTGAGCGGCGAAAAATGGTCATAGATTTTTCATTGTGTTCTACCAGCAATATGGGTCACATCAAATTTGTCAAAACTTTCGTCCCAAAACAATAGTCTCAGAATTGGTTTGCAAAGATGGCGGTGACACTTTATAGCAAACAACTATGAGTTATTTTTCCACCTGCATTCAAGGAAGTGCCAAGCATGTATTCACTGTTGGACTGACAAAATCCTGGCAACGTTTCTTCTTGTTTATTTCAGGAGTAATAATCCAAGTCATCCATCGATCATTTCAAAAAGTCAACAATGTCAGCACCATTTTTTCCGAGGTAATCTTTTCCAAGCGTGTTTTCAAAAATGTCATTGCATTTTTTTGTTTTTTTGCTTAATGAAAACCTCAGACTACAAAAATAATGCGAAAGCTACATGGAGTCAATCAATGAGCAACATAACTCGTTCAAAGTTATTCCTCACTTAACGTTCACAGTGATGAGTTTATACATAGCACTTTTCACGATTTTCAGAGACCAAAGTGAAGTTTTGGCCTCATTTTAAAGCAGACCTATCATGCAAAATCGACTTTTCAAAGCTTTAAACATGTTATAGTTGTTTTCTCTCCTCATTTACCATCTCAAAGTGATATTTGGAGTGATTTGTGGATGTTTGAGTTATCTTTAATCGCCATTTTGCTGATCAACTCCCGTTTTCACCATCACCAGCATTCGCCCATTGCTCTGTATTTTGTTCATACTCCAGTTTGAGTTTCTTAATCAGTGATACACATTAAAACTGAAGAAAGGAAACGATCTGGAGCCACCCATGATATAGACATTTACAGCAATGCCATAGGCTCTTTCCACACTTACGTCACAAACCAGGAAGACGTTTGGAAACATGCGATGACAACTTCCGGCAGCTCTATTCGTGGTAGTAAGTCTGACAAAATCTAGGAAAAATGTTCCCGTTTTCTTCATCTCCATGTCATTGTACCGTTAGCGCTCCGCTATGTTCGGCGAATCAACAATTCCAACCGTACCTCAGTTTTCATAATTTCCCCACTGACGCACAACTCCGAGCTCACTGGGTACATGCGATTAGAGATGAGTCAAGATGATTCCAAACAGCACATACTGTACATATGGAGTCTTCATTTTACCAGCAATCACATTTACTTCAGTGGGTTTGAGCCCAGTGCCGGAAACTACACCGGAAGTCGTCATCGCATCTTCCCAAACGTCTTCCTGGTTTGTGATGTAGGCGTGAAAAGAGCCTATTGCGTTAGATGAATATCGCAACAGTAGCTCAGTTGGTAGAATATTTGTCCACTGATCTGAAGGTTGGAAGGTCATGTGAACTATTTTCTTCAAACTGTGAATTCTTTTCTTGTGTTAATATTAAGGAATGATTGAAGGAAACACATAGGTGCTTTGATTCTATTTTAACTTGAACATATGGACCCTATGACAAATGGAGTTTAACCTGTTGACCTTGTGACCCTTGAAGTTGGCTATTCAAAGAAGTGAGATGGCTCTGTAAAGACTTGTGTGTTACCTTATATGGTGAGCTAGAAGCTTAACATATAGGATCTATACATAAACAACAAGGATAGAATAGCAGCTGCATGCATCAACAGGTGGGATAATGTTTTATTTTAACTATAAAAGAGGTCACCATGAAGGAGGCCCTTCAGAGACGAGGAGTGAAGACCCACCATAAAGGCCTGTATCCTGTTGTAGCCCGAATAAAGATCCTTTTGAAACTGCTCCACGTCTTCTACGTTTTTGTTCCGAGGTGCCTTAAAGAACCAAAAGCTAACAGATGGTGACCCCGACGTGATCAGTGATACGTAATCTTGGAAGTCAGGCCTTATCATCTCTTATCGTCTCTCCATAACTCCCTGAGAAGACATCACAGACGAGAGCTCCAGAAACTATACGGTATGACAGCAGCCTTTTGTTCTAAAAATCCTGTCAATTGACTTAATGCTAAATTTAAAACGTGGTGAATTTTTGGGGACTTTGTGTAATATTAAGTGATCATTTTAAATTATGTAAATTAGTTAAAGCCGTGTTTTATGCTTTTGCACGTGAGAAACAGGGGAAAGCAGGTTTTTTTTATTTAAGTAATTTATTTCCGTGTTTTATGCTTTTGCACGTGAGAAAAGAGGGAAAGCAGGTTTTATAGTAAATTTATTTATTTGCGTGTTTATGCTTTTGTCACCAGAGGAATAAAGAAAGCAGGTTTTATATAAAAATAAAAGAAACTTTTAATTAAGTTATATAAAAATACAGGCCTTACATATAGGAAAAAAAAAAAAAAATCTAAAATGTATAAAAATGTATTTGTAAAAATATTATTACTATTGTTTTTTAGAAACGTAGGGAGTTCCCGGGATCCCGTTCAAGTGTATTATATCCAATATGAACATGAAATTATTTGTCATTGTAAAGTTAACAGTGGATTGATCTCGCAGATAGGCGTTATTTATGAACCTTGTGAAACAGGGAATTAATTGCTTTAGAATTAATCTGACAGGTCAAGCGGAAAGAAAACAGGAAATTGCTACACATACTCACCTTATTATGGAATTCACTCCAAAATTTGTGATTCAGTTAACAGCACTTCGGCACAGACAGACAATGTTACTGAAATCACACTTCAATGTACATGGTATGATAGGCCAGTACGTTCAAAAACTGGATGTTTGTGTAATTCTTTTCCCCATGGCTATGCGGAAACAAGTAGTACAGATAATGATTGCAGAAACAACACAATGTTAGACACAATCTCACATGTCACATTTCCCACAGAAGTGAACGTCGTAAATACACTAGACATAGACATGGCACCATCTCTCGTGCAGTCAGAACTAGGGGACGAAGCTAAAACATTAACCACAGAATCTGACTCTGTAACTGACCCTTTCCGTGCGACCTCACAAACTGAACAAATGGGTCTTACTCGTGCGTTAAAGGAGACAAATGTTTTAGCTCCGCAATTGATAATACCAACTGTTACGTTCGCAGATAACAAAACCAAAACGTTTAGTGATAATTTAACAAATGTTAATAATATAACCGGGGTTCGTCTATTTGATATTCAATCAATAAAAAACAAAATTAGTGCTCTTATGAAAAAGGTTTCCGAGACAGTTTCTATGCAAAATGCAAATTTACAGCCTGTAATTGAAAAGCTAAAAAATGAAATAGTGAAAGAAATAGCGGAAAAGACAAGAAATGTAACACAGACCTCGTGCCCGTCCGACTCATCAAATATCGCTAAAATGCTAAGAGATCTAAAACAAGAGTATGATGTATTAAAAGTCACTTTGAAGGGAGGTTCTCATTACGCTATGTTATTAGTTATCGCGGTCTTCCTAACTTTGGGAAGTGTATTAATAATAGCGGTGTTATGTTTATGTTGGCCACAAACTGCTAAAATTATGTCAATACGTCCGGGTTCCGCTTCCGTAACCAGTTGGGACTGTGAGATGCAAAATAGGGAGGAAAGCTTAGACAATTAACTAGGGGATAACTAGGAGGCATTTTGTAATTACTGCTTTTTGTTTTGGTGGTGCATAGATTCGGTTAGGGGTCATTTACGGTTCAATAGCTGCTTGTTTTGATTAGTGTTTGACGTCAGGTAAAGTGGGACAGAGCTAAAAAGTCTAAATTTCATAAATGTATAAATCAGTTTCATTGTAATTAATTAATAGTCATTTATTAAAAACACTGACAGCATATATTGTTACATTATGATGAACAGTGTTATATGTACAACTAGAGGTCATACAAGTTGTCCCATCACAACCCTTGTTTCACAACCGTTGTGATTGACCAACAAAATTATTCTTTATATGACCCATAAGCTTGTGTCCCATTTGACCTGATTTTACCCCATAAGTAATTAATTAAGGAATAAAAAATAAAAATAGTTACTAACAAAATACTAAGATTAATTTAAATTTAAATTAAAAAATACTGTAATAACAAAATGCTGGCACATAGTTATATTCTGAACACTATCTAAAGTCAAAATTTCTTCTCTTTTTAGAAATCAGACTAAGGACAGGAAGCAAGAACAGGAAAAGAAGCCCTACGGGATCAAAAGCCCTTAAAAGTCTACAGGTAGATAATAAACCTTAAAAACGTCAAAAACAGTGACCCAATCAAATCAAAACAACATCCAATTTATAATAACTAGTAGCTGAGAGGGTAGATATTAATATATCACAAATGTCCCAATTCACCACATTAAGTCAATTGATGGAGTTTTGGAATGGCAAGGCACTGGAAGAAGAGGCAAACCCGAAGAAGGCGCAAGAAAATCAAATTACAATTCAAGATATGGTCAAGAAATATGTCAAGAAAAAGATTATACATGGAGGAAAAAAGACAGTTGCCCCAACAGAAGAGCAGTGGAGGAATATAAGAAGTTATTACAAGGAAAAAATCCAGCAATATAAACTGAAGTCCACCAGAAATGCTATAATGAGGAAGATGAACCAATCAAAAATACAGAAGTATGAGAATGAGATGAATATGGCCAAAAAGATGTACCAATGGGCAAAAGAAATGAACGTAATGCAAGAGACGAAAAATTTGTCCTCCATTTTAGTTCTCAAACAAAAAGAGAAGGATGTGACCCCAAAGGAGGAGCTTCAGAGAGAAACTTTAAGAGAACCGGCTGTGAAAATATATCCAATATATCCAAAACTTCCAGAGCTTGGAAAAAATAGACCATCACATAAATATCTCACACGCTCTAAAAACAAATATTCCTGGGATGAATCTGAAAGTTCGGAAGAAGAAGAAGGTGGAATATCAACTGGTAAAATATTGAAAGAAAAACTTAAACAAAGATCACACAGCACAGAAGATGTTCCCCAACTAGAGAGTACATTACGATATGCAACAAGCCCACTCCCAGAAAATGAAGAATATGACTATGAGGTGTCAAGAAAAAATGATCCCCCACCATATTCCGGTGTCAGTAAAGATCAGAAATACAGCACACCCCCTGATTCTCTGCTGTTACCAGATCTGGATGTATGTCCAACCCCAAAGATAACTCATAAGATAATTGGAGGAGAGTTGGCGTTAAAATCTGTTGAAACACGGCCGAGTGAACTAGAAGAAAAAATAGAAGCAGTTCAAAACCAAGTGACTATTCTGACTCATATTGTAGAAACTGAGAAAGAGATGAGGAAAAGTGAGGAGAGGAGACACATGACAAGACGAAAAATGGACTTTGATCAAGAAACAACAAAAGAGACAAGCAGGATTTGGTCACCAACGACAAAAAGGAGTGAATCAAGGGGTGCTAAGGATGAGGGGTTGACAAAACAAAATAGTGAACCCTTTTCAGTTAATGGATCGTTCAGTGGAATTGTTGAAGATAATGAATATGAAGATGCTCCCATTTGTGGAACCATTAGTCCACAAAAACAAGAAGACCCTACAACTGTTTACCCAATAAGAATGGATGGCCAACAAGTAGTATATCAGCCATTCTCACTAAAGGACTGGAGTGCTCTAATGCTCACACTTCCGAGGTTAACAAAAGGTGGTGTCCCATGGATGAGAGCCCTGCTAAAACAGACTGCCGGAGATAAATTGTGTTGGGGAGACATACAAGCTGCCATAATCAAAGCCACTGATGAAACAATTGCCGAAAATATCAAAAGAGCTGTGGAAAGGAGATTAAGGATACAGCTACGGAACAATCACGCTATTCATACCTTCCGTGACACTCTAGAGGAAGAACTCAGGACAAGATTTCCATGTATTATCACTGATGAGTTATTGTCTATGCAGATGAGAGACACGGAAGATTATTACAGCTACAAACAACGTGCCACTAATTTATATCACGATGTGACCGGAGAACAAATTGAGGCTGGTACTGGCATGGCTGTAATGTTCCGGTCCACATTGATTAAAGGAATGCCTGGTCCGGTTCAAGATGCTCTGCAAGGTATAATGGGACTGTATAATAAATCCGAAGAAGAGTTTGACGCACATTGCAATCATCAAATAAACAAGTGGCAAAAAGATAAGAAAGATACTGAAGAAAAGAAACAGGAGTTGGAACTGGCTACTGCGAAATTACAATTGCAGAAGTACCAAACTGAACTTAAAGAGAAAAAGAAAGAGAAGAATATAAACGCATTGATGAATATACAGTCAGACTCACCAGAAGAAGACATGTCACATATTACAAAAGAATTGACAACTGCAATCAAGATGGTAATGAATGCCCAGCAACCACAAGAAACAACAGCAATGACACCAAAACCTCAGCCAGGCCAACCTATACAAATACCAAATGTACCAGTCATGATCTATAACGGCCCTCAATCAAGAAATCAAGGAGGTTTCAGGAACCCTGGAAGGAACAAAAGAACAGGCTACATAAGCAATCTAACACAAAGCTTGATCGATGTCACTTATGTCAAGGAATAGGACACTGGAAAAAAGACTGTCCAACAAAATTTCAAAGACAAAGACAAAGACAAGTATCAAATAATTTTCGACAATATATGCAACCAACACGGGGGTATAATCAACAACAATTCATGCCACAACAGACAGTCGTTTCAATGCCTCCAGTCCCAAATGGAAGAATAATGAATGTCGAAAATTACTATCAAGGAGGAAGAGACACTCACGGATACTTGGATGAATATGGTGAGTGCTGAAGGGGCCTACAGTCAGACCATTCGCTAAAACCATGGAAAAGCGAGCCAATGGTGGTCTTAAAGATAAATGGACAGCAGATTAAATTTTTGGTGGATTCAGGAGCCACAGTATCCTGTATAAAACAGAGATTTCCACTTTCATCAAAACGATGTCCATAACTGGCTGTGTAGGAGGACCAGAAGTTAAAATGTTTACTGAACCATTGGCAGTAACAATGAAAGAACAAACAGTAAAACAAGAATTCTTATACTTACCGGATTGCAGTGTCTCCATATGTGGAAGAGACTTGATGTGCAAACTATCATTGTCAGTGGTGTTCTGCCCAGAAGGTCATAAGATACTTTCGACAGATGTGAAACACTCAAGATGCTGAAAAATGTGACTACACGTAAAATTACTGAGATTCTGTACCTTTCTCCAGACACTGCAAAAGATTTAAAATCGCAAGTCACGATCTATTGGACGCAAATACTCACAGATCCAGAAAAAGGAAATACTGCATCAGCACTGTGGCAGAACTACAAGACATGGGCAAGATCATTATATCCACTCAGTGAGCCTTTGACCCCCTACATGTCACATTATACTACTCTACTCTTGATGATGATACCTATGAAGAATTATGGCAAAGGTGGATGGACAAACCTTTCAAGTGAGCTACTCATATCTCTACTTGGGTCCTCAAGGCATGGCACTCACTGTCTCCCTTCCAAAGAACTGAAACCGTATTTCATGGGAAGTGAAGAAAGTGCACCTCACGTATCTCTGGCTATATCAAAACATCACTTTCGCCAAGACAACTTGGTCCAATGGTCAAGCTAGCCTCAAGTCTTCAGTATGATGCCACTGAAAGCAAAGATGTTTTTATAATCCACAATACAAAATCTTCAAATTGTGCTACCTCAAGGCTCGGAAGACAACACAAGAGCATCCAAACAATCCAGACAACGGACTTTTGAGAACCATCCAGATACAGAGATGTACCTTGCACAAGTACCACCAAACATATGGATGATGCACCCGAATGATGTGGGTCAGACAAAGCATACTGTTAAAGTGCAACTTACTACAAGCAAACCAATATACCATCCTCAATATCCACTTAGAGAAGATCAAGCAGCGGGATTCAAGAAACTATTAATGGTTTGTTGGAATCTGGAGTAATATATGAAACAGAATCAGAATATAACACACCACTTTTCCCAGTGAAGAAATCGGATCTGCAAAACTGGAGGATGGTCCAAGACCTTCGTCCAATCAACGAGGTCACAGCAGGAGAATCTTATGCAGTACCAGACCCTTACATCGCATTGAATAATCTGTCACCAGAGCACAAGTTTTATACTGTGATTGATTTGGCAAATGCATTCTTCACAATCAACCTGGAGACCTCCTCTCAGAAATTCTTTGCTTTCAGACACAGAAATAAGGTCTATTCATACAGAAGAATGCCCATGGGATGGAAACATAGTCCTGGATTTTTCAGCCACTTCTTAAGACAAGACCTAGCAGATTTGAAATTTCCAGAGACATGCACTCTGATCACTTATGTGGATGACATTCTCATCGCTGGAAGAACGGCAAAAGAAGTCTTAGAAGCCTCAGTACGATTACTCACACATTTGTCAAAAAAGGGGTACAAGGTCAAAAAGCAGAAGATACAAGTTGCAAGACAAACTGTGCATTTCCTCGGACGGGAAGTATCAAACGGTACCCAAGGAGTGTCAGACAGTAACAAAGACGCTATCTTGAATGCTCCAAAACCAATTACGGTGCGTCAAATGCTCACTTTCTTGGGACTCTGTAATTACTCTCGAGAATACGTCCCTGGCTACACTGAACTCACGACACCTCTTCGAGAACTCATTAAGCCTCATGGCATGCATAATCTCTCCGCTGAACTAGTCTGGACGACAGAGACTGAAGAGGCATTCATCAAGACAAAGCAAGCTATTTGTGCAGCATGTAGCCTGTGTGCTCCAAATTACGACATTCCTTTCCATCTAGATGTGTCAGAAAGACAGTCATTTGTCCAAGCTGTTCTTTATCAGAAGCATCACCAGAGCAGAAGAGTGCTGAAACACTACTCTTGTAAGCTGGATTCTCATGAACAGACACAACCTGGTTGTGCACGTTACCTGGCCGCTCTGACGAGGACAATTGAGAAGACGTCACATATTGTGCAAAATCATCCACTGGTAATACACACTCAACATGGAATACTTGCTTACCTCAACTCTCGCCTGTTCATTACTACTGCACGAAGATCCAGTAATATTTCAAAGAGTTTGAAACAGCCACACATCACTTATGAAGGAGGAAACATTAATATGGCAGCAAATATGGAGACCGAAGGAATTCCACATGTGTGTGAAGAAAAGGTCAGAACTGAATTGTATGTAAGAACAGATCTACATACTTCACCACTTTCAGACCCAGAGATGACCATTTTCTGTGATGGCTGTTCATACAGAGCAAAAGAAGGCCATATTGTGTCATCATATGCAGTAGTGGAACAGCTCCCCTCTAACCAATATCGCCTGATGGAAGCTCAACAAATAGCAAAAGGTTCTGCACAAGTGGCGGAGATAACGGCAATGTTACGAGCACTACAACTCTCAGCGGGCAAGGCGGTAAACATCTATACAGACTCAGTCTATGCATACAAGACCCGTCCACAATG
Source organism: Odontamblyopus lacepedii (assembly GCA_034769755.1). Classification (NCBI taxonomy): domain Eukaryota; kingdom Metazoa; phylum Chordata; class Actinopteri; order Gobiiformes; family Gobiidae; genus Odontamblyopus; species Odontamblyopus lacepedii. The sequence goes on from CM068360.1 coordinate 11,157,589, forward strand.
TCATTGGCTGGGTGGATCAGAAATGGTTTCAAACTTGTGACCGGCCTTCGCTAAAACATGAACAATTAATAAAACAACTGATAGAGCTGTCCAACTGCCATCAAAACTTGCCATCATGAAATGCAAAGCTCACACCAAGGGAACAGATTCTATATCCTTGGGAAATCAAGCAGCAGACCACGCCATAAAGAAAGTTGCAAATTATAGTGCAAGAAATATGCTCATTCACACCAATGAAGAGATTGAGATGCTTCCTGATGCAAATGTGATGGATCACGATGTACATAAAAGAGATTCAAGAAGCAGCTGGGGCATATGAACATAGTGCCTGGAAACAACGTGATTGCTTTACGAAAGATGCTACAGGAATTTGGAGAAACCATGAAGGAAAAATTGTAGCTCAATCGCACTGCTTCAGATGCTTTATGATGAATACCACACTCCTACTCATCGAGGTTATGAAGCCATCTCAAAGCACACACGATTTGTGGTGGCATCCACACATGAGGCCCATAATGCAATACTGGATTGACGATTGTCATATCTGTCAAAGCATGAATCCAAAAAAGGCTTACAAACCACCTCCAGGAACTTATACTCTTCCCAATAAACCTTTTGAAAGAATCGTTATGGATTTCACAGACATGGGTCGGAGATGAGAGTTCGAGGATTTCGCTATTTACTGGTCATAGTCTGTGAATATACAAGATGGGTTGAAGCATTTCCCTGCAAGACGGAATCAGCTAAAGAAGTAGTCAAACACTTAACTACTGATGTTTTTCCACGATTTGGCATTCCACATGTCATAAGATCTGATAACGGGACACACTTCACTGCTAAAATAGTCCGTTGATGTGCTGAAGGCTCTAAATATCACTCAACGCTTTGGAACTGTCTATCATGCACGCCAGTCAAGGAGTTTGTGAGCGAATGAATGCCACTGTCAAAAGAAAACTTGCAAGGTCTGGAAAACCACTAAACTTGATTGGGTCACTGCTTTACCTTTTGTCTTGATGGATATCAGAAACAGTGTGAACAAAACCACGTCATATTCTCCTCATCTACTATTAACGGGCAGAGAAATGCAAAAACCAAAGGGACCATTTACCGAAGATACTCCATTCATAGAATGGGACAAACAACATCACTCATATGTTCAAGAGCTTCAAAAAATAGTGATGCAATTGCATAAATGCAGACAGAGAACACATGATGTAGAGGATGGAGTTGAACCAGATGTAAACATCTCCCCGGGATCTTGGGTGTATGTAAAAGTGCATAAACGAAGCAACTGGACTCAACCATATCAAACTGGACCATACCAAGTTCTACAGTCTACTGGGAGATCAGTACAAGTCCAAAAAGAAACATCTAAAGTGTGGTATCATCTATCACACTGCTTCAAGGCACCAGTAGACCCAAATGAACGAAGTCTAACCCAAATTCGAACTGACATTGCCGTCACATCTGCTATCCAGGATGAAGAAAGCAGACCAAAGCCTGACGTCGCTGATAACAGTGCACCAGAAGAACAACCCCGACCACCCTCCGCCACTGGGGCTCCAGAGAATAAGGAGGGGAAAAGGGGGAGAAGGAAGAGAAGAAGAAGGAGAGTATAAGCCATGCTTTTTGAAAAAATTTCAATGTGTATTTTTGACCATGCTAATTGTAATACTTTCTATTGTTCTAGTGTGGTGGTACATTTCACATACCCATAGAAGTATTGAGACTGGCCTCGGACAGCCAACAATCAAAACGATGAGCCACGATGCAACCAACTTGACAACAAAAAATAAAGGTAAGAAACAAGTTACGCTGAAAAGAAAAAAAAGGGACACTAGACACACCCCAAAGATTGTAAAATATTGCTATGAGGGACAAACTTGTAACATACTTTTTGATGTATGTGAAGTGCTAGACTGTATGCTAGATATACCGCTATAGATCATGTGCTAAATGTACAAATTGTCTGTAAGGATACTTGTCTGTCAAAAACAGATGCCTATGGACACACAGTTATAGAGACTGCCAGAGTTGTAACTAGTACTGATGGACAACAAAATGAAGAAAACACTATTACAACTGATCTACAGCGAAATTACCTTAACGAAACACAGAAAGAATGATGGATCCTATCAAGCAGATCTAAAACATTGCAGAAGCGCCAAATCAATTACTCAGCGATGTAATCCTTTGATACTATCTATTAAAAATCCAACATTCAATGATTCTGGAATATATTCTATAGGGTTCGAAGTGCTCTAAAAGTATTTCTATACCATGCAATAGAAAAACAAATTTGAATTTTGAAGGCTACATCCAAACAACAATTTTAAAAGCTAATAGACCTGCTCCAGAAAATGATCTAATTTCCTTGACCGAAGCAATAAAAATCGAAACGGGGCTAGAAATGAATGAAAATACTTGGCTGAAATGGGTACAGTACACTGCGCACACCTTAACTACGGAAGACTGCATTGTATGTTCCGCAGCCAGACCACGATTGACTACCACATCTATACCATATTCTAACGAGGAAGACCTGACCTGTATACTTAAACTTTTCACTAGCAAGGTGTTTGATAAAACTGATGCATGTTTCCACCTCCACCATAAACTGCCAGTGGTAATCTCCAAAGATGTACCTACATTTTGGATTATAGGAACAGCTAAATATACCTGTTTTTCTTAAAGATACTATTACACATACAGAGGCAAGAAGTGATGATAAGAGCGAAATAGAGTTTGCTAACAATTTCTGTAATCAGACTTTATCTTCTGATAATTATGGAAAATTTGCTCTTTTGACTAATCACTCTACTGCCCGCGCTGATATTTGGTGGTTATGTGCAGATTTACGTCTGTATGCTATTTTATCAAAAACATGGTCAGGCATTTGTGCCCCAGTAATGTTAATTATCCCGTTCACCATAGGCCCAGCAAATTCACTAAGCCTTATACAAACTCAATTGCCATATAGAGCTATCTCAAGACATAACTACGTGAACAAGAGGTCGTTGTCTAAGCCCAAACCTCATGGATCGTTTAATGAGGACATCTACCTCAGTGCTATTGGTACACCTGTTGGAGTTCCGGAGGAATTTAAAGCACAAAACGTAATTGCAGCTGGGTTTACCTCAGTTTTATTTGCAGGGGTAACCGCTACTAAAAATGTTGTTTGGATAAATTACCTTTATTACAATCAGCAGAGATTTATCAATTATACAATTGAGGCAATAGAAGGCATTGTTGAGCAATTGGGCCCCTCGTCGCTCATGGCTTGGCAAAATCGGATAAGCCCTTGACATGTTACTAGCCAAAGAGTCATCAGTATGCAGCATGTTCGGAACAGAATGTTGTACTTACATTCGAATAATACTTCCCCTGATGGAAGTATTGCTAAAGCTTTGAACAAACTTAAGTTGTTGTCCACAGAATTTGTTAGGAACTCTGGTGTGTATGAAAAACACTTGGTCAAATTGGCTCTACGGAATATTTGGACCTTGGACTGATGCTATAATGTCTGTAGTTATTACAATATTAACTGTCATCGCTATATTAGTAGTAATCGGATGTTGCATTATCCCTTGCCTTCGATCACTGGTAGAACAATTAATTGCTACTGCCATAACACAGAAAACTCCTACGTCTCAGATTTTGCTACTCTCTGTAGAGTCTTAAAAGTCCCTAACTATTGATTAAACTGCACCGTTTGACCTTCTGACTTGAAGGAGGTAAAATTCATAATTCTAAAAGTCCCAGTAAGCGTTCCTTGTTTCTTATTTTGCTGTCCGAGAGTCATATATTTTCATTTGTGTGTTATATTTGCATGAGTGTGGGGTTGTGTTATAATTGGGGGGGGAAAAAAACAAACAAAAAAAATATACTTGTTATTACTACTTTTACTACTATTACTTTATTATTATTTTTATTTCTTTACTCATATTATAGGAATTTTATGTGAAGGTAGTCCTCTGTTTTCATTTCTGTGATCATAAATGATCAAAAGGGGGAAACTGTGAACTATTTTCTTCAAACTGTGAATTCTTTTCTTGTGTTAATATTAAGGAATGATTGAAGGAAACACATAGGTGCTTTGATTCTATTTTAACTTGAACATATGGACCCTATGACAAATGGAGTTTAACCTGTTGACCTTGTGACCCTTGAAGTTGGCTATTCAAAGAAGTGAGATGGCTCTGTAAAGACTTGTGTGTTACCTTATATGGTGAGCTAGAAGCTTAACATATAGGATCTATACATAAACAACAAGGATAGAATAGCAGCTGCATGCATCAACAGGTGGGATAATGTTTTATTTTAACTATAAAAGAGGTCTCGCAGAAGGAGGCCCTTCAGAGACGAGGAGTGAAGACCCACCATAAAGGCCTGTATCCTGTTGTAGCCCGAATAAAGATCCTTTTGAAACTGCTCCACGTCTTCTACGTTTTTGTTCCGAGGTGCCTTAAAGAACCAAAAGCTAACAGTCAACAAAAATAGATAAATGCTGTTGTTGTGTCCTTGGGCAAAACACTAAATCCACCTGGCCCCCAGTCTCTGTGTAAAGTGGTGTATAAATGTGTATGAATGCGTGAGTGGTTCCTCGTTGTAAAGCGCTTTGAGTGCCTTGAAGATGGAAAGGCGCTGCACAGTATCGTAGATTATAACTATTTATCAGTCACAAGAACACAAGTGAAGTGTTCTTTAAAACTAACAACTAGCCTGCTAACATGCACTTCCTGATTATCTGACCATTAAAATGCTTTCTTAGTTGAGTTGACCAGAATTTCAAAATATAAAACTTTTTTTGGCCATTGGTATTAATAAAATTGTGAAACGAGTGTGTGATTAAGTAAAATTGTTCTGCAGAGACCATTTGTGATTAACATGCGAGCCAATACATTCACATTTTCTTTGTTTTGATCATTTTTAAGCAGATTTTTTGTATTTTACCTAAACAAATTACAATTTATGCCTCTCTATACTGTTGCCGGGTATGAAATTGGTAAAAAAAAAAAAAAAAGTAGTTGTAGTAGTAGCCTTTATTTGTCAATTTTTTCACATATAAAAGACATACAAAGGAATCGAAACTGGATTTGTCACCCCATCCGTACATTTAAACACATAAAACATGACATAGATGTACTAGACAGGTAGCAGAGAAAGAAACAATGCAGCATAGCATGAAAAATAAAGAAAAGAGAACTGTCCAGACCATTCTCCGTATCTGGATATAGTATTGTGTGAGTTACATTAAAAACATATACATGCACAAATAGGGACACCTGGGACATTTCTGGTATAAAACTGGGACAAATCAGTAGTTTTGGATAAATCTGCTGGGACAGGGGACACGGGCCTCCAAACTGGGACTGTCCCAGGTTAATAGGGACATCTGGTCACCCTGTTCTAAGCAGATGTAGACTTAGTAGAACAGTAGACTTATTTTGACCTCGACGGCTGTTTATACCATATATCTCACACATTTTGCTCAAATACATGGGGGGAAAATCGTGTATGGAGCCTTTCATTCTAAGTAAGTATAATTTTCAGGAATTTACGGAGATAATTTGGAAGATTTTTTAATTTAGCCCCAAAATTGAGTTTAGCTATAACGTCTGCTTGCACTTTGCTCACACTGCAGATTAACTAGATATCGCCTTATATTGATTATAGTCGGAGCTGCTGACTCAATGTAAAACTATATACGTAAAAATGACTCTTTATTTAAGATTATAGAAGATACCCAAACGAAAACCTGCGCAGATTGTAATGTTTTTTTTACGGCCGTCATCCTGTCCAAAAGTGAATGGTAGACTTTATATATGACATACGCGAAAGACAGAGGTAAATGTTTAAGAGATATTCCTTGTCTAAACTCAATCAAGCTCCTTTCCATTTGATTTGGCGACAAGTGGGAGTTTTTAGCCGACATAAGTGCTCCCCGTAACTAATCTATAGCGCTGGCGAGGCTAATTGGCTAACCGTGTTACAGTTGCTAAGTGCGTATTCATTCTCAAGTGTCCTATTCGTAGCCGTCTTTGTTTGGCAACGCACTTCAACCGAAATCTCACCTCTTTTTCACTTTTTTCCCTCTACCGGTCTTTTCCATTTCATACCTCCCTGTTGTAAATGTGATTTTCTGACGCGCAATATCTCGAGGTTTCACATTGCGTTACCGTAGAGACGAACAAGAAGGTGCTGGTCTTGATTTGGACTGATTTTTAAAAATGCAAAAAACAGAAGTGGTTCGTTTGAAAGGGTTTGCAGTGGTCCAAAGGTGTTCCTCACAAAATTCTAAACTAAAATTGTGAAAAGAGCGTGTAAGATTGTGCATTCTTGCGTCAGTCATAATCTGAGGGGCTTCTGTTAATGTATTTTTTTGCTTTATGGTCATTCGTAAACATGGTTTTCTGTATTTTGGCAAAACAAATGACACTTTATGCACCTCTTTAGTCTTGGTGGGGATCAGATTAGTCAGAAATTGTGATAGTCTTGGTTTAGACATGATGTAGTCCTGGTTTAATCTTAGTTTAGACCTGGTTTAGATCAAAATGGTCAAAAATAGGGACATTTCTTCTATAAAACTGGGACAAATTGCTAGTTTTGGGGGACGCAGGGCTCAAAATTGGGACTGTCCCGGGTAAATAGGGATGTCTGATCACTCTGTCCTCACTTTTAAAAGTTCTCTTGCGCAAAATTGACTCTTGTGAGCTTTAAGGCATGTTATAATGTTGTTCCTTCCTCAAAAACATGCCTGCAGCTGTTTTATTGCATTCACACATGTTTGAGTAATCCTGCATGATTCATTTTCAATTTAACAGTTAAATTGTATCTTTGGTTCAGTAGAAATGGGCAATTTCAGGGCTGAAATCATTCAAATGATTCACATTAACTCAAACTACTCAAACTCAAATTAAAAATCACTGTTTTTGTTTTACCTCTGTGTTACAAATATAATTTTTGAACTTTATTTATTTGGTTTATCTACCCTCACCTTTGGTCATGAGCTTTGGGTAATGACCGAAAGGACAAGATCGTGGATACAAGCGGCCGAAATGAGTTTCCTCCGCAGAGTGGCCGGGCGCTCCCTTAGAGATAGGGTGAGGAGCTCGGTCACACGGGAGGAGCTCGGAGTAGAGTCGCTGCTCCTCCACGTCGAGAGGACTCAGCTGAGGTGGCTCGGGCATCTGGTCCGGATGCCACCTGGAAGCCTCCCTTGGGAGGTGTTCTGGGCATGTCCCACCGGTAGGAGGCCCTGGGGAAGACCCAGGACACGCTGGAGGGACTATGTCTCTGTGCCTGGGAACACCTCGGGGTCCTTCCGGAGGAGCTGGTGGAAGTGGCTGGGGAAAAGGAAGCTTGGGAGCCCCTGCTTAGACTGCTGCCCCCGCGACCTGGCCCCGGATAAGCGGAAGAAGATGGATGGTTTATTTAACAGGGACAGTGTACATTAATCAACATTTCTGTAAATGTACCAGAATTAGCCAGAGAGGCTATTTTTCATTATTAGTCCCTGGACAGATGGTAAACATGGTCACCCTAAAAACACAACAGTAAGAATGTCAATGTACACAATGACTCACAAGTTCTCAAAGTTTCATGATATGTTTCCATCAACACTTTAATAAAACTTAAATCAAACTTCCATACAACTTGAATAAAAATGTTCTGGTAAGTTGCTGATAATGACCCATTTGAACCCAGACGTTGGCAATATGATCCTCACTTCTGTAACTGCGTACTGCCCTCTTCTTGAAGAGGGTATTATGCCAAATACCGTATGAACTAAAAATGGCTAAAGCGCAATAGTAGCCTTTATCTGACAAAAGAACCATGTGTCTGAGTCAACATAAGCTCGTTCCAAGGTGTGTAGAATACATCTCCATTACCTCTTGATTCTTGGCATTCTTGGCTTTGTGAAACAGCTGACATTTTGAAACCACCATCCTCATATTTCTCATTTTTGGCACTTAAAGACTTGTAGGTGATTCATTTTTACAGCCAAAAAGTCACAAGTAAAATATTTAGTGAGTGTCTTTGACTTAGAAACCAGCTTTGTAAACTAGATAAAGATCCTGCCTGGTTTTAAGTCCACACACATCCAAATTCATTTCTGTCTCCATGGAGATGATATTGTTTTGCCTAGAATATTCATGAAATCCCTGAGTTGTCCATGTATACGGAAGCCAGGGGGGCTCACAACAAATACAAACGCCACAACACAACAAAAAGCCACAATGCACCAAAGAAAGCCACCACGGAAGTGACTGGGGACTCTATTTTCCAACCCGGGAGGGCTCACAACAAATACAAATGCCACAACAAATACAAATGCTGCAACACACCAAAAAAAGCCACATTGGAAGTGGCCGTGGGGCTCTATTTTCTGACGGACCAAGCGAGGAGGATCAAATGGTAAATTATTTACAACGGTCAGATAGTGACATTGATCCTGGCCACAAAACACTAAATTTTACTTTTACTCACGTTTCCAACTTCATTCACTTATCTGTTTCTTTACTTTACACATTCTTTTTCTTCTTCAACTTTTCCCATCTATTTCCCGCTTGATCCTCCCCACTTGGTCTGTCGGAAAATAGAGTCCTGCGGCCATTTCCGTTGTGGCTTTTTGCTTTGTTAAGGTGTTTATATTTGTTGTGAGACCCCCCCAGCTTCCGTACACATAGGATCCAGAGCAAAAGAGAAATTCAATTCTGTCACAATTGAATGTCTCCTTTGCCTTGCCTGGAGTGTTTAGTATGGTAACATGCAACAGTCAAGTTGCAAGGCAGATCTGCTGAGAGGTGACTTACAGAAACAGTGATGTTTTCTAGTTGTTGTTGTTGTTGTTTTAGCATAAATGCAAGATAGAAAAGTTGAATGCCGCATATCTATTAGCATCATTTCAACAGCAGCCGCATACTTAGTAACTCAATACTTCATTGCACTGCTCCCTGTTGCCAGAAGGGGACGTCACACACCTAATCCAAATGTTCTCAGAAAAACTAGTTTTCCATACATATATTTCATTTTAAAGTTCCCGTATTACTATTATTTTCTGTTCTATGTTAAAATGTTGTTTTCTCATCACAAAAAAACCTGGAGTGTTTTGATTCATTCACACATGTTGAACACACAAACCCTGCACATGTGGCCAAACCTCGTCAGATCTCAGAAGTTCAGCAGGACCGGGCCTGGTTAGTACTTGGATGGGAGACCACTGGGAATATCAGGTGCCACAGTGAGGCAGCAGTAGTAAAAAAAAAATGATTTCCTAGTAAGAAAGCGACATGTCTTTGACTGATGGTGGTAGTGGTGCAGATTGACACCCTCGCTTCTGTCAGTCTGTCCCAGGGCAGCTGTGGGTACAATAGTCACTTACCACCACAGGTTTGGAATGAATGAATAATGCTGTGAAGTGCTTTGGGTGGCATGAAAGGTGCTATGTAAATGCAGTGATTAATCAATTAGTAAATACTTAACATATTTTCGGACCATAAGGCGCGCTTTAATTTTCTCAAATCAGTGTGCCTTATGTATTAATTCTGGTTGTGCTTACTGACGTTGAACCAATTTTATGTGGTACACGGTGCTCAAAATTCTATAAAATGTTTTAGTACAACTTTGGTAAACTACGAAGCCGCACCACTTGTTGGATTGTCGGAGCAATACGGCGACCGTAGGAGCAATACGGCGACCGTAGGAGCAATACGGCGACCGTAGGAGCTTTGCGGAGTAATACATACTGTGCTTCAACATCATATTATGTGTGTGTATGAGGAGCCCAAAATGGCCCCTGTTCAGAGACATGCTGACTCACACGTGACACAAACTAATTCGGTGTTTGCGATCATTCCGGATTAACCAAAGAACTCCAACCTCTAGATATTGGTGGCATCAGGTCGTTCAAAGTTAAACTGCAGCTGTGTGGGAGCGTTGGACGACAGAAGGTGAACTCACATTCACCAAGACAAGGAGGCAACACCTAACAATGTTAGTGTTGTAGTCAAGACCGCACTAATCGAGACCAAGATCTGTCCAAGACCACAGGGTCCCGAGACCGAGACAAGACCGAGACCTCTGAGAGTCAAGACCGAGACTTTCAAAGGCTGAGACCAAGAAAAAGACCGAGACTATGGCGAGACCATCTTTGTAATTTTTGACATTATTTGTAGTCTTGCTTAATGCGTATGTATGAAAATAGACCCGTTTATTGATATTGCACCTTATAGTTAGAAAAAATATGGTAGGCTAAAGTGCTCTACTGTGTTTTTAAACTCCATACGCCTTCACTAGAATCATTTGTATTTCAGCACTACAATTTCCAATCTCTACTAAACAAAAAGTAAAAGGAGCTGTTAACATCACAAGGTGGAACAGAGCATTTTGAGCTTTAGAGATACAGACAACCTAATAATGCGAGATTACTCAAACATGTGTGCATGAAAACACAACTCCTGCAATGTTTTTGAGGAGGTAACAACATTACAACATGACTCAAAGGTCACAAGAGTCCATTTTGTGTAATCTAGAACCTTTAACGCATAAACCATAAAACACCAGTGCAACGTTATCCAAAGGCACGTCACCTTTTAAGACTTGTGCTATGAAAAATGAGCTTAACTTATTAAAAGCTCCTAATAGAAGCTCCAGTCCGCCTGCTTCTTCTTCTCCATGGTTTTGCTATCTACTCCAAACGCCTGGAAACGTTGCTTTTTTTAATGCAACCCCAACATGTTCCCTCTCCACCGTCTGCTAATCTGCCGTGTTCGCTTATTCAAGACTCCCCGGGGATTCTGGGCAATTACGTCACGTGGGAATCGCGGCGTGGTGATGCCTTAGCCCGTAGCCTGGTTTCAGCACCTGGTTAGTCTCATATTAGAGTTACGTCATCGCCGTGGAGATCGGTAGAGGCTGGTTTGACCCTCTTGAGCGTAAATGATGAGTCTAAGCAATCTGTTCCCGGTTGGTAAACAGAAAGGAGAGCAGGGAGCAGAGCCACGGCATTCTGGGTAAGTCGTTCGGCTCGGTTTTATTAAAATTTGAAGGGCGAGGGGGAGTGTGGAGAGATGGGATTAGCAGAGAGCGCAGGTGGGAATAGAGAGTTTGAAAAAGTATGAATGAAAAGCTTAAACGGCTTGGAAAATATGAAAGTAAATGATGTCCACATATAACGTTACTAATGACTTATATTTCCCAAAGCAATTCATTTCTGTAGCCCTAGCCACAGCCAGTCTCATAATCATAATAGCTGACAATTTTTTTTATTGGCGGTTGCTTTTAAGTGTGCGTGGTGTAATTTTTCGGAACCTTGTCCCCGTGGAGATGATATGACTTTCCACGGAGACAAGCGGGTGATGTTACTAGGCCGAGCGCGATCAAACTTCGCAAGATAGAGACGTTTAAATCTGATTTTTACCATCTTAAAAACGTGAAAAACAGATCTAGTTCATTTTTAAAAGGTTTGCAGTGGTCCAAAGTGAAAAAATGATCCCGAACCACTCACAAAATTCTCTCCAACCACGACATGGAGAAGACTTATGGAATAGCTTAAATGATCATATCAAAGCTTGTACTAATGTTGTGCACTTCAAAACACAATATAAAAACAAATCTTACAGAAATACCCAGAAGACTAGATATTGCTTTTCTTTAACATTACCTTTTATTTTAATATCATAAATGATAACTGTGTGATAAATTTGTGCCTTCTTTGTTATTATTATACATTTTTATGACCATAAACTGAAAAAAATGATCATTTTGCTTATTCTGATACGATCATAAACAATACATTTTATGCCTTCTTTGTCATTGTTATTAGTTTGTACGAACATAATATAGTACAATACAAAAAATTGAGAAAAAAAAAGAAAGAAATTGGGTTGAATTTATGTTTAGTATGCATAGTATGTAATTTATTTTTAAGTTTCGTCATCAATGTGCAGCAACCACATAATTTTGGAATTTTTGAAACTGTAAAAAACAGGGTTGGGTTAATATAATTTTGTTCTTCCTGCTCCTTTTCGAGAAATGTTCTTTTGTTTACAATGTATATCTAGTATGTGTATGATTATTTTTTCCCTCTTGGCCCAAACTCGAAAAAAAAAAAAAAATCAAATCAAAAAATCAAATCAAGTTATTCCTCATTTACCTTATACACTCCGAGTATCCTAATTATTTACCGAGTGAGTTTATACGTGCTTTTTGCAACTTTCGAATGCTGGAGCAGAGTTTTTCCCGTCACGCAACAACTAGCATGCTAACCATGTACTTCCTGATTCCCAGGTAATAAAACACTTCATAATTAGATGCAGACCATACACAGCTGCCTTGTTTCAGACTTCTCTTTTTATATTATACTATATCTGAACCGGCACAAGACAAATTTTGCTCAGATACAAAGAGAAAAACCTGATTAAGGTCCTTTAATGATGAAATGATTTTATGTTGATCCATAGCAAATTGAAATTAAATGGACTGCCTTAAAATGTATATATTCAGTGACATTCAGTGTAAAAAAAAAAGTCATATTCCAATTTTTAAAGGTGTTTTGGTTTGGGGTCCGTCATCTTCTCCTTATATATCATTGTTCTGTTTGGAATTACAAGTGCTTTTATTGGTCCAAAATACCCAGATAAACATAAATTCTACAGATCTGACCTGTAACTTGGTCTGGTTTTGTCTCCATGAAGATCCAAAGGTTAAAATATGGTTTAATACTTTGAAACATTCCATACAAAGCGATACCTGCTCCTTTACTTCCATAATTTTGATTTACATTTTTATTTAAATGAAAAAACATTTGAATAATATGTAATAATATATCTATAAGAGAAAATTGAGTGCTTTTATTGTGGTACTCAACAGGTAAGAACTCCACGCACAAGCAGGTGGCGCACCCTCGAACACAAAAGTTACACAATGCACCTTTAAACTTTTCCAAGCGCACAACAACAAGAATCACACATTTCGAAATTGTACGCAAATTCTAACAACAACATTTACTCCGATTTCTCAACACAAACCTGTTTTCATTTTCCCTCTTCTTCTTGAACCCAAACCGCCGGCGGGCATACCCCACAAACCGTTGGCACACCTGGTAAGCCCCCTCCGATGCCCGCCGACCGTTCCAGTTGGCTCGGGCCCCTCTCATAGCTCATGCTGGATGACATTTGCGCTCCTGATTCGGTTATGCGCCCCGGGCCCCGTGCGCAGACTTGGGGGCCCCTGCTGACGGAGGATTCTGAGAAGGCTCTAAAGGTGTTGCGGTGTCGCGGTGTTGTGGTTTTGCGGTGTTGTGTGTGGCGCTCGGGCATAGCAACCTTCCCACTGTTTACAAGGCTCTGACGTAATACTGCTTCAGTTAGTATTTGATTTATGTATTATACTCGCCAAGTGTAAATTACTTTAAATATTATGTTTTTTAGGTCATTTAGAAAGTTTGTTTTTATGATGCAAAGTTACAAGACAGTACGGCTTTTTGTAAGTTGTGTACAGCTTTAAACATTATTAACTTAACGTCTAATACATGACTAAATACTAATAAAATACAATCAATCAATTAAATACTGTCCCACTTTAACTGTATATTTTATTCATATTTAATTTGTTTATGTTGTGGTAAGACGGCCTTGAAAGGTGCCTAATAAATAAAATGTATTAAAAGTATTATTATTACCTGTGAAATTGAACGCACACCTCGTAACCAAAACCTGACAATGTTGTGGAGCTCATATTTAAAGTTCTACAGTATATTATGCGAAAATGACTCTTATGAACTGTTCAAATACTGTTACCTCATCAAAAACACCCAGAGTTGTGTTTTGTTTCATTCACACATCTTTGAGTAATTCTTTATTAGTAGTCTGTCTACGTTTCCAGAGCTCAAAATGTTTTCACCTTTTAACTTTAATTAAGTACACAGCAAAAAGTGGAGTGTTAAATTTGACTCTCACAGACTCAATTTTAACATTTTCTCAGGGTTTATATGAATTTTTGGAAATGTTAATTAAGTAACACGGGACCAAAGATCCCGTTTAACCCCGAAATCAAGAGCTGTATTAATGTTTGGAGTTCAAACGGATAACACTTTGTAGGGTTATCCTGATTTAGCTAAACACACAGAAGTGTTTTATTTTTACACTTTATTTTAGTTAATTTAAGATGAAATGTTGTACAAAACTGGTTCAAACTGGTCTTCTCTCGCGGGAGATTGAAGTGGTGGGTGGGAGGAGCCAAATTAACACTCGTGGAAGTTGAATTAACACTAGTGGAAGTTGAATGAACACTAGAGGAAGTTAAATTAACACTAGTGGAAGTTGAATGAACACTAGTGGAAGTGAATGAACACTAGGGGAAGTTGAATTAACACTAGAGGAAGTTGAACAAACACTAGGGGAAGTTGAATTAACACTAGTGGAAGTTGAATTAACACTAGTGGAAGTTGAATTAACACTAGTGGAAGTTGAATGAACACTAGTGGAAGTGAATGAACACTAGAGGAAGTTAAATTAACACTAGTGGAAGTTGAATGAACACTAGTGGAAGTGAATGAACACTAGGGGAAGTTGAATTAACACTAGAGGAAGTTGAACAAACACTAGGGGAAGTTGAATTAACACTAGTGGAAGTTGAATGAACACTAGTGGAAGTTGAATTAACACTAGTGGAAGTTGAATGAACACTAGTGGAAGTTGAATGAACACTAGGGGAAGTTGAATTAACACTAGTGGAAGTTGAATGAACACTAGGGGAAGTTAAATGAACACTAGTGAAAGTTGAATTAACACTATGGGAAGTTGAATTTACACTAGTGGAAGTGAATGAACACTAGGAAAAGTTGAAAGAACACTAGGGGAAGTTGAACGACCACTAGTGGAATTTGAATGAACACTAGGGAAAGACCCCTATGGACTAACATCAAGGACCATGTTGTCCACCCTCCTGTGGGCTCACCACCTGCAGAGGGGTTCATAGGGGGGGTCAGGTGCTATGAGTATTGGGCAGCAAACTGCCCCCACGACCCAGCTGGATTAAGCAGGAGAAGATGGATGGATGGATGCACTAGGGAAAGTTGAATTAGCTTCAATCATGTTCAACTCTGACAAATAACTTGAACCCCCATTTAACTTTTAACACATCAAAATAAGACTTTCTGTGTTAAAAACAACACAGAAATAATTTACCCTGAAATTTTAGCCCTCCAGTGTAGAGACTGGCATTTCCAGAGTCTAGTGAAGGTGTGTTGACTTTAAAAACACAGTACAACGCCTCCTGTATTACCACACTTGTTTTTTTGCCTAAATCTGCAGGGTTTGTGCGTTAAATATGTGTGAATGAAACAAAACACAACTCCAGATATGTTTGTGATGAGGAAATGACATTATAACATGGATTTTGATGGAGAGGAAGCTGCTGTCATAATCTGCAACTTGTCTTTTATCAGTGCACTGTGTGACTTTTCTGGTGGAGAGGTTTGCCACAGGCTTGTCTCCATGGATATTTTGCAGATTACATTTTCAGCTGGTTTTATGACAAAACAAAAACGCTAAAACATGCTTCTTTTATGGAGTCCCCTCTCCGCTGAGTTTGGCCTGGTGGTGCCACATCTGGAGAACTTAATGCCACAGTATGTGACAATGCCACAGTATGTTCTTAGCCAACTTAGGTTCTTTTTAAAGACAACACAATACTCCTACTGTGTTCCCTTTAAAAAGAACCTAAGTCATATATAAAAGAAGACAAAATGAACGCTTTTGGATGTGAGTGTTAGTTTGCCTGGAAGTGGGCCTCCTCCTGTTTGTCTCTATGGAAATGTTGTTCCTTTGGCTATGATCTTCCACTGTATGGCATCAAATTAATTTATCTCCATGGAGAATGTTCCAAAGTATGGTTTTAGCTTCGTATTTCTATGGAATAATGCAGGTAATGTGCTGCCTCCAGAAAGTGTCATCAACATTCCCTGGGGCAGTAACGCTAACCGTAGGCATGCTCTGTCTGAGGCTTTGTCAGACTTTAATCTGAGCTTTAGTTTAACACAATCTGACCAGAAAGAACTGACTTTGTTCTACAACAGATGAAATGATTTTTCCTGTTAAACAATACAACATTGGCCAACAGTTTTTCAGTTAGTTACTCTCACGTTTTTGTTGAAAATCAAACACATAAACAGGACCATGAATGCTCCTGAAAATGTGTTGCTTAAATCCATTTTTATATTTTTCTTAAGTTATCAGACCATCTCAAAACGTTTTCGTTAGTGTTTACTACTAAACATTCCACCATAGAGATACACATAGAGCCCCCCCACAGCATGTCGAACATATTGAAGTGAACATAGTGAACGTAGTGAACATACTGAACATAGTCTAGTGAACATAGTGAATGTAGTGAACATAGTGAAGTAAACATAGTGAAGTGAACATAGTGAATGTAGTGAAGTGAACACAGTGAATGTAGTGAACATACTGAACATAATGAACATAGTGAAGTGAACATAGTGAATGTAGTGAACATAGTGAAGTAAACATAATGAAGTGAACATAGTGAATGTAGTGAAGTGAACACAGTGAATGTAGTGAACATACTGAACATACTGAACATAGTGAAGTAAACAGTGAAGTGAACATAGTGAATGTAGTGAACATAGTGAAGTGAACATAGTGAATGTAGTGAAGTGAACACAGTGAATGTAGTGAACATACTGAACATACTGAACATAGTGAAGTAAACAGTGAAGTGAACATAGTGAATGTAGTGAACATAGTGAAGTGAACATAGTGAATGTAGTGAAGTGAACACAGTGAATGTAGTGAACATACTGAACATAATGAACATAGTGAAGTGAACGTAGTGAACATACTGAACATAGTGAAGTAAACAGTGAAGTGAACATAGTGAATGTAGTGAACATAGTGAAGTGAACATAGTGAAGTGAACATAGTGAATGTAGTGAAGTGAACACAGTGAATGTAATGAACATACTGAACATAATGAACATAGTGAAGTGAACGTAGTGAACATACTGAACATAGTGAAGTAAACAGTGAAGTGAACATAGTGAATGTAGTGAACATAGTGAAGTGAACATACTGAAGTGAACATAGTGAAGTGAACACAGAGAAGTGAACATAGTGAAGTGAACAGTGAACATAGTGACGTGAACATAGTGAAGTGAACATAGTGAAGTGAACATAGTGAACATAGTGATCATAGTGAAGTGAACATAGTGAAGTGAACATTGTGAACATTGTGAACACAGTGAAGTGAACATAGTGAATATTGTGAACATAGTGAAGTGAACGTTCTGAACACAGTGAAGTGAACATAGTGAAGTTAACATTGTGAAAATAGTGAAGTGAACATAGTGAAGTGAACATAGTGGCGTGAACATAGTGAACTGCACATTGTGAACATAGTGAAGTGAACATAGTGAAGTGAACGTTGTGAACATTGTGAACATAGTGAAGTGAACATAGTGAAGTGAACATCGTGAACATTGTGAACATAGTGAAGTGAACATAGTGACGTGAACATAGTGAAGTGAACATTGTGAACATTGTGAACATAGTGAAGTGAACATAGTGAATATTGTGAACATAGTGAAGTGAACGTTCTGAACACAGTGAAGTGAACATAGTGAAGTTAACATTGTGAAAATAGTGAAGTGAACATAGTGAAGTGAACATTGTGAAGTGAACATTGTGAAAATAGTGAAGTGAACATAGTGACGTGAACATAGTGAAGTGAACATAGTGAAGTGAACATAGTGAAGTGAACATAGTGATGTGAACATAGTGAAGTGAACATTGTGAACACAGTGAAGTGAACATAGTGACGTGAACATAGTGAAGTGACCATTGTGAACATAGTGAAGTGAACATAGTGAAGTGAACATTGTGAACACAGTGAAGTGAACATTGTGAACATAGTGAAGTGAACATAGTGACGTGAACATAGTAAAGTGAACATAGTGAAGTGAACATAGTGATGTGAACATAGTGAACATAGTGAAGTGAACATTGTGAACACAGTGACATGAACATAGTGACGTAAACATAGTGAAGTGAACATTGTGAACATAGTGACGTGAACATAGTGAAGTGAACATTGTGAACACAGTGAAGTGAACATAGTGGCGTGAACATAGTGAAGTGAACATAGTGAAGTGAACATAGTGAAGTGAACATAGTGATGTGAACATAGTGAACATAGTGAAGTGAACATTGTGAACATAGTGACGTGAACATAGTGAAGTGAACATAGTGACGTGAACATAGTGAAGTGAACATAGTGAAGTGAACATAGTGATGTGAACATAGTGAACATAGTGAAGTGAACATTGTGAACACAGTGACCTGAACATAGTCACGCAAACATAGTGAAGTGAACATAGTGAAGTGAACATTGTGAACATAGTGAAGTGAACATAGTGAAGTGAACACAGTGAAGTGAACATAGTGACGTGAACATAGTGAAGTGACCATTGTGAACATAGTGAAGTGAACATAGTGAAGTGAACATTGTGAAAATAGTGAAGTGAACATAGTGACGTGAACATAGTGAAGTGAACATAGTGAAGTGAACATAGTGATGTGAACATAGTGAAGTGAACATTGTGAACACAGTGAAGTGAACATAGTGACGTGAACATAGTGAAGTGACCATTGTGAACATAGTGAAGTGAACATAGTGAAGTGAACATTGTGAACACAGTGAAGTGAACATTGTGAACATAGTGAAGTGAACATAGTGACGTGAACATAGTAAAGTGAACATAGTGAAGTGAACATAGTGATGTGAACATAGTGAACATAGTGAAGTGAACATTGTGAACACAGTGACATGAACATAGTGACGTAAACATAGTGAAGTGAACATTGTGAACATAGTGACGTGAACATAGTGAAGTGAACATAGTGAAGTGAACATAGTGAAGTGAACATAGTGATGTGAACATAGTGAACATAGTGAAGTGAACATTGTGAACATAGTGACGTGAACATAGTGAAGTGAACATTGTGAACACAGTGAAGTGAACATAGTGACGTGAACATAGTGAAGTGAACATAGTGATGTGAACATAGTGAACATAGTGAAGTGAACATTGTGAACACAGTGACCTGAACATAGTGACGCAAACATAGTGAAGTGAACATAGTGAAGTGAACATTGTGAACATAGTGAAGTGAACATAGTGAAGTGAACATAGTGAAGTGAACATAGTGACGTGAACATAGTGAAGTGAACATTGTGAACACAGTGAAGTGAACATAGTGACGTGAACATAGTGAAGTGACCATTGTGAACATAGTGAAGTGAACATAGTGAAGTGAACATTGTGAACATAGTGAAGTGAACATAGTGACGTGAACATAGTGAAGTGAACATAGTGACGTGAACATAGTGAAGTGAACATTGTGAACACAGTGAAGTGAACATAGTGAAGTGAACATTGTGAACACAGTGAAGTGAACATAGTGAAGTGAACATTGTGAACACAGTGAAGTGAACATTGTGAACATAGTGAAGTGAACATAGTGACGTGAACATAGTGAAGTGAACATTGTGAACATAGTGAAGTGAACATTGTGAAGTGAACATAGTGACATGAACATAGTGACGTGAACATAGTGAAGTGAATATAGTGAAGTGAACATTGTGAACACAGTGACGTGAACATAGTGAAGTGAACATTGTGAACACAGTGAAGTGAACATAGTGAAGTGAACATAGTGAAGTGAATATAGTGAAGTGAACATAGTGAAGTGAACATAGTGAAGTGAACATAGTGACGTGAACATAGTGAAGTGAATATAGTGAAGTGAACATTGTGAACACAGTGACGTGAACATAGTGAAGTGAACATTGTGAACACAGTGAAGTGAACATAGTGAAGTGAACATTGTGAACATAGTGAAGTGAACATAGTGAAGTGAACATTGTGAACACAGTGAAGTGAACATAGTGAAGTGAACATTGTGAACATAGTGAAGTGAACATTGTGAACATAGTGAAGTGAACATAGTGAAGTAAACATAGTGAAGTGAACATAGTGATGTGAACATAGTGAACATAGTGAAGTGTACATTGTGAACATAGTGAAGTGAACATAGTGAACATAGTGAAGTGAACACTGTGAATACAGTGAAGTGAACATTGTGAACATAGTGAAGTGAACATAGTGAAGTGAACATAGTGAAGTGAACATTGTGAACACAGTGAAGTGAACATAGTGAAGTGAACATAGTGAAGTGAACATAGTGAAGTGAACATAGTGACGTGAACATAGTGAAGTGAATATAGTGAAGTGAACATTGTGAACACAGTGACGTGAACATAGTGAAGTGAACATTGTGAACACAGTGAAGTGAACATAGTGAAGTGAACATTGTGAACATAGTGAAGTGAACATAGTGAAGTGAACATTGTGAACACAGTGAAGTGAACATAGTGAAGTGAACATTGTGAACATAGTGAAGTGAACATAGTGAAGTGAACATTGTGAACATAGTGAAGTGAACATAGTGAAGTGAACATTGTGAACATAGTGAAGTGAACATAGTGAAGTGAACATTGTGAACATAGTGAAGTGAACATAGTGACGTGAACATAGTGAAGTGAACATAGTGAAGTGAACATAGTGAAGTGAACATAGTGATGTGAACATAGTGAACATAGTGAAGTGAACATTGTGAACATAGTGAAGTGAACATTGTGAACATAGTGAAGTGAACATAGTGAAGTAAACATAGTGAAGTGAACATAGTGATGTGAACATAGTGAACATAGTGAAGTGTACATTGTGAACATAGTGAAGTGAACATAGTGAACATAGTGAAGTGAACACTGTGAATACAGTGAAGTGAACATTGTGAACATAGTGAAGTGAACATAGTGAAGTGAACATAGTGAAGTGAACATTGTGAACACAGTGAAGTGAACATCGTGAAGTGAACATTGTGAACACAGTGAAGTGAACATAGTGAAGTGAACATCGTGAAGTGAACATTGTGAACACAGTGAAGTGAACATCGTGAAGTGAACATTGTGAACACAGTGAAGTGAACACAGTGAAGTGAAAACAGTGAAGTGAACATTGTGAACACAGTGAAGTGAACATCGTGAACTGAACATCAGGAAGTGAACATAGTGAAAGAAAATACAGCTCCATAGAGAATAGCAAATTACAGAACATCCAGGAGAAAAGCTATTTAGTGCAGCTTTAATCAGTCACCAGAACTACTAGTATTAGCCACCTCAGCCTCCTCCTCTTCTCTTCTCTTCTCTTCTCCACCACCAGCGTCTTTCACCATCACCATTGCATAAAATATGACTGGTGTTAGACATTTATAGCCAGTCAGTCTGTTTACTTTTCCATTTTTTATCATTCGAGGGATTTAAAAAACGTGAAAAAAGGTTAAATCGCCCATAAAAGAGCTGACTAGTTGCTGTGGATAGACCATAAATCAAGTTCAAAAACGTGTCCAACTCTGTAACTTTGGGCCATTTCAGAACCATGTTTCTTGGCGAGTTTAAGTTTTCCGAGTGTTCTCTATGATTCTACTGGTGACTCATGATTCTGAAACCAATCGCGCCATATCTTTTTGGCGAATTATAGCGGGATAAGTATTACTAAACATTTTGGAACGAGACGAAACACCCAACCCAAACCAATGTTGACATTTTCTACGAGCATTTGTTGCTGGGAGCATCCATAAAAACCCTAGTTGGATTATAGTTTTGGATCTGATTTAAATGATGCCATCAGGGCTTTTGTTTTGTTGTTTTGAAAAAATCATGGCCGTTTTCGCTTGCTTCCAAGTGCGAGTTCAATTTGCAGTGTTTGTCTTGACCTGATTTGATTAATCCGCCATAATTGACAATAAACAGTGGATAAGGAGGCTGCCGGTGCTTTCGGAAAAACTAGCTCAGTGCGCATAGAAGAGAGTAGAAGAGAAGAGGAGGACGGCCAAAAAAGTTTCCAAATAAAAGTGGGACCAGTATTAGAATTAGGAGTGTCACACAAACAACTTTCTCCGGGTGGAAAATGTAACGAGCGCTGTGCCGAATCTCCGACATCAAGGGGTATGGCTGTGGGAGGGCATCTGGCGTACGGCGTTTGATGAGGATGGACGCTGGGACTGACTCCATTCTTCCCTATGTTATACTGTATGTTAATGTGTAGAATTCAGTGGTGGAATGTACAAGTAGTAAAGTACTGGATATAAAAAATGTAAGTATCTGTAATTAACTTTTATTTTTATTTGTACATATGTAGATATATATGTGTATATGTGTTTAGGTATGTATGTGTAATAATAATAATACATTTTATTTATTAGGCGCCTTTCTGGACACCCAAGATCGCCTTACAAAACATAAACAGATTAAGTACGATTAAAACATACAGTTAAATGTGGGACCATATTTAATTGATTCATTGTGTTTAATATTTAGTGTTGTATTTTATTAGTATTTAGTATGTGTATATATAATAAAATAGCAAATTAATAAAATTTTAAAATTAAAAAGTCTACAGATAAAATAATAGCTGTAAAACATAATACAGTACAATACAAAAAAGAGGTTAAACTTATATGTAGTAGGCATATGTAATTTATTTTGCTATTTGTAAAGTTCTGTGATCAATGTACATAAGCAATTACATATTTTTTAAACTATGTCGTAAACATGGGTGGGTTCATATATGTTTTTTCTTCTTTTCACCCCTTTTTGAGAAATATGCTTTCCTGTTGTTTACAATGTGTGTGTAGTATGTGTATAATTATTGTTTCTCTCTTGGCACAATCTTAAAATAAAACCAATCAATCAATCAAAAATCAAAACGGTTGAGAGCAGGTATCTGTACTTTCTACTCCACTACATTTTTGAACAGGACTGAAAAGTAAAAGTTTATTATTATTATTATTATTATTATTATTAAGATTCAGCAAAAATCTTTATCAACATTATCACATTTAAAGCCTTATAAAACTCAAAATCTGTGTGAAATACTTTTACTTTTTACTCCTTAAGTACATTTTTAAATGAATACTTTAATACTTTTACTTAAGTTGGTATTTTCAGAGATACTTTGACTTACACTGTAGTATTTTTTTGCACTGGTATCAGTACTTTTACTGAAGCAACAAAATCTAGTACTTCTTCCACTGCTGGTTTAATTGAATGAGCTGTAGGAATACTTCAATATAGTCTTCAAAGACATGTTTGTGCAAAAAATACATCTATAATGAAAGAAACATGCCTTTATTTTAGTCAACTTTTTGTCATAAAAGTTACATACTAAGGCTTCTGTCATATCCAACAAAACCAACAGGGCATACGTTAAAAAATTGAAGAATATATGGCGGAAATGTAATAAACATTTTTAGATTATAGATTCAACTTAATCAAAAAACATACTAGGAGTTGTGCTATTTCATTCACGCATGTTTGAGTCACCCTTTATTATTATTCTGTCTACATTTCTAAAGTTCAAGATGCTCGGTTCCACCTTGTGAGGTCATGAAGCGGTAGTTTAAGTTGACAATTTGACGATCCAAATGATTCTAGTGAAGCTGTATGGAGTTTTACTACATGACATCACAGTGTGGAACATTGTGTTTTCTGTAATAAAACCTTTTCTATTTTTAGCGAGCTGGTGTGATTAAAACTGAGTGAGAAATTCCACCACTGTGCTTCCCAAACTTTAGGCCCGGGTCCAAACCAAACTAAACAACTGTGCATCTGAGTTTCACAGTGGTGCAAATACTCACTCGTTTATGAAATGCCGTTATTTAACTTGCTTCAAACGAGAGGCCAAGTGCTTTTACATGAGGGCACTCTTGCACCATCGTAGACTCAGACTCGCCAGGCTGTTTGGAGCAGTGAACACAGTGCAGCTTGAGGATTAGCTAATATGGTCCACCTTATGATGTCATGAGGCTGTAGTTACGACCCAGCACGACTAGGGTCAGGCAGGTGACAAAAACCAAGCTGTAAAATGGTATAAATAAAGGAACAATTTAATAAACAGAAATGTAAAAGGTAAGTTAAATAAAGGATATAAAAGATTTACACAATAAACCTAACTAAGAACATAAAATAACAGGATTTACAAGTAACGAGTTTAGTGTCTCTGAAAACGAGTCACGTAGGCCTATTAAAAACAAGTGACAAACTAAGAGACACAAACCACACGTGTTCCAAAAAGTCACGTAAACCTACAAACAGACTAACCTAAACTAACAGTAACCGAGTGTCTCAACAAAGTCAGACACATGCAAGTATAAACCAAAGAGAATGACGCAAAAGAAACAACAACGAAATAGGACGTAAATAGCTGTAGGTGTGGCCAGATGGAAACTCGATGCGCCAATCAGAAGCCAGAAAGCAGCAACCAACCAGGAGCAGGCGAGAACACCCAATCGCCCAATCGCACAGCCAGGATTACAAGAGGAAAGGGACCGGACACACACACACACACACACACACAAATAGACAGATACTACAAGGAGACGAGTTGAAGGTCTGGGGCTAATATAATAAATAAGGCTGCGTTCAGACTGCAGGGCTTAATGCTCAATTTGGATTTTTTGTGAAATCCGAATTTTTTGCGGGGTCGTTCACATTTACAATTAAATGTGACTTTTATGTGATCTCCAGTGTGAACTTTAAACGCCCCAAAAGTGTCCCACATGAGCATCGGAGGACACAGCGACGTCATACAGTGTGGAAGTTGCTTAAACATGGACGCTGTATTGAGCATCTGGCCATTTTAAAGTTGCTGTCGTAACGGATCAAGAACATGTGCAGATTATTTGTAGGAGATTGAGGAGGAGAAGGACGAGGTTTTTGGCCGTGGCGTTTAGTGGGGCAGTGGCAGCAACGTCTGTAAAAAGGGACGCGTGGGGGAGGAGTCGCAGACAAGAGTGGTGGGATTGCTCTGTGCTTTGCTGCTTTACTTTTGTAATTTTTGTACGACGAGAAGAACATTTGTGAACATTTGTACATTATTTGATGACGTGTAGGCCGGATGAATGGACCTGGCTGTTCAGAATCAAGTCGCATGTCAAAAGTTGGGATATATAACGGTTTTAGGAGCACATATCCAAGTGGTCTGGGTCACATTTGAAAAAATCTGATCTTTTCAACCGTCATTAAAAGATCAGTTTTGGGTCACTTCTGGTTGCAGTCTGAACGTAGCCTTAGATAACAGCTACCTGTTACCTTTAGTCAGTGGTGGAAGAAGAACTTGATTTTGTTACTTAAGTAAAAGTACAGATACAGGACCCCACCCAAAAAAATCCTCAAGTAAAAGTGTCACATGAAAAAATCGACTGAAAGTACCTATTTAAAAACATTCTTAAAGAGTAACAAATAAAAGTATTTCATGTAGATTTTGAGATCCAATAAAGCTTCAAATGTAGTGATTTTGATACAGATTTGTGCTGAAGTGAATTGATCTCTTTTTTTCTAGCTGTTTTTATGTGTATATCTTTGTTTTGCTATGAACACGGTTTGTTTTAAATAAACCCTCAGCCTTTTTCAGCAGGTCTCAAACAATAATAAAAAATATTTTAACCCTGTCACCAGACCAAGTTACAGATCTGAACTGTATCTGGGTCTGTTTTGGTTTCCATGAAGATAGAAAGGTTTATTATAATACTGTGAAAGCAATAACGTCTCCATGGAGAAAAACATTTGACAGTTACACAATGCATCTATAAAATGTCAAAATGGGACTGCAAAAGATTGAACTTTTTCACATGTTGCAGTGAACGGCGTCAAACAACAAAAGTGACATGTATGACATGCCCCATAACTAACTCCTGTAGGCAACTCCCATCATGACAGGTCCAAACACTCTGCACAACACACAGAACCACAAGCATGGATACATTTTATTTCGGAAATTAGCTTGAACAGACCTTCCGAGAAAGTCATCAGTCTTTTTTCCTTCCACAAACATTTGATAATCACAGCAGAGGTACGGGGCACACCTTTACACACGGCACTACGGGTTTTGGTTAAGCCTCATTTAGCCTGTCCCAGTCTAACCAATGGGTGACCAGCTCCACTACACTGACCAGAGCTACAGGCTGACCAACGCAACACAAGCCAGATATCCTGTCCCAGCGTCATCACTCAGCTCCACGTCCACCGCATCACGCTACACATCCCCAGAACTCGCGCACAAAAGAGAAAAGGACGACATTTATACATACAATAGTCACAAAGAAATGTAATGTCATTTTGAATATGTCATTTAGACTCTGAGTAAACTAGATCTTTTTTTAAAATCTAGTTTAACTTTGCCTCATTTTTATATTTGAAACTAATAGATCAGGTTTATAATTGGCCATACCGGCTTATCAGAGCCTGATCCCGTCAGATCTCAGAAGCTCAGCAGGGCCTGGTTAGGACTTGGATGGGAGACACTGGGAATTCCAGGTGCCACAGGGGGGCGCCAGACACGTTATGTCCTTAGGCAAGACACTTCACCCACATTGCCTAGTATGAAAGTGGTGTGTGCGTGAGTGTTGGTGGTGGTCGGAGGGGCCGATGGTGCAGATTGGAGCCTCGCTTCCGTCAGTCTGCCCCAGGGCAGCTGTGGCTACAATAGTAGCACCACCACCAGGTATGGAGTGAATGAATAATGAACTGTAAAGCGCTTTGGGCGTCATGAAAAGGCGCTATATAAATACAATGATTAATTAATTAATAAAAAATAATTGAAAATGAATTGTATATGAACAAGTCCTTTTCTACTTTCCATTAAAATCAAAAGTTCAGTCAAAGAACTTTTGTCCAGTTGATAGAATTGAATTTCTGCCTTGCCATGGATCCTAAATCTGTGTATCATTTGTTCATTAGTTTTTCAATTTAAAACCAAAAATAAGAAAACGAAAAAACAACAGTTTTCTTAATTATTTGTCTCCAAAACCAAAATGAAAAACCGGATAATGATTCATTTATTCAGTTTTCGATTTTGTGTTTAAACGAATAATGGAAAAAACGGATAACGGGCATTTCCCAAACCAAACTCCTTGTCCTAGTATCCAGGTCTGTGTGCGCCATGTCATTAGCGGACCACCGAGCCGATCGCCAGGACTGCACCAGGACCAAACCAGGACTAAAGCAGGATTGGGCCAGGATTCAGTGTTTCCTGCAGAAAATTGGTTAGTCAAGGTGGTGATTGGGGAGAGACCAGGCGGAGTTTAGTCCTGATTTAGTCCTGGTCCAGTCCTAACAATTGGTTGGCTCGGCAGTCCTCTAATGACACGGTGTACGCAGGGTCCGTGTATGTCGCAGCCATCCGATTTCCATTTTGAATAAAAAAAAAAAAAACTGAAAAGTATTACTATTCATTATTTGTCTCCAAAACCAAAATGAAAAAAAAAGATATATATATATATATATATATATTTTTTGTGTGTGTGTTTAAATGAATACTGGAAAAAACGGATAACGACTGTTTCCCATTTTATCCAATTCTGCCCCTTAAGCAAGTTGAGTAAACTGGAAATGAACCTTTACTTTTGTAGGTTTTTTAACAGCCAATCAGGGATCAGCAGACTCCGTCACTCACTGCTCTACTGTGCATATCATTTGCACAAAGAGCCGCTGCTGTGCCTTTGTGCTGTTGGATCTGTACAATCCATTTGATAAATAAAACAAAACGCACAAGTTTTACAGAATTCCATCAACTCGTACCCCAAAGAGACGTCTTTGGTTACAAGTGATTAAAAGAAGCGGCTGGAAGGAGCAGATGATTAAAATGCCCTCATTTGCAGTGTTCATGTCGTATGATGTACGCCTGTTAGCTGGTTAGCATCGCCGCTTTTAGAAACACATTTATTGAGTCCTACATGTATGAAAATGTGAAGAATGAATAGATCAAATGTGAATAATTAATAGATCAAATTAGAACAGACAATAACAAAGCATGCGGAAGTGATCATAAAGTTTAGCCATGCAACATCGGAAAATTTAGCCATGGTACATGAACTAGTTATACTCCCAATCTGTTTATATTTTTAAAAAAAAATAATAAAAAAAAAAAATAATAATAATAAAATAATAAAAATCAATAAATGGTTGCAACTTTGTTAAAAAAAAAGTTTATGTTACCTTTCATGGAGTAGACTTTTTTGGGCTTTTAACCATTTTAATCATTCTCTACACACTCAAAAAAGCCCTGTTTGCATTTTGTCAGTTTTGTCACATCATAGGCAAAAATACAGACTTCTACGCATGTCTTTTAGCCCATAAACCATCAAATCTTTCTGTCAAACTGTGTACACAATGAACGCCTGACTCTATTAGTGTAGCATTCACGGGAAACGTTATAAGGACATTATTAGTTTACTTTCTGTTCACTCTCGTCGCAGACAGCGCCAACGCCTGCATGCCTCACTGGAAACAAAGATTAAGTTTATGAAAGTATATTTTCCAAACGACATTAAATACAGTTTGAAAATGAAATACTAATCCCGAAGGTGACCAAAAGGATGTTTAAAAGGAAATTAAAGCCGCAAAACTCCATAATACATGTTGTTTAACTAATAACAAATACTCATTAAATAACTAAGGCGTGTTTGTTTCAGTGTAATTGGCTCCTCCCTTCAGACAAATAAGCTACGAGGCAGTGACTGAACCTCATATTGTTCAAATTATCTTCCTATGTTTTCTTCAAGACCAGTCATAGCTCTTTTTGGAACACAAATAATTGATGTTTCTCCCAGATTATTAGATTAGCTGTATAATTACTGTATATTCCTAAATCAACATGAAGACCGCAGTGGGTTGGCATTACCGTCCATGCGTCATCATCCCGGCTTGGACCTTCACCAAAACTGCATGATGACCACGATTCTAAAAATAAACAAGTTCGTAGTCGATATTTTGCTTTGGGCGGCGCCTCGTTTCAGATGCACCTCACGACTAGAGCCACCGCGGGCGCTTTCTCATTCTGTCCACAGCTCCCGGATGACGGAAATGATGACAAATGAGCCTGCGTTTTATAGCTGTTTTTGCGTCTCGTTCTTGAAAAAAAAAAATTATAAAGAGGAGATTGAGTTTTTCCATTTTTACGCATGAGTCAGTTGCAGTGTTGTGTGGTTTGACCTTTGCTGAGGTGTGGGTTAGCAGGTTTGGGTTAGCCGCTTCCACGTGCCGTACTCAATAAACAGGAAAATATAACTTCCAATTTGGTCGTGAGTCGTGATTGGTGGTGGTTAGGGAGGTTCTAGTGCGGATGAGGAGTGAATGAACAATGAAACACTCAATCAGGGCAGTTTATTTTTACTATAAAACATTCTACCGGTTTGTTTGACGAGTTTTTTATTCTCTGGATTTACTGCTATGAGTTGGGCTGGTTTAAAGGTGCAGTAGGTAATTTTTTGGAGGTGGCATGTGCCCTGTTTGATGCCATAGAAATAGAAAGTTAAAAGCATACGTAGGATAGGATATGGCGACAGGCTGTATGCCATAATTACAGTCAAATAGGGATGGGCATGATTAGTCAACTAATCAATAATTGATCGTTAAGAATTTCGTCGATCACGTTAATTTTAATCGACAAACTGAATGTAGGTGTCTGTGTGTAACATAGCGTGAGGAGTCGAGGCTGCGTCTCACAGCACAAACACTGGAGCTGTGGCCCCACAGTCCCACGTCTCGGCTCTGGCTCCTTGGAGATCACTATATCCCTCAGAGTGCGTTTACCTGCACATCAGTATCCCGGGTATGATCGGGTTTTTTGAGTATCCCAGTTTTGCATGTATACGCAGTATTTCCAACGCGACATACACACAGGAAAGACTCACCAGCCTCATCACATCCTCTGTCACAGAAAGAACACTCATATTCCACTGAGTCGTGTTCTTTAGTTCGACAGAAGCTGAACACATCACCGCACAAGGAAAGAGCGGCTTTTTTCACTTTCTGTTTATGCAAATGAGCCATGTGGTTTTAAGTTTCGTTTCTGTAAGATGTAAACAAATGTGCCAAAGCTGCATTAAACACATTCTAATCTCAAACAGGCTGATGTGGCTCGATAGTGATTATGGTTTATATGTTGTAAAGTTGAGTTTATTTATGTAAATTAGTAATAGTAATAATTGTGATGTTAATTTTCATATAAAATGTTCATGATTAATCGAAAATCAATCATTAATTTTCCAGAGAATCGATTAAGAAAAGCTAATTGAATGGCCATCCCTACAGTCAAAGGAAAATATTTCCAGGCAAACAAACAGGAGGCCCTTGTCCACGCCAAACAAGAGTCAGGAAAACCTAAAATCCACCATATCAGACATTTGTAAAAGAAATAACCACATTATGGATTGGGACGGGGTGCAGGTCATTGGATCGGAGAACAAGTTCTATCTAATCTAATCTAAAAAATAGAGCTGATATATACAGAGCCCACATCTGCCAGAGTCAAATTCCTTGTATACATAAGTGCACTTGGCCAATGAAACTGATTCTGATTCTCATCAACTTTATGTGTAAAATAAAAAAAACGTCAGAGTACTCGATGATATGATGACTGCTCCACCACAGCTTGTAATGAGCGGCAGGGATCTATAGCCTATAGCCTAGTTTATCATACAATTTATCTCTGCAGCGTCCACCGCCTAAGCTTTGTTAATGTATTGTATGTACGTTGCTTTGGATAAAATCGTCTGCAAAAACAAATAAACATAAACAGAACTAAAACGGTCTACACAGTAACTATATCTATGACCGTTTTGCTGAGGCATGAAACATTTCAGTGCCGTATGTTTGGTACAGATCGGGCAGGCAAATCGGACATTATGCTCATGTGCAGCGCAGATAGGCGAGTCGGAACGGATTGGGGACTGACATCAGGTCCGTCAGGCTGACCACGCCTACAGGAAGTAACAACAGCTGATATATGACACGCCACCACCAACACCGGGGACAGTTCTGAAGATGGCAGCAGCAGCAGCCGAAACATGTCAACAAGGTAAATACACTTGACTACATTGTCTTAAAAAAGAACCTGAGAAGTTAAAATAAGAGTCAGGTTTGTGGAGATGCAAGCCCCAAGTGAGGACGCAAGCTTTTATAGGGTTTTCAGTGCAATAAACAAAACCAGAATGAAAAAAAAAAGATACATTTTTGGTAAAAAGTGGCATACTGTCCACCCGTGCTCCCAGTTTCCATGCACGACTTCTCATTACCGTATCTCCGGAACTACATGCGCTATCAAAAAAATTCCAACAGTTCCTGAAAGCAGAGAAGTTGCGCTTTCATCTCATATCAGGTTATTACGGTAAATTTCTGCAGGACCCACCATGGAGCCTGTAGTACATAGTATATAGTAGAGTGGCGGAGATTTGCAGAGAACGTGGTAGTTTACAAGTGGTTTTTCAGTGCTTTTTCATTTTTTTTGTGTGTGTTTTTGTGATTTTGTGTTTTTCTTCTCTTTCAACTGTTATTACACATTAATACACATACAGTAATATTGAACAACTGACAGATATTGAAAGCTCATCCTGGTAAAAGGGCTAAAAGCACTTACTCCTGGGACATTTTCTGACATTTTTTAAGTCAAAGGAACACAAAAAAATCCAGGCGATATTGTGATACATGGAATTAAATAAGGGGGATTTTGCGAGGATTTGAGACCTCCTTTATCGTGTGAATAAATATTGTGAAAAATATTGAGCTCAGATTTACCCTTTGACCTTATTTGGCAGTTCCAGTACTCTGCCTTTGTATCATGTGGCAAAAAATAAGGAGTTGTGCAAAGTCAAAAGGCAGAAACTGACACTGTTGCCGCCTTTGCACGACTTCTTATTTTTGGCACATGACACAAAGGCAGAGAACAGGAACTGCCAAATAAGGGTCAAAGGGCAATTTTATGCTCAATATTTTTCGCAGACAAATATTTTTTCATCATAGCAACTAGTTATAACATTTTGGGACCCTTACCTATTATACTTTTGTCAAAACAGAAACTTTAAAGTCTTTTTTGTCAGTTTCGAATTTTCGCCTTTGTAGGGCAGTATTGTCTATGCAGTATTGTGTGTGTCTGGGTTGTATTTTTGTATGAAAAGCACTTTATAAATAGAGTTTGATTGACTGATTGATATTGCCCAAACATTTTTTCCTCATTGGGCCAAAATTAATCCATATGAACAGGCTGAGAACCAAATAATTCATATTTTTCGTGTAAAAAGTTTGTCTGCAAAGATATTCATGAAAACACTTTTTAGGGGAAAGACTGCTGCATGTCTTTTCAGTTCATCAAAATAGATCCTTTTTACAAATCTCAGCACCTCCGAGCTTTGGGCCAAAAACAGCAAAGGAACAGTCGGGCCAGTAACTTTACCTGTGCTTTTTTAACGGTCTTTATTCAAACCGGGATGCTTGATTTTCACACAACAGAAAGCAGCATTCTTTATCGCTCTTAAACCCTTTAGAACGGACCAAACTTGACTCAAATCAGGAGAGTTCTTTTAAAATTGTTGCAAAACCAAATCTGTTTCCTCAGACACACTGGTCAGCCTCGTCATCAACAATGGACCACATTACTGGCCCGGATCCTCACCCAAACTCCCACAGAGACACAAACAATCTGACCTCTCAAACCTCTCAGCTTGTTCTGGTAATGGAAAAGTCTACTCTATGTCCCCTCTGTAATTGTTTCTAATCTGCCCCATCCTCCATCCTCCTGCTTTGTGTGTGTCTGGACAAGAATATGAGCTGCTGGTAAAGAGGCAGATCCACTTTCCTGCGCTCATTTTCCACTTGTTACCGTGGACCATCATGCACAGAGATATGGGGGGGCCCACGGTGTTGGGTTACCCGGGGGAGAGGGGCCGCGGCCGGAAGGACTGAGGGCTCCGAGGCGGTAATCCTGGCCACTCCTGATCAGTTGTGGTTCAAAATTTTCTGATGGAGGGTGTGCCTACATCTTTGTCTCCAAGACGATGTTACAGCTTTGCATGGAATGTTTCACAATATGGTATTAAACTTAACTATCGCCATGGAAATAAGCAGGAGATGCCACCAAATAAACATACGGGTCAGGAATTACTGTAGGTGTGCATGTTCTTTGAGCAGTGAAAACATCCATAAGTGAATGAACTGAAGATAAAGATGATTGAAGATAAATGCCACGCTGTGAAACATTTCAGACATAGTAATACCATCTTCAAGGAGAAAAGCAGATAGCGGACCCTCAGCCCAAAAAGTTACACAATGAAGCTTTAACTTATCTAGTTTTCACTAATGTAAAAAGTACTGAAAATATGTAATGAATAAAAATCATTAAAAGTGCCGTTACTTGACCAATAATGTGTTCAATTACAAGAAAGTAAAAGTAAAACATATGCATGAAAATTGCTACTCTAATGCTCATTTTTGACATAGACATCTTTACCTTGCAAAGTCATGTAATGGTAGTTTTTAATTTAAAGGGACAGTTTGGAATTTTAAACATAGGGACTCACTTCTCATTCCTCGTAGTGTTGGAGACGTGTGGAGACACTTTTCTTTCTTTTTTTTTTAAATCTTCCATCCAGTCCTTGTATTTGCAGAGGTTGCTGGTGCTAGGCTAGTGCATGTCAATCCCCATAGTCGTCCTGCCACTAAAAACAGTGTTACCCACTCCACAGAGCACCCGAGGCAAAACTATTAGAACTCCAGAATTGATGTAAATGTCTGTGCTGATAGAATCGAGTTTGAAATAAAACTAAAATTACATCACATGAATCGTCACATGTTGAGGGACTATTTTCTTATATATCAGTCCTCCGCTGCCAAGCTTTCTATCAGGAAGTACAACTCGCTCTCGTTCTGCTCAGACATAAATTCTTCAAACACAAGGTTGGTTTTACTTCTAAAGTTATTCTATGGACACAGATATTCACATGGACAGTCTGGAGTTCTAATAGTTTTGCCTCGGGTCTGTGGAGTGGGTAAGACTGTTTTTAGTGGCAGGACGACTATGGCCAGTGACATGCACTAACCTAGCACCAGCAACCTCTGCAAATACAAGGACTGGATGGAATTTTTACAAAAGTGTCTCCACACATCTCCAACACTCATTAAGAAATGAGGCTCTATGTTCAAAATTTTGTCCCTTTAACAGCGACCTTTTACGTTTTGCGCAATTCTAGGTCTGAAATGATGAAGATGATTCTAGTGAAGGTGGACGGAGTGTTTACTGTTAAAGCAGGAAAGATAAAACCAGGAGGAGCTGATGTTTTCACTGCGGGGGCGGAGAACACGAACATAAAAGAAATAAATTAATGAAGTATGTAAGTAATATTAATTTGAACGCAGTCTCTTGGCTTCCGGTGTATTGCAAAACAGGTATCAGTGAAAAATAAAACCCATTCACTTAAAGGAATGCGCTGTTAGCTTCTGTAATAAGATCTGTTTTATTATTACTTCATTAACCTTTGTGTAAAAATGTGACAACTTTTATCCACTGGCTCCAATATCCTCTTAAAACGTTGGTATGATGTGAATTTAATCTCACAACCAGATTTATATTTAAAGCACTATGTAACTTTTGGATTGAGGCTGTATCTCCTGCATGTTTCTATGGTTAGGTCATTGCTCTGTTTGGAATGTCCCACAGTATGACTTTAAACAGCTCTATCTTACATTTATTCAATTCAATAGCAGGTGGTTTTACAGCTCAAAAATACCTAGAAAAACAAACTTTGTGACTGTAAGCGGGGTCAACTCTCCACAGATCTGACTCGTAATTGGGTCCGGTTTGGTCTCCACGAAGATAGGTTTAATGCCATACTGCGAAACATTCCAGAAAGCGCAATAACATCTCCATCGAGAAAAGTATTTGACGGATTTGAGTCGTTTTTTGCTCCAGTATCTGTAAATCGAGTACTTCTTCCGCCACTGTTCACGATGCACTCTTCACCTTCCCGACTTATGTAAGACCTCACGCGGGGGGTCTGACCGTTGACCCTGAGATCTGGGTTGGTTCAGGGGTCACCCAGCTGTGGACGAGAGCGATGGGACCTGTCGAAGGGGTTTAAAGGCTCTGTTTTGGAAAGAATTTGGTCATTTAAAACTCTGAGATACCAGGTGCCATAGTGGGGCAGCATTGGTTCTAGGAGAAATAGTTGTCGTGTCCATAGGCAAGACACTTTACCCACTTCGCCTGTTGCTATGGAGGTCGGAGAGGCCGATGGCGCAGATTGGAAAACGCACTTCTGTCAGTCTATCCTAGGGCAGAAGCGGCAATAAAAGTAACTTAAAACCATCAAGAATAACACACTTTAAAGCTACATTCTGTAACGTTACTACTACCAGCTTGTCTGTTATTGCTTTGTCAGAAATGTTCCACAGTATTGCATTAAATGTTTCTTTTTATTTATTTCAGAAAGGTGTTTTATAGCTCAAAAATACATAACAAAATGCATTCTCACTATAAGCGGGGTCGCCATTCCACTGACCTGACCTGTAACTTGGCCCAATAGTGTCAGCTGCTTGTCTCCATGGAGATATTATTCGTTTAATGTCATACCGTGGGACAATCTGAGCTGTGCAATTACATTTCTACTGAGATAATTAAGTGACAAACGCCCCAACAGAAAACTTATATAAGTAACGCACCTTTAAAAGCTTTAATCCAATGCAATTATTATTCTTATTAACTGGTGAACTTATCCATAGTTTATTTATTTTGGCATGAAAACTGCTGCCAAAACACTGTAGACACGAATATTGTATTACTATTAATTTATTTCTCGTCACTGTGTCAAAATGGCTGGCACTTCCTGTAATGGAATCTGTACTTTTGTCTCTGGTTTTCTGTGATCTGTGTTGAGTAATAAAGGTGCGCACACTTCCTTGTTTATTCAACTGCACATTTTTCATGTAACTGATATAAATATTAGTTTTCTACGGTCTGTGTGATCAACTTTGCTCTAGTAATTGTTCTGACCATCCAGAGTCCTTCAAACTGGTCTTTACCATGTGCAGACCAAGGACTGTGAAGGACTATGACGCTCGGCCCGAAAGGACGACGTGGGTCCACCCTCCTGTGGGCTCAACACCCGCAGAGGGGTTCATAGGGGTTGGGTGCGCAGACTGGGCGACGAACTGCTGCCCCCACGAGCCAACCGGATATAGTGGAAGATGGATTTAAATTGGCTTTCTAATCACACATAAAAAAACTAACTGTGATACTTTGCAGATATTGTTCACTAGCGCTCCACTGTTCACTGGCAAAGGAGTGGCTGGCTGCTTTTGTGAGAACCTGGCTCACACACTGAGCAGATTTTGAACGTGTTTAAGCTCAGTTTTAATATCATTGTTACGTGCCAGGGGTCTAGGGGGTAACACATAAATGAAAGATGTAAAAAGAACCGGGCATGGAACAAAAACAGGAGCATAGAGGATGCTGAAAAAAGAAATATTTATTCCAAAAATCAAATAATTAACATAAAATTAAAGAACAAAAGTCGTTGCAGCACAGGACCCACTGGTCGTCCAGTTGGTGGTGGCTGATCAGCTGGACAAATCTGAATATGGTGGAAGCAAGGCCAAACAAGAATCAATCAATTAAACTTTATAGAGCGCTTTTCATACAAAAATGCAACACAAAGCACTTACAGAAACTAGGACATGGTTCATAACAATCATATAATGGGATTTTGACCAACTGAGAAATGCAGCCTGTGCAGTTCAATGGACACAAGTAAAGGTTTGGCTGTTGGTTTTGTAAAATGAGTTGTTTGTTTATTCCATGGAGACCGTGCAAGAGGCTAGAAGGAGCGAGCTATGGACATTTGAGATGCTACAGGCTGTTTACACTAAATACTGGCAGCAAATGTGTTAGAAGACCTTCCAGAGGAAATACTCAAGACTTTACACAGGGAAGGAACCATTTAATCACCAACCAGAACAACAGAGCAGAGTAAGAACGAGGGTTTTCCTATTTTGTTCGACCTGAATCCCCCTGGACACTGCAGGACACTAAGGAAGGACACTTTTGGTTCTTCTTCTCCTCAAACTGCCCTGACACAGATCTCATTCTGGGCTATACAAAAGTACATCAAATTCAATTGAAAAAAAAGGAAAATTAAAGAGAAAATTTAATGTTATACTGTGGAATGTTCCTGCAAAACCAGTATCTTCATGGCAACAAGAAGGCGCCAACACCAGAAGTCTTGGTTTAGAACTAGTATATCATTTGTAGTCCTATTTTAGACCTGATTTAGCCCCAGTGTTACTCAGAAGACCAAATATTATCTGAACAGTACAGTCAGCTCTTTTAGACAGTTCCTCAACGTAAACGATTGGAATCGGAAAAGAATCAAATCATTTTCCGTCTAATTTATATGCACTTTAAGACTGATTAACGCCGAACCAACACACGAATCAACACAGGAGTGACAGCTTTTTGCCAAAAAAAAAAAACATATTTGGTATAATAATAACAGTTCATTTTTATATTCTAATGGTTCTGTAACATTGTATTTAGATTACGCGTGATTGCAAAAGGTAAACACACTCCCACTCTTAATTTGAACCATTTTAATCAGATCATAGCCTTGGTCATTTCTCCGTGTTATTAGTTCTCACATTGGCGGCTGTCATATAAATAAATTGTGATTGAAATGAACAGTGCCAACAGATTCGAACCGCATCGAAAGAGCTCCATCACTAAGTACTTGGGTTGGTTTTTTTAATACTTTATTGTGTCAGTTTAACAAAAGATATATATATATATTTTTGGTTAACATTGCAGTAGACACAATACTTATGCTTGTTTCTCTGTTTTTATTCCCCATTTTTGTGCTAAAGCAAATTCAAAGGTGCACGATGTAGGTCTTACTTGCTGGTCTCCATGGAGATGCTGATTTCTTTGTCTGGTTTCATAGTATGGCATTAATTAGGGACGTAACAATAATCGAAATATGATGATACCGTATCGTCAAAGGTCTCACAATAATATCGTGGACCGTCACAATATATCGAATCACACAATCATCTCTTTGCTTAAATGAATAGTTATGATTTATTTGTTTATTTCATTCATAAAGTATAAAAAGACATTAACAGTGTCACAATATCAGACATACAAGAAATGAACGAAAAGGAGCAGAAAGAGGAATAATTTTATGTTATCTGCCGCCGTTTTTCCAGACAATATATCAACACCGATAATTTCTGTGAAACATTTCAAGTCAGTACATTTAATTTCAATCACAATTATTAATCAGTTGCAGGAACAGGAATCTTCACTTTTATGCATGATGCAGAAATAGCTAAAAAGAAAAAAACAGAGAGAACTACATAGACCAGTTTCAGTGCAGACGACATGAAGAAATAACTGTTCTAAGCACTTTTACATTTTCATTCTTTGGATTAAGTCTTGTGAAGGTATTTTTAGAGGAAAAAGTCGCAGATTCGCAGTTTAAAATATCGCAATAAATATCGTACCGTGAGATGTTTATGGTGAAAATATGGTACAGAGAGATTTGGATTTCGTTCCATCCCTAATGACAATAAATGTTGTACCAAATGACTGGTCAAAGCATTTTAGAATGTCAGTCTTGTTATTATGTAGAATATCGTAATATCGTGAGCCTCCCCACCATATCATGAGCTTTCCCATGATATCACAATAAATATCATACTGTTAGGTTCATACCATGACGATGTCATATCGTTACACCTCTAGCATTAATACATTAACATTGTTCTGGTTCAATTACAGGTGTTTTATTGCTGAAAAATACCTTAAAAGACATTAATTCTTACCATGCGCAGGCTCGCTTCTCCATAGATCTCACCATTAACCTCCAAGTCCCCACTGTGATGACCAAGTTTATTCACAAATTGTCGAATAATCAAGGCAAAAACGGTATTATCTCCATGGAAACAAGCAAATGGCGGATCTTGAACCAGAAAAGTTACACTGTCCAGGTTTAAATACTCTAAACAGATATAACCAAATAAGAAACTACATTAAAAATGATAATAAATACAAGTAAAAACATATAAATGCATAATACTATACATTTATATTTATATTTATAAAGCAAGAAATAATACTAATGAGAAGTTTGACAACCATCGGTGTTCCATGCTGTTATGTTTTCTCAATTCCACTTGCAACATTCCCACATAACAGTCCAATCTCCCGTCCCCTCCTCTGTTCTTGTCCTCATCTGCTTTCTTTCTGTCGTTATCCTAAACTTCATCGTAAACTCACAGCCGTTGAATCATAGGTCTGCTTTGCCCGGACCTAAACAAACGAACTAAACAAGACCACAGTGACAAAGGCTGGAGGAGAAGAAAGCGGCCGTCTTTATTATGCTTATGTCATGTGACCCGCCCGGCCGCAACCAGGAAGTGTAAACAAAAGGGCCAATACGAACATAACACCAGGGTCCATGTGTT
Organism: Odontamblyopus lacepedii; assembly: GCA_034769755.1. NCBI lineage: Eukaryota > Metazoa > Chordata > Actinopteri > Gobiiformes > Gobiidae > Odontamblyopus > Odontamblyopus lacepedii. The sequence goes on from CM068360.1 coordinate 11,197,021, forward strand.
CCTTGGATATACTAACGGGCTTTCTATAGGTAAATACAGATCTGTGACAATTTGCAGACAGAAAATGAGGGTTTGTGGGAAAAGCTGAACCAAGATTGTTTAAGTGAGACTGGAGTAATACGTACAGACATAATCTTTCAACATAACAGCTTAAACGTTCTTATTCTAAATGAAATAGTTCAGAATTAAAATATTCTCCTTCGAGTTTACATGGAAAACACGTTAATCTACTTTAGTTTATTCCGCTCAACGTCTGGGGGTCAGAAAGGGCTCTGATCGGACAGCGACACGAACGTAAGAAAACACACACTTCAGCTGCTACCGGCTTTTCTGTCATCTCGGTTTGTCGTTATGTTGCCGACACAAACACGATCCAAAGTTTTTCCGCAGTGGTTCCGATGATAATGAAGCAGCAGCTGGAGAATTCTCTCCTCACACTTCACGTCTGTGAGCTGAGGAGGAGAAGAGAAGAGTGTCGGAGAAGGAGGAAGAAGACAAACTGAGTCTGAGGCTGCCACACCTCAGCCCACTCCCACATCCCGCTCACAAATCCAAAGAGCAGTGGAGGAAAGTCCCAAGAGACGACTGGAGGAGTCGGATCATCCAGATTGCATCAGAAGGACGAGCCAACGAGCATGAACGACCAGGAATTTTTAAAGAAGTGGCCATACCGGCTTGTCAAAGCCTGATCCCATCAGATCTCAGAAGCTCAGCAGGGTCGGGCCTGGTTAGTACTTGGATGAGAGACACTGGGAATTCCAGGTGCCACAGGGGGGCGCCAGTGGCAAAAACTGTTGTTGTGTCCTTAGGCAGGACACTTCACCCACATTGCCTAGTATGAAAGTGATGTGTGCATGGCAGGACTCCCTTGAAAAAGAGATTAGTAATCTCAATGGGACTTTCCTGGTTAAATAAAGGTAAAAAAAAATAAATAAATAAAAAAGAATAAAAGTTTACATGATCGAGGAACCCCTATGAACTAACATCAAGGACCATGTTGTCCACCCTCCTGTGGGCTCACCACCTGCAGAGGGGTTCATAGGGAGGGTCAGGTGCTATGAGTATTGGGCAGCAAGCTGCCCCCGCGACCCAGCCGGATTAAGCGGGAGAAGATGGATGGATGGATGGATGGATGATCGAGGAATAAATTAATTTGGCTTTAAAATTCGAGTAAACCACCCACTTACTTCAGAATTAAGATTAATTCCAAATAATATTTTTAAAGCAGAATTAATTGTTCTTCAGAATTGCATTATTTTTATTTGGAATTAAAGCTCTCATGTAAACATGGTAATTGACCCTTGTGAGCTTTAAGCCATGTTAGAATGTTGTTACTTCCTCAAAAACATAACCGGAGTTGTGTTTTGTTCACACATGTTTGAGTAGTCCTTTACAATTAGTCTTCCTATACCTCTAAAGATCAAAATACTCTGTTCCACCTTGTGATGTCATGTAGTGGTAGTTTCCAAGTTAACAACTTCCTTTTACCTTTTGCTCAGTAGAGATTGGAAATTCCAAGGTTGAAATCAACCATGTGATTCTAGTGAAGGCGTATGGAGTTTAAAAATGGAGCGGAGCACTTCCTGTATTACCACATGACATCATAAGGTGGAACACTCATCTTCCGTTTGAGAGAAGAACTCTAAATATGCAGGTTTGTGTGTTAAACATGTGTGAATGAAACTAAAAGCAACTCCAGGTCTGTTTGTGATGAAGAAACAACATTACAACAGAGACTGGAAAAAAGTGTAATATGGACACTTTAAATAATGAACTAACTTTTAAAAACATTTGATATTGTCGGCTATGTAGAAAAAGGGCATTTAAACCAACATTTTTAAACTTGATAACAACAATAAAATTTGCTATCAAAATATGCTTGGATTTATTCACAAGCACATCTCACTATTCTAAGGCAGGCGCGGGCAATTATTTTTTTATTGGGGCCACATGAGAAGCAGAAAATATTATGGAGGGTCGGGCCAAAATGCAAAACAATTCTGTATAATATTAATAGTTTTTTCTTTATAAAAGCCAGTAAATAGAATTGTTTTTATGCGCTGGTCAGAATGGTAAGAGTTTATGTTATGACTAAGCAATGAAAAAGTGAAGTTGCCTTACAAAAAATGTCATTAAAAAAATCTAAAATTTAAACTCTAAAATAAAAGCAATGCAGCTTTAGTTCATGCATGACGTAAAGCTATAAAATATGTTTATTTGTAATTCCAAATTAGTTTAAATGGGCCAGTTAGAGTAAAAAAAAAAGGCAGTATGAGGCCATGATTGTATATTATACCCAATATCACAACAATAAAACACAAAAACAGTATTCACCTACTTTTTTTTCATTTCAAATTTATATTACATTTCAATATAAGTTACATTTATTGATTTGTTTGGCAAAATAACATATAAAATCTTCAACCTTTTTCCTCCGGTGAGCTGCCTTTACAAAACAAAAATGCTAGAGAGCAACTCGTTTTAGTGCCCAGAAGAAATTGAGATGATTAGAAGAAAGAGGGCGAGCCTTTTGGTAAAGTTCGAGTCTATAAAACAAACCATTGTCCATTTATTAGTGCACAAAATTGGGCTTCAAAATGATATATTTACAATGGTCATAGGCATTAACCAAATTTTGTTATTTAGCACAACAGTATAATTCCGAAATCCCTTGGCGAGCTACGTTGAAGTGGGTGGAGAGCGACAGGTTGGAGATTCGTGTTCTCAGGACTGAACGTTTTCCTTAGGTACAAAGCTAATTACATGCTAATCATGCTTTTGCGAAATAAGCTTCTCAAAGGTTAATGCATTTTCCTACTCCCACTTAACGCGCCACCAGGGACCTCGCTTTAATGCCCCAGTCTAGTTAGTCAAGTCAAGTGAGGTGTCTTGCCCAAGGGCTCTAAAACTTGGCATGACTCTACGCCAGTGTTTGTGCCCATATTCATTACACTTCACAGGTTCATGACTCGCGTCGGTGTTCGTTACTGCGACTCACTTGCGTATCGTCATATGCCGCAAATACTATATTCCTTTTAGTAACACAACCCGTATATCTGGCATCTTGCACACTCTGCCCTCACAATCCTTTTAAATATCGCCTTTCACTGCTATTAAAATTTTCCTCCTTAACATTCATGTTTAGTGTTCTCTCATAGAATAGAGTTATAAAGGTAGAGTGCGCAGTGGCCAAGCTCGCGTTTTCCCATGCATCGTAAACTGCCCATGAGCCTGATGTTGGCCATATAGGTCATAAAGGGACCCAGGGACGGATCTGTGTGCCAGAGTGCTGTGGTATATTAAACACATATTAGCCGGCATGTGTTTGTGTGTGTGTGTGGTGTGTGTGTGTGATGTGTGTGTGGTGCGGATTAGGCAGGGGCGTGCACCAGGGCTCCATACTGGTGCTCCTGGCATTGTGTTGGAGTCATTATGAGGAGGGAGGATTCGGAAGTCCAGCTTGTTTTTGAGAAGTAATCTGCCTCAGTGTGTGTGTGTGTGTGTATTAAAGGGATAGTTTAGGTTTTTGACATGAATCTGTCTGGCATCCCCGTCAGCAGTGCATCAACACTGACTTACCTCCGATAGCGTCCGGTGAGCCGAGTTCTTCCCGTTCTTCGTTTTGGTGTTGACAAAAGTGTCCGGCAAGTTGGCTGGAGTCATGAAAATAAAGTGTTTTTCATCTCATAACAATATGTGCTCAAAAAGTGATACATTTGCGTCACAAAACATGAACCACAAAATATTCAGACCTCGTAATCGCTTGGTATGATTTTCTCTCCGCTGATATTACTGCACCTGTTTCACTATGTTTCCTGCTCGGAAAGTTCACGACGACATGTGTAACTATGACACCGACGATGAAGACATGGCCTTTAGCACAGAGCCAAGGGGAGATTCTTTATGAACCCGAATATACTGATGCCCAAATTCACCAGATGGAGTCAGAATGGGCAGAGAGAGAGGAGGGACTAAGTGGGACAAGTTGAAGCTGGAGTTTTGTTGTCACAGCCTGGAGATTCACAAATCCACACCATTTTTATATATATATTCTTAATGTAGCTTATACAAGCTTATATACTTATCGCTGTAGCTCTCACTTTAGCTCTCTCCCATCGCGGTAGTCAAAAGTCTGAGCAGGTAAACACTGCAGAACTACTGAAAAAAGTGTTGGATTCAGCAGCTTGCAGTGATATGACCGGAGAGAAAATAGTACCAAGTGATTATAAAGTCTGACTTTTTCGTGGTTCACGTTTTGTGACACAAATGTATCTCTCTTTTGAACACAGATTGTTTTGAGAAGAAAAACGCTTTATTTTCATGACTCCAGCCAACTTGCCGGACACTTTTGTCAGCACCAAAACCGGGGAAGAATTTGGCTCACTGGACGCTGTCTGGAGGTAAGTCAGTGTTGATGCACGACACTGCTGACGGGGGAACATACTTTCATGTCAAGATTCATGTCAAAAAACCTGAACTATCTCTTTAATGAAACACAAGAAGGAAAGGCCAGAAGCGAAAGATGCACTTTTCCCTATTCTGTGACTAATGTGTTTATATTTTGAAGCAAATGGCATTAGTGCGGGTAAAGCCTTGTAAAGTATAAATCATCATTCATCATTTGATCTGAGTTTATTTGTCTAGTTACATTTTGACAGGGAGAGTTCAGAGGCATCAGAGGCGTCGGGTTTACATGCAAAGTCTACGTACACAATAGGCTAGTCCAGTGTTTCCTCAGGGTTTGACGAGCCGTGTCTGACAGTCAACACTCAGAGATGAGAAACCTTTTCACGGTCTGAATTCAGAATCAGAGCTGTGGAAATCAATGGCAGTGGAAATAAGAACTCTGATTTAAAAGATGAAAACACTACTGTCATGTGAAATGTGTTCACAATTCTGTTGAATATTAATAAGCTCATGCGTGAAATCTACTTGAATGAGTTTTGTTACCTCATCACTAGTTTACTCCGAGTGGGATTTTGATTGATTCTGGCTTGTTAACACTGCAAAAAAGCTTAAGAACACTTAAATCTATCAGAAAATAACTTAAAAGTGGTGAAATGATCTTGCTGCATGGACAGATCATGTTACTTGACAAGTTCCCTTAAAATGAACGACCTCTAGATTAGAATGAAGCCGTTTTAGAACTAGTAAGTAGATAATAAATCTGAAAACAAGATGAATGAATAACCTGATATAAGGTTTAGAATCTTAGCCAGATCAGAGAAACTTTATTTGGTTTGAAAATAAAAATATATATAATTACATAAAAAAATTTTTTTACTATAATATAACAACTAGGAAAATTATCGCAGATGTGGGCGGAAATTTAAAAAATTACAATACTCTGCGAGAGCGGGACTGAAAATTCTGTGCAGTACGGTTCAATTCGTCGTCCGATAATTTGTTATTAGAACCACATTATGGACTAAGACAGAACAAATATCACTAGGACTGAGGACAACAAACATCATCGCTGGATTAAAAAGGCAATTCAAATACGGAAACGTGCCCACGGGACTATCAACCGGGACAAGGGGGCTTTTCTACTCTCACACACCTGAGATACTGTTCTGAGGAAGACCGTAAGTGAGCAGAAGAAACAGTCTGGCACGAAAACAAACTCTTGGTCTGAAAAAAGAACCTAATAACGTGAATTAGGTACAGTTCCTTTACAAATGAGCTGTACCTTTAACACACTGGAGATCAAAACATCATGAAACCCTACACGTTTACGAAAAATATTGCGCGTAAACTCCTAACGCGGATGGTAACTATTAAATCCTTCACTTAGGTGCATAGATTAAAACACTTTTTCCGCTACCTGATCCAGCTCGGGCCTGCATTGATTGCAAACAAGCTGTTACGTTAGCTGTTTACGGAGAGCCGTTGTTTACTTTCGCTTCATGTAAATAAAAACCACAGCGCCGTTCCAACGTACGCAATGATTTCACGCTATTGGGCTTTCCTTATCTCATTTTACATCGGCGGAGTGGGGAATTTGCATGTTCCGCACAGTATAGCAGACATGAGCGTTGTAGCATTTGTTTGATCAGCTGTCTGTGTTTGGATGCGAGCTTCCTATGTGCGTCTCTACGGGGGAGCTCTCCTCGAGTCTTGGTGAGGGGCCAGCTGGCAAGCGGTGAAACAGTATGATCCAGGAGAACTAAAGACTACCATATGAGACACCGGACCACCTGAGAGGAGGTCGGGGAAAGGGGCCGGGGTCTGACTCGTCCCAAATAAATAAATACACCGAATGACAAACAGACAAATAATCGATCTGTACATAATCCTTTGGACGTTTCTTTGAGATTTAAGACATGTTATAATGCTCTTACCTCATCAAAAGCAAACCTGGAGTTGTTTTGTTCCTTGTGATGTTATGTGGTGGTAGTTAACAGATAGTTTTCACCTTTTTACAGTAGAAATAGGCAATTCCGGGGCTGAAATCACCCAAATGATTGTAGTGAAGGTGGAGGAGGTTTAAAAACACAGTGAAGCATTTCCTGTATTACCACATGACATCACAAGCGCAAGAACTCAGGCTAAATGTGCAGGGTTTGTGTGTTAAACATGTGTGAATGAAGCAAAACTCAACTCCAGGTCTGTTTGTGATGAGGAAACTACATTAGAACAGAGATCAGAAAATAGTGTAATAAGGGAAGACACTATAAAACTCTCCCTTTCTTTTCTATTGTTTTTTTAGTCAGTTTGATCTCTAAGCAGATGTTTTCATGTGGGAACACGAAAGGAAAATTGTCCACTCTGCACTGAAAATATTTAATTTAATCAACTTGTGTCCATAGAGTTATATGGGACACAGTAGCTTCAAAGGGCATTTTCTCATATTGCATTTGCCCTCATCTGGACATAAGGCTCATACCTTAAACCTGCAACTCAGGAGCTACCAGTAGGTCTCACCCTCTTCCCAGTAGCTCGCCAAGGGATTTCTGAACTCTATGTCTTGTGGATAAAAGGGGTGTGCACTGCCTTGAGTCTGTCGATACGATACATATCACGATATGCATGTCACGATTCGATATATCACGATATATGTCAATACTGAAACAATGGATGATGTATGGCAGTTTATCAATAATTACCTCTAATAATATTGTCAACTACACCTTCACAAGAACACAGTTGTATGAAATATAATGTATTACCTTTTTTCAAATCATGAGAACAGTGAATGCAACTAATGAATTGTGAAAAATATTATTTAAAAAATCGATTCAGATGCATTTTGAATCAGTTTGAGAATTGTGCAATGAAGTATCACATTATCTCACTGAATCGATTTTTTTCTTACACCCCTAGTGGATAATAAGTACTATTTGATTAATTACCATTGAAAATGTATCATTTTGATGCTTAACTTGCACCGATAAATAGATATTGGTTTATGTTTTATAAGCATCTTACGGTTCCCCTTCTAAGGCTCGCCGCGGCTCTTATATTTATATTTATTATAGTTTGCGACCACTGAAATGGGCAGCTCTCTGGCATTTCCATTTTGTAACTTTATTTATTTTTTAACTTTATTTCATAAAGGTAGCTCATTAGAGAAAAAAGGTTAGAGACCCCTGCCTTAAAGTATCTAGACACACCAAACTTTACAGTCTTGTACTTAACAAGATTTTGACAAAACATATAAAAGTTTGTTATATCTAATTCTAAACCTGATTTATTAAAGTTTTAACTCCAAAAAATGAAGTGAAATTGCAATTTTTAGGCAAATTTTCAGTCAGATCTATTTCACTCAAATACAACATTTTAAATCCCATAAAGGTGAATACAAAGAAGGGGTTTCACACATTGTTTTCTGTAGCAGGTATGATAGACAGGGCGTGTGCGACGCTCGTCAAACTCATAAATAGAATAACTCCCGCCCTGAGCTTTATTTACAGTGGAGCAACATTTGGGCAATTAGGTTTCCATCAGGCAAACCTTCCATAAACATAAGATATGATGTAAACATGTTCAAATCAAATATAACTTTTCCTGATAACAATTGTAATGCTGATTTATTGTGAGTTGCAAAAACATTAAACATGATTTCCAAGCTGTTTATGTTAGAATTTGGTATTTTGGTTTTCAAGATGATGATCCATTCAGAAAGCAGGATGAGGCTCACATGAGTCTCTCATTTGGGTGCCAGTTTCAGCTGGTTTAAACTAAAAACAGCTAGTGCGGCCTCTGCAGCTCAGGGAGGGAATTCTGGAGGTTCTGAGCTTTCACATGAGCCCTGTTCATATAATAATAATAATAGTAAATGAGAATAAGAAAAATGTGAAAGGTAAGGTAAAGGAGCGTTGTGTAACTCTTTTGGTTGGTGGCCCATTATGTGCTTGTTTCTATGGAGATGGCATTGCTATGCCTGGAATGTTCCACAGTGTGACATTAAACAGCTCTGCCTTAGATTTATTCAATTACAGGTGCTTTTATAGCTCAAAAATACAAATGTCAAATCCAAATCCGCTAAGATAATCAGGCTTGGGATGTGTTGTGCTTCACTGTTTGGTTGCCTGGTTACAAGTAAAAACAGTACGTTCTTTAAAGGTGCACTGTGTAACTACTTTCTTGGGGGTCCATCTTCTTCTTGTGTCTATGGATATATCATTCCTCTGTCTGGAATGTTCCACAGTATGACATTAAACAGCTCTACCTTAATTTATTCAATTAGAAGTGGTTTTATAGCTCAAAAATAGTATTCTGACTGACTGTGGCAAAGGAGAAATTCAATTTAACAACTGGACACATGTTTATTTTGGTCAAGAGCTTTGGTTTCGCAGCTTATCCAAACTGCTTATTCTGTTCTGGTCAGGTTGTTTGGATGAGCTGGAATTGAATTTCTCCTTTGCCATAGATTCTACCGGGATGACTGAGGAATACAACACACAAGTTTTCTGACTGTGAGCAGGGTCGCTTCTCCACAGATTTGACCTATAACTTATAGGGCTTTTCGACTACACTACCGACACAGCACAACACAGCACGGTGAAGCTTTTCCATGCAGTCGTTACCACCTGGAAGTGGGTGGAGTAGCGGGGTCGACACTGTGTCATTTTTAGGCGACATTATTTGTGTCACACCGCGGTCAGTACAGTAAACACAAAGGAGGCCTCCATCTTGTTTCTCCTCTGTTGACGTGTTCGCTGTTGTTGTGTTGTTGGTGTGTTTTTATTTAAAGATCCTCGAGCTTCATCACGCGTATGACGACATTTCCTCTGACCAATCAGTGGACAGCAGTCTGTCCACGTCATGTTGTCGTATCGGCTCAGCACGGTTAGAACCTCCGAAACAGGTACGGAAAATCGTAACGGCTCCAGGTCCAACCCCCAGTCGAAAAGCAAACAATAGAATAGAAGGCCTTTTACTGTCACTATACATATGTACAATTCACACTATACACATACGAGATTAAAAGCAACTCACCCTCCAATACAGACATATACATATACAGACATATACGTGGTACATTTACACACAGTATACAATAGAATAAATAAGTCAGCTGAGACACCCAAGACTACACCACTCAGTCGAGCAGGATATTGCACTGCTTTAAATATTGCACTCAATCAATGATTGCACGGCATCAATACTGCTATAAAATGCCGGTGGAAAAGACCTATTAGAAAGTCAGACAGATTTAATACCACACTGTGAAACATTCCAGACAAAGCAATAACATCTCCATGAAGAAAAGCATTTGACGGACCCTCCACCAGAAAAGTGACACGGTGCATCTTTAAGACACTAGTATCTTTAAAAGTGCAGGCTACATGCAGTTCCTTTAACATAGTAAAATATTCAATTGTCCACCCCTCAGTGAATACACCTGCTTATCTTGTTAATCCTTTCATCTTCCTCTGTCTGGTGACATGTTTTGCGTGGACTACCGTTTGTGTGCGCGGATATTGGCCAGAGAAGAAGAGCGTTTCCGTGGCCTCTCGCAGACGTTGGGAGAGTGTAATGGTCCATGTCTCCTGTCTCTCCACAATGTGTCCCAGGGCTCAAGCTGCAGAACATCTCTCCTCCGTCCACGTCAGGGCTGGACACCGTCTGCACACAAGACACATGCGTTTGTCCAAGAAAGGCGTGGGAAAGATGTCCAACACAAGACATGCATGACACAGGGTTATAGCTCTGTGGTGAGTGCACTTAAAGGATCAATTTAATGCAAACGGTTTTGGCGCAGTAAACGGCGTGGTTCCATCATATAAAATATCCTCGGAGTGATTCTGCATATTCAGCGCGTCTTCTTCTCTCAGAGCTGAAAATGTTCCGTTCTGACCTCGTGTCATCATCTGGGAAATGCTCTTTTGTGTTTTGAGTTTTGAGGCATTAATTCATTGAACGATTTTAAATTCAGAGATAATTTGAAACTTGCACTTGTTTTAATAAATTTATTGTAATTTTTATGTCATTTTAATTTTGTTTTAAATGTGTTTTTCGAGGAAACCCTGGCCAAGAGGCAGTAAAAAGAGGTTTTTAATCTCAGTGGAACTTCCCTGGAAAAATAAAGGTTAAGTAAATAAATAAAAAAATTTAAGCAAAAATCTTGGTGCCATGTGTAACTCTTTCGTTTGGGGGTCTCTCGCCTGCTTGTTTCCATGGAGATCTCATTGCTCTGCTGGGAATGTTCCACGGTATGACTTTAAACAGCTCTACCTTACATTTATTCACGTATAGCTGTTTTTTAAGCTCAAGAATACCTAGAAAAACAGACATTATGAGTGTCAGGGGGGTCGCCTCTCCGCAGATCTGACCTGTAACTGGGTCTGGTTTGGTCTCCATGAAGATAGAAAGGTCTTCTTCTCAAAGAGTTAAAAATGTTCCATTATAACCTCATGTCATCATCTGGAAAATGCTCTTTTGTGTTTTGAGTTCTTACATTTCCCCCATTACGGCGTTTAAGTAAAAAATTATAAGTCTGTCTTTAAAAGTGCACTCTGTAACTTTTTGGTTGGGTCTCTCATCTATTTGTTTCCATGGAGATGTCATTGCTCTGCTTGGAATGTTCCATGGTATGACTTTAAACAGCTCTGCCTTACATTTTTTTCGGCTGTTTTTAAGCTCAAAAATACCTAGAAAAACAGACATTCTGACTTTGAGTGGGGTCGCCTTTCCACAGATCTGACCTGTAACTTGGTCTGGTTTGGTCTCCGTGAAGATAGAAACATTCCAGACAAAGCAATAGCATCTCCATGGAGAAAAGCATTGACTGATTGATTGATTTGTTTTTTGTTTCAAGTTTGGGCCAAGAGAGAAACAATAATCATCTTCCTTTTTTTTTTTTTTTTTTTTTGGATTGTCCGGTACTTTTTTTTTAACATTATTTATTTTATTTGTACACTTTTTTATTTATTTATTATTTTTATTATTTTATATGTATATATTTTTGTCACTCACCTTTGTCCCTTATACCAAGAATCCAAAAAGTCTTTATCATTTCTTTTGAAGCCGTGAATATTTGGCCACTTCTCCAGGTTTTTTCTCGGCCCTCCACCCAAAAAGTTACACCATGCACCTTTTTAAGTATTTTCACATTGCCGCGGGTTAGGTCGACGTAAAAGAGCTTTGGCATTGAACCGTGGTGGTGTCAGAGCGGATCCTGTGAAAGAAAAGACCACCGTGTGCAGCATTAGTGAAGTCCACATTCATCTATTCAAACTTCCCTGTCCAGCCAAAACCACACGCTTTGACAAAACTTTACAAAGATAGATGGGTCTGGAATCGTATCCCGTCTTCCCGATTTCAGAAGGCGTGATTTACAGGCGGATTAACCAGTCAGAGAGAAACGAGGTCCATTTGTGTCAAAACAAATGGCAGTTTAGGAGTAAAAAAAGAAATAACACAGTATTAATGACGTTGTATTGGGCAGATGGGGACCTTATCCATAAATGAACAAAAAAAAAAGAACACCAAACTGTAAAAAGTAAAAGAAGTGCTATATTTTCTCCTGAATGATGTGAGAATTTTCGAGATGTCTTCTGCGTTTGAGAAACACGTGATATAAATTAGTGGTTGTGGTTGGACCGTTCCAAGTTTGGACGGAGGTTTGTCACAGTCGGTTGTCAAGTTTCAGACACTTCAGGATTGAAACAGACAGCAGAAGGGACTGTGTGTCAGGCAACCGAGAAACATACAGTAAATGCTTTTAGAATGTTTATTAGAAGAATAAACAACCACTCTTGGTTTTGGAATTTGGAAATGTTTAGTACTGGAGTAAATTAACAAATGCTTTTTGTGCTATGCTATATATAGCGCAAAATGAACTTCTGTGAGCTTTCAGCCATGTTATAGTGTTGCTATCTTCTCAAAAACTCACCCGGAGTTGTGTTTTGTTTCATTCATACGTTCACACACACAATTTACTATTAGTCATAACACAGCAAAAAGTGGAGTGTTAAATTTGACTCTCACAGAATCAATTTGAACATTTTCTCAGGGTTTATATGAGTCCAATCTGTTCTAGAGGAAATGTTCATTAAGTAACACTGGACCAAAGTTCCTGTTTACCCTGAAATCAAGAGTTATATTAACAGAGAAACGAAACACTGCACAAATAAAAATAGGAATAAACAGTTTAAAATCATATCAAATATAAAAACAGGCCCCAAGCCCTGCCCCATTTTCTAAAGTGCTTCCCAAGTCAGTGTTATTCTGTAAGGTGCATAAGTGTCAGGGTTTGGAGAGTAAACGGATAACACTTTGTAGGGTTATCCTAAACACTTAGAGGTGTTTTATTTTTACACTTTAACGTTAATTTAAGATTAAATTATGTACAAAACTGGTTCAAATGGGTCTTCTCTCGCGGGAGTTTGAAGTGGTGGGTGGGAGGAGCCAAATTAACACTCGGGGAAGTTGAATTAACACTAGTGGAAGTCAAATGAACACAAGGGGAAGTTTAATTAATACTGGGGAAGTTGAATTAACACTGGGAGAAGTTGAATTAACACTAAATGAAGTTGAATTAACACTAAGGGAAGTTGAATGAACACTAGAGGAAGTTCAATTAACACTAGGGGAAGTTGAATTAACACTAAGGGAAGTTGAATTAACACTAAATGAAGTTGAATTAACACTAAGGGAAGTTGAATGAACACTAGAGGAAGTTCAATTAACACTAGGGGAAGTTGAATTAACACTAGGGGAAGTTGAATGAACACTAAGGGAAGTTGAATTAACACTAGGGGAAGTTGAATTAACACTAGGAGAAGTTGAATTAACACTAGGGGAAGTTGAATGAACACTAGGGGAAGTTGAATTAACACTAGGAGAAGTTGAATTAACACTAGGGGAAGTTGAATGAACACTAGGGGAAGTTGAATGAACACTTCCTTTATCACAAGATGCAACAGAGTTTTTTTCAGTTTGTGAGAAGAACACAGTCTAAATCTGCAGGGTTTGTATGTTAAACATGTGTGAATGAAGCAAAACACAACTCCAGGTCTGTTTGTGATGAGGGAACACCTTGTAACATACAGTACAGCAGATTAAAAAATAGCGTAATATCTGCACTTTATATTACTCAGGCCCTCTAAGTGTAAAAATAAAGTGCCTGTTACTTTTCTTCCATCACCTAAAGACCACACCAGCTCCCAGCCTTTAAATTGACTTCTTAAATACTGCTGCCCATATCTTTTACTGGCACCTTTTCACCTGCCCGGTCCCGCACGTCGTTTTTGGTCCAGAACTACCGCTGCTACTCCTCGTGTTGGGGTAATGATCTCTGACGCAAGTGTGTTGTGTACAGAGGTGTGAGCGTTCATTTGTTTTCGCAGTTCATGATGCAAGCGCTTTCTTTTATATTTCTAAGGTGAGAGAAACGGCGTCAAATCCAAATCCGCTAATATCGTCAGGTTTTGGATGTGTTGTGCATCACTGTTGCCTGGTTATGAATAAAAACAGTATGTTCGTTAAAGATGCACTGCGTAACTTCTTTCCTGGAGGTCCGTCGCCTTCTTGTTTCTATGGATACATCATTGCTCTGCTTGGAATGATCCGCAGTATGGCATTAAACAGCTCTATATTACATTTATTCAATTACAGGTGGTTTTATACCTCCAAAATACTTAGAAAAATGTGCATTATGGCTGTGAGCGGGGTCGCCTCTCCACAGATCTGACCTATAACTTAGTCTGGTTCAGTCTCCATGAATACAAAAAGGTTTAATGCCATATTTGTGTATCCGTTTCTATTTTAAAAATGCATAAAGTAAATAACATTTTGTAGAGGAAATAAAACTTGGGGTGATGGGTTAAGAGTGTGGTGAGGAGCTTGGAGTAGAGTCGCTGCTCCTCCAAATCACGTGAATCTATTTGATTTGGTTAGGAGTAGGAAGTGGAAGTTCAAGTAATCTCAAGTAAAAAAAATGTAAATGTAAATATACTTTTTTAAGAAACGGCCTTTAAGTAAGTGAAAAAGTAAGATTTGGTGAATAATGAGGTTTGTCCAAATGGATTTTTTTCCTTTTTTCCCAGACCACTTTAGTTCGTTTTCATGCTTGACATCTTCGAACACTATAAATCTTCCTCAGAGTGGTCACACCATAATATTGAGACATTTTATTTACAGGGCGCTTTTCAAGACACTTTACAAAATAAATATTTAAACAGTCAAAAGAGCAAAAGATAAAAACAATGAATCATATCGAGAAAAGATGAAGAAACAGATGGGCCTTTGAGATTTTTCTTGAAGGTTGTTGTTTAGCTCGCCATCTGGTGGTTTGTTGACTTGAGATTTGTCATAGTCCTTTGAAAGTGGATTCCATCAATAAAAAAACATTGACCTTGGTTTCCACGGGGTAAAGCTACACTCTGGTAGACATGTACGGGGGTGCTTAAAAGGCGGGGGTGAAATACGTAGATTTAGAGAGTTCAAGTACTTTGTTTGAAGTTTGCCGACAGACCACAGCCACAGCGGAGACAGAGGGGAAGTAAACTGCGTGAACGTAAAGGAATGGAGAAAGTTCGCGGCAGCTGAACAGGAAGTGGACACGTCAGAATAAAAGTCTCTGTATTAAATGTGGGTTACAAGTAGGTCTAAGAGGTAGGAAGTCGCCTGGTTGTGGAGAGCTTTGAAGGCGATGAAGAGTGATTCAGCGGTCGCTGTGATGTGCCTGGTCAGCTGATTTACCGACGTACATGGGTTTTGGCGCTGCCTTCCTACTTCTTCAGACCAGTTCTGATCGACAAAGTCAGACATCATGTTTGGTCAAAAAAAAGAGTTCATGTCATTTTGGGGGGATTTGAGACCTCCTTTATCATGTGAATAAATATTGTGAAAAATATTGAGCTCAAAATTTACCTTTGACCCTTATTTGGTAGGTACTGCACTCTGTCTTTGTATCATGTACCAAAAATAAGAAGTTGTGTAAAGGCAAAAGGCAGTACCTGTGTATATTTCATTTGTGATTTAGTTCATAAACATACTTTATTTTTAAATCCAACCACTCGCCTCCTTCTTTTTGTTGCGGCCTTAGCACAAGGTCTGAACACATTCAATAAATATACCTTTGCACTCAGTTATACTTAAATTATCTTTAATGTGAAAGTATTTCATGTATTTATTCATACTGCATGTACTATACTGCATAGTCACTTGTGTATTAAAACGCCCTCGCCTCCTCTCCAGTGAATCACAGCTCACTTCTACCACACCTCAATTTCCCAGAAGCCTATTTGTAGCAGCCTATCCCGGCAACCCAGTTTGTCCCGAATAACTCGACCTCACCCTCCCAACCCATATCTGTTCGTCTTCCAGACATAAGACGCCTACGAGGGGGTCCCGTTCCTGCTGGGCCATGTGAAGATTGAGACCGAACCTCCACCCTGAGTCTCAATCCAGCCGACACTCTTTTCGCTTTGCACGTGTCTTGTTGGTCTGGTCCTTGTTAGTGAAATTATCTTTAATGTGAAAGTATTTATTCAGACGGTACATACTATACTACAAAGTAACATGTCTATTTAACTGTGTAAGTGTTGCCGCACTTTCCCGATCAGCACTAAATAGGAAATCCAAAGGCCTTCTGTATCATTTAAAACAAATTCCATAATGTCTAGACCTTGGTTAGATGTTTTTATAATGGATGTAAATGTGGGGAAAATCAAGCAAATAATAATCATGTCAGTTACTGCCTTTTGCCTTTGCACGACTCCTTATTTTTGGCACATGATACAAACGCAGAGCACAGGAACTACCAAATCAGGGTCAAAGATCAATTTTGAGCTCAATATTTTTCGCATACAAATATTTCTTCATTATAGCAAATTGTTGTCAAATTTTGGGAGCCCTGTCTATTATACTTTTGACTGGACAAAACAGAATTTTTTAAGTAATTTAAGTCAGTTATGGTCTTTTGCCTTTGTAGGGCAGAATACCCCAGGTGTGTAAGAGTAAAAAAGGCCCCTTCGTCCTGGTTTATGATCCTGTGGTCACGCAAACATCACGTCATCACCCTGAGGAAGACTGTGAGTGCTCCGAGCCAACCATTAGGTATGAAGGAAGAATGTTTTCAGAATAAATTACGCAAACCTCACTGGACCACTTTGGTGTTTCTTTCATCTTTCAAAAGAATATTCATTTCTGTCAGCCGGACAACGTTTTTGAAGTGGACACGTTTTGCCACTCGTCCAAGCGGCTTCTTCAGCTCCGCCAGGAAACTGTCACTGTCTGAACGTTGAGGAGCGAACTACACTGAAACTACCAGTGACCCACCAGTATCCTGTCAGAGGTGAAGAAGCCCTTTGGATGAGTGAGACGGTGTAATCCCTCGTTCGTTCAGGCGTCGAGAAGTGGGCATCAGGACACGTTTTTTACAGAAACATCTTAATTACAAAAACAGTGTCCAGCTGACCACCACTGAAACCTTCTCTACTTTTGGATGAGCGGCAAAACGTATTCACTCCAACACCTTTCTCCAGTTGGCAGAATGAAATATTCTTTTGAAATTGAACCTACCTGGACAACGGAGGGATTACACAGACATTTCTTTCAATGTGTTTTATTTTTATTAAAGGTTCTATATTACACAAAATTGACTGTTGTGAGGTTTAAGAAACGTTTTAATGCCTGGTGTTGTGTTTTGTTTCATTCACACATGTTTAAGTAACACTTTTATTAATCTGTGTACTTTTCCAAAGCTCAGAATGTTGTGTTCCATTTTCTGATCTCTTGAGACTCTAGTTTTCAAGTTAACAGCAACTACGTTTTACCTTTAGTTCAGTAGAGAATGGAAATTCCAGGGTGGAAATCAGTCATGATTCTAGTCACGGTGGAACAATGTTTTCAGTCTGAGAGGAAAAACTCAGCGTAAATATGCAGGGTTTGTGTGTTAAACATGTGTGAATGAAACCAAACACAACTCCAGCATTGCACATTTCTCTGGCAAAGATTTTAAAACTAAAGAGAAGTGTGCAAAAGTTATAGGCAGGCGTGGAAAAAATGCTGTCAACTAGGAATGTTTTCAGAAATGGAAGTGTTCATCATTTATTTCCATCAATCAGCAAAATGCAGCGAATGAACAAAAGAGAAATGTAAATCAGATCAATATTTGGTGTGAGCTTTGCCTTCAGAAGAGCATCAGTTCTTCTAGGTTTTACTTGCAGACAGTTTGTGAAGGAACTGGGCTGGTCGCTGTTCCAAACATGTAGAAGTACTAAGCCCAGATCTTGTGTGGATGGAGCTTCCTCACATCCTTCTGTCTCTTCTTCATGAATCCCAGACACACTCCATGATGTTGAGGTCAGGGCTCCAATAGATCTTCCTGTTCTTCTTTACGCTGAAGATAATTCTTAATGGCTTTTTCTTTTGTTCGCTCACTTTGCATTTTGTAAATCAATAAAAAGAAACAATCAGCATTTATATTTTTGAACATTTTACTTTATTTGAGCAGATTCAATTTAACAAGTAAAATTTTCTACCAGTGGAATAAGTGTTTGTTTCTTACTTTGATGTTATTGCTTATTTTAAGTGCAAAAGGTTGTTTTTCTTATCTTAAGTGTAGCAAGATGTACTTTTCATATTTTAAGTACAAAAATCGTATTGCACTGGCAGATCATTTTACTTCTCAAGTGAAATTTACTCAAATCAGGGTAAAGCTTTCTTAATCCAAGTTATTTTAGCTTGACTAGATTATGTTTTTTGCAATGCAGTACTGTACATCAGGTTATTGATCTTGTTTTCAGATTTATTATCAATTTACTAGTCCAGAAACTGTTTAATTCTAGTCTAGAGGTTGTTTATTTTAAGATAACTTGTCGAGTAAAATGATCTTGCTGCATGGACAGATTTTCACTACTTTTAAGTCATTTTCTGATAGATTTGTGTTTATATCTTAGATTTTGGACAAGCTTTTTGCCGTGAGGTATGTGTATGATGAGGAAGCAACATTACAACAAAGAAAATAGCAGAAAATAGCAGAAAATAGTGTAATATATGCCCTTTAAATCAACTTGCTGTGTATTACTTTTACCCCTCTAACAGAGCGGGTATATGGGGTGCAGGCTGGAGCAGGGCGACCCGGGCTGAACCTGATCCCTGTTTGCAGCGGGAACCAGTCGTGTGTGTGAAGTCTGCGATGTTATCAGAAAATGTGATCCTGCTGCACTGTGGTCTGAGCCCACCACACACACACAAACACACACAAACACACACACACTGTCAACTGTAATCCATCAAGTTTGTGTAAAAAGAGCCGAGGAAAGACTGCAGAAACAAAATAACGTTTCTGGCCTCGGTGTACAATAGGGTTAACACAAAATGCGTTGTTATTTATTCATTTATTTCAGTTTGATTGTTTTTATTAAATTTTTTGGTCAAATTCACAGGAAAATTTCATACCTCGGAGTACGTCAACGGATTTAACTAATAACAGATATCCTTACTGGAAACAACTAGGGTGTGTCCGTTTCAGTGTACTTACCTCCACTGCAAATTTCTCTGATCTGGTCAAGATTTTCGAACTTATATCCGGCTTTTCATCTTGTTTGCAGATTTATTATTGATTTACTAGTTCTGAGATGGCTTCATTCTTGTCTAGAGGTCGTTTATTTTAAGATAAATTGTCAAATAAAATGATCTTGTTGCATGGACAGTCATTTTCTGATAGATTTAAGTGTTTAGATCTTAAATTTTGCCCAAAAAAATCTACCAAAGTTGAGCTTACTTGAATTAGGAAAGTTTTATTATGATTTGAGTAACTTGACAAGGACTTTTTGTAGTTAAAATATGAAAATGCATCTTGCTAAACAATACTTTTTGCACTTAAAATAAGAAACAAGATTTAATGTTGCTTGAATTAAAACACACTTATTCCATTTTACTTGTCAAGTTGAATCTACTCAAATAAAGTAAAATGTTCTTAATTTAAGTCATTTTAATTTAGATTAGGGTTTTTAATATTGTTTTTTCCAGTATAAGTGGGGACTTGCCAGTATCCCTGTCAGAACTGAAGAATATTAACATTAACAACCACGCTGAAAATCCAGTGTGATTTTTGGAATTTTGAGAGTAGCCGAAAATTCTATTGAGGTTTTGGGCCTGTTAATCGCCAACTAGCACTAAAATCATCACAGATCCATTGATTTTGGCTGGATTTTTATCTTTTTCTGTAGAGTGAGTAACTGTTTGGTGAGAAGAATGGCATATTAGTTGACATCATAACTTGGGGGAATAGCTGATTTTTATTATTATTAGAAAAAAGTGAGAAAACACCTTTTGTTTTGCATTAAATTGAGCCAAAATCATGTAAAAAGTGTTTTAAGAATAATTTTTTCGCTCACTGTTGCCACCACATCTGTTCTTTGTATCTGGAATCCATTTTTTGACAGCTTACCCAACCGGCTGAGGATTTCATTTTTAATTTTTCAGATATTTCTATCAAAAAATGAAGGGTACATACACTAAAACGGCCACAATTTTTTTTCGTGATACTTCCGGCAGAGCAGACCCTCCAATTATCGGTCCTTGGAGTCAAAGTTAACAAAAAAAAACATAAAATTAAAAGTATGGCGGACCATTTTTGAGACTTTGAATCTATTCTGAACAAAAACACAAACAATTTAATATCAAAAAGATGAATCCTTCCATATGATGACTCTACCATAAGAGCCTATTGTAGTCCCTTGCTTATATCAGATCCACTTGGCACGACTGACTGTAGATAACCCAGGAAATATGTCCATTAGACTCTGTAAGAGGCTTAGCTCTCTGCTCTGCTGCTCCGATTGGTCCACTGCCGCAGGATCACATGACCACTCACCTGCCAGGAAAGGCTCAGAATCGTACAGAAATCGAAATCACCTGCTTTTCTATTCATTATTGTTTTTAGTAAAAGATCCTTCGCATTGCCTGACCTGATTTTAAACATTTTTAGTGGTCCGGAGTCATCCCTCACTTACCTTATGCATTCTGAGCGTCCTAATTATTCACCGTGAGGAGTTTACAAGCTCTTTTCACAGCTCTAACAACAACTAGTACAACTGCTAATGTGAACTTTCTGACGCTCAGACAATAAAACGTTTAATAATTACTGGACTACTGATTAGTTTGACCGTATGATTTGGGAAAATGTTTGAATAGATGACAGGAAAAAATTATGTGGTAAAATGTCAAACTTAATCTATTTTTCGGACTATAAAACGCACCGGATTATAAAGCATGATATCAATGAACGGGTCTATTTTCATACATAAGGTGCACCGGACTATAAGGTCGATTTTTGAGAAAATTAAAGGATTTTATGTGCACCTTATAGTCCGAAAAATACGGTACATGGAATTCTCTGAGATAACTACATTAAAGGTGCATTCACTAGCAAGAACCACACCAACAAACAACATTGTGTGAAGAAGTTTATTAATAAGTGTATGAAGCGGGGTGGAGATGGATGGGTTGAAACTCATGGGTGGGGGCTCCGTCTCATTCGTCAATTGGCCCAACCGGAACGGGACCCCCCTCGTAGGCGTCTTATGTCTGAAACACGAACGAGGTAGGGTGGGGTTGAGTTAGCCGAGACAAACTGGGAAGATTTGAAAGTCTGCTACAAATAGGCTTCTGGAAAATTGAGGTGTGGTCAAAGTGGGCTGTGATTCGCTGATGAGGAGGAGAAGGCAGTTGAAGCGTCGTCCTGTTCCTGAATTTGTGTAATTTTTCTGGTGGAGGGTCTGTCAAATGCTTTTCTCCATGGAGACATTATTGCTTAGTCTGGAATGTTTCACATTATGGCATTAAATCTTTCTATCTCCATGGAGATCAAACCAGACCAAGTTACAAGTCAGATCTGTGGACAGGCAACCCCGCTCACAATCAGAATTCATGTTTTTTGAGGTATTTTTGAACTCTAAAACCACTTGTAATTGAATAAACGTAAGGTAGAGCTGTTTAATGTCATACTGCGGAACATTCCAGGCAGAGCAACGACATCTCCATCAAAACAAGTGTAGAGCAGTGGCTTCTCTAGCTCCAGGTATCAGTAGTTTTGACAGTTCGGTATACTTTTAAGCAACTCATGGACTATAAAAAGTGAGGGAAAATTACACTACTTCCTGCAAAACTTTTTAATACTGGAATGACAAATAAATTCTGATTCTGACGGACCCCCTTCCAGAAAAGCACCTTTAAAGAATTGTGGGGGTTGGGGCAGCTGTAGAGTTCAGCATTTATGCACTGTTGCCGTGTCCTCGGGCAAGACACGTAACATTCTAGTCACTTTATACAACTAGTTTGAAAAATGATTGCCATATTTTGTAGAACTCTAAACTAACCTTCTCTAATATGAAAACGTGGGCCCAAAACGCAGAGTACAAACATCCCACTGAAAGCAGATAGTGGAAGAGGAGGACACAGAGGAGCAGATAGAACCAAGGACTGAGAGGGCAGAGGAAGTCTTTATCTCCAGATGGCCTTGCGTAACTCTGGCTAATTTACACAGGGAGGAAGTGTGAGCATTTGTGCTGCCAACAAAGAGAAAGAAATGTACAATCAGCAATAAGGTATTTGTTACAAGTTTTATATGACATTGGGCAAAAATATAAAGATATAGAAGTGAAGAACTCAGCCTAAATATGCAAGGTTTGTGCTTTAATTTAATGAAACAAAACATAACTCCAGGTCTGTTTGTGATGAGGAAACATTATACCATAGATCAGAAAATGGCATGATATGGGCCTTTTAATCTACTCAACGAAATTCATTCCTGCTTATGTTTGTGTGTCTTGAGCAACGTTTGAACCAGTTAAGAAATCACCACAGTCATTACTAAAGAGATTAAACCAGACACAGGGGCAAAGAAAACATTTGCACTTTTTTCTCCCAAAATTGTGTAATTCTGTACTATTTTAGCTGGCGGTGTGTCACAACTTAAAATCGGCTGAAAAGACCCCCTGTGTGGAAGGAGTTGATAGTTGCATCAAGGTTATTAAGTGCAAAATTATTAAATTAAATAAACCCTGGGTGGGTGGGGAGTCCCTGCCTCAAGTGGAGGAGTTCAAGTATCTCGGTGTCTTGTTCACAGTGAGGGGAGGATGGAGCGTGAGATTGACAGGTGGATCGGTGCAGCGTCGGCAGTGATGCTGTCGCTGTATCGAAGGGTCGAAAGGCAAAGCTCTCAAATGACTTCAATCTACGTTCCTCCCCTCACCTATGGTCATGAGCTTTGGGTAATGACCGAAAGGACGAGATCACGGACACAAGCGGCTGAAATGAGCTCAGCCACATGGGAGGAGCTCGGAGTAGAGTCTTTGCTCCTCCACGTCAAGAGGAGCAGCTGAGGTGGCTCGGGCATCTGTTCTGATGCCTCCTGGACGCCTCCCTGGGAAGTGTTCCGGCATGTGAGGCTCTGGAGAAGACCCAGAACACACTGGAGGGACTATGTCTCTTGGGTGGCCTGGGAACGCCTCGGGAACGCTGCTGCCCCTGCGACCTGGCCGGAAGTGAAGAAGTGGAAGAAAAGGGATGGATGGACTAAAACAGGCATCTTAAAGCTCCTATATTATGCAAAATTGACTCTTGTGAGCTTTAAGTTTTCCCTTTTCAAACCCTGCACATTTGTATCCTCGTCTGTATTGCGTTATGTGAATTGTATGTGCAGGTTTGAAATAACTAACTACCTAACGCAGCAATTTCCTAATGTTGTGAACCTGTTCACTCATATGGCAATAAAAAAAACATTCTGATTCTGATTCTGATTCTAACTAAGTCATGTTTCAGTGTTGTTACCTCCTCCTTTATTAATATTAGTCTGTCTACATCTTCAAATGCTCAAAATGCTGTTCCACCTTGTGATGTCATGAAGTGGTAGATGGATTCTGACAGAATGTATTAGTTATAGGTGCTCTCAGTAACATTTCTGGAGAAGGATCCAGGGAGATGTTATTGCTTTGCCTGAAATGTTCCACAGTATGGCATTAAACCTATATTTCCTGCATTCAACCAAATCCAAGTGTCATTCATGCTGAGTGGAGCTGCCTCTCCATAGATGTGACCTGTCACTTGACATGGGCGCTTCTCTTTGTGGAGACAGGCGTGTTTTATGCTTGTTTATGGGACAATCCAGGCAAAGCAATAACATCTCCATGGAAACAAGAATGGATCACACCCTTCAGCAGAAAAAATTACATATTGCAGCTTTAAAAAAAATCAATTGTGAGGATGAAAACAGATTTATGGTGTCTTTTTAGAATGTTTTGTTCAATTCTGCACTAATTTGAAGCTACTATGCCGCTCTTCGGTCCTATATACATGCTACAAATTACAAGTTCTTACCACAAGTTTCCTGTAAGCCCTTTAATACAACACAGAACATACCAGCACCGTAAATAACACGCTCAAAACATCGCCTTATTTAGCTTATTTCATAACACACTGGAAAATATAGCCGTTTCTCACCATTAGCACAGGCTTGTCGATTGCAGAATGATTACTTCCACGTCATCGCCGCCGGAAACTTGATGCAGTCCTCTGAGAAACTGGCGCGAGGAGCCTGGGGTTAACCACTAACAACCACAGGCTTTCCAAGGGCCACCGCGGCTAGCTCTCACCCACCAGCACTGCACCAGGCCGGACACACGGAGCCAGGACATGGACCGCGGATGGCCCCGAACACACGGAGCCAGGAGATGGGGATGTTAGTGGGTAGTGAACAGGGTTTTTGGAGAAGCATCTTGTAAATGTTAAAGAAATGTATTTAAGTTTGCAATATATAATGTGCAGTTTTCTGGTTTTGTGCTTATCTCTATGGTGACGCGACTTGCCTATACTACAAAAAATCTTGGACAAAATTTAAGATGTAAGCACTTAAATCTATCAGAAAATTACTTAAAAGTAGTGAAATGATCATGCAGCAAGATCATTTTACTGGACAAGTTACCTTAAAATAAACAACCTCTAGACTAGAATGAAGCAGCATCAGAACTAAGTAGATAAAAAATCTGAAAATGCAATGAATAACCTGATAAAAGTTTGAAAATCTTGGCCAGATTACACATTTCCAGCATAGAATGTTACACAGCATTGACATGTTGGTGGAGGGTAAGTTTTTTGTAAATATATTCAAAAGAATTGAATTGTAAAGGAAATGCATTTAAGTTATTAAATAAATACAGTACATGTGCACTATTTATCTGAGCTATATAGGCTTATAGTAAGTTGCCTACTTCTAAGTCTCTATAGAGAAGTTATCTGCGTGGAATGTTCTTGTCTGACCAGCCAGCCCCTCGTACAGTCTGTTCGAATGCAGTGGGAACATAGAACTATAATAAAATCTGCAGGTGAACCCAAGATGACGTTGTGTTGTTTCTCTGTTCTTTGGTGTATGGGCCCAAAAATAATTTTCTCTTCTGCATTTACTTCCTTAATATGGACGAGCTCCTCCCCCCCGTGTGATGTCTGTAATGTGCACGTCGTGGAGCGTTTGGACCAATCAGAGCGAGAGCTGCAAGAGCAAGTTCAGAGCGGGGCAAGGTTAAGTCTTACAAAGATCACTTTTCGGCGCTTTGAGGATTTTTTATTTTTTTTATTTTTTTTAAGTTTATGTTGTGAAAATAGAAAAGAATTGTTACAAAATCCGACCTTTGTGAAAGCTGTGGATGCACTGTCAGCCGAACACGGGCAGTTAGAATTCCCAAAAGACGCACTGTGCTTCTACAAGAGAATTCTTTCTGGGCCCCAGCTCCTGAGAGCTGCAGTACCTGGAGCGGCCACTAGAGGGGGAATAACCATAGAACTATAATAAAATCTGGAAGATGGAGCTGTATTTTTTTCAATGGTCTGTCCTCGCATGACTTCAAAAATGTTTACTTCTGCAGCCCAATATGTGACATCAGAAACGCAGTTTTGACCTATCAGAGCGCAAGCTGCTAGAGCGGAACTAGCATGGGCTCAGAGTGGGGCTAGGCTAACTCTTACAAAGCTGATTTTAGGCGCTTTGATTATTTAAATTTTAAATTAAGTTCATATTGTAAAAATGCAGTAGAATCCCTACAAAAATGCAGAAGAATCCCTACAAAAATGCAGAAGAATCCCTACAAAATCATTGTTGTTGCATTGTGCTTCTATGGGAAATTTTTTCCTGGGCTGCGGGTATAGAACTACATGGCTGCAGGCTACAGTACCTCACTCAGCCACACATCATCTGCGGTCACGGATAGTGGGGGCGGGCCTTATTCAGCTCTTATTATACATCCATGGGAATACCTGGTCCAGTTTTTATTATAGATACATGAGTGGGAACCATATCCTATGTCCCTGATTTCCAAAGGCGTGATTGACAGGAAGATTAACCAATCAGAGAGACACATGGTCTGTTCATGTCAAAACAAACACAGCAGCGCAGCAAACAGCACAAATTTCTCAGGTAAAACAAGTTATATTTCCTTCTGTGTGATATGAGAATTTACATGTAGCTATGATCGGACCTTCATGAGTTAGAATGTTTTGTTTGATGCACTTTATGGACTGATTCTAGACCAGGAGTGCCCAAAGTATGCGGCCCTCAAGACATCCTCTACCATATAACTTAAAAACTTAACATTTGGATGTGAGACAGACGTGATATTAAATTCTTATTCAGTTCTTAGACTTAGAACACTTTAAAATCTCAGACAAAAGCTAATATTTCAGTCTATAGCCCTGTGTGCCTGAGTTTCAAAAAAGTGTCGCTCTGTGAAAAAAGTTTGGACAGCCTTGCTCTGAAATCTTCCACGTTCGTACAAAAAGCAGGAGTGACTGGCTGCTCTGTGACGTGTGCGTGCAAGTGCGAACGTGGCAGAGATTTACAAAAACACACTTGGAAATCTCCCAAGAGAAAATTGCTGTCCGCCTACCTGTCTTTGTGTCTCCGTTTGACAAAGCTGGGAATGAGAGGAGGGAGAAACATTCGGAGGGTTCTGTTCAGTTTCATCAGGAGCAGTCCAGTGTGTGCGCTCTGACAGGGCTGTGTGGGTGACTGCCGCTCCACAATCAGAGAAAAAACACATAGTAGCTTTTGTTTAGGCACCACGGCCAGCACACAAGCTCCACTCGGGGTAATTTTTGAGCGAGTCTGGCACCTCGTCTGTCAGAGGAAATCACTAGAAAATGCACTGCAGCACTTTTGCTAACCGCAGTTTGTCAGAGATTTTTGATTTGGGTTTTTTATACTTTTTTTATTCAGAAGAAAAGTTTGGAAATTTAGGTTATTGAGGTGACATAACGTTACATTACATTTATACATGTTGGCATCTCAGTTAATTTGCATTTTAATTGACTCCAAAAAGTTATGTCTGTCTCAGGTGTTGACATATTATCTATGTATTAATGCAAGAAACGTTTGTCTGTGCATGTTTGTCTTGAATCACTCATCTGACTGATCTCAAATTTGAAGGGTGTCATCAGGTGTGTGCAGTGCCAAGTTTCATGTTGTTAGGGCAAAAAATGTCAAATACATCGGTCAAAAACAACTTTTTTTTGCTCAGATCTGCGGGCTCTACCCTAGTCTATATACTGTAAAATACCAAATAAGAGCTGGGTTCCAATTCACCCCTTTAAACGGCGGGTGCAGGTGTAAATTTTTGATAAATAAGGTTCCAAATAAACCCAGAGTCTATGATGTTTTTTTGTTTTTTTTCCGAGAGTCGTGCGCGGTGGGTTCCAGAGTTATGCACGATGGGTCCCAGAGGTCCCAGAGTTGCACACGATGGGTCCCAGAGATCCCAGAGTCATGCACGATGGGTCCCAGAGGTCCCAGAGTTGCACACGATGGGTCCCAGAGGTCCCAGAGTCGTGCACGATGGGTCCCAGAGGTCCCAGAGTCATGCACGATGGGTCCCAGAGGTCCCAGAGTCGTGCACGATGGGTCCCAGAGGTCCCAGAGTCGTGCACAATGGGTCCCAATGGCGTGAAAGGCGGGTCTCGGAGGCGTGCACACCGGGTCCTAGAGGTGGGTCCTAGCGGCGGGTCCTAGCGGCGGGTCCTAGAGTCCGAGAGGTCGAAGGGGGGTGCGTTGCAGGTCCAAGGCGCGCAGCTTAGAGGGAACATACCGGTAGATCACACTGGTTAAAAGAATTTGAGTACCATATTTCCATATTAATTGCCAGCCACAAATTGTTGCCTGGTCTCAAATAAACGCCTGATCTGTTAAGTGATTGAAACAAATGAACGCCCAAGCTATTATTTGGTAGTTTATGGTAATCTCAATATGACCAAAACAGTTTTTCCATTTTTTGTTACTTTCACTTTCTCATTTTCCATAAAAAAAATATCCATGCAGTGAACATATTGCT
Source organism: Odontamblyopus lacepedii (assembly GCA_034769755.1). Classification (NCBI taxonomy): domain Eukaryota; kingdom Metazoa; phylum Chordata; class Actinopteri; order Gobiiformes; family Gobiidae; genus Odontamblyopus; species Odontamblyopus lacepedii. The sequence continues at coordinate 11,224,794 of CM068360.1, forward strand.
TTAAAAGTGCACTATATGTAACTTTTCTGGTGCAAGGTTTGCAGCCATGAAGATGTTACTATGTTGCCTGGAAAATTCCAGAGTATGGCATTAAAGCTATCTATCATTGCATTTATTCAATTACAGGCGTTTTTATTGCATTTTTATTACCACAAAAAACATGCAATCTTAGACATCACCTGTTTGTCTTTATGGACATAGAAACATTCAATGCCATAATGTGGAACTTTTCAGTCAACTTGTAATAAGAGTCTATGCAACCAACAATTTAGATTTTAAATTCATCAGAGTAACTTTTTTGGTTTGTTTATTTTTTTCTGTTGAAATCAGGTGCAATGTGCAACTTTTCTGGTGAAGTTTAAGGCAAGGCGAGTTTATTTGTATAACACAATTTGTACACAAAGTAATTCAAAGTGCTTTACGGAATAAGAAATACATTCAAATCACAATTTAAACAAACCAAAACATAAATGATCATCATAAAATTAAAAGTCACCAACTTCTTTCCATGGAGATTTTTCCTGGAACATTCCTCAGTCTTACATTACACGGATTTATTCCTATGAAGACAGCAAGCGACACTATAGGGCCAAGTTACATGTCAGATCTGTGGAGAAGCGAGCCCACTCACAGTAAGAATGTCAATAAAAACATATTATTTAGTAAACGCAAGACGGATCTGTTTAATCTCAAACCGAGACATTCCAGACAAAATAACAACGCCTCCACGGAGACAAACAGATAACGGATCCTTCACCAGAAAAGTTACACAACGCAGCTTTAATGAGTAATAGTTGGATCATTTTTGTGGCTTTTAGATTTGAATAAATAATCTGGTGACACGTTTATTGTTCTTTTTTTTCCCATTTTTCCATTTTGCTTTGTGTTTTTTTCCTCCTAAAATCAGTGGCACTTGATGATAAATAATTGAATCGTTTTGTGCCCTTTAAAAACAGGCGACTTCCAAATGGCCACTTAAAACTCCGCACAATGTACTGTACTATTTCTGTAGTACACACCTTTAAAGACCTGCCTCATTTCCTTGCGCTTGTTACATATCGTGTTGTCATATTTAAAGGTCCTCTTTGTTTTTCAGACTTTTGGACTTGGACGGCCATTTGCGGTGATTTAAGCACTTCTACTCGCTGACCTTTTGAGGTTTGATGACCAATCCAGAATATAAGCTACTTTTCTATGACGCTATAATGCTGAATCTAACTCGAACGCATTAAAAGAACCACGTAAAATAATGATCCAGGTGTGTGTTTTTCTGTCTGCACGGCCTGGATGTCTGTCAGACGTACCGGGCCCGTGCCAGGTCTCCGGGCCCGAAAAAGGGGCAGCGGGAGCGGGGGACTTTCCCTGAAACACTAGCCTCTCCGGAGAGTGTAGATTGGCAGCGGGACGGCTATCTGTCTGCCTGTCGCGGCCTGAAAGCAGCTCGCTCCAACAGGTCGAACGGCTCAAGGTGACGTGTCATCAGCGAAGTACTTTTACTAGTTAGTACTTGGTTTGGAGGGATAGTACCTGTGGTGAATATTCATAGTTTTACATCAATTAAAGGGCCCATATTGGGTTTAGTTTCATTTATACATGTTTAATACACAAACTCTGCATATTTAAGCTTCTCGCAACCAGAAAATACTCCATTCCACCTTGTAATGAAGTGCTCCACTGTGTTTTTAAACTGTATACACCTTCAATAGAATCATTTAGATAATTTCAGCCCTGGAATGAGCTCTATTCACGCTTACGTCATAAAAATGTGCGATGACAACTTCCGGTGGGCTTCGTTCGCTGTAGTAATTGTGACAAAATCTGGGGAAAATGAGAAAATGTCCCAGTTTTCTTCATCTCCATGTCATTGTAGCGTTCCGTTATCTTCAGCGAATCAACAATTCCAACCGTACCTCAGTTTTTATTATTTCAACACTGACGCACAACTCCGATCGCACTGGGCGCATGCGATTAGCGAAGGCGCCGAATTCAAGATGATTCCAAACAGCACATACGTCTGCAGTCTTCATTTTACCAACGATCACATTTACTTCAGTGGGTTTGATCACAGTCGGTCCAGTCCAGTGTCAGGAACTACACCAAGGTTAGTCCTATGTTCCCTCAGTCCTATGTTCCCTCAGCTCTTTGTTACAAATTGCCTGTTCCTACCACGTAAAAGGTTGAAAGGTACTAGAGGCCTTTCCAGTTTTAAGTTAACTGAATAAATAGTGAAACATTTTACTTATTTATATTGTTTGAAAGTGTACTGTTCAGTAAAGAATTCTAGAAAGGTAATTATGCGCTGTCTCTAAATTGCACTGACTCATGGAGGTGAGTTTAAGGTCTGTGTAAGGGTTTGTCACTCAACCCTATGCTGGAGTAGCGACGTTGGCAGAGGTCAGCCATATGTTCGCAGATTTAGTGAAAAGCTACATTCCATCTGTAGTCAACTGGTACTGGATAATAGGTTGAATGGAATTGACGACCAAATTGTTAGAAATGAGGATAAAATCTGATGCAAACTGATGAAAGGAAGGGAACATAGGGTCAAATTTTGGAAAGAAAAATAAAAAACTTAGAATTGTGGGAACATAGGGCTGAGGGAACATAGGCACGCTCCAAATACATCGGAAGTTGTTATCACTTTTCCAAACTTCTTCATGGTTTGTGACGTAAGTGTATTGCCGATGTCTACTGAACTAAAGGTATAAGGTAGCTGTTAGCTTGAAAACTGCAACTTTGTGACATCACAAGGTGGAACAGAGCATTTTGGGCTTTGGAGATGTAAACAGACTAATAATGCAGGATTACTCAAACATGTGTGACTGAAACAAAACACAATTAGAGGGATGTTTCTGGAGAGGTAACAACATTCTAACATGGCGTAAAGCTCATAAGAGTAGTTTTTTTTTACAATATAGGAGCTTTGAGAAATAATACAGAATGTGCTGAGTTGTAAAGCAGAATACCTGTATCTAAGGGTGCGCTCACACTCGCCCAGTCAAACTATGCTTAAGCACGGAAAGCCCCTTAAGCTTTGGTATGTTTGTCCAGTAAGACATGCTTTTGGGGTTTCTCACGTTCACGCAAACGCACGAGATGTGAATATATTCTGCTCCAAAACACACAGCAAAACCACGGTTATCTTAAGAATGGACGGAGGAAGTAGTTTTACCTCACGTCTCCTGTTTCCCTCTCAGGTTATTTTCTCCACTTAAGCGTTAGCACTTCAGTATGACATGTAAATAAACAATCCTCCACAATCACGCCTGAGCACAGTTCAATAAGCCTACTGTAAGTGCACCCTATGTCGTCAGCTCCAAAAATTACATCCAAAATAAATGGACAGAATTGCAGTGTGGATCTTTTTCTTCTTTTGAACAATTTTTGTCTCTGGACTCAGCACACAGTCGCAGCTTTTATTTTATGTGCATGTCTATCTACCAGTTCAAACATTTATCTAACAAAATAATAAAGTAAAACTAGTCAAATTAACATGGTGCGGCTATGTCACTTTTGGTGGAGGGTCTGACGCCTGTTTGTTTACATTGGGCTGTTATTACTTTGTCTGGAATGTTCTACAGTGTGGGATTAATCTTATCTATCTCCATGGAGACAAGGATCTGGGGAGAGGTGGGCTGGGATATGTTTCTTAAGCCCAAATCGAGGATATGGTGCAAAGGAACCTAGGTTGAAATTACTCCGAATCATCCCTTTAAATGTGGTATACAAATAAAAATTACTTGACATAGAGTTTGAATTTGAGAAAAATCTTAGAAATGAAGGAGCATAGGGCTGAGGGAACATGGGGCCTAATTTTCAAAAATTTCAGTGAAAAAAACAAATCTTAGAAATGAGGGAACATAGGACAGTGGGACCATTGGGCTGTGGGAACATAGGGCTGACCCTGGTGGGCTCAGTCTCAATCAAGTAAGTTAAGGTTTTAAAAGATTTTATTTAGTGGGGCGGCAGTTGCAAAAACTGTCATAGTGTCCTTAGGCAAGGCACATCACCCACATTGCCTAGTATGAAAGTGGTGTGTGCGTGAGTGTTGGTGGTGGTCGGAGGGGCCGATTGGCAGCCTCGCTTCCGTCAGTCTGCCCCAGGGCAGCTATAGCTACAATAGTAGTTTACCACCACCGTGTATGGAGTGAATGAATAATGCTCTGTAAAGCGTCTTTGAGTGTCCAGAAAAGCGCTATATAAAACTGATGCATTATTATTATTATTATTATTATTTACTAACAAATGCTTTTTCCAACTGCCAAATATATCTAAACTTTGCATGATGATTTCTAAAGCTGAGTTAGAGATGGTGATCCATGCATTTGTGTAGACTAGACTAGACTATGTAATACACTTGTTCACCTGCCTGAGCAAGAAGGAACATACCCGGCTGCAGATGGTCCAAAACTCTGTTCTGCCGGAGTTCGCATTTCACTCTGATCTTCAAATCCTTACATTGGCTCCCTGTTCTTTTTCGTGTCCACTTTAAGCTCCTGGCGCTGACCTTTAAAGGTCCTACATGGCCAGGCTCCTGCCGACATCACAGATCTGATAAAGCCGCACACCTCTGCCCGTAACCTGAGGTCTACCAGCCAAAACTTGCTAATGGTTCCTCAGACAAGCTTTAAAACACAAGGCGACAGCTCCTTTCAAGCCATCTCCCCTAAACTCAGGAATGAACAGCCTCTTTACATACACTCTCGAGATAGTGTAGCTGCTTTTTTCTCTTTGAACATAGAAAAGATACGAGTAAGATAGATACGTTTAATTCCGAACGAGACAAACAGATGACAGACCCTGCTTCAGAAAAGTTACACAGAGCCTCTTAAATCATCCAACATAACAGAAAATAACAAAGCAGTAAAGTAGACTCCACTTTCTATTCCTCCCACAGGACAGGATCAGCCACTTAGCATGTATATAAAGGTGATGATAGATCGAATAAAAAATAATGTCATAAATGGAAACGTTGCTTTACTTTTCCACTGGCCCTTCTGCTCGTTTCCTATTCCCACCCTTTGAAACAATGGCGCCGAGTCACACGATGTCCCGACCTGTCTGCTCCTAAGTCTGGGGGATCAGAGGTGGGCGAAGGAGAGCCTGCACCCAAACCGTTCTTCATCCAACTCATCGCACATCACAAACTTTTCCTACCAATTAGCGTGACAGCTCCCCCTCTCAGCCCCGAGGTAACCGATCCTGATCTGTTTTTGTGCAAATCGCCGCGTGGAAATACACCAGGAAGGGATGATTCCAAGATTTTCCTGAGCCGAGCAGGTAGAAAAGTGTCCGTGAGAATCGCCGACCTTTGTGTGATGCGTGATGGAACAGCTGACGACGGTTGGCGCGGCGACGCTCGTGAGTGAAGGTGAGTCAGAGGGCTCGCTACTGTCTTCAGTGGAGCCGCCGGAGACGTGGAAAAAGGCTGAGCGAGTAGGAAGAATTAGCCTTGTTTATATTTGTCCAAGAAGTAAATTATGGACCAGAAATATAATATTGAAACTCTCATTATAATGTTGGTGTTGTACCAGATTTTGACTGCAAAGCATGAAAAACAGACCCATTTTAAATCGTTTGCAGTGGTCCAAGGTTATTCCTCAGAGTTTTGATGCTAAAGCGGACAAAAACTTGCACGCTAACTCCGCACTTCCTGATTATTGGACAGTAAAATCTGTTCACATTAGCTGTTTCTATATGTGTACAGATATATTGTATAAGCAGCTGTTGAGGTCCAAATGTGGCTGTTGTGTGCTGTTTGTATTGAAACGTACAGCGCTTCGACTGTTCTGAGAATAAGGACGTGCGCTGTTAGCATGCTAGTTGTTATCAGTACTCACTTCAGCTTCTGTAAGATCTGAACAGTGGCTTATAAACTCTACACATTGACTAATTAAGATGCTCTGAATGCATAAGGTAAGTGTGGAATAACTTTGGACCACTTCACATTTTTTAAAATGACTCAAACACTTTAAAATGATCTAGTAGGTTGAACACCTTTAAACCTTCTAACGATGAAAGAACAAAAGAACAAAAATAACTAGCTAAGCAGTCATAAGTGAGTTCAGCCTAAGATTTATTTGAAATGTTTGTAACTGTCTATTAAGTACAGGACTGAAGAAAATAAACTACTACTACTACTACAACTACAGTAGTTTCTCAATGCAGTTTTTGATGTGTGTATACATATTTTCTGTTCCCTTATATCAGTGGTTCTTAACCTGGGTTCGATCAAACCCCAGGGGTTCAGTGAGTCAATCTCAGGGGTTTGGCAGGGATCAGACTCACATCCAACTCATATGATTCACGATGACACGCCCCGTTTGGCTGTTATTGGCTGCAGGAAATTTTGCAATTATCTTGTGACTGTCGTGATGGTGTCGTGTAATTTCTTTCTTAATATTTTCCCTTCATACTAACTATGTCGAGCAAAAAAAGAAAGTGGTTGGACAAATATGTGCAATATGGATTCACATGTGTGCACCAATAAAATATATATACCTATGTTTTGAATTTGAAAAAACATTTTTTTCCAATTAAGAAGGATTCAGTGAATGCGCATATGAAACTAGTGGGGTTCAGTACCTCCAACAAGGTTAAGAACCACTGCCTTATATCTTTTGTTTTCTGTTTATTTTTTAGTATATTGTGATGTGTGAGCTACTGTGTCCAAACTATTTCCCTTGCGGATCAATAAAGTTTGTCTAAATGTGCACTGTGTAACTTTCGATTATTCCACAGTATGTAAATAATGTTGGTAATCACAATGGAGACAGGGTAATGATCAGATCTATGTAGAAGCGAGCTTGCACATTCATGTTTTTAAGATATTTTTCAGCTATAAAACACCTGTAATTGGACCAAAGCAAGGGAGATGCTTAATTATGTAAATGTATTAATTCCTTACTATGAAACCGGGCAAAGAAATAGCATCCGCATTGAGACCTTCCACCACAGAAGTCACACAGTGCACTTTAAGTCTAAGTTTAATATCATTAACGGTAAGTTGACTTAGTATGCGATAGGACTGTCAGGATGAGGCTTCCTAAAATAGTATGAGCGGCCAGGAGGCTTCTGTCCTCTTTGGACCATGGACTGGGAACCCTCCAACTTTCTGTTTAAAGACAGGGGGGTCTGGCTTCACAGCATTTCATTTCTCCAACAAGTCTTGGCCAGTCTGGGACGTAACTCAATAATGCACATTACGACTCTCGTACAAGACACGGGCTCTCAAATATCCTCGTATCATTCAAAACATAATCTAGCTGAACAGAATCGACCGCTTTGCCAAGTGATTCGGTGAAATTATGCAATGTTTTCAGTGTGGTCGTTTTTTCCCGTGTTTTTTTTTTACTCTTAAAGGGCCCATATTATGCAATTTTCTGATCTTTGTTGTAATGTTTCCTTATCAAAAACATACATGAAGTTATGTTTTGTTTCATTTACACATTTTTAACACAAATCTGACATATTTAGTTCTTCTCTCCAACAGAAAATGCTCCACTGTTTGTTTTTTCACTAGAATCATTTGGATAATGTCGCCCTGAAATTGTGTGAACGTGTGAATGCAACAAAACGCAATTCCAGATCTGTTTTTGAGGAGGTAACAACATTATAACATGGCTTAAAGGTCAGAATAGTCCATTTTGCATAACACAAGACCATGCGTTTCTCTGACTGGCTTAAACACCTGCCAATCCCACCCATTCAAACCCATTGGGACAGTTCCAACGCCACTATAGCTGTGTTTCCATTGGTTTATCACGCTGGAAAGGATCTGTCAGATCCAAATGTGAGTCCACTGCTTAAAGTGAAACGGATAGAGCCCAAACCGTGGTGAAAAGCTCCAAGCCAAACCAGTCACAGCACCAGATCCAGTCGAAACATTAGTGATGGGAATTCTGGCTCTTTTTAGAGAACCGACTCTTTCAGCTCCCATGCGGCTCTTCAGGTTGTGTTTTTGCTTTAATTAATTTATGATCAGCAAAAATTTTTAATTATGCACAAAATGAATTACTAATGTCATCAAAATGTGTTTTTTATTTATACATGTTTATTATATAAATGTGCTTTTATTTATTCACATAAAAATCCTCTCTACCACCGCTCTATATACATCTCCGGTACTCTGCTCAACATATACATTGAGTAATAATGTGTTTAATGCAGCCTTTGTTAGGGTTTGGTGTGTTATGTGTTCCCCCTTCCTTCTGTTTCTGCACCTCTCCCCAGTACTTAGTCCCGTCCTTGTCCTTTGTTCCTCATCAGTTCATTCCTCGTCTACCCTGTGTCAGTTGCTTGTCTACGTCCTCGTCCTGCCTGTCCTCGTCATCCAGTCTGTCCTCAACCCATGAGTCTTACCCCAGTGTCTTCCTGCCGGTCTATGCCTCCAGCTCCCATCACCACATCCTGCAATCCCTGCAATAAACCTCTTGAACATCTACCTGCGTCTCTATCTCTGCTTTGGGGTCCTCTACCACACTCAAAACATGACCGAATGAACTGACCACTTGGACCCCGCAGAGTTACAGATTATCAGCAGGCTCCAATCCCCCGCTGCCTCGTCTGTCCTCACCTGTTCCTCTGGAGCGTTCTGCAACAGCCTCTTAGCCCTACTCCTACCTCAGCTCCTGGTTTCTCTGCCTCCTTGTCCCTTGAACTTTGTGCGCCTCCTCTGGATACCGTTCTTCATCCGGGGTGGCAGATTCCCCTCTCTGTCCTGGGTGCAAGTTTTCGTCTAAGGAGCTGGCTCCCGTTTGCTTCTAAGAGCCGATTCGTTTACGACCCATCACCACACAACATGCTTATAGTGCAGGTTCTTGTCTTTTCTATGTTGAGATCGTGTTCAGTAGGGTTCCCAAAAATCCTAATTGATACTAAAACTAATGCTGAAACTAGCAATTTTGAGCAAATATAAAAAGGTCACATTCATAGGACAGAAATGAGCCTTTCCTGAATGTCTTTAGAACGATGTTGAGCTGAATCAGAACAAGTATAAGAGCACGTAGACTAGTATACGCCCATGGATCACTGAGGGATTCCACAGATATAAGGCTACATGGGAATAGAAAAGAAAGTACTATGATTGAATGTTGAAAATGACCTTCTATTACCTAAATAAATGTGGTTTTTTTCATAGTGGTATCAGAATCAGTACTGAGTGTCGAGTCTGTTTCTTAGAACTGAAATCTACTCTGAAATTTTTGCATCGTGACGAAACTAGTTTGGTGCGGACAAAATATATATATATCCCTCGATCCTTCCAACACGTGGGTAGTATTCACTCAGTATTGGATCTCAACGCAGATTCTTAAAAGGAAGATCCAGTTCTTCAGCTTGTAGGTCAGCATTTTTGTGGGTTTGCAATTCTTGTGGTTGAGTGTTCGAGAATGGGTTTGAGTATCGTAAATGGAAGATGTGTTTTCCTCATTTTAATTCACAATCGTCATCCGGATTGTTATTTTGCATGGGGCTGCCGCGCTTATCAGCAAATAAGTTTTATACAGAATACAAAGCTGTTTTAAAGCCACCCAGAGAATGCTGTTGGTGCAAATGACCATTGAACATTTTACACAAATCAGCCTTCTTTATTTCATATTTTAATGGTAAAGCTTTTCAAATTCTCCATTGAAATGAATGGGAATCCTGTTTAACCAGAAATGCCACAAAGAACGCGCAGTTTAGTAGCAGTTAGATGTAAAAATGGGCGTGGATGTATAAGGTGATGGAATGAATACTCTGAGAATGTATTTAGTTACACAAAACTGAATACCTGCATTAAAATGTAATTTGTAACGTATTTCAATACATGGTTCAATCAGAACAGTGTACTTTGAATACACAGAATACTTTTACATCAAGCTTTTAAATTAAATGATAACATAAAGACGCAACACGAGATTAAAAACAGCTTTATGTTTGTTTCATTGGTTCTTATTCATTTTCTAACACTGAGAGAAGGAAAAATCACACACGCAGACACCACAAGAATGGTGTTTCATATTTTCCTCACTACATATGTGCCGTTTGAAGCCTAAATAGTGTGATCAAGTCCCACCATAGTCCTTTGATTGAGAATTCAGAACTGTATTCTGAACAGCATCAAATGAAACTGTGCAGGAATAAAACACAACGCTGATTGTAAAATATTTTACAACGTCTATTAGAGATGGTACAAGATTTCATGAGCCAACATTGCCACAAGATTTTGCGCTCATGGGAAAAATGATGAAAAAAGTGTTTACATTTGGATTACATTACATTATATTTGAAGTATCCGTGAGTTACATCCTTTACAGTTCCAAAACGAGTACTAGATTGGAAACAAAAATATGAAATCAAAGAAATACAAAATTGTGAGGCCAAAATTGGAAACTTACTTACTTTAAACTTTAAAACTTAACTTTAAATTAATCATGACATTTTTATATTAGGAATTATGTTCAAATCTGATCTCATCTTGTAGAAATTGTATCTTATCCCATCCCTAATTCCTATTATACGAATGATGCAAAATGTATCTAAATATTAGGGGTGTAACAATATCCAAGTTTCACAATATGATAGCGTCATTATTTGAACCTCCATCCATCTTCTTCCATTTTATCCATCTGGGTCGTGGGGGCAGCAGTTCACCGCCCAGTGCACCTGACCCTGGCATGAACCTCACAGTACGATATTTATTGCAATATCATGGGCAAGTTCACGATATTACGATATTCTACATAATAACAAGACTGACATTCTAAAATGCTTTGACCAGTCATTTGGTACAACATTTATTGTCATTAGGGATGGAACGAAATCCAAATCTTTCTGTACGATATTTTCACCATAAACATCTCACCGTACCAGATTTATTGCGATATTTTGTGGAGGCTCACAAAACTTATCCCTTATCCCTTCGACTTACCCCTACCCTATTGGTTTTGTGCGTTCATGTGAGGGTGAGGGGTGTCTCAATTCTAATTTTGATCAAGCGCTCGGGCCACGACCTAGGGCTACACACCCCTTGAAATGAAGTAAGCTCTTGACCAGACTTGAAACAAAGCTCAGGCAGGTGGGATCAGGACGGCATCAACACTTCGACCAGCCAAGGAATCTCATAAGTCTAAGTATTTTCAGCCGTTGTAATTATGCATTTATGATGCTCATGTTCTATGTTACTTTTAGTGAACTGTTGTTGCGGTTTTAACTGTAGTAACGTCTGTTTAGCCGACGTTATCGTTGTCATGGAACTTCATGTTAAAACAAACGAGTTATTCGTCGAGGTGAGGTACCCGATAATCCTTGTGTGAGTCAATTGTTGATGTTCTAGACGTGGCAGCCAGCTAGGGAAGGGATGGTGACACAAACGGTAATTGAGGGGTGTCCCATTTCTTAGGGGGACATTCGTACCCCTAACCCTCTCAGCTCGGTTTTGAGGGGCAAGACAATGAGGAAAATAAAGGGGTAGGAGAAGAGGAAGGGGTAAGACAGAGTAATGGGACGCAGCCTTAAGTCAAAGAATGAAGATTTCAAAGTGCTTAGAACAGTTATTTCTTCATGTCGTCTGCACTGAAACAGAGCAAAGGATCATGGTCTATGGAGTTCCCTCTGTTTTTTGGCTATTTCTGCATCATAATTATTCATTTAAGCAAAGACACTTGTGATTTGATATATTGTGATGGTCCACGATATTATTGTGAGACTTTTGACGATACGATATCACGATATTTCAGTTATTGTTACATACATATATTTAAAATTGTGCCCATAAACTTGTACCATCTCCATATCCTTACTTGGCCTTTCTCCTAAACATAAACTGACACATGCAGATTGGTAACGTCTGCACTCCCACACAGGAACAATATACGAAGACTGACTTACACATAGCAATCTAATCGACACCATTGTTCCCACAGCTTTCTCGGGTCCCGGCCCACTCTCAGCGCAGTGTAGTCACCCCGCCTGTCAGCACCCATCTCCGTCTCCAAACCTGCAAACGCCAGCCTCCCAACGGACTCAAATCAGGGAGAAAAAGGGCGTGTTTCTCTACGATTTTAACTTCCCAAATCCAAAAGTCGTCAACCATCAAAGCACGTTGATGAGTAATCCCACGGGGCCCGCACAGGTGATGCACAGACAGTTACGTAAGGCCGGTCCAGATGACGCGCTAACCTGACAGATTCTAGCACGGGCTAATGTGTCGCAGATTAGCTCATGTTGGTTGGACGGGTTTATCTGGGCGATCGGAGAGCAGCCAGGGTGGATTACGCGTCGGACGGGATTTGGGAATTGAAAGTCGAGCTGCCGGATGTGTGTTTTCAATTTTTGTCGGTTGTCACTTTTGGGGACTTGTCCGATTCAGAACCAGAGACTTGACAACAAAGATCATTAATTCATCAATTCATAATATTGTGTTTATTTTGAGTTGACAAAAATGTTTAGTTAATTGAGTTGATCTAGCCTGTAACAGTTTTAAAGGTGAACTGTGTAACTTTTCCGGTGGAGGTTCCGTTACCTCATCGTCTCTATGGAGATGCCGTTGCTTTGTCTAGAAGGTTCCACAGTATGGGATTATGTATCTGTCTACGTGGAGTGACACAAAAAGTGACACCACCAAGCCCAGTTACACATCAGATCTGTGGAGAGGATTTTTTTTAAGCAATAAAAACTGTAATTGAATAAATGCAAAGGAGATAAGCATTAAAATTGCATTAAAATCACTCAAATTGACAAAAAATCAGATGACAGACCCTCCACTACTTGAATCATGATATAATGGAACTCATTTACTAACACTGTGGTGCAAAGGGTGGATATGTATGTGTATATGTTTGCATATGATAGAGGGCGTGTGGTATTTATCAATCTGTGCACAGAGTTCTGATCCTGTCGTACGCACGAGCAGCGAGTGGTAAATGTGGCGGGAGAAAACTAGCGTCATGTGAACAACACACACCAAAATATTCATGTTTCAAGTGGCATCATCACTGGGATTTACAACATAAAAGTGTGGAATATGGCAAAATGCTGCGTTTATCTGATGAGGAAATCTTAATGAATTACTGTACATAAAAAAGGAGAAATATGTTGTTTTGGCTGAAAACATGCTGAAAATGTGTACTATTACAGAAAACAAATCTTAACCCTAATAATATTCTACATTTGTCATTTATTAATTCAACTTCCAAATCACTCTAATAGCCTCTGGTTTAGGCTGAGCTCAGTTGGAGCAGGGAGTGGTGTTAGGTGCCTCGGTCTGTGCAGAGTTTCCCTCTGGAAGAACCAAGTGCTGGAGGACGGGCTGCTCAGAACAAGACAGACCGCATCACACTTCACCCCCATCTTTGCTGAACCAGTCGGGCCCCGCAGGCACAGAGGACAGAGCAGCTGACCTGTCCAGACCTAGGCCATTGCCTAATGGTATCGCCATCCTCAGGCAGACCCAGAAAAATAATTTTCCACTGATTCATATGAATGCACTGTTTCACATCCTTCCTTTTCCTGTTTCAACCATTCAGCACAACCCATAGACATCTCATCTCCACCACTGCTAAAGATTTGGACTTAGTCAAACACTCACAAGATATTATAATAACAAAGAGCAAAAATATAAATTATAATAATAAATTCAAATAAGTACCAAAAATTGCAAGTCGATAAATCATAATATGATGTACACGTGAAAATAAAATATAGAAATATAGTAATACAAACATATCTCAGCTATATACAAGAGATCGGAACAAGAAAACTGTAAATACGAAATAGTGATTGACAGGACACAGGGCTATCTGTTACATAAGGGTGAGGTGTGGTACACTTGTCTGCATGATAGTGGTGAGGAATTTGCCACTGAGACAGCGAAATAAACTGATAAGGTGATTTTATCTTATATTGGATGTCAGAAGATAAGATTAAATAAACTTACCCTTCCAAAAACATATATTTGTGTTGCAAAATGCTCTGAATTATAATAAAGAGAGAAAGAAAAGATACTCATCGCAGCAGCAGAACCCTCAGCCTTTTAGCCTCTCCATTTCCTCTACCTCAGCCAATTGTCATTAACAAATCTATATTTTGTGAAAAACCAAATGTATAAAATACATGTGTATAAAATAGCCTGGATTTTTTTTTTCTAATTTAAATACGGCTTTGGAAATCACTTGTAAAATTTAACTACAGCCTTTCAACCAGTTTTCATACACGGTTGTCACTGCACTCAGTCAAACCAAGATTAGCAAGAAAAATATAGGTTTCCCCATTTAAAAGCGCCCTCTTTAACACACCTAGCATGGAAATACCCCTTATCCCTGCTGTCACTTGGGCTCTCGTGTACTTTCACTTTTGACCTAAGTATACGCTGAGTTGCGGTTGAAACTGTATCACTTCTAACCCTGGTTTAGTTCTGGTCGGGGCTCCAGGGCCGTTATGTGAGCCCATATCCTGACAGGTCCTTCTAAAGCGTCGGCGGTGACCTAAGCCGCGGCTAAAGGCTAATGCTAACGCTAATGCCTGCTGCGCTAACTGCACGGTGATGGAGAGGGCGGGAGGCTGTGTGACATTTCATTAGTTCTGCTACGGGCCACAATCTCATGGTCTGGGAAATTATAGGCTGGAGCTACTACAACTGTGCGCCTGCCCTGAAAACACAGATTCCCACACTAACGATGTAAGAGAGCTGGAAGAGGACAAAAAGTCGATTTCATTAGTAAAAGAAAGCAAAATAATAAGGATCTGGGAATGAAGTGAGAGATACTGTATTGATCCAGAGGAAAATTCAAGTTTATTTTGACAAGAATTTCTTTTATTTAGTTACTATGTTAAAACTAGACAGTTTTTTTTAGTTTTTATTTTTATTATTGACAAATAATAAAACAAAAGGAGGTCAGGATTCACACTCAACCAAACACTACCCACACATTTCATCCATACCCACTCATGCTTAATACAGATCCATAAGGAAAGATTTAGTAATAATAATAATAATAATAATAATAATAATAATAATAATAATAATAATAATACCTAAAAAATATTAAAAACTGAAAGGGTATAAGAAACTCAACATCGGGCTCAAACCATATTACATAAATAAATAAATAAATGAAAAAAAATAACAATAACAATAATGATAATGATTATTACTATATCCCTAATACCAGTGAGCAAATATTCAATTTTCCATTTCATATCCAGTTTTAATTTAATGTATGTATTCTAAACATAAATTTAATAATAAAAATCTTTCCTAACAATGACTGTTTTGAGAAAAGGTGTGAACTTCCCCTCAAAAATGCACGTGATGTTTCTGGGGGAAATTTCAGAACAAATTTCCCTTGACTGTAGCCAAGATCAAACAGAAACCCAAACCTTGGCAACATGTGGCCAAAAATAAAACAGGTGAAACAGGTTTTCCTCCTCACAGAACCTGTAGTCAGACAACAGTCAACATTACAACTGCGCTTCTCGGTGTCCTTTGTGTCTCAGTGAAACGTCTGAGTGCAGTTTAACAGGAGGACTGGTCAGGGAGGGTCAGCAGATCCCGTGGAAGATCCTCTGTGTCCTGCAGCATCACCGGGTTATGGTTAGGGGAAAACCAGGTGAACACAACAGGAAAGGCCTCATTCTTACTCAGCTCTGGTGTTTCATTTGGTAATGAAGTGGTCCATTCCCTCAAAGTATTTCCTCTGGAAGGTCTTCTACCACATTTGCTGCCACATATGGTGTAAAAAGCCTGCAGCATCTCAAATGTCTTTAGCCTCCTGCGTAGTCTCTGTGGATAAGGGAAAAAACTGTTAATTTCACACAACCCAACAGCCCCTTGTGTTCATTCCTTCTCTTCGTCTTTAACATTTGCTGCTACATATGGGGTAAAAGCCTGTAGCACCTCAAATGTCTGCCCATCCATCTTCTTCCACTTTATTCGGCTGGGTCGCAGTAGTTCGCCACTCTGCGGGTGGTGAGCCCACAGGAGGATGGACCCACATCGTCCTTTTGGGGAGAGCCTGGCCGGGCGACGTCAGGGTCCTTGACTTCAGATCACAGGGGTGCTGCATGTTTTGGGTTGATGGAGGAAACCGGAGCCCGGAGGAAACCCATCCTCTGCCACCATGTTGCCAAATGTCCACCATGTCGCCAAATGTCCACCATGTCGCCAAATGGTTGAAAAATGCACTGCGTAACTTTTCTGATAAGTTCTTCTCTCTAACTGAAAACACTTTGTGATGTCAAGCGCTCCACTGTGTTTTTAAATGCCACACACCTTCATTAGAATAATTTAGATAATGCTAAAAGCCAGCCCTGAAGTTGCTAATCTACTGAACTAAAAGCAGCCGTTAACTTGAAAACAGCTGCTTAATGACATCACACTGCGGAACAGAGCAATGTGAACTTTGGAGACAGACTAATAATGTGTTATTACTTATACATGTGTGTATGAATGAAACAAAACACAACCCCAGGTATATTTTTGTTGAAGTTACATTATAACATGACTTAACGCTCATAAGTCATTTTTTTGCGTAATATAGGACCTTTAATAACGGACTAATCACCTTTTCCCCCGGTTACATGTCCAGAATAAAACCACATAATGTTTCTTCAGGAAGGTGACGTTTTTGTTAATAATGGAGAGTGACATGGGTTATTAAAGCTCATGTTTACTGACCGCAGACACACGGGTACACTACTCTACATAAACTTGTCTTCTTTATTTTGGAAAAAGAGAGTTTAATCCAGCCACTGTCCTCTCGTAAATACCCCCACCTGCCCAGTGTCAGTAAGCTATTCAGTACCCGCACCGCAAAACCGCCACTAATCGCTCAGCACATTAACACGTCCCCAAAGTGTCTTGCCAAAGGACACCACAGCAGTTTGAAATGTCCTTGAGCCTTGTCCAGCCCTTACAAAGATGTTATAGTCTGGAACAGTGTCTTCTCTCTCAAATTGTGCTTCCAACTTGGTTTTGGAAAGATGACAAATACGCTTTTGTAATGGGACTGTCTCCGAAAACTGGCAGATTGGGTGATCTCAAAATGCTTGTTTTAACGTGCTCTACATGAATCTGCTTTTTGTCCATAAAATATTAAAAAGCCCATTTTATGCTATTTTCTGATTTGTTATAATTTTGTTTCAAAATCACAAACATACCTGGAGTTGTGTTTTGTTCTCTAACAGAAAATGGATCCACCTTATGATCTCATGGTGTTAATACAAGTGCTCCACTGGGTTTTTAAAGGCCATACACCAGAGGTTGCATTAGACTTTATCATTGACAGGGTTGTAAAAATTCCGTCATCAACTATTATTATCCGTCATTTTATTTTAAAATATTATTGATAATACTGTATATATGATATATGATAATGATAAGACAAATTCAATAACTTGTTTTCATTGATTTGTTGTCATTTTTAATAATTGCTTCACACTCCCGCTCTCACTGAACACAGTACTCCTGCTTAACCTCCTCGCTGCTACTCCCCCTGGCTCATCAGTTATCAGTTGTTGTTGCTTGTCCTTCCTACGCAGTATTTCCAACGCAACATGCGCACAGAACACACTCACCATCAGCATCACATCCCGTCAAGTTGTGTTCTTTAGTCCAACAGAAGTTGACGCATCAGCGCACAAGGAAAGAGCTGCTTTTTTCACAGCTTACTGTTTATGCAAATGAGCCATGTGGTTTAAAGTTTCGTTTCTGTAAGACATAAACACATGTGCCAAAGCTGCATCAAACACATTCTAATCTCACACGGGCTGATGTGGCTCTATACAGTAGTGGTGATGGTTTATATGTTGTACAGTTGAGTTTATTTATGCAGATTAGTCATAGTAATAATAGTGATGATCATGTTAATATAAAAATGTTAATCATTAATTGAAAATCGATCATTAATTCTTAATTCTTAATTAAGAAAGTTTAATCGAATGCCCATCCCTAGTGTGAAATTTATGGTTTATCACCCATCTGGCAAAATGACAAACGGCCTTCAGATTTTCCCATCAACATTAAAAAATTCCATCAGTGACAGAGAATATTCTGTTAATGCGACCTCTGCCATACACCTTCACTAGAATCATCAAAATTCTCAGTCTCTATCGTCAGGTTCCAGACACTAAAAGAGACAGCCTCGCCCATCAGCACACATCTCCAACTGGGCCAGCCGTACCTCACATGACTCATCCCACTGTTACTCAGTTTTAGTCAGAAAGTACGACTCAGTTCAAATTGCTCAGGATTGCAGCATTACGATCCCAACTGAACCTGGAATGCAGCAAGCTGTCACATACCGAGAACAAATGATCATAGCTCATTTCAGTTTTATAGGATCTGGCAACCCGAAGTGAGGAGCTCAATCAGTTTTTTGATTGGATTTTTGGCTTAAGAAACAAAACACAAGATATAACCAAGATTCTTTTAAAGTTCTACATTACACAAAATTAACTCTTGTGAGCTTTAAGCCATCATATAATGTTGTTACCTCGCCAAAAACATACTTGGAGTTTTGTTTTGTTTCATTCGCACATGTTTGAACACTGCATTATTAGTCTGTCTGCATCTCCAAAGCTCAAAATCTGTTCCACCTTGTGATGTCAAGGGCCATGACTGCAGCCTGAAGTGACCCAAATCGGATTTTGTCACCCCTACGCGACCTGTATCTGATCTTTTAATGACGACACAGATCCGAATTTTTCAAATGCGACGCAGGCCACCATATGTGCTCCTAAAACCGATGCATATCCGATCTTTGGACATGCGACTTCAGTCTGAACGGTCAGGACGCATTCATCCGACCTACATCTGACCTACACGTCATCAACAAGTGAGAGGTTGGCTATTGTGCTGTAACAAGCTCCTGTTGAGAGCCAATACACCCCAACGTCGACATGTTTGCTCACTGAAATAGGCCGAAGACGTGTTTCCTCCCGTGAGAGTGGTACGACTTTTTTCAATTATTCAAATGATTCTAGTGAAGGCACATGGAGTTTAAAAACACAGTGGAGACTCACAGGGGCTCGTCACGGGCACTTTGACTGTTTTATTTTATGGTTTATTTTTTTCCCCTTCACTATATGTATGCCTTTGTATATACAGGCGACTTCTTAAATTGTATTATCTGTTGTCATTTGTCATTTGCTGCTGTGTGTTATATGTTATATGTTAAAAATAAATCACAAAATAAAAGAAAAACTTGAATTATATTTTTAAAAAACACACTGTGGAGCACTTCCTGTATTGCCATATGAGTGTTTTCAGTTTGAGAAAAGAACTGAGTGAAACTAAATGCAACTCCAGGTATGTTTGTGATGACGAAATTACATTATAACATATCAGAAAAAGCATAAAATGGGGCCTTTAAACCAAATCCATTGTTCTCATATAAAATCCGTAATTGATTCAAACATTTTGTCTTCACAGTTATGTTTACAAAGTATATTAGTGTGTATATTTTTAGCCCAGTTGCGTTGTGTCCTGGGTTGCATTAGCCGGATCAGACTTTCCCCCGAGCGGTGACACACAGAGGATTTGAATGAGTGCATTTTGACTGGTCAAAAGTTATTTCAGGGCTATTGGGCGCTACTGTGAGCTGCTGGAAATGTTGATGTGTCCATGGACTTAAGGGTGTGTCCCCGTGTGTGCGTACTTATTATTTTTATATAGTGCGCCATTCATAACTGTCCCTTTGTAAATGTAAAAGGCTATATTTAGGACCAGGCTAATTACGGGAGCTATGGCTCGGATTATTCAAGGTGATGTCGGCCAGTAGGGACTAAAATAAGGTCGTTTTTTGAAATGTCTGCCTATAATAAAGTTTAATCATATAGATTAAACCTCTCAAGAGGGAGACAAGCAGGTTACAGCACTACACAACATTACAAGTCAGATCTGTGGACTCTTTTGAAATAGACATGCCCGTAATGAGTAAATACGAGATGGAAATGTTTAATGTCGTACCATAGAACATTCCAGGTAAAGCTTTAACATCTCAAAGTTGTGCAGTACAAAATTGAAAGGTTGAATCAAGACTCTTAAAAGTTTACTTAAAAAATGCTCTGGAATGTTACTAAAGGTGGCAGTAGACATCAGTCGTGCCAAGATATTCCCACAGGGGAGTGGAGTCCTGCCCAAAGAAACTGAGGAAACCAGGATTGGACCACAAACTTCCTAATTACAGAGTGAACATTCAACCCATCTAACCATTGTAAAATTGTTCTTTTTTGGCTATTTTATTCATTATAATTTATTATGATCCAGTGGTATGTATTTTATGCTAGATGACCTACCTGTCACGACCAGTACTTATTGTAAGTGGAGTGGGAAATGTGGGTGTGTACAATGATGGTGTGGTTAGGAAAAAATGCAATTCGTAGGCTCTCAGGTTGGTAATGATGGGCAGATTGAAACCAACTACCTCTGACACTGTGGCAGAGTGGCTCGCTCTCGCTTCACAGCAAGAAGGTTTTGGGTTTGACTCCTCCATGCACTGCAAAAAGGCTTAACATATAAACACTTAAATCTATCAGAAAATGACTTAAAAGTAGAGCCCTCTCCGGGTGAGTGGGGAGTCCCTGTCTCAAGTGGAGGAGTTCAAGTATCTCGGGGTCTTGTTCACAGTGAGGGGAGGATGGACCGTGAGATTGACAGGTGGATCTGTGCAGCGTCGGCAGTGATGCGGTCGCTGTATCGGACCGTTGTGGTGAAGGAGTTGAGCCCAAAGGCAAAGCTCTGTATTTACCTCAGTCTATGTTCCTCCCCTCACCTATGGTCATGAGCTCTGGGTAATGACTGAAAGGACGAGATCGCAGGTACAAGAAGTCGAAATGAGTTTCCTCCGCAGAGCAGCTGGGCTCTCTTCGAGATAGGGTGAGGAGCTCAGTCACACGGGAGGAGCTCGGAGTAGAGCCGCTGCTCCTCCACGTCAAGTGGAGCATCTGAGGTGGCTCAGGGGTCTGTTCTAGACGCCTCCTTTGGGAGATGTTCCGGGCATGTCCCACCAGAAGAAGGCCCCGGGGAAGACCCAGGACACACTGGAGGGACTATGTCTCTGGACCTGGGGACGCCTTGGGGTCCCTCCGGAGGAATTGGAGGAAGTGTCTGGGGTGAAGGAAGTTTGGGAGTTCCCGCTTAGACTGTTGCCCCCGCGACCCGGCCCCAGATCATTTGACTTGACAACTTATCTTAAAATAAACTCCCTCTAGAGTAGCAAGAAACAGTCTCAGAACTAGTAAGTCAATAATTAATCTGAAAACTAGATTAATAACTTGATATAAGTTTTAGAATCTTGGCCAAATCAGAGAAATTTGCAGTGTGGGTGTATTTCCTCAGAGCGCTCAGGTTTCTCCCATCAACCCAAAACATGCACAGGTCAGAGCACTGCTCCTGACAGGTTACGTGTATCATATATAGCCTATACTGACTGAGGTATTGAAGAATTATTATTCTCATGTAATTTTTTTAAAAATCAGTTGTTTATATTTTAGTTTATTTGCACATACAGTATATTTAATTTTAGGGAGAGGGAGCTAAAGGACTCTTCACAGCAATAATTCTTCTGAACACAAAGACTCCCTAACCCAAACAGTTTATTTAAAGAGAGAAATGCAAGTGAGGTAGCAAAGAGACTAACAACTGAAACGAGAAAGGTAGAAGCCTGGCTTAACAAATTGTCCAGATATTTTTAGAAATGATGAGATAATTAAAAATGTGTCTGAATTCACTTACTTGGGCATCACCTTAGACCCTAATTTTTACTTTTAAAAATCACACCAAAAAATCTCTGTAACTCTCTCAAATTGAACCTCTCAAATTTCAGACATAAACGAGGGTCACTGACCATGGAGACCTCGCAGTATTTGAACTCCATGATCATGTCATGTTTCTTGTACTGTATGACGAGGTGTTGTGAATCACTATAAATGTGCAAGAAACCTCGACCACCACTGTCCTATTCTTGCAAAATCCATTTTATTAAATTTTAAATATGTGTTTGCTTTTCAAAATTCTTCATGCTGCTGCTCCTCCTCTGAAGGGTTCCGCCTCATTGAGCTCTGAAAAAAGTAAATAACAGGCTGATCTTCCAGAGGAGAGGGCACTGTCCCCAAATGTAAGACACACTCCCCAAATCCTCTTCTTCCTCTGTTGCTGTGAGTCATTGGAATCATTTGCCAACAAAGATTTGAACCTGCACAGGTTTTTAAATCTTTGCACGTCTGACAAAGAAGTGGCTGATTTCTAAATACGTGTGCAAATGTTGGGCGTTGATACAGGGTGAAGAGGTGCATGTGGTTGTGTGTCTGGTGTATGTTGTTTTTAGAACAGTATTTCAACACTGTAACCATAAGTAACATCTGTTTTACAGTGGTCCCTCGTTTATCATGTGGTTACGTTCTAAAAATAACCTGCAAAGTAGTCAGCTTTATTTTTTACAGTTATTATATAGGTTTTAACGCTGTAAAATCCCTCCATGATCTAAGTGGGGAGGGGGATTACAACGTGATTTAAACTCTACATAGTTATGGGTAATTGTTGGCGCTGTTTTTTTTTTCTTTCTTATAAACAGATGCTGAACATAATGCACGGGTTCTCCCTTTCTCCCTTAGCTAATCAGAACACAGTGTGAGTTCATACACTGGAAAAAAAAGCATGCAAAATTGCACTAAAACAAGCTGCGAAACAGCAAGACCACAAAAGGTGAACCACGTTATAGTGAGAGACGACTGTAATTTATTTTTGTTCAATGTATTTATGTACACTGAATCTGTATTTCAATATTTCCTGCATATAACCTGCACCAGCACCTTTCCTATGACTTCTGTCCTGGTTAATGTACTGCTGTGCACTGTCGCTGTACAAATAAAAAGCAGACCATACCAAAGGTTCAGTTCAACCATGTATCCCAGAGTATCAGTGATAAATATGATCTGCAGTAACCCTGTTGTTTCATCAGCTGTTAACTTGATTTTCTTGTTCTAGATACCAGGTGCAGACTAAACATTTAGCAGAGTTGTACATGTGTTTTTCAGACTATACCAGCTTTTCATATTTTAGATGTGCTTTGAGCTTTTACAGAAGAAAATGTCGTTACTCACCATTGACATAAACAAATCAGAATATTATGATGTTATCTGCATACCCTCTTCATACTTTGCACTAGAGATGCAACAATAACTGAAATATTGTTTATCTGTAGAGAAAAATAAGCATAATGTCGTACTGTTGGACATTCAAGCAGCTGATGGATCCTCCACCATAAAACTTAGACACTGCACTTTTAATATTCTGCTTAATATAGTTTCAGATAAGACCTGTGAGACATGGTTTATTACGATGTAAAATCATATTATATTATTTGTGAGATTTAAGCCATGTTATTATGTTGTTACCGCCTCAAAAACAGACCTGGAGTTGTGTTTTCTTTCATTCACACATGTTTGAGTCATCTTGGTTAGGGATGTAACAATAACCGAAATATCATATCGTATCGCCAAAGGTCTCACAATAATATCGTGGACCATCATAATATATCGAATCACTACATAGACCTACAGGGAACTACATAGACCATGATCCTTTGCTCCGTTTCAGTGCAGATGACATGAAGAAATAACTGTTCTAAGCACTTTTACATCTTCATTCTTTGGATTAAGTCTTGTGAAGCATTTTTAGAGGAAAAAGTTGCAGATTCACAGTTTTGTGAACCTCCAAAAAATATTGCAATAAATATGGTACCGTGAGATGTATATAGTGAACTTATCGTAGAGAGAGATTTGGATTTCGTTCCATCCCTAATGACAATAAATGTACCAAATGACTGGTCAAAGCATTTAGAATGTCAGTCTTGTTATTATGTAGAATATCGTAATATATCGTGAGCCTCCCCACCATATCGCAATAAATATCGTACCGTGAGGTTCATACTGTGGCGATATCGTATCATGAGACTTGGATATCGTTACACCCCTACGTTGCAGCTGATGTCAACAACATGCTAACAGTAGGCACGCTCTGTCTTGCTTCTGTCTTGTGTTAAACTTTAATCTGATCTTTATTTCAACACGTTCTGACCAGAAAGTGAGCTGATTTTTACTGTTGAATAAGCCCACAGCGAGTCACTGTCACATTTTTGTTGAATATCAAAGACTTAAACAGGACCATGAATACTCATATTGCTTAGAACGTCTTGAAAATGTGCTGTTTAAAGCCATTTGGAATCCTTTCTTGAGTTTTTCCAACCTATTTTTGACAATTGACAATTTTGCTAAAGTGGTAACTGCTGAACATTCCACCACAGACATGCGTCCAGCGTTAAGCGCATTATATAAACCGTTGGAGATGAACTGGGATCCATTAGCGTTCTCCGGAGACGGGCGTAGCCGGGTGAGTTCTTCTGAGGATACGGCTGCAGCATGACGTTTATTAATCATCTTTCAAGTCATTTAGGCCAGAATTAAAGAGCCAATTTCTGTCAAGTGTATCCGTAACTCAAGCCAAGGTAGTCTGAAAACACCCATAGAGGAAACGCGCAATCAACGGCCAATTTAACCTTCAATATAAGCCCCATCATCATCGCAATGCCACAACGTTGACGTATATGCCATTAACGTATAGTGTTTTCCTCATCTGAAAGCTTCAAGGATGACAATGCAGAGACACACGCATGGAAGTCTGGGTGATTTATTTGCACGAGAATGCACTTGTTGACAGTTATGTTGACCTAAAGGAGCCGTGTGTTTGGTTATGGTAGGAAGAGGAGCTCCGAGGAGTGGAGGATGGCTTGACGGGAGCTGGACGGAGAGAGAAGAAAAACAAACAAATAAGGAGACAGAGAGGCCGTGTCCGCCAGATGTGCGCCGCTTCAGCTACCGGGGTCTTCCAGTGCGATTTGAGGATTCGATTGACGTGTGATATATGGATTTGTTTGGGAGTTTGGGTGTGTTTTCAAGCGAACAAGTTAAATCAATTTGGTTAAAAAGTTAGCGCAAACAAAGGAGAACTAAACTCTGAATCCACTTTTTTGCTTGTTTTTGTAGGATTTTCTTCTTTTCCTAATATATTTTTTAGCTATTTTAGTGTAAACTACCAGTAGATTTGATTTGTGGTCAAAAACGTATAAAAGTGAGTCTGCTTCTAGTCGTCTTTGCAACTACTTGTACTTCGTGACATCACACAAAACTGCCCTGATTACAGCCAAGTGTTTCAGAGTGGCCGGTCCTCCGTCACTCTTTTCTTCAGACCTCCAGTCTGTTCATGATCTTAATCTACACAAACTTTTTTTTTTAAATATGCAAAATGTACTTTTTTGGGGCTTTTTACCATGTTATAACTACACTCCCTGATCAAAAATATCCCGGGATTTTTATTTTTCTTCATTTACAATTGTTTAAGGAGTTCTGTTTAGGAAGTCCGCTCCCTTTGAGCACGCAAATGATGCTCAGTTTTGAATTTCCAGATTTGTTACATCACAGGTAAAAGTCCAAAGGTTCTTAAAGTATAAAATAAATCATGGCCAGACTCGTTCTGAGCGTTTGACACAATCAAATCACTTTCAGTACAGCTGCATTTCGCAAAAGGTTGTTAGGGTTAGGGTGCCTGTAGGAGGTGTTCTAACGTCTAAAGTAAAGCCTCACAGGAAAAAGGTGCATTGTTGACTTTTTGGTGCACATGAACACTGAACATTTTACACAAATCAACCTCTTACCCCTAACCCTAACCTTTCACATTACTGGTAGATAAATAAAATGTACATCTCCATTAAAATAAATTGGGATTCCTGCTTAAAAGTGCACTATGTGACTGTTTGGTTGGGATCCTGTATGTTTTTCTAGATACTGCTCTGCCTGGAATGTTCCACAGTATGACTTTAAACAGCTTTTCTTTACATTTATTCAATTACAGGTGGTTTTACAGCTGAAAAATCCTTAGAAAAACATTCGTTCTGACTGTGATAGGGGTCGCCTCTCCGCAGATCTGACCCCTAACTCGGTCTGGTTTGCCCATCACAACACAGAGCAGGTTAGTAGCAGTCAGAAGCACAAAAGTAGGTGGGGTAGTATCTGTGTATTCTTTACTTTGAGGAGAGCTTTTACTGCTTCACCTCTGAATAGTTTAAGCTGCACTTCTATAAAAACTAGAATACACCATGCGATGTTTTACCAGAAGTTAGCATTGGTACCAGCCCAAAATCGTTCTCAGGGTGACAAATATCCCACGGTGGTTGAGCATAATGAGGACTTCGGTGGAGCGATCCATCAGACTTGGAATCGGACTTCTCTACCTCACTGGCACCTCATCATCTGGATTTGTGTTATGGCAGCGGCAACTCCGAAGGTTTAAACACTGCAAAAACTCCAAGAATATCGAAGCTGGGTTAGAACGCCGTTAAAACACAATCGCAGTCGGGATTTATTGTATTATTGCCGATGTCAAACTTAATGGCTCATGTGATGTAGAATGTGTACCTCGTTTCCCAGACAATTACGCAAAAAGTAAATGCGCTGTGTAACTTCTAAGGTGGAGGTTCCGCTATTTGCTCATCCCCAGAGATGTTATTGAAATAATGGATCAGATTTGCCTGTAATGTTCCACAGTAGGGCATTAAACATATCTGTTTTGCGTTTGTTCAATTACAAGTGTTTTATAGCTCAAAAATACTTTAAAAATATAAATTCTTACCATGTGCAGGCTTGCTTCTCCATAGATCTGACCCTTAACCTGATTCCATTGTGATGACCAAGTTAATTTTCATACTGGGGAATAATTAAGGCAAAATGGTAATATCTCCATGGAAACAAACCCTCTACCAGAAAAGTTACACAGTTGAAGCTAAACGCAATTTCCTAAACCAATAGGCAAAAACTTCCAAATGATAAAGATAATATATATATATATACATAGATAATATAAATTAATAATAATAATAATAATAATAATAATAATAATAATAAGTCTATCCATAATATATATTTGCTGAACTTTCTAAGGATTAGTGAAATTTAGATGCATTGAAATGTAATAATTTTAATGGAATACAAATTTTCTTGGACGACGCTTTGTCTGTTTGTCTCCATGGAGATGTTGGCACTTTGGATGAAATAAATGTTACACAGTATGGCATTCAAATGAGATTCAATTACACTTTTATATTTTATATATCACATATCTGAACTGAAACTTGGCCTGATGGCACCTTCTTGTCTCCATGGAGATCGATAAGTTAAAGGTGGAAGGTGTTTTCTGTTTAGGATAAGAACTAAAGCGTAAATCTGCAGGGTTTGTGTGTTAAACATGTACAAGAGTCAATGACTTATAGGGATTTTCAACAGGCAAATTTTAAAATATAAAAAGTATTAGTTTCTATTGTTTCTAAATCTAGTGGGTTTTTTTTTATGTACATGAATTGGCTACGACCTTAAAAAATGTCATGTGGTGCAGCCGAGAATAACCTTAAAATTTTCTAAAACATGGTTGGGATATTAATCTAAGTTCTGAGTCATATAAAAAGAATAGAAAAGAATATAAAGAAACAAACTGTTCGTATTTCTTTAGATTTTTAATGCATATTGATATTTTCTTTTGCTGTCCAATATGACAGTCACCTGCTTGTGTTTAATGAACAAACTACTGCCCTGTAAAATGCATCAAATGAAGAAAAATGCCTAAAGAACCATTCACCCAAGTCTACTTTGTCTGTTATTAAACTCCAGCCATAGAATTCCTGCTGTTATTAGTGGCACCACATGATGCACGGTCGCACCACATGACATTTTAACATTTTAAGTACAAAAAACATGCAGAATAACTCATGATTTCTGAAAAAAATGATTTGGTTCCATGGAGGTCAGAGGTACAACAGAAATGTGCTGAATTATTATGAAATTTGAACCCTTTTAACTGAGGAAATCGCAATTGGACAGAAAAATTAGGCCAGGTATCCAGGTATGTTTTTGACAACATTGGAACACAGATGAGAAAAATGGGCCCTTGAACGAGTACATGTTCTTTTTTGCAGTGTTGTGGTCATCCCTGTCAGAAAATCGATAGTAAAATCTTACATCTCCGGACCGGGTGGACTTCTCCAGGACGCGTATCTGCAAAGAGGATCATGGCTGCGTTTGAGGAGCTTCCAGAGGACACCGTATCCTCTGGAGGGTTTGAACCTTTCACCCTGTGGTATTTGGCTGCCGGGCCTGGCTGGATGTAATCTGTTTTCCTGTCCGCCGCTCTGCATACACTGCTCTCCTGGGGGCTCATCTTCACTACATCACATTCATTATTTTCGCTCACAGATATGCTTTAGAATGGCCTTGTGACTCAGTGTGTTTCCACTGGAGTTAACAGGGAGCAGAGTAAATAGAATGTCTTATCCTATCTTCTTAAAAGCACTGTGCCTGATTTTTACACTCCTTTATTTATTTTGAAGGACTCAGACTGGAAAAAACAATCTCTAGGTAAGTTAAAATGACTTAAATTAAGAACATTTGACTTTATTTGTGTAGATTCAACTTGACAAGTCAAATGATCTGCCAGTGGAATAAGTGTGTTTCTCTTAATTCAAGCAACATTTGAGTTGGTCTCTTATTTTAAGTGTAGCAAGATGTACTTTCAGATTTTAAGCACTAAAAGTCTTCTTCCACTGGCAGGTCATTTTACTTGTCAAGGGAAATTTACTCAAATCAAGGTAAAACTTTCTTAATTCAAGTCATCTTAACTAGACTAGATGTTGTTTTTTGCAATGCATATTACACTATTGTCTGATCTATGTTATAATGATGTTTAACACAAATCTTGCTTATTTTGGCCATGTTCTTCTCTGTGTTGTGGTGTCATGTGGTAATACAGGAAATGCTCCACTGTGTTTTTAAACTTCATGCATCTACATTAGAATATTTTAGATGCGAATCTCTACTGAACTAAACATAAAAAGTAGCTCTTGCAGGGTTAGGGTAAGGGTTAGGGTTAGGGGTTAGGGGTAGGGATAGGGTTAGTGTATGAATGATAAAAAAAACACAACTCCATGTATGTTTTTGATGAGGTAACAACATTCTAACATGACTTAAAGCTCACGAAAGTCAATTTTGTATAATATAAGACCTTTAATCAGTTATTCCTTACATTCTTTGCATTTTTAGCATCCTAATTATATAAGCGGTTTTCACTAAAGCAACCAACTAGCATGCTAACATCAAACTTCCTGCTTCTCAAACAATAAAATGTAATTAGATGCAGACCTGCTTTCATGATTTATAGTTAATATGATTAACTTAGGTTCAGGAGCAGGACAACGCCCGAAAGACCTCGCGTCCTCTCCAGCGAATCAAAACTCACTACTACCACACCTCAATTTCCCAGAAGCCTATTTGTAGCAGTCCATTCAGGCAACCCAGTTTTTCTTCAATAACTCAACCCCATCCTCCCAACTCCTATCTGTTCTCTTCCAGACGTAAGACACCTACGAGAGGGGTCCCGTTCCTGCTGGGCCATGTGGAGATTGAGACTGAACCCCCACCCTGAGTCTCAACCCAGCCGACCCACCTCGTCTCCATATAATAAACTCTTCTTGTTTCGCACATGTGTTGTTGGTGTGGTTCTTGCTAGTGAATATACAGTAAGTTAAGGTGGTTAGCAGTGGTATGTGAAACAAAAGTCACTGCTTTGATATTTAACTTGTATTTCTGTATAAATACTCAGAGCTCAGATGCTCTGGAAGGAGGCGAAGGCCGAAGGTGGTAGGAACATACTGCTGGTGAGGAGAGGCTGTTTGTCTGTGGTCTCAGGCCTAGGCCCTGTCCATATCTGCTGTCACAACAATAAACCTTTGTCTGTATTCCAAAAACGCATCGGGCTTTGCAAATGGATTCATTAATTATATTGTTATGTGATATCGGTAGATAAATAAAACCGTTTGGGTGCTGTATTATCACATTTATATAGACTTTTTTTCTTATCTTTAAACTTGCCATGTCAGATTTCTACTGTCTTAAAATGTGAAAAATGGTTTGCAGTGTTCCAGTGGAAAACGGGATTATTTGGATAATTCGAAACAATTTAATTATACTTTTGACATGCAATGATTTTCGATTTTATTGGGCAGCCGCTGCTTGCCTTGATTCCACTGACCGCACGCCACTGCTCCATGGATAATGTTCAGAGGTATACTGTAGTTTTATCTTGTGATTTCCATGCAATCATACAGGTGACATGCCAACTCCAGAAAGTTAAACAGTGAGTCTTCTATCCTTTGTCGTGAATATGGAAAACATCTGCATGGATCCTACAAAAGCAGATTACACTTTCTTTGACTCTATTTGTTACAATGGAACAGCCTGTCATTACATGGTAGTAAGGGAGTTAAGGTTATGATTAGAAGGGTTTAGGATTATGACATTGTACTTAGTGATGGTTATTACTATTGCCATTGTCAGTGGGTGAAATTCACAAAGTAGGAACGTGGATCTTCCAAATACACTGTCGAAATGCAGGCAATTATAACTGATATAACTCTCTGGCTCTTTACAATTGTTTCCCATAATTAGAATGAGACTTTGGCTGAGCTCCTGGCCTATATCAGAACGCCCCGGTTGGCAACTCACATTTTAGCTCTTCAGAGAATACACACAACCACAAACAACCATGGGACAATGTGTGTGTATGTGTGTGTCAGTCAAACAGAAAAAAACACGTGTCCAGGAAATAGGCGTCCGTGCTTATTATTAGACACATATTATACAAAATAGACTTTTTTTTAAGCTTTTCGCCAAGTTATATTATTGTCCCCTCACCAAAAACAGACCTGGAGTTGTGTTCTGTTTTATTCACACACGTTTAACACAAAAGTCCTGCGTATTGAAGCTGAGTTCTTCTCTTAAACAGAAAACATTCTGTTCCACCTTGTGATGTCATGTGGTAATACAAAGCTTTTTAACTCGAAAACTACCACTACATGACATCACAAGGTGGAACAGAGCATTTTGAGTTTGAGAGATGTAGACAGACTAAGAATTAACAAAACACAACTCCAGGTATTTTTGTGATGAGGAAACAGTACAACAACATATATAAAGCTTACAAGAGTCAAATTTGCATAATAGGACCTTTAATCCATTTATCCAAAGTCCCACACTTTTTCAGCATGCAAGCTACTTATAAAATGAAGTCAAAATGATCTACCTACTCCAAAAATGCAAATCAATTATTCATTTATAAATATGTTGAGAATCAGCCATGGTGGAACGGTACTTGGACTTAATGATGTTCATGTGGGAAAAGGCTGACTCACATAAATAAGTTTTTATAGGTAAGGTAACATAAGGTTATTATATAGCGCTTTTCACAGACACATGTCTCCAAACACACTTTACAGAGCATTTTTCATTAACTCCAGACCTGGTGGTGTAAACTACTGTTGTAGCCACAGCTGCCCTGGGACAGACTGATGGAAGAGAGGCTGCCAAGCCGGTGTCATCGGTCCCTCAGACCACCACTTTCACTCGCGCACACACCACTTTCACACCTATAGTGCATGTTTTGCGTGAAAAGGCGAGGCGCTGATGGAAGGCAGATGAACAGATAGAAATTTTTAAGTAGTTTAACCTGTACTGTGGTACACATGGGTACATGAGGACACACAATGTTGCAGACAGCCATGTGCTAGGGGAGTGTGTTTGTGATGTGCCACACAGTGTCTGAAGGGCTCCACACGAGTGCACAGGCTGCAGACAGATGCTCCACACGCTCCCGAGCACCGGTACAAGTTTATTGCTGACAGCAGCAGCAGTAATGAAACATGTTCGCACTCATCGACTGTCAGACCTCCAGTCCAAGACAAGACCGAGTCCAAGTGCGCTCGAGTCTGAGAAGAGACCAAGACCATAAAAAAACTCTTGAGGCCGGTCTCAGACTAGTCTAGACTACCTTGGCGATCGACTGGTGGATCACAATCAATGTATTTGGCACCCCTGCCCTAAGCACTAAATATTCTCCTAGATCGTTGCATCACAGGTAAAAATCCAGACATCTACACAGTTTTGAAAGCCACAAACCTTATTCTGTGATTAAATTGTACTTGAACACATGCATCTGTATCTTAAGCGCTTCATTTTTTTAATTTTTTGTTTAATAGATATTAATTTTTTCTCACTGTTCATTCCCATCACTGACAGCAAAGGAGCCCCGACGCCTGAATACCTCATTGGAAACGAAGGTGTAGACGTGATTCTGAGTTGGAAAATGAAATGCGAATCCCAAGGTGACCAAAAGCAGTTTATAGGGGGAATTAAAACCACAAGAATGTGTATTAGGTGTGCTTTAACACTGATTTTACAACACTGCATCCAACAGGTCTGCTTCGTTCAATTACTGTCATGTGTCTCTACTATAGGGGTTCAGATTTCGTGCATTTGACATGTAACTCAAGATTAATTGTCCGATTTTGACATCTCTTTCCCAGCTCACTGTTCCAAAGGGATGACCATTGAGGCTTGTTTTCCCTCCACATTGTCTGCCAGGCTCTTGCTCAAAGCGTTTAATAGGCTGGGTTCATGCAGGGATAGTAAAACGGGCCATACGCATGACAGATATGATTAGAATGCATGCGCCAATTTTGATCACATCCAAGCGGATAATTTGACGGCGTGTATGTTGTGTGTAATGAGTAAGTAATATTATAAGCCAATTAGATGACTTAACGCTGTAATGAAGTTATGTTATGTTAATACTCTGTAAGATGAAGAAAAATCAGGGGAAATCCATCAATCTGCCCATTTTTAACAAACCCTGCTTCAGCTGAGTTCACTTCATTAAAAGGTTTAGATTACACAAAATCAGCTTATGGGAGCTTTAAACCGGGTTAGAATGTTGTAACCTCATCGAAAACACACCCGGAATTGTGTTTTGTTTCATTTACGTGTATTATTGTTCGTTTAAGCACATCTCTGAAGCTCAAAATGCTCCGTTCCACCTTGTGATGTCATGTAAGTGGTAGTTTTCAAGTAGCTTTTTACCTTTAGTTCAGTACAGATTGGCTGTTCATGGGCTGAAATGATCCAAATGATGATGATGAAGGTGTATGGAGTTTAAAAACACAGTGGAGCACTTCCAGATTTATTTTTTTTGTTCAAGAGAAGAAATTTAAGGAATGTTTGTGAAGAAATGGTCAGATTTTTATACAGTGTTTTTCTGTCAAGCCATTACACCAAGGAACCACTCGAGGAACCAAGAAGACCTGGCTGCAGAACTCTAGCGTCAGGCCACTTCCTCTGCAGGCCTAGCTCCAGCGTGAGTCCAGAAGTGCGCATACCAAACTTCAAAATAAAAGTTTCAATTTTGAAAGAGGAAAAACTTTGCGCATTTATATTTAATTAATGAACTCTGTAACATGAAAGATATTAGTTTCTGAAACATAGAACACTTGATGTTGTCAATCCTTTATTTGTGGCATTTACCATGATTGTTACACCAACAACATTTGTCCTATGGGGTAAACTTCTGCAAGAACACCGAGTGAACACCTTAAGTTATTTTCACTGTTGTAGAAATTTAGTTCATAGTGTTTTCTGTTTGAATTCATTTAAAGCCACGAGGTAGTCGAGTAATCCGTAGTAGTAAGTAAATATAACCACGGGTTGCTATCCCTTTGTTGACGTGTTAGAGTGAACACCGTAAGTTATTTTCAGTATCGTATAAAGTTATGCTAGCTCTTACGTTTGCTAGCTGATGGTACGCCGAAGGTACGATACTGAAAATAACTTACATATGGCTTTAAATTAATTCAAACCAGACAACGCCAGGGACAAAACAGTGAAAATAACTTACAGCGTTCACTCTGTGTTCTTTGAATGCCAAATGTTGTTATTTCTGGGAGAGGTGGGCTTGAGACTGGAGCCTGCACCGGAAGAGGCCTGATGCTGGAGCTCTGGAGGAACTGGGTTAAGAGTCTTGCCCAAGTACACAACAGTTTTCATCTGCGGGACCTGGAATCACATCGCCGACCTTCAAATCAGTGGACAAACATCCTACGAACTGAGCTACTGTCGCCCCGGAGCAAAACAACATTAAAAATAGATCAGAGAATAGGACTCAAACAAAATGATAAAATAAATTGTTGTCATCTAAATTGTTCTCACAGTCATGGAACTAAATTTGAGGTGTCGTCGTTCGAATCTCCAAAGATCCCGGTCCCACATCTGGAGAAGCTGGTTCGTACACGATGTCCGTCTGATTTACATTAACGCAGAGGTGCTGGAGATGCATTCAACTGCACACGTTAAGAAACCGCCAGGCAAATGTGAGCCATGTGTTTGGGCGTTTACTCACTCGCTTTAGATTGGCCGTGATGATAAATTACAGTCCCTCCGTTGCAACCTAGCACATGCTGTTTTTGTTTTGGTGCGTGAGTAAAAGCAAAACCTACTGGGGCGTCAGTGCGTTTATTTGTGCAGCGGAGCGGCCCCAACATGTTTAGAAGTCAAATAATCAACGGAAATCAGACGCCTCTTATCTATTGCTGCCAACAATATGTTTATAAATAGAGATACACGATCCAGCTTTTTCAGTTCCAAAACCGATTTCGATACTATTATACCTTTAAATATTGGCTTATACCCGAGATCAACTGATAGGAGTTTGAAGGCAGCATTTATTTCATATAAACAAAAATAAAATAAGACAAAACTAATCCAAATGTGTTATGATGCTGTTATTTATTCCTCAAGTATCTACAGGTATTCCAATCAGTGAAAGACAGAGAAATGCTTTATTAATCCAGTGGGAAATTCAAGTTTTGCTGTAGAAAACTGTTAATTGTTGTTGCAATGTTTCCACTGCATTTCTCAGTGTCCTTTGTGTTTCAGTCAAAGGCCTCAGTGCAGTTTAACAGGAGGACCGGTCAGATCTGTGTCAGGGCAGTTTGAGGAAAGAGGAAAAGCCAAAAGTGTCCCTCCTCTGTGTCCTGCAGCATCACAAAGGTGGAGGAACCAGGGAAACACAGGAAAAACCTTGTTCTTACTCCGCTCTGGTGTTTTGTTTGGTGATGATGGTTCATTTCATTTCCGAAGTGTTTCCTCTGGAAGATTTTCTGCCACATCTGCTGCCACATACAGTGTAAAAAGAACCAAAACTTGGGGAAAAAATGAATCCAGTCACTCCTGAAAAGCAAACGTCTCATTAGAGGCCTTTATGAAAATGGCCAGTGCCAGCATGTTACTGTACACAGTCTTCATTAGGGCTGGAACTGCAGCATGGACGAGGCCTTCAAACATGACCCACCAATGCTGAGGACAAATGTTTACTGCAGACATGTGCGACAGTGCATGGTTTAAGCAAAAAAAGTAAACAAAACCCCCAAAAAGATAAAAACAAGACAAATCAAAGTCCTCATGCAGATCCGGTGGTTCACCCGCTCTTTTGATTTCATTTTTGAAGTCTATCCCAGCAGTTTCACAAGTTTAATACTCAGATTGTTATTATGGTATACAGAAAAATGTCAAGCCACTGGGTAGTCCTGGCTCTTTACTTTGATTGCATATTTATGTTCATACAACACTAAATAAAATACAAAATTCAATCAATCAATCAATGAAATACTGTCCCACTTTAACTGTAGGCTTTAACTGTATGTTTTAATCACAATTAATTTGTTTATGTTGTTGTAAGGTGACCTTGGGTGTCCAGAAGCCGCCTAATAAATAAAATGTATTATTATTTTTATTATTCATGTGGCAATACTACAAAATTATTAAAAATACCAAATTTGTATAAATAAAATTGTAAACATTATGAGACTTTTTGGGCTAACTACCAGTAAACAGTCTTATTATATTATTACATACACTTAATTATCCAACCAGGATAAATTTAAGAATAATAAATGTAATAATAATGCATTTTTTCAGCATCAGTGGCGATATCCGATATCACCTACGATCTCACCTTTTTTGGTTCTTTGGTCCTCCCTTACAGTGGTCGACTGGTAGTAACTGACAGTGATTTGAAGAATACTGAATACTGAAAATGTGTTCACTTACAGAATACTGAATACCTGAATTAAAAAATATTTTGCAATTTATTCCGATACATGGTCCAGTCGGAGTACTGCATTCAGAATACTTCGATTACTTCACAAATGCCCGTACCACAAGAGCAGTGTTTTATATTTTTTTCACTTATTCTGTGTAGTTTGAAGCCAAAATTGTGTGATCAAGTACCTCCATGTACTCTCCATGTACATGTACTTTAATTTTAGAAGTAACTGTATTCTGAGTACCACTATACTGTACCAAAATATACTCAAAACTAGTATTCTGAACACGTATTCTTGGCACATATATTCAGTTACTTCCCAACACTGGTGACTGGTACTACATATATTTACCCTAGTAGCGTGCCACGGGGTTCATCCTCAACACGGCCTATTTATTTGTCATCTCCATGGCAACCAGCGTGAGTCCTAACCAGGTTTTGTGTTGCATTACAGCCACATGCAGTTTGTGTGCGCGCCGTTGATTGCTAAAGCCAGTCCATAACCAGAGAACGCACAAAGCCTGAAGATTACGACGGATTTGTATTCATTTCCACTCATTTTTCACTTGAGAGGATTCGGGGGAAAGGTTGTTCGACTTTTATAATATCTTTTTTAAACTTTGCGGTTCCGTGATGGTGCAAGTGGGGCTTAAACGGCCAGTGCCTGCGGTCCAGAAATCATGTTTGTTCCATCGTCGTTAACGGGGAAAAAATACAAGCATACTCATAATACCTTGAAACCAGCAGCAGTGGGGCTACATAATACCTCCCATTGCAACAAACAGTGCAATTAAGCGTAATGGTTTTGAACGCCACATGTCTACACAGTGGGGTTTTATGAGCTAACCACAACATTGGAGGAGCTGAGTGGGATTTGGACGCGAACTGGTGATCTGGAGGGCTTTTGGAGATACGAAACGAAATATATCAAGCAATTTGTCATTCCGTCAGACTACTGTTCTCCGGTATTGAGTATAGAAAGTTGATCTAAACCGTGAAATATTAGCTTTTATTTAGATTTTCCACGTAAATCATACTTGCGAGTAGGTCGTGAGCGTCGCCGATCACGAGTTATCACAATTCTTGATGGTTTCCAAATTGCTAAAGAAATACATATCAGTTTTACAACGAAATTAGTGTCTAATCAAGGAAAGTTAGCACAATATTGGAGGAGCTGAGTGGGATTTGGATGGTAGCGGGGGATCTGGAGGCAATTTGTCATTCCATCAGACTACCGTTCTTCGGCACGGAGTGGAGAAAGCCGATATGAGCTAATAATATGAGCTTTTATTTGGATTTTTATGACTAAAATCAGCTAAATGGTTCTCTGATTCCCTGTTACATAAATCATACATGTAAGTACATCATGAACCTTGTCCATCAGTGAGCCAAGGAGATGATAGTTTGTGCAAAATAAATTCTTGATGGAACCCAAATTACGAAAGAAATAGATAGTAGTTTTACAACAAAGTTCATGTTTAATAAGGGTGTAATGATATCCAAGTCTCACATTACGATAATGTCACGGTATGAACTTCACACTATGATATTTATTGCGATATGGTGCGGAGGTTTCAATACTACGATAGTCTACATAATAACAAGACTGACCTACCCAGAGAACTATCTGTTGTTATCATCACTGCTGTCTACATCCCTCCAGACGCTAATGTAAACACGGCACTCTCTCTGCTCGCACACACCATCAACAAGCGCCAACGGGCCCACCCTGATGGTGTTCATATCATAGCAGGTGACTTTAACAAGGCAAATCTGAAATCTGTTTTGCCGAATTTTCACCAACATGTCAGCTGCCCAACTAGAGGGGAAAACACTCTGGATCATGTCTATTCTAACATCAAACATGCATACAGAGCCACCCCCCTCCCCCACCTGGGACTGTCTGACCACTTCTCCCTGCTTCTCACCCCAGCCTACACTCCCTGCTGCCGTCAAATAAAGCCCACTATGAGGACCATCACCACCTGGCCTGAGGATGCCCTCCTCCAACTTCAAAACTGCTTTGAGGTCACCCAGTGGGATGCATTTCACCATGTGGACCTGGCTGTATTCACAGAGACTGTACTGGATTACATCAAGTACTGCATTGGGAACGTCACTGTGGATAAGACCATAAGGGTATATCCAAATCAGAAACCCTGGATGACGAACCAGGTCCGCATGCTCCTCCGGGCCCGCGACGCAGCCCTCAGGTCTGGTGACAGAGCTCTCTACAGCGCCGCTCGTGCTGACCTGAGGAGAGGCATCAGGGAGGCCAAAGCTGTTCACAAAAGGACAGTGGAGGATCATCTCTGCAGTAACAACCCCCGGCAGGTGTGGAAGGGCATCCAGACCATCACCAACTACAGGGGCTGTGTCATGACATCAGGTGACCGAGATGCCGGGCTAGCAGAAGAACTGAACAGCTTTTTTGCACGTTTTGTGTCTCCAACACAGCTCCCTGCTATATCGCTGCACCCCCCTCCAGCTTCCAGCATCCCCCCACTGACCGTAGAAGTACAGGAGGTCACACGGGTACTCAGGTCAGTGAACCCAAGGAAGGCAACTGGTCCAGATGGAGTACCTGGGAAAGTGCTGAAGGCCTGTGCTCTTCAGCTGTCTCAGGTCTTCACAGACATATTCAACCTGTCTCTGGCCCAAGCTGTCACTCCGATCTGCCTGAAGTCTGCAACCATCATCCCAGTTCCAAAAAAGTCCTCCACAACCAGCCTCAATGACCATAGACCTGTAGCACTGACCCCTATCATCACAAAGTGCTTCGAGAGACTGGTTCTGCATCATATCAGAGACTGTGTCCCCCCCACCCTAGACCCACATCAGTTCGCATACCGGTCCAACAGATCTACAGCGGACGCCATAGCCACCACCATCCACTCAGCACTCAGCCATCTGGAGCACCGGAACAACTACGTCAGGCTGCTCTTCATTGACTACAGCTCTGCTTTCAATACAATAATCCCAGACGTCCTGGTCCCCAAGCTGTCCAACCTGGGGATCCCTCCTTCCACCTGCGCTTGGATTAAGGACTTCCTAACCAACCGGCCTCAGAGAGTAAAACTTGGTCCACATCTCTCATCCACCCGCACTCTCAGCATCGGCTCTCCTCAGGGCTGTGTGCTGAGTCCTCTCCTCTACTCTCTCTACACGTTCGACTGCAGTCCCGCCCACTCGGAGAACATCATTGTGAAGTTTGCTGATGATACAACGATAGCGGGCTTGATAACTGGGGAGGACGAGGCAGCCTACAGGGATGAGATCCTCCCACTGGAACAGTGGTGTTCAGTGAATAACTTGACTCTGAACACTGCCAAAACCAAGGAGCTCATCCTGGACTTCAGGAAGAACAGAGCTGCCCCTGCACCCCTGTTCATCAACGGTGAATGTGTGGAGAGGGTGGAGTCCTTCAGGCATCTTGGAGTCCACATCGCAGCAGACCTCTCTTGGTCTGTGAACACTGCGGCAGTGGTAAAGAAAGCCCAGCAGCGGCTTCATTTCCTGAGAGTTCTCAGGAGGGAGAACCTGAACACCCAGCTGCTGGTGACCTTCTACCGCTCCAGCATAGAGAGTCTGCTGACCTATGCCATCACGGTGTGGTACTCCAGCTGCACTGAGGCAGAGAAGAAGAGGTTGCACAGGGTAGTAAGGACAGCAGAGAAGATTATCGGCTGCCCTCTGCCCTCTCTTCTGGACTTATACAACTCCAGCTGCCTCAGGAGAGCTCTGAACATTGTCAAGGACACTTCTCACCCCAGCCATCACCTTCTTGCCCTGTTGCCCTCTGGCAGGCGCTACAGGTCACTCCGCTCACGGACTAACAGATTCAGGGACAGTTTCTATCCAAGAGCTGTCACAGCACTCAATTTACAGTATTCAAACTCGCTCTGACAATTCACTAAATCTGCACTTTACACCACTGGTCACTTTCCAAATCATGTGCAATAATTGTCATATATCTACCTCCTTTAAATCTTTTTTTAATCTTGTATTTATTTTGTGTTTGTATTTATTTTTGTGTTTGTCTGTATTTATTTTTTGTTTGTGTTTTCTTTTAAACAAAAAGGGAGATGCCACTCAATTTCGTTGTATCTTTTGTTACAATGACAATAAAGGCTATTCTGATTCTGATTCTGATTCTGACATTCTAAATTGCTTTGACCAGTCGTTTGGTACATTTATTGTCATTAGGGATATAAAGACATAAACATCTTACGGTACGATATTTACTGCAATATTTTGTTGAGGCTTACAACACTTTTCCCTCTAAAAATGCCTTCACAAGATTTAATCCAAAGAATGAATTTGTATTTTACCTAAACAAGTGACAATTTATGCTTCTCTTTACTGTTGGCAGGGATCAGATTGGTCAAAAATAAGGACACCAGGGACATTTCTTGTATAAAACTGGGTCATCCTAACTATGTAACTTCTCGGTTAAGGGTCCGTCACCTCTACGGATATGTCATTGCTCTGCAGGGCCACTGCTAAGGTTCTGGAGGTCGAAAAGGGAGAGGAGAAAAGGCAGAAGCTCGAACTGGGTTGTACTATTTCAATGAAGACGGATGGGGGAACTCTTTTTATATATTAGGCAAAAACTATTTCCCCCAATTTTTTTCTTTTTTTTTTACAAAAACGTTGGGCCTGCTCATAACTAATTCATATATTTATTTGCAATCTAATAATGTAATAATTATCATGACATTTTTTAAATAATCAATCTTATGCTTATGCGCTGCTTCAAATGTTCCACAATATGACATTAAACACATCTATGTTACATTTATTCAATTACAGCTGGTTATATTGCTCAAAAATTCAGATTAAAACAGTGATTCTGACTGTGAACATGGTCGTCGCTCCACAGATCTGCCCAGTAAAGTGTCCTGATTTGGTCTCCATCATGATAGAAAGGTTTAATGCCATGCTGTGAAACATTTCAGACAAAGCAATAACATCTCCATGGAGAAAAGCAGGTGGTGGACTCTCTACAAGAAAATTTACAAAACGTTATAAAGGGAATCCTAAGATACTTTTGTCAATCATTAATATTAATCGTATTAGGCCTACATTTGAATACTTTAGTACCATCATTACCTAAAGCCTATGTTTTCTTTTTTTAGACTTTTTTTATGAACACACAACACCAAAACAGGCCGTGTAAGCTGAGAGGCCTTTAGAATCCTCCTGACCTTTTGTTATTACGCAATTATGACAAGTGGAACAGGAAGAGGAAGAAGATGAGGTTTGGGTTCACGTGTCCAGGCTGAACTCTAATCAGAATTCTATCAGAGCTAATCACCGCGGCTCTGTG
The DNA here is from genome assembly GCA_034769755.1 of Odontamblyopus lacepedii. Taxonomy (NCBI): domain Eukaryota; kingdom Metazoa; phylum Chordata; class Actinopteri; order Gobiiformes; family Gobiidae; genus Odontamblyopus; species Odontamblyopus lacepedii. The sequence continues at coordinate 11,266,130 of CM068360.1, forward strand.
ATGGACGGCCATGATCTCACCAGGAAGCCGGCCCAAATGTTATATTTGCATATGTTCGATAATAAGGGGAAGCTGACCGAGCACGGGTCAAACTTATTAGCGGTCAGATAGAATAGTTATGTTTTGTACGACTGTATCTCAGTATGTAATGGAAGAAAAGAACGTAAGATGATTTTTTTTTTTTTTTTTTTTTAGTTGGGGGTCCATTATTTTCTTGTTTCATTGTGTCACTCTGCTGCCTGGAATGTTCCACAGTATGACATTAAACAGCTCTTTTACATTTGTTCAATTACAGGTGGTTTTATAGTTCAAAAATACTTTAAAAAAACAGGTATTCTGACTGAGAGCGGGGTCGCCCCTCCACAGATCTGACCTGTAACTTGGTCTGGTTTGGTCTTCATGAAGATTTAATGCCATACTGTGGAACATTCCAGACAAAGCAATAACATCTCATCATTTAAATAAAGATACATTCAAGCAGGTAGCGGTTTTCCATTTTTCCATTTTTTCCTTTGGTTTTCCAGGCTGTTTTATTGTCTAAAAAATGCTATGTAACTTTCCTCGATATCAGGATGATGATGAACACTTTCTTAACCTTTGTGTTTGACATGGAGGCTACAAACATCCATCCATCTTCTCCCGCTTAATCCGGCTGGGTCGCGGGGGCAGCTTGCTGCCCAATACTCATAGCACCTGACCCCCCCTATGAACCCCTCTGCGGGTGGTGAGCCCACAGGAGGGTGGACATCATGGTGTTAGTGATGTTAGTTCATAGGGGTGGCTACAAACAATCGTTTTAAAATAACTGAGCAGGAAGAGTTGGTAGATGAAAACGCAAATTTTCGGAGCACTCACACGTTAAATGCCGGACAATAAAGATTACTCTAAGGATGAGGGATGTTATAATGTTTCCTCATCAAAAAACCTTACCTGGGATTGTTTCATTCACACATGTAACACACACACACCTTGCATATTCAGTTCAGTTCTTCTCTCAAACAGAAAACACTCTGTTCCACCTTGTGATGTCACGTAGTAATACAGCAAGTGCTACTCCATACGCCTTCACTAGAATCATTTAGAATTGAATTGCCAATTTCTACGAAACAAAAGCTCAAAAGTAGCTGTTAACTTGAAAACTACCACTGTATGACATCACAAGGTAGGACAGAGCATTTGGAGCTATGGAGATGTAGAGAGATAATAAACAGACAATAAACGCAAAATTAAGTTATGTTTTGTTTCATTCTAGTCTTTTACTATTATTATTAGTCTTCATCTCTAAAGCTCATGGCAATTCCAGGGCTGAAATTATCCAAATGATTCTAGTGAAGGTGTACGGAATTTTCAGTTTGAGAGACGCACTCATACGCAGGTTTGTGTGTTAAACGTGTGAACGAAATAAAAAACACAACTCCAGGTATGTGCGATGAGGAAACATTATAACATAGATCAGAAAATAGAGCAATATGGACCCTTTAAGGTAGTATTGTGACTAGGGGTGTAACGATATCCAAGTCTCACGATACGACGTCGTCATGGTATGAACCTTATTGCGATAATATGGGAAAGCTCACGATATGATGGGGAGGCTCACGATATTACGATATTCTACATAATAACAAGACTCACAGTATAAAATGCTTTGACCAGTCATTTGGTACAACATTTATTGTCATTAGGGATGGAATGATATCCAAATCTCTCTGTACCATATTTTCACCATATACATCTCACCGTACGATATCTGTGAAGCTGTGAATCTGCTACTTTTTCCTCTAAAAATACTTCACAAGACTTAATGCAAAGAATGGAGATTTCAAAGTGCTTAGAACAGTTATTTCTTCATGTCGTCTGCACTGAAATGGAGCAAAGGATCATGGTCTATGTAGTTCCAAAGAGCAAGCAAGCAAAGTTTATTTATATAGCACCTTTCACAGACAAGGAAGTCACAAAGTGCTTCACACAAGAATAAAAACACAGACAAATTACAGTTATACACAGGAAAAATATACATCACAACAATATACAATCATATCAGTCCCTGAAGAAGTTGCTGTAATTTAAAATGCTTGACCAAATAAAAAAGTTTTCAGCTGGCTTTTAAAAGTATTAATGCAGTCTAGTGAACGCAAAAGGGGTGGGAGATCATTCCAGAGTCTGGGAACAACAGCCTGGAAGGATCGGTCTCCTCTGGTCCGAAAACGAGTACGAGGAACCATCAGCAGACTCTGATCCACAGACCTCAGTGTGCGAGAGGGTCTGTAGGGTTGGATCAGATATAAGGAGGAGCTTGACCATGCAGGGCTCTAAAAGTCAACACTAAAATTTTAAACTGTATCCTGTAGGAAACTGGAAGCCAGTGGAGAGCTTTAAGAACAGGTGAAATGTGAGCTCTTCTATTTGTGCGGGTCAAAATTCTTGCTGCAGAGTTTTGGATCAACTGCAGCCGAGAAAGCTCCTTCTTGTTCAGACAACAAAACAAACTATTGCAATAGTCTAAGCGCGAAGACACAAAAGCATGAATAATGAGTTCCAGATCATTTTGTGACACAATTTTTCGGAGTTTGGAAATGTTTCAAGAGATACAATATCACCATATTTCGGTTATTGTTACGTCCTTAAATGTTACTGTAGTCAAGTTCTGCCACGTTCGGCTGGTACCCATCAGACGCCCCCTCCCTCGCCCCACACCGAGAGGGTCATTTATCACTGTCGGACCTCCCTCTTCCACTGCATACATCTGTCCGTCTCTCCCCTCACTGTCCTCCTCTGCTTTTGTGTCCTCTCTTACAATCTCCATCCATCTCTCTCAAAGCAGTAGTAGCTCAAACCCGAAGAGTGTGCCCGACGTGGCTGATTGTACAGGCAGCGTACATAATTTCATTAGTCTGATGGGGGAAAACGCCGTGGTCACGCTCAAAGTGGCGCTGACAGCTTGACATGGTTTATAAATCAGTTACACATAAGGAATTGTGTCCAGTGGCAGACGCTATTACAGTGAGTGATGGTAAATAGTTAATACAGGTTTGGCAGCATTTGCAAACTCATGGTATTCATTGTCATTTCCACGTAGTTGGTGCTAACCTGAATTATACTTTTCTTGGATTTAATTGTAATTTTGCATTGTGTACCTTTTTAAAGAGGGGGTATTTTTGCTTCTATGGGGTATTAACTAGTGACAGATGACATATTTAGATCATCCTGTTACTTTTTATTGTTTTGAAAAGGCTATATTCGCCGAGAACAGCGTATTAACAAGTTTTATAAGTTTCACTTTGGTTTTTCACGTTCTTAGTTACATTACAATTGTGCATCCTGCTAATGAAACTATTGCACATCGCATCAGATTTGTCAAGTTGTTTTGAACAGATTTGTATCATGTTTTTGTATATTTATGGAGAATTGTTGTGTGGGAGCATGGGTGAGGCATTCTTGTGGGCTGAGCATTTGACAGAATCTTTAGGTTAACCATAAGGAGGGTTCAAATAGTGCCCAGGAGAGATCTCTAAATTACTCAAATGTGCATGGATAACATCTGAAACCTCTTCAGGCATGTTTTTTTGGAAGGAACAACATTATAGCAACACTAAAAACATTATAGCAACACTAAAAACAAAGCAAAACAAAAAAACATTAGCATAAAACAGCTCCATGAGATCAGACAAAACTCTAAGGGTAGCATCAGCCAAAGAGACTCACAATTAGTGCCACCATCATTATTCAGGTTGTGTTATTTTGTATGGGGCTGCCGATCCTCACTAGCCTGATTCATGGAAACCGCCTGACCTCGTAGCATTAGGATTCATTCACTATTTGGTGATGATGTCTGTAATGCGCCGGAACGCTCAGTAGTGTCCAAGTAAGTGGTGTTCAACAGCAAATCCCGTAGGAAGAAGGGCAATAACGTCTTTCCCGTTGATAAAATTCACTCTTTGTTCTTGTTTGTCGGGAATCATTGCCAACATAAAATGTGTGGCTTCATCTACATCCATCTCGACCGCTTTGTTTACTGTTGTGCTGTACCACAAAAGGTCCCAGGCAGGTGCTTGAGTTTGACGTCAGGGCTTCACAGCTCACGGATGATTGGCTGGTGCGCCAACTACAACTTCCAGGGTTCTTGCAAACCGCCAAGTGTATTCTGCTTCCTGACCTAGTCACTGGAGAGAAATGGAATTGAGCGGAGGCTCTCGGTTCAATAAATTCAATTGGGACTATAAAGCTGTTTTAACCCGTTAACGCTGACTGTCACAAATATGCAACAAACCATTTTGGATCAAGATATAAGCCGAGATAATGACTCCATTCTCCCAGTGTCGGTTAGTGCAGATGTGGAACCTTCCTAGGAACCTTTGGCAAAGACTTGTTTCTAGTTGGACCAAATTTGCAACATACCCAAATTTCAACTTATTTTTTGATCTATAGTCAAATTAATAATCTCAACTTTATTTACCATATAAAGGCAAAAACACACAAAACATTTTTAGATGCATCTATATAAATGCAGATGTTAAGGGGCTAATGGCCTCCACAGAATCAGTGCAGTGTTGGTTTGTTGGTGCACATGAAAACTGAACATTTTACACAACTGAACCGACTTTGTCATATTTAAAATGCAAAATGTTTCCCAAATCCTCCCTTGACATGAATGGGATTCCTGTTTAACCTGAACTACCACCACCAAAAATCACGATATAGGAGCATTTCGAGACAAAAGTGGGCAAGGTGTAAAAGTTGAGCAGTCTTTTTATGTAATAGATAATGTGAGCGATTGAATAATTAAATAACTCTAGTGAAAGTAAACATTAAAACACAAAGGATCAGATTTTTTGTTTATTTAGATTCCCATTGTATTAAAATTGGTATTGAGTATCACATTTTTCTGTATCCAAATAAGCTTGAAATTGTAGTTTTGTGCCAACACTACGTAGATGTCAAGTCGTTTAAACATATTCTACGAAGTGACTGACCTTGTACTGAAACCTCTTATGTAAAGCTGTCAAACGCACACCTTCCATTCTTTACTCGGCGTACAGCACATGCATCTGCTCCGCTCTCCCCCCGTGCTGCACCCACCGCCCGCCTGCTCCGTCCTCAAATTGAATCAGGCTCTTGACGGGATGTCCCACCAGCGTGCCCCCCTCTGTCCGGGCTGTCCATCACCATGAGTAATGAGCACAAGATTTCATCAGCGGTCTCTAATGGTCACCGGGGGACATGTTGGGAGCTTAGACAGAGAGATCTAGAACAGGGCTTTGCGAAATTCCACAGAAGTACTTTTAACTGAGTTCTAAGATGAAGTACACAAACTATTTAAAGGTGCACTGAGTAACTTTTCTGCTGGAATGTTCCACAGTATGACAGTAAACAGCTCTACTTTACATTTATTTAATTACAAATGGTTTTACAGCTCAAAAATACCTAAAAAAACATAAATTCTGACTGTGAGCGGGGTCACCTCTCCACAGATCTGACCTGTAACTTGGTCCAGTTTGGTCTCCATGAAGATAGAAAGGTTTAATGCCATACTGTAAAACATTCCAGTGTCATATATTGTTATTTGTTAAGGTATAGATATAGAGTTGTTAAGATATAGATATAGATTTATAGAGTTTTCATTTTTACGCAGAGAAAACATAACTTACAAAACAAAACTAACAAAAATAAATATTCAAACCTTGAGAAAATATGAAGAAATATGAGTAACGTCAATATAATAATAATGATAATAAATATACTACTACTATTATTAATAACAAATAAAATAGAAAAAATAATGAATGAATTAAAAACATAATAATAACTGTGAAACATTCCAGACAAAGCAATAAGAAAAGCATTTGACGGACCCTCCACCACAAAAGTTACACAATGCACCTTTAATTTGGAACTTGGACCAAACCTGGAACTAAACCTGGATTAACACAAATAAACCAGGACTGTTTGGGACACATATGGGAACTGCCAAATGGTGCAAAAATGGCTCAATGGCCAAAAAACTTTCTGTAATCATATTTTGTAGTTTTATGCTATAGAAAGGTAGATGCATTCAATGAGTTTAGTGAGTTTTATTTGGAACATTTTTATAATTTCTTGTTGCTGCTTGTCTCCATGGAGATAATGCTTTGCTTGGAATGTTTAACAGCATGGCCGAGTTAAATGTCGGATCTGTAGAGAGGCGAGACCTTTCACAGCACATTTTTTCAAGGTCATTTTGAGCAACAAAAACATCTGTAATAAATCAGTGCAAGATAAATATGTTTAATGCCATACTGTGGAACATTCTGCAGCTACAATCTGGTCTGTACCTCCAACAGAAAAGTTAGTTTAAAAGGTCTATAATACACAAAAATGATTCTTGTGAGTGTTAAGCCATGTTATAATGTTGTCTCCTCTTCAAAAATATACTTAGAGTTTTGTTTCGTGTAATCCTTTTTCCAGGGAAGTTGTACGGAGTTTAAAAACATGCTGAAGCACTTCCTGTATTACCACATCTCAGAGAAGAACTCAAATAAATATGCAGGTTTGTGTGTTAAACATGTGCGAATGAAGCAAAACGCAACACTGGGTATGTTTTTGATGAGGAAACACTATAACGTAGATGAGAAAATAGCCTCATGAATTCATGTAAAAAAAAAAATAAAAAAAAAAGACATTTACAAAAAGGTTGCAAATCAGTAATCTATTCTCGAGGACAAGAGTAAGAAGACGGGAGACAAAAACAGCAGAGGAGTATTTAGGTTTGGGAATAACTGCGGATAATGAGGCCGATAATGAGCTGGAGAAGAGGGCTCCTGTTACCCCGTGGACCACTGAGGGGTTTTTTCCAAGAGGGAGGAAGAAGGGGAGGGGGAGGAGCCGAGAGCAGCGGGGGTAGGGATGGTAGGGGGTGGGGGGGTCAGCGTTGGTGCTATCCCAGAATTCCTTTGGTCGTCTCCTCTCGGCGGAGCTGACGGGTCCATGTTTTGACAGCTGACTTGTTACAAAGCTGCTTGCGGCTACCTTAACGCTTTTCGCACCTCCCCGTGTCCAAAAACCTGGGGAGCAGAAAGGTAAATAATGGGGTGATTACGGAAGTCTGGAAGCTAGTGAAAAAAGAGTTCGCCAAAATGTGATGCTTTAAGCCGAGGGGCAATCAACAGATACTCGTGAGCGGTGAGTTTGTTTTGGAGGAAGACCGTCCACCTCATGCACGTCATTTATCAAAAACGCTTCGGGTTACAAGAGATTCTCACTGGTGCATCAAATTTTCGTAATTTTGGATATCTATCTGTTCGACCGACTGAACAACCAAGTATTGTGCCATGTTTATCCTTCACCTGATGAAAAAGGGATTGCAAAATATTGAAGATGAAAACTAGTTCCCCAGATTTCGCCTGCCACATGATTTCATCGCGTATCCATTACACTACCTTGTAAAAGTTGCAGAATCAGCTGAAATTCTCTTCATGCGAATTTCGTTAAGCTCGGTCCACAGTTGGGTTTCTGTCGACAGAGGTGGTAGAGTAGCCAACAGTTGTGCTCAAGTACGAGTATCGTTACTTCAAAATAATATTTAGTAGAAGTAAAAAGTAGAAGTCCAAAAATGAGTCGAGTAAGAGTGAAAAAGGAATCGGGGAAAGGCACTACTCAAGTAAAAGTAACATAAACTGTAACTGTAAGGACATAACATTTGATTTCTAATTTAAAGTCAATGTAATAGATGCACAAAATATGTTATTTTGAAGTATAAACCCCAAAAATATCACTATAATATTAAACACATTACTTTCTGTTGTTATATTATGTTAGTAATTTGGCTCGCTGTGACAGGAAGGGCATCTGGCATTTTAAAAAATCATTAAAAATAAATAAATAAAATTCCAATATCATTATGCACCTGGTTTATAATAGCAATTCCTGATGACAAAGAAGAAGGAAAATGTGATTATGAATGCTTTATTTTTTTATTCATTCATTAATTTTTAGTAGACTTTTATCCTGAAACTGGGGGTTAAAATTCAATATCCTTAAGTACGGTTAGTCAAAAAGAAATGCTTTAAAAGCAGTTAACATGAACGACAGACAGATGGTGTAGCTTAAATGCTGCATAAAGGTTATCTGCTCTCGGGTCTCCTCAGGTCAGTGTTCTGGGGCCCACACCCTTCCCTTATCAGTGCTTCCACAGGTCATGTTCATGGACACTCATATCGTAATGTGAAGTAAATTTGGGTATTACTTTGCAATAACTACGTCTTATTTAGCCTAAGTAAAGCATGAACAAAGACTTTCATATTGAGCAAATAGTTTATTAATAGTGATTCAGTCTTAGTAAGATTAGCAGTTACCAGTCTTGATTCATTCTTAATAAACTAAATAAATAACTAAATAAATGTGTTTCTTTGCTTGTTTGTTATTGATACTTTGCACCTGATGTTGTCAGCATTCCCTGGGGGTGTGATGCTAACTGTAGGCATGCTCTGTCTGCAGCTTTGTTAGTCTTAAATCTGAGCTTTATTTTAACACAATCTGACCAAAATGAACAATAGTTAACTGGAAATACAGCAGGAGAGCTGATTTGTACTGTGAAACAAGTCCCTTTCAAATAACATTCCAATCACAAGCTACGTAGCATTAGCCAACAGGTTTTCAGTTAGTCACCCTCACCTTTTGTGAAAATAAAACACCTAAACAGGACCATGAATGCTCGTTTTGAAAATGTGTTGTTTAACTAAATTTTATAGGTTTTTCTTGTGTTTTTAAACGATCATTAAACGTATTTGTCTGTGTTTGGTAAATTGTCCACTGTGTCTCCATGGTAACTGAATATTCCGCCAATGCACATACATGTAGAACACTCCTAATGAGATTTCACTGCAAAGTATCAGTTTGTTTGTTAATAGCGAAGTTATTGCTGTGTTTTGATGACATCACAACATTTTATAGGCCAATACCATTTAATACAGGTAGGGGACAGCTAAAATAAATGACTCAAATGTTACACAAATACAGGGAATTCTCTGGTCTTGTCAGGTCTTAATCATTTGTTTATTTACCTTTCGGAGTTTTCATGGCAAAGCACAGCATTATTAATAGGAACAAACTGTCTCTTGCCCTCCATTTGGGAGTATGACATCATAACATTTTAGTATCCGAAATTGGCTTTTAGGGTTTGTCTTGCTGTCCTCGTACACATATATCTGGAAGCTATAGTGGATAATAAGATCTGGGGTTCTCTTGTGCAACCTATTTTTCCTAACTCTGCTGTTTGTTCACACATCTCCCCATGGGCGTTTTTTATTAACCGCTGCTTTAGCCATAACTTCCCTCCCCACATTTGCTCCGTTTTGTACTTCTAGGTTAAGGTTCTACTTGGAACTGTTTTTGTTTGGTTGTTTAGGACGGTGGCTCTCGTAACTGTCGGCAACAGCACCAACCTTCACCCAAAAATGAACTATATGTATTACGAAGGTGATTTAGCCACAACAATACTATCCTATCATGATCCCAAATGGAAAAGGGTTATAATACAGTGAAAAGATTAAATAGATCAAAATAACCTTATAACTTAAATGTGTTTTATAAGTTTTTTTGTGTATTAAACATGTGAAAATCAGAGTTAGTTCCTTTTAAAATGGTTTTCACTCATCCAAATTTATTTCTCACTTACCTTATGTGTTCTGAACTTCCCAATTTGTCACGGCAATGAGTTTATAAGCTCTTTTCACAACTCTCTGGGATCAGTGTGGAGTTTTGCCATAACAGCAAAGCTAACAACAGCTAGAATATGTGTAAAATCCCTCAGTCGTCCAGGTAGAATCTATGGCAAAAGTTAAATTTGTGAACTGGACAAGGCTTAGGGTTAGGGTTCGCTGATCCAAGCTGAACTGAAGAAGCAGCTTGGATGAGCGGCAAAATGTCTTCAACCAAAAACTTTTGTCCAGCTGAGAAATTGAACTTCTCTTTTACTAACAACTAGAACGCTAATGCGCCCTTCGTGATTATTGGACAATAGAATGGTCAATCGTCACATTTTTATAGAGCGCACACACTTATAGGTCTTTTCCACTGGCACTGTTTAGCATGGCACAGCACGACACGCTTTGTTTCTTTTTGACTGGGGCTTGGACCTGGGAGCCGTTAAGATTTTCCGTAGCTGCTTCAGAGCGGTTCTAACCCTGCTGAGCCGATACGACAACGTGACGGGGACAGACTGCTGACCACTGATTGGTCAAAGGAACTGTCATCATACGCACGACAAAGCTCAAGGATTTTTAAATAATCACCCGCCGACAACACGACAACAGCGAACACGTCAACAGAGGAGAAACAACAGAGCAGATTGTGAAAACCACAGTGTGACACTAATAATGTCGCCTAAAAATGACACGGTGTCGACCCCGCTACTCCACCCACTTCCAGGCGGTAACGACTGCATGGAAAAGCTTCACTGTGTTGTGCCGTGCAGGTAGTGTAGATGAAAAGCCCTATTATACACTAGTGTTCATAGACATTGGGGGTGAGATGGATTAAGTGTCTTCCCCAAGGACATAGCACCAGCATTCCACTGCCAACCTGTGGATCAGCGGACCTGACTGCTCAACCAGTGATGTTTGTGTTGAGAGTGGGATTAGAACTGTCAACCTTTGCATCTGACAAATGCTCTACCAATTTAGCTAAAGCTGAGTGTATAATTAGATGCAGACGGCAGCAGCAGACATATTTTGACCTCAGGAGCTGCTTATACAATATATCTGTACTGGGGCAAGGCACATGTTGCTTATATACATGGGGGAAAATGTGTAAAGGTAGGTTTGATTAACCAGGGAATTTACATAACTTACTTAATTGTCATATTTCATGTATTTCAGTTTGTCTTGCCAACCTAGAACTCCCTTGTAAAATTGCACTGAATGAGACTTGAATGAATAAAATAATAAATAATCCCATTTTTCATGTCCAACAAGGACAAGAATTTAGACAGAGATTAATGACTGAACAGGTCTAAAAATTATGTCAGATGTTATCCTGACTATGGCTGGATCCTGTCTCGCTCGATACTCAGGGCATCTAGAGTAAAACCTGCCCATGAACATAGTTTTTCAGCTGCAAAAATACAGGCAGGTCCAATGAGAGGAGAAAATATAATATAGTTTTGAACTTTCAGACAGTATGTAAGCATAAACTTGACCTATCTGAGTCCTCAAATATGAGACATGTTCAAATCAAATATTATTTTACTGATAACAACTGTAATTTCGATTTATTCTTAATTACAAAAACAATGGACATGATGGCCAAGCATTGTTTTCTTTTAATAATTTGCTGTTTTGGTTTTCACAACGGTCTCACGATGTCCAATCAGAAAACAAAATGAACCTCACCAGTCTCTCAGTTGAGTCACCAGTTTCAGTGTTGAAAACCAGTTGCTTTAAACCTAAAATGCCTCTCTCGGAGCTGAATGGTCACTACGTAAACTATCACCTACAGACAGTCATGAGTTAGTGCTAGTGCGGCCTCTGCCACTCATTGAGGGAATTCTGAGGTGCTGAGCTTTCACATGAGGCCCAAGATGTCCATATACTAAGAGGACATGTACAAGTTGTTTTCAATCTGCAGGTTAAAGGGACAGTTTGGAGTTTTGGACATAGTTCCTCATTTCCTAGTGAGCCAGAGTGTTGGAGACATGTGGAGACACTTTTTTAAATCTTCCATCCGGTCCTTGTATTTGCAGAGGTTGCTGGTGCTAGGCTAGTGCATGTCAATGGCCATAATTAACCTGCCACTAAAAACAGACTTATCAAATCCACAGACCCGAGGCAAAACTATTAGAACTCCAGACCGTCCATGTGAATGTTTGTGTCGATAGAATAATGTTTGAAATAAACCTAACCTTGCGTCACATGAATCATCGCATGTTGAGGGACTATTTTCTCATATATCAGTCCGCCCCTGCCGAGCTTTCTATCAGGAAGTACAACTCACTGCTGCTGTTCAGACAGAAATCCTTCAAATGAAAGGTTGGTTTTACTTCTAAAATGAATCTATGGACACAGACATTCACATCGATAGTCTGGTGTAATAATAGCTTTGCCTCGGGTCTGTGGAGTGGGTAAAACTGTTTTTAGTGGCAGGACAACTATGGCCATTGACATGCACTAGCCTAACACCAGCAACCTCTACAAAGTGTCTCCACACGTCTCCAACACTGGAAACACAGGTTCAGTTCTGATATTTTTAGAACTGAAAGAGCTACATACTGTTTCTTTATCACACACAATGAACTCTTGGGAGTTTTAAGTCATGTTATGTTGTTGTTGCCTCTTCAAAAATAAACCTGCAGTTGCGTTTTGTTTCATTCACACGTCTGAGTTGCCCTCAAAATGCTCTGCTCCACTTTGTGATGTGATGAATCAGTAGTTTTCAAGCTCACAACTACTTTTTACTTTTAGATCTGTAGAGATTGACTATTCCTGGGCTAAAATGATCCAAATGATTCTAGTGAAGGTGTAAGGAGTTTAAAAGTTCAATTGTAGTCTACTTTATACCATTGAGTCTCATATTTTTAATGAAACAAAATCAAAAACACTTTATATAATACAGTACGTACCAAACTACCTAGTGTATACCCAAGCCAAAATCACTGACTTTGCTGATTTCTATTTAGTTTCAAACTTCTTAAGCTTTTAAACGGTTTATACAGAAATGAGATGTGCCAATGGCTGTGGGGCTAACCGTGCCTCGCTAAGCCTACAGTATACTTTAGCCCATGCAGTATTGTGATCGTTTAAGCCTACGAAAACATGCGTACTGGAAGAATGGAACCAATTTGCAAAGTTGACATGAATCATAATAAATATATTGTTTGGAGTAATGTTATATGTCAGGTATAAAGTAGCCGATTTTTATTTTTCCTAATTCGGCTTGTACCTGTAATCACTATGGAAGATTATACTAATACTACGCGGTCTTTATGGAGAGATTTAGAACGGGCCAAGAACATAATGGCAGATGTAAGATTATCAGAGGTACTTTATGGGCTGTGATGCCAGGACACATGTGGTGGGGATGGAAAATGATGAACCTGTGTTTTTGGAGATGGAAACGGCTTCTGAGACCCATTTTCATACATATATTGTTGATTTTCTGTTGCCTATAACATTAAACATTTGTCTATGTGCAGAATATGTGTGATATTGTAATTTTCGAGGTGTCCATATGTATATCTTTTTCGCACATGTCTAGCACTGACTTTTAGCTTATTTATTTAGTGCTGTTTTAATTTTTTATTGATTTTCTTATTTCAATTTGTTGATTTAGCTATTTTAGTGTATTAATTGTATAACCTTTAGAGCTAAATGTTTGTTTTCTATTGCTGTTATGTGCAGGACTTTGGAAATTTTTTTCTAAAATGTGCTACAAAAATCAAAGTTTGTCTGGTAAATCGAGAATGTTTTTTTTTTTTAGAGAGATTGATATCAGTCGGGTGGGATCCCCACACCCCCCGTCATGTCTGAAGTCCGGCCAAATGTAATTGTGCAATTAGTTTTTCCTTTTTTTCAATGAAGCATGTGAAACAGAGGAGCTCATTTGTCACATATCATTAACAAAAAACAACAACATTTCTCTCACCTCGGATGAACAGAGTTTAGTGCTTTGCTCATTTATTCTGCACAAATTAATGTTTTTCAGCCACATGTGCTTTCCCTTTATTTTTTTCTGATATGGATGGACCAGCGCGTGTCTCTGATTGGCTAATCCACCTGTCACTCACGCCCATCTGAACTCAAAGAGATTCAACCAGTGACCACACTGACATCTTTGTAAAGTTTTGAAGGTGTTTATTCTGGATCCCATGCAAATGTCATGTACTTGTCAGAGTTCTTTCTTTTTGTATATAAGTTAATCATCTATAACTGTTCTTCTTTACATACCGTAATTTTGGTTCTAAAATAAAAATGAGATACCATTTTCATTCATTAAAAAAATCATTTACAAAACATGATGATGTATCCTATTTTTTTTTATGTTTTATTTTTAATGTTCTACAATCAATGCATAATTTTTTTTTAAAAGCATAAAACTAATGTTAATACTAATGCTTCTACCAGGGTCGGCAACCTTAAATACTCAAAGAGCCATTTGGAGCGTCCCCCACAGAAAAGAAAACACCCGGAACCACAAAACCCTTTTGACTCTAAAATGAGAACACTGCATATCATTTTTTAACTGTACGCTCTGTACAAAAGACTGTAGTGTGTCTGTAGCATTGAAATCCTCCAGAGAATATATGTCCAATCATATATACGGTCTATGCGTACGACTTGCACACGTATAATCTCTAAAAAGTTTAACATGAACCCTCTCCAACATGAAATAGAACAGACTCACCATCAGCAGCACATCCTCTGTCACAAAAAGAACAGAAGAGTCGTGTCTTTAGTCTGAAAGAAGCTGACCACATCAGGGCACAAGGACCAAGCTTTTTTTTTTCAGTGCTTACAGTTTATGCAAATGAGCCATGCGGTTTTAAGTTTCATTTCTGTAAAATGTAAACAAATGTGCGCAAAGCTGCATTAAACACATTATTAATCAATGCCTATTTGAGTCCTCCTCATAGAAACTGAAAACATTAATTATCCACCCACAGTGAACCAAAAAGGCGGTTATCCTTTTATCACGTGTAGTACTTATTTGAATGTTATAAGGATACCATGATCAACAAATTTAGAATAACATGTAAAAACGAACAAACTAAAATAAAAATATATTGTAATTTAAAATTCATTATTTATTTTCCAAAGTCACAGGGAGCCACAACAGAAGAATGAAAGAGCTACATGCAGCTCTGGAGTCACGGGTTTCTGACCCTTATACTAATACTAATACTGCAAATACTAATAATGCATTAGTCTTATATAGTGCTTTTCCAGATGCTCAAAGTCACTTCACTTCATGCATTATTCATTCACTCCATACTCTCTGGCGGTAACACCCTGAAGGAAGTGAGGTCCGCACAAACCGCATTCATACCCGGCAATGTGGGTCAAGTGTTTTGCCTAAGGACACAACAACAGGTTTTTCACCGCTTCCAAACCGGCCCATACCTTGCTTACCTTCTGAACTTTGGAGATCAGGCCTTGAGGAGTTTTGGCGAGGAAAAACACTAAGAAAACAAGAGCAATATTTTTGGCCTTTGCTCGTAAGCGTAATCAACTCCGCTGATTACCTACGATAAACTGTTTTTGTTTTGGCTTCGGAGATATCATGACTTTTCACATGTCATAGAACTCCAGTTACATTTTTTCATACAGTAACATCATGATAAACAATGCAATTTATCTACATATAGTACATCCCTCCCCCAGAGTACATTCTCGGGGCTGTTATTCTCAAACTATCCTTGCGTTAGAGGTATGGTAATATTACGGCATGATGCAATATGTTGAAAGACGGGAACGGTCTGGAATCTCCATCAGCGGGCTCTGTTAGCACAAACGCTAAACCAGAAGCTACTGCTCTGGCAACGCTGGACACAGTGTTTGGACTTCATGCTATTCCTCATCTCCCACTCACTCCGCTACTCCTTAATTCGCTGTTATGTAACGGGCGAAATCGCGTTTGAACCGACAGAGCGCTTTACAACGCTTGGGGGTTGTAGGGTATAACAGCGAAAGTAAACGGGATTGTGTATTAAAGCAGACTGACGATGCAAAATGGACTTTCCACAGGTGTTTTCATGTTTTCTCCTTCTCATTTACTCCCGCGAAGTTGTATTTGGAGTTCTTTGTGCATGTTTTCAGTAACCCCATCAACCCCCATTTTCACCACCACTGCTCTGTACTTACTTCGTTCCTCAGTTTTATTTTCTTAATTGGTGATACCGGTTGGATTCGGCAGTTTTGCGTAATCATTTTGGTCCATTTAATTTGATAAATCTGCCACACACTATTGTGATCTACAGGTGTCCACTGAAGGGACCGACATTTGCGGCGACGTCAGCTCCCAGTGGGCACTTTTTTTATTTTAAATTACACTTAAAAAATAAAATTGGACAACATATAATAATAATAATAATAATAATAATAATAATAATAATAATAATAATAATAATAATAATAATAATAATAATAATAATAATAACAACAATAATAATAATAATAAATAGATAAATAAAAAATAAACCTCTGTCCATTACAATTAGTCGACATACAGGAATCCTAAAGGAAACCTAAAGATTTTAATACTTTGCAGCTGATGTTATCAAGATTCCCTAGGAGGGTTAAGATAACTTGAGGCCCTACTCTGTCTGAAACTCAATTTAGACTTTAGTCTGAGCTTTGTTTATTTATTTATTTATTAGTTTATTTGTCAGGGACTGTACGAAAAACATTGCCACAGAATAGGTAACCGTAATGTACATAAAGCTTCTAGCCCCTGTTCCTGCTTAAGCTTTTAAAAATGTCAATACAAGTGCAAAAATAGAAAAAAACAGTGAAATTTAGAAAATCCAGAGTCTAAAATACAGTAAGAGGAAGGGATATGCCATTTGAGACAAATCTGGTCACTTTACACCATGAGTCCATTTGCAGTTTAGTGCTTGCACTGTTGATGTCGTTTAAAAAAAATATGACCAGAAATGAATTCATTAGTACTGTTAAACTGCTAAAGTCCCTCTCCCATAACTTTACAGTCACAAGCGAGATAGCATTAGCCAACAGTTTCTCGCACCGTTTTTGTTCAATATGAAACACCTAAACGGGACCGTGAACCTAATGAATGGGCGCTGTTTTGGGGCTCATTATGGAGGTCTTATATTATGGAAAATGTACTCCTGTGAGCTTTGAGCCATGTTGTAATGTTACCTCCTCCAAAACACACCTGGAGATGTGTTTTCTTTCATTCACACATGTTTGAGTAACCCTGTGTTATTAGTCTGTCTACATCTCCAAATCTCCAAATGCTCTGTTCCACCTTGTGATGTCATGATGCTGCACTTTTCAAGTTAACAGCTCCTTTTGTTTAGTAGAGCCTGTAAATTCTAAGGCTGAGATCATCCAAATGAGTGTGAAGCTGTACGGAGTTTAAAAACAGTCCACTGATCCAGAGGTTGGCAGTGCGATTCCAGCTCCCACAGATGAATATTGCTGCTGTGTCCTTGGGCAATACACCTAAACTACCTCACCCCCAGTGTCTGCGTACACTAGTGTATGAGAGTGTGTGAGTTGCTCCTTGTTATAAAGCGCTCTGAGTGCCTTAAAGGTGGAAAAGCGCTGTATAAAAGTGTGACCATTTCCCAAAAACACAGTGGAGCTCTTTAACACGTGACATCACAAGGTGGAACAGGGTGTTTTTATGTTTGAGAGAAGAACTCAGCCTAAATATGCAGGTTTGTGATGAGGAAACATTATAACATAGAACAGAAAATAGCGTAACATGGGCTTTGAACTTACCAGTCCCTCCATGACAATTTCACATTTTATTTAGCTAAAGTAAATAAAGTTTTGGTATTGTAAATCTAGAAACCCTCGCTGCTTTGGCCTATTAGTGTGAGTGAGACAGGGGAGTCAGACTGCAGGAATGCTCAGCTCCCCCAGACACACTATCTATTACAGAGGTGTAAATCTATAATGAGCAGCACTTTCACTGCCTTTGTGCACTAGGATCGCAGCAGCTTTTCTCTACACATGAAAACGTGCAAAGGTTTTATAAATATGTTTAACGGTGCACTGTGTAACTTTCCTGGGCCAAAATGTAAGATATAAACACTTAAATCTATCAGAAAATGACTTAAAAGTAGTGAAATGATCTGTCCATGCAGCAAGGTCATTTTCCTTGACTTTACTTGACAAGTTATCTTAAAATAAACTACTTCTAGACTAGAATTAAGCATTTTCAGAACTATTAAGTCGATAATAAATCTGAGAACAAAATGAATAACCTGATATAAGTTGTAAAATCTTGGCCAGATCAGAGAAATTTGCAGTACATGGAGATGTTATTGCTTTGTCAAGATCTGTTGATTGACTTAAAAACTTGCATTGTTACTGTGAATGGGCTCGCCTCTCCTCAGATCTGACGTGTAACTCGGCTCTATGGCGCCGCCTGCTGTCTCTTTAGAGAAAAATAAGCGTAATGTCGTACTGTGGAACATTCCAGACAACTTTTTCGTGGAGAGAAGCAGCTGATGGACACTCCACTATAAAAGTTACACAGTGCACTTTTAATATTCTGCTTAATGTAGTTTCGGATAAAACTGAGACCGATGACACATGGTTTATCACTATGTAGACTAAAACTGAACTGTTTCTGGTGTCAAAATCATGACTTAAAGGTCCCATATTACACAAAAAGGATTCTTGTGAGATTTAAGCTATTATATTTAATGTTGTTACCTCATCAAAAACAGACCTGGAGATGTGTTTTGTTTCATTCACACAAGTTTGAGTCAGCTTGGTTTGGGCTATAACAATAACCTAATAACCACAATATGGTGATATCGTATCGTTAAAGGTCTCACAATAATATCGTGGACCATCACAATATATCGAATCACAAGTCTCTTTGCTTAAATGAATAGTTCTGATGCAGAAATAGCTAAAAGAAAACAGAGGGAACTACATAGACCATGATCCTTTGCTCCATTTCAGAGCAGATTACATGAAGAAATATCTGTTCTAAGCATTTTGAAATCTTCATTCTTTGGATTAAGTCTTGTGAAGCATTTTTAGAGGAAAAAGGAGCAGATTAACAGTTTTGTGCCTCCACAATTTATTGCAATATATCTGGTACCGTGAGATGTATATGGTGAAAATATCGTACAGAGAGATTTGGATATCGTTCCATCCCTAATGACAATAAATGTTGTACCAAATGACTGGTCAAAGCATTTTAGAATGTCAGTCTTGTTATTATGTAGAATATCGTAATATCGTGAGCTTTCCCACAATCGCAATAAATATCGTACCATAAGTTTCATACCGAGACTTGGATATCGTTACACCCCTAATCTGTTTACATCTCCAAAGCTTAAAATGCTCTGCTCCACTTTGTCATGAAGTTTTAGATTTCATGTTAACAGCAACATTTTACCTTTAGTTCAGCAGAGCTTAGCAATTCCAAATGATTCTAGTGAAGGTGTGTGGAGTTTAAAAACACAGTGGAGCACCTCCTGTATTACCATGACATCACAAGAAGTAATAAAAGTGTTTGAGAGAAGAACTAAATCCACAGGGTTTGTGCGTTATTTGTAAATGAAATAAAACACAACTCAGAGTACTTTTTTTATTCGGAAACAACATTACAATATAGATCAGAAAATAGTCTGATATCTCTCTCTCTAGCTCTGTAAAGATGCTATAAATGATTCTTAAAAATGTGAAAAAGAGAACTAGGTCAGTATATTTATTCAGACATTTCACAAAGCCTTCCTGATTCATAATTTATGCTTTATAATTAGACGCGTGCAGTACACAGTGGACTTACTTTGACCCCAACAGCTGCTTATGCAACAGAGCTGTACTGGGGTAAGACACATTTTGCCAACAAATGCAGGGGGAAAAAACGGGTACAGGCTCTTTAATGAATATCAGTGAGAAATAGCCTGTAGAGCCGGGAGGTGTGTGAATGTGTGAAGTTTCAAACCAGAGTGAGTCCAGAGGTTATCTGCAGCTCATCTCTGTAATAAATCAAGGAATGTAGCTCCAAGAACATGACACGTTTAGAGCCTGTTCTTAGATATTCCTCATGCATGTTGGAGATAAAAAAGTGGGCAACGACGCTAAATGAACTTGGGGTAAAAAGTATTTTCGATATGCAGATTATTGGACAACTTTGTATACGTGGGAGATGTGTGTTTGTTTTGGGAGTCGGGGTGTTTCTGTGGATGCCAGTGGTTCGGTTGGTGTTTGTTGTCTGAAGTTTGGCGGTTTGTATCCAGTATCTTTGGTCAGAGTGATCAGAGGAATGCTGTCATTGTGTCCTTAGGCAAGACGCTTAACCCACTCATATATGTCCGCTCAAGATTTCCACATATTCAACATCTAAAACAAAAAAAATCCTTACATTTTTTTCATTGTCATTGCGGTTTATTTTGTAGGATCATAAACAGAACACTTTTGTTTCTTCATTATTATACATTTTTATTAGTTTATACGACCATGAATAGAAATAAATAAATAAAAGTCCTTAATTCAACAGTAAACAATACATTTATGTGCCTTTTTTTAATCATTATTAGTTTGTATGACCATAATACAGTACGATACAAAAAAAGAAAGAAATTGGGTTAAAATTATATTAAATATGCATAGTACGCCATTTATTTTGCTGTACGTAAATATTTGTTAAGGTTCGGCATCAATGTTCAGAAGCAACCACATCATTTTGCATTTTTTAAACTATGTCATGTACAGAGGTAGGTTAATATACTTTTTTTCTTCTTTTCACTCCTTTTCGAGAAATGTGCTTACAATGTGTCTGTAGTATCTATATGATTATTGTTCCTCTCTGGCACAGACTCAAAATAACAGCGAATCAAATAAAAAAATCTAATCAAACAAAAAAATTGCAACAAAAACATAGCATTGTGCTTCTTTTGCTCTGTTTTTGCTTACACTTTTATGTTTTATTTAATTATCCTCAAATAAAAATTGACATGCAGGTGACAGACCCTACATCAGAAAAGTTACACCTTTAAATATATGTTACATTTTCTAAAGTTTGCTCAGTTAAGTAGGATTTGAGGTTACTGATGAAATAAAACTGTGATCTTAGAGCAAGATATGTATATAAATGTGTATGTACAAGTCAAAATAAAATAGAAAAATAAGTGATAAAACATAAAATCTCAGCTATATACGTACAAGAGGTCATAGGAAGACATAGGTTATCCTGCTCTATATATAAAAGAATATAGATGAGATTAGTTATATATAAGGCTCATCTTTGCACTAATCACACTGGAGCAAACATTCGGAATGATATCAGAGTTTAATTAGTGAGACACACGCTGATTGTGTTGTGATAGTGCTCTGAAGGGGGAGGGGCGACTCAGAGCATCAAAAATGTAAGTAAAATTTAACATAGAGGTTTCTGGAGAGTACAGCACTTTCACAGGCACGGTAATTCTGCCACCTCTCCCCGGTCACCGCTTCACTAACCGATTTTCTGCAGGAAACTCTGAGTCCTGGTCCAGTCGTGGTTTAGACCTGGTTTAGACCTGGTTCAGTCCTGGTTCAGTCGTGGTTTAGACCTGGTTCAGTCCTGGTTTAAACCTGCTTCAGTCCTGGTTCAGTCCTGATTGAGTCCTGGTTTAGACCTGGTTCAGTCCTGGTTCAGTCCTGGTTTAGACCTGGTTTAGACCTGGTTCAGTCCTGATTTAGACCTGGTTTAGACCTGGTTTAGACCTGGTTCAGTCCTGGTTTAGACCTGGTTCAGTCGTGGTTTAGACCTGGTTCAGTCCTGGTTTAAACCTGCTTCAGTCCTGGTTCAGTCCTGATTGAGTCCTGGTTTAGACCTGGTTCAGTCCTGGTTCAGTCCTGGTTTAGACCTGGTTTAGACCTGGTTCAGTCCTGATTTAGACCTGGTTTAGACCTGGTTTAGACCTGGTTCCGTCCTGGTTTAGACCTGGTTCAGTCCTGGTTTAGACCTGGTTCAGTCCTGGTTTAAACCTGCTTCAGTCCTGATTCAGTCCTGATTGAGTCCTGGTTTAGACCTTCTTTAGACCTGGTTTAGACCTGGTTCAGTCCTGATTTAGACCTGGTTTAGACCTGGTTCAGTCCTGGTTTAGACCTGGTTCAGTCCTGGTTTAGACCTGGTTCAGTCCTGGTTTAAACCTGCTTCAGTCCTGATTCAGTCCTGATTGAGTCCTGGTTTAGACCTTCTTTAGACCTGGTTTAGACCTGGTTCAGTCCTGATTTAGACCTGGTTTAGACCTGGTTTAGACCTGGTTCAGTCCTGGTTCAGTCCTGATTTAGACCTGGTTTAGACCTGGTTTAGACCTGGTTCAGTCCTGGTTTAGACCTGGTTCAGTCCTGGTTTAGACCTGGTTCAGTCCTGGTTTAGTCATTATCCATTTTTCCCATTAATTTAATTAATTAATTATTCAAACACAAAATCAAAAACTGAAAAAAACAAATCATTATCCGTTTTTTTCATTTTGGTTTTGAAGGCAAATAATAAAGAAAAGAGTCGTTGTTCCATTTTCTTATTTTTGGTTTTACATTGAAAACTAATCGAATGATCCACTGATTGTAACACCTCCTCTTTAAGCATTTTTGATGGATGAGTTACCAATAGATGCAGCCAGCTCAACCTTTGCATCCAATATTTCCCTCTCCGTACTGTATATTCCAAAAGCTCCGTACGCATTTCAAACCGCCGTAAGCCTACACCTACTTGTCTTCTGAATGCTGCTGAACCTCCCAGCTCGGAGCACAGATAAGCTTCAGTGATGGATCCACTGTGTCACCAGCAGCAGGCCCGGGCTATCGCTTTAACACGAGGATATGTGCGCTGACACTGGCCCCTGTGAGCGCACGTGTGGGGGTGTGCGGACGGGGGAATTATGAATGGGAGTTATGTGACTTAAACAGCCCAGATAAGGGATGATATAGTGATACAAGAGTGAGAGAGACAAATGAGGGGAGATAGAACCCGGAGACGAAAAGCAGAGCCTAACCTTGGAAGTATATTACGCTAAAGTGACATTTTTCATCATTCGACCGTTTTAAAACATGTTGGAGTTGGAGTCATTTATGTAGTCATGTTTCGGTTTCCAGTTAGACGCCATTTTGAGGATCTTTGACTATTTAGATCACATGTGTCAAACATGCGGCCCGGGGGCCAGATCCGGCCCTCCAAGACCTTTAATCTGGCCCTCGGCTGATTTTTCTATTAAAATACTTAAAATTTTCAGATTTTTCTGTTAATTTTCTGCACCGTTTAGCATAGCAGCGTCTCCGGCGTTTCTGTACGTTGCGACTCCCACCAGAGCAGCACAAATGAAGACTTTCCTCTTTCTAAACGCTCTTAAAGGACGATCGTTTTGACTGTCGACCGTGACCCTCATCAGCAAAATGTCAAAAAATGAGAAAAGCAGATGCTGAGTTCAGGATTTCCCAAGAAAAATAGTCTAATTCTTATTTGTTGACAAAGGTGAATGAGAAATCTGTGCTCAGTGTGTTTGGAACAAGTGGCGTTGCTCGAGGAATATAATCTTAAACACCACTACGAGACACGGAGAAAAATACAATAACTTGAAGAGAGAACTGAGTTTTCTGATCCGGCCCTTTTGGGATCAAAGTAGGTTGCATACGGCCCCCGGACCAAAATGAGTTTGACACCTCTGATTTAGATGGAATAGAATGAGTTGTTTTGGATTATGTTATTGATGTAAAACTGTTCTGAATGTAGATCTAGAAATCTGGGATGGGTCTCGCTGAAAGAGTTTGGAAAAAAGTGGAGAGTCATGATGAATATTTGAAGCTGATTGGGTGAACAAGACAAGAAATGAAACCTTTGTGAATTGAGACAAAATGTTCCCCAAAATACTCAAATATTTCTGCTTAGACACACTGACAAACTGATCCGTGAAGCTGGAGACATTTGTCACTCTCAACAACTCACTCTTATGTAACAGATAATACTCCCTACAACTGTACAACAACTCACCTTTATGTAACAGATAAGCCTGTGTCTTGTAAACCATTATTTCATTTTTGCACTGTTTTGCACTTCTATATGTTATTTTTACTTGTACATTTATATAATTATGCCTTATTCAACACCAGTCTCTTGTTATATTTGGTACTTATTTTGAATTTATTATTACCATTTATATTTTTGCTCTTTGTTATTATATTATATTGTGACGTGTGAGCTACTGGGTCCATATAATTTCCCTCGTGCCTCAGTAAAGTTTGTCTAAGTCTAAAATTGGCCGTTCATCCTTCTGCGTTTCCAGGTTGTTTTGGTTCAGTTGGGTGCTTCACCTTTGGCTTCCATCCAAACCACAATGCTGCCTTATGATTGGTCTGAACCACTGTGGCCCGAGCCCAATCGCAACAGCAGGGCTTGGTTCAGATGGATTCTAGTGAGTTTTTGAACTTCCTGGTCAGACTATGGCTACAGTTCCAAATTTTTATCACAAAGCCCCCAATTTGTAGTTCCACCTAGTGATGTCATGAGATCTTCCGCTTTTGTTCTAGGATGCGGTTCTTCTTGTTTTTAGTTTGGATTGTGTAACTTTTATGGTGGAGGGCCTGTCAAATGCTTTTTGTCGATGGCGATGTTATTGTTTTCTCTGGGATGTTTCACAGTATGGCATTAAACCTTTTAATCATCATGGAGACCAAACCAGACCAAGTTAAGACCAAATTATAGTTCTGTGTCGAGTCAAAGCGTCGACTCTGAGTCGCCTCAATGCGTCGACTCTGAGTCGCCTTGTCACCGTCGTTTTTAAGCTATAGCTCTGCGTCGAGGTCTATGTGACGTGAAGAAATTCACTGCCACAACTCTAGAGGGCGAGGATTTAAACCGGTCTATGCATACTGCATGTATAATCTCTGAAAAGTTTCACATGCTTTTTTCATCGCTTATACTGTATGCAAATTACCCATGCAATTTTAACTTTAGTTTTTGTAAAACGTAAACAAATGTGCGCAAAGCTGCATTAAACCCATTATTACTCAATGTATATGTATATTGAGTGGAGTACTGGGAATGTATGTAGAGCGTTGGTCAAGAGGACCAATCACAGCCCTGATTGTCTGCGTCACTTCCTCTCGCTGTCTGCATCGTTTTGACATATAGTAGAAAATTTCGGAGGTGCATATCGGTCGACACGGACGTTGTGCATAGGGGGTGCATGTCGGCGCAGACTTTCTGCATCAACACAAACAGGTTTTGACACAGAATCATAAATTGGACTGTAGAGGTCAGATCTGTGGAGAGGCAACACAACTCCCTGTTTTTCTAGGTAGTTTCTGAGCTATGAAACCACCTGTAGTTGAATAAATGTAAGGTAGAGCTGTTTAATGTCATATTGTGGAACATTCCAGACAGAACAATGACATATCCATGGAAACAAGAAGGTGACGGACCACGGAACAGAAAGTTACACAGTGCGCCTTTAATTAAAGTTACATAATGTGTCAAAGAAACAAATAAGGTGTCCAAAATTTGTCTTAAAATTCTGGAAATCAGGCATAAAAGTTTTAGCCTCCCCAAAAGTTCACTTCAAACTCAGACCCTCTATACCATACTATTATTCCTATACACATGCAGTTTTCACCACCCCCATGTAGCAGTATTTTGTTTTGGCCTGGGCCTTGATTACACAGGGTCGCAGTAAAAGCAGCCCCTAAGCACCATAAACCCCGGTCTTTACGTACACATTTTTACCTCTCAGCAAAAACAGCGCGGCTCCTCCATTGTTTGTGTAATGACTTCACGTTGTGCCCATGTTGCTGGATGGCGGAGAGAAGCGCAATTAAAATCATTGTTTCATTAGGGCCCTTTGCAGTAAGCACGCGGCCCACCACAACACAGCTCATGCGGACTAGCTGGGAGCGCGCTACTGTAGTCTCTGTGGTAAACAAATACACGGAACAGCCGAGGAGGGTAGAGTCAACATGTACTCAAGTTGTATTATGGCGTTATAAATCAAATTAATTAGGTAAAAAGAAGTTGGTGAAAGCGCGGTTCACGTCTTTAGTGCTGTAGAAGTCATGTTGGGTTTGTTTTGTTTGTTTGGTTCTAGAGCAAATCCAAACTTTATCTTTTCATTAATTCTTTTTTTTATTTCAAATGTTTATTCATTTGTATTTGTTTATTTATTTCTTGCTTGCATTGAAATCTCACTGAACTTTCTTAGTGGGTAAAACTAGAGATGTACAGTTGTCCACCGTTCAGTCTTTCCAAAAGTCTCTTCACAAAAGCAAAACAAAGATGAAGATATTTAGAAAATTACAGTTATATTTTTAAGTTTTTGCATGTTTTGTTTTATCTGGATCTTATTTTATTTGTAGATATGTGTTAAAGAAAAAAAAAAAGACAAATTACACAAAACAAGTTGGGCCCAATGGGAACTGAGGTCATCACAACAACAGTCGACACCTTTGATGAACACTGTAGTACTAGTAGTAGCAGATTTTTTTTTCATTTGAACCAAAAGGACTATGCAGTGCTGCCAACTCCTACATATACCACGACTAAGAATATAAAATTGGAAAACGAAGTAGCGGCAGTGAAAATGGGGATTGATCACAAAGGCCTGTTGTATTGTGTGAAATGAACTGTTTGCTTTCGGTGTATCCATGGAGACTGTGGAAGAGGCAACTGTGGCAGATCTTCCAGATTTTGGGGGAATGGACCATTTTGTCACCAACTTAAACACCAGAGCGGCGTAAGAACGAAGCCTTTCCTATTCACCTGACACTGCTGTGATGCTGCAAGACACAGAGGAGGGAGGGACACTTCTGGTGACCCTCCCTGACCTGTCCTCCTGTTAAACTGCACTCAAACCATTGACTGAGACTCAAACGTCACTTAGAAGAAAAGTGAAAATGTTGCAGTAACATCAACTGCAACAGTTTGCTGCAGCAAAACTTAAATTACCCTCAGGATCAATAGTTTTTCTCTCTCTCCCTCTTCTCTCCTTTCTCTGATCAGCAATATGGCGCCTTGAAAATAAGTGATTAAAGACTGCTCAAGCATGCACAAAACTCTCAATTACAACGTCAAGAGGGTAAATGAGAAGAGAAACAACTATAACACGGTTAAAAGCTTTAAAAAGTCAAAAAAGTTGAAGAATAGGTCTACTTTTAGTTAAATCAGAGTAATATTACTACAATTAAAATGTGTTATTTCAGAAGAATTTTTCAAGTAAAACAATCTGCATTAAAGTAACTCCCCACCTCTGTTCCCAAACAATTAGAAGCCAATCAAAAGCTCTGTTCTTTGGGCCCACGTTCATTAATCTGTCCATGTTTGGGCGTACATTGTCTTAGCCATCTGTTAGTTTGTATAAGACTTCACAGTGTAACCATGGTTTAGACTTTGTGCTCTGCTTTGCATATGAAAAGACCACCCATGGGTGCAGGAGGGGGCACATTCTCAAAGAGGAGTTGGTGGAGAATATTAATTGTTTGGCTCTGTTCTTGGGTGAACTTGCCACAAAAAACACAGCCTGAAACCTCGACAGCGGCTTATGTAAGCAGCGGTCAGATGAGCTCAAACCAGATATGAACTTATACTCAGCACAGTGGAATAACAAGTTTGTGAACAGCACTGAGGCTATTAGTATTTGTAATCATGTCATATTGTGTGGAATGTTCTTGTTGCAGAATAAACTGTAGTAGCCCGACAGCTGAAGAGAAAATGGATAACACAAGTTTATTTACCATCAATACAAGATCCAGGACACATGAACCCTGAATGCACTGTGATAATGTTGTCCATTCCAGTCTAGTGCCGTCCACTCTGCCTGTGCTTCTGTTGTGGGGAGTATTATACCGCTGATGTTGTAGGCCAAGATAACAAGGACTGGGCAGTCAGTACAGCACAGTAGTGCAGTCTATCTGGCAGCTCTTGGTAAAGCAGTCTGTAGAGAAAAGCAGGTGGACCGCCTGCCAGAAAGATTATAGTGCACGATTAATGTAACTACAACACATAAAACATTATGAATAGAATGAAGCTGTGAAACTTAAGAAACTGTGAAAATTAAGAAAAAAAAGTTACTATAACACAACTGAAGTGTGGTTGTGAGAGTCTTAACCTGCAGTTAGAGGACATATACACGTTTTTCTCAGTATATAGATCATGCCTCACTGAGCTGCACTAGCACTGACTCATGACTGGCTGTGGGTGCTGGGGTTTATGTAGTGACCGTTCAGATCAGAGAGAGGAATTTTAGGTTTAAACAACATAAACACTGAAACTGGAAACCCAAATGAGAGATGAAACAGAATGAAACAGAAAACACACACCAAAGTTCTTGTTGAAGTACAAATGCAAGGAGCAGCAACTTAAAAGTGAAAAAATGCATAGCACACTCAGATGCCAATGTCCAAAAAGTGTTTTATTTTAGATTACGGTTGCACAAAAAGCCTTCAAATCATGTCTTTTTTGCTTTGGACTACAGTACACCCAAATGAGAGACTCGTGAGAGGCTCATTCTGCTTTCTGAGTTAGTGCAATTATTTGTAACCTGAGATATTATCAGTATGATTCCAGCAGATAGATGCGTTCATTCAGCAAATCAAAATGCTACTGATTGTTTAAATGTTTGCACTCTATGGGTCCAGGCTATTTGAGGGAATTACTGGAGCTTTACACCCAGTGAGCTGAGATCAGCCGACCAGCTCCAGCTGGTCATGCCCAAAACTAGGCTCAAGACGAGAGGTGAGAGACTTTTCTGTGGCAGCGCCGAGTCCGTGGAACAGCCTTCCTCTTCTGTCAGGTCCTCCAGTCTTTAACGCAGTTTAAGACCGGACTGAAAACTCACCTCTTCTCCCTGACATTTAATACTAGCTCAGATTATCTTGGTTTTTATTATAGTTTTCACATTACGTTATCTGTATATATGTATATATATGTATATGTTTCTTATGGTTTTGGTTAACGTTTATGTGAAGCACTTTGGTCGGCTGAAGTTGTTTTAAATGTGCTATATAAATAAACTTGAATTGAATTAATTGCTTGTAATTAAGGTAGTGTTACTTCAGAAGACGTTCACATTTGTCTTCCAAACAAAACACCAAATAAAAGTAAACAGTGTTTGAACATGATGTGATTAGGTTCTTTGTGTGCCCCAGGTTTACTATGAAGCGTGTTGACTATTCCTTGTTATCCCCATCTCTGTATCCTCACCCATCACTCCTCCCACACCGGCTCCTCCGTCCCCACTGACCTCATTTACCGCTGATGAGATACACATTTGTTAACCCCACCCGCCCCAGCGTGCCCCTAACACAAAGGAGCGCTCCTGTACCTGTCAGCTCTATCAGGCTCGCACGGGGCTATCGTGTATACATTCTAGGGTTAGTTCTGCCACCGTCAAGACGTCATTCTGCACACTGTACCTACACTGCCTGATTAGTCCTGGGTCCAGTCCAAGTGACCCAGTATGGGCCATCACAGCTCCAGCAGTGACAGTAATGGGGCCAGTATTGTTGAGGGGGGTAAGTGGAGTAAGCGAAGTGACAAAGGCAATAACTTTTGATCTTGTGCGACATAAAGGAAAAGGTCACTTAAAGGTACGCTGTGTGACTTTTGTAGTGGAGAATCGGCCACATTCTCGTCTCCATATAGATGTTATGGATGACTTTGCCTCATGTTCCACAATATGACATTAAACCATTATCTTCATGTGATGCCTCTAGGTCAGATCCATGGCAATTCTGCTGATAGTTGGGATGGATGTTTTTCCAGATTCTTGTGCAGTAAAGATGCCCATAACAAATAAGTGCTTTTATCCCAAAACATGCTACACAGGCTTCCAGGGAGAATAGCTGATAACTAATTGTAAGTCAATTAAATAGGGTGCCACTTTAACTGTGGCTTTTAACTCTATGTTTTAATCGTACTTAATTTGTTTATGTTGTTGTAAGGTGACTTTGGGTGTCCAGAAATGCACCTAATAAATGAAATGTATTATTATTATTATTTATTTTAGTTTATTTTGAAGCTGAAATCATTTGCAGTGGGGAATTAGCTAAAAGTTTTTAAAAAAATCAAAAATTGGTCAAAAAGTGTGTAGTTGTTACTAGTATTTTAGGCTCAAATATTAAAATGGCAAGAGAAAAAGACAAACAAATGTACCCTTTTTTCAATGCAATAAAGCAACTGATGGTGGTCAAACACACAGATTCAAATTAATGGAAATATAACAACGCCTGGATGCTGAACCAAAGATGTTGTTGTGTTGATTTCAACTTCCTCAACACGGGCTAGCTCCACCTGACAGAAACATGCACCATGTGATCAGCCTGATGGTGACTAGAGCAAAGAAAATGTGAAGAATCCCTTGAAAGTCCAACCTTTGTGAACACTGTAGGGACCCCGTCAGCCCAGCACAAACAATTTGATTTAATTTCACAAAAATACATTGAGCTCTATGGGAGAAAAGCCGTTAAACTTCTTTTAGAGTTCATATTATAGAGTCATGGTCCCAGGGCAGCTGTGGCTACAAAAACCTTTTTTCACTAACTGTGAATAATAACTGAAACTGTGAAGCAACTTTGTGTTTCTAAGAGAGCGTTTACACTGAAATCACCATATCAGTGTACTGGAAATGATTTGTGTCCATACACGTCGTGTCTGGATTGCCAGAAATGTTAGTCACATGACTAGGCTGGTGTCACATCGTCACAATGTCACGACACCACGTGGGTGATAAAAACAAACAGTGGAGCACCGTATCTGAAGTCACCGTAGTTCTATGGAAGTTGCAGCAGCTGAAGATGGCAAACGTGAAAACAGTCTTTTCATGGGCCGACGCTGTTTCGCGTTTGTCTAGGGTTTGTTTAAACTGTTTTCCACAATAGCGTCACATGTCCGATGTCACAAAACCAGCAAATCAGGAAGGTGCAAGTCACAGTGACGTGGTCCAATCAGAACGGCAGCTAGAGCTCCTACGTCAGCCTATCAGGATTTTCATGCGTCCCCACGGCGCCGGATCAGATCCGTCCTCAGGTGAATACGTGGGAGCTAACGTATCCAGATCGTCCATCTCTGGAGCCATTTTCCATCAGATTAGTGTAGACGACCACTCCATCCGCAACAAAAATGACTGGAATACGTATTAATGTGGACAGGGCCAAAAACCCTATTTGTGGTTTTCAGATTCTTCAATGTGACGGTGCCAGACTCTCAGATGGGAGGTGGGGCAGTTTGATTGATTAAATTGTATTTTACCAGGACATTTCCAAAAGGTAAATTCACAAAGGTAAACCTGATCATTTCTATTAGTGACTAGACTCAAGAACCCAAGAAAAATAATACCGTCCTCTAGAATGTTGTGATGTCACCTGAAACCCAATCGCACAAACACGTTGCTATTGAAGATTCTGTTTTCCTTTTCACCTGAGTCTGATCGAACACAGATAAACCCGTCATCTGTGTCAAAGTGTCATCTGCTTATTACTTCCTGGTTCCGCTGTCATGTGACCCGAGGGTGCACCCGCTGTTTCCCCCTGTCATGTGAGCCGTGGGTGCTGGCGCTGATGGCTTCCTCAGATGGGACCACCCTGAGCCCTCTCCCCTCTCACGTATCGGCCTGTATCTGGGCCTTGTTTACTCTGTCACTCTAGCACTGCTCCTGTTACGGCACCCTCTCCCGCTCATTTCCTCTCCTCCTCTGAACGCTTTGAGCCCAGATCCACAGGGAGGGATGTGCTGTCGTATTAGGCCGCCGACGTGTGGTTTGCAGTTGGATGCCATTGGAGAAAGGTAAGTATGGTCAAACTGATTCGTCTTGATGAAATCGTAGGCTACAGCTGTAAAAGTAGAATAAAATAAATACATTTCTATGAGTTTCAAGCTATGACGCAATTCACATCAAAATATTCGATTTTTTAGGGCGATAGCAGCTCAGTTAGTAGAGTATTTGTCTCGACATAAACATCATCAGTCGAACGTTAAGATTCACTGGCCCACAGTCTGAGAGCTATATAAAAATATGACCATTTCCAATTTTTGGAATAAGGAAAAGTCTTCAAATAAAGACAGAATAATTTCCTTGGAACCCATGAAGAGTATGACATTTATATGGAAATTATTCATGCGTACAAGTTACAGTTGTACAAGTAAATTCAGTTGGAGAGAAATAACTAACAGTGCACTGGTTTGTCTCGGAGATGACAAGAATGTTCCACACTATGGCAATCAATCTATGTACATGGAGACAAGCAGGAGATGCCACCAGGTCAAGTAGGAGGTCAGATCTGTGGAGAGGAGAAAGAAGAGGTTAGACAACACCCCTGAATATCACCTCCTATTCAACTCACACACACAGGATGTTACCAGGCCTTAAGTTTGACATTTTAGCTTTTGTTTGTCGTTTTGTTGAACAGGTCTCTGTGTGTCTCCACTTTCCAATCTTCCCTGCATCCCATCCTAGAATCCTGACTGGAGGACTGGTTGCCCGCCCCTACCTGGAGGAGGTTTGGAGCTTGCTAATGCCTGATTGGTGGAGGACCTCTGCACCTGAAGCCGCATCCTCCCTATTTAAGGAGATTGTCAGCGCATGTTCGGGGCTGCTGACCTTTGTGGACAGTCTGCCATTTTGTGTCTGTGCCTCTGTCAAGTCTCTGCACTTGACTCGGGGGAAAAAGAGGCACTCGTTTTGTATTTAATGTGTTAGTTTGTTTTGTGAGGTTTCTGACTTTGTGTTTGTTTGTTTGTTTTAGTTCTTTAGTTGAGTTCTTAGCTTACTTTAGCCTTTGATACTCTTTTATTTAAAACCTTGTAAATATTTGCTGTAAATATTTTGGATTCCCTTTTTGTTAAATTTTACCTTGTACATTCCTGTTAATTAAATGACTTGATTTATTCCATTTTCCACCTTTTTTTGTTACTTCCCCTGCTCCCTCATAACACAAGATCTGTGCACTAGTGTGAGTTGGGCATTTATAGAGATATAACCTGAAACTTGATTTGTATTTATCCATTAGCTGTGTAAGGATATCTATTGTACTGTTTGTTTTAACTGAATGAAAAGAATAACTGGCAATAATAACACAAAGGTACTTAAATAAGAGACTGACCTAGGGCAAGGGGGACAAACTATAGCCTATTATCGCTTCAATAAACCTTTTAAATATGCAGTAATATATGATTTATCTGTAAGTGTAAGGAAACATGAGGAGAAGAGAGTAAGAGAAGCAGGAGTCAACACTAGACTCAGTTTTGCACATGTCCATAATAAAGTATGCTGCACAAATCCTTGTTTCCAAATGAAATGAATGTAACATTGTGGTAAAATTTCAGTTGTGGTCAATTTCTCAACGTTGTGTTCAAACTGTTTAAGAAAGCACAGCTAAAATCTCACTTGTCAAGGCCATTCCGCGCTGGCATATTTGGTGTTTCCGTGGCTGGACTGCATTAAAAAAGTGCAGAGACAGAATGTAGGTGTCGAAACAACATTATGACAGAATG
Organism: Odontamblyopus lacepedii; assembly: GCA_034769755.1. Classification (NCBI taxonomy): domain Eukaryota; kingdom Metazoa; phylum Chordata; class Actinopteri; order Gobiiformes; family Gobiidae; genus Odontamblyopus; species Odontamblyopus lacepedii. Next base: position 11,299,268 of record CM068360.1, read on the forward strand.
GCAGAGATAGTGTTATTTTGAGAAGCCGAGTGCATTCCAGGGCAGCCTCCCCTCTGCTTTACCCACTGTGAGCCACGGAGAGCCCCACTGAAGACATCCTGCAGGGAGATGTTTTAGCACCAAAATACCTTTCATCATCCTGTTACAATACGCTGCTGCTGTGCTCATACAGATAAAACCATATATTTATTTACAGACATAACCCACTGGACGGGATTATAGGTCTCCATTGTTGCTGAAAAAGATATGACGAAAAAAGTAGTGACATTTTTGCACTTAAAGGGACTGTACATGATTTTTACTGTCTTAAAAGCATACATAAACACAGCTAGTTCACTTGAAACGCTTTGCAGTGGTTCAAAGTTCTGCATTCTGAGCGTCCTAATTATTCACCATGATGACTTTATAAACATGTTTCACAAGTCTCAGAGACCAGTGTGGAGTTTTTTCATGACTGCAATGTTAACAACAACTAGCAAGCTAACAATGCACTTTCTGATTATTAGAAAAACTTTATAATTGGAAGCAGACAGTACACAGCAGACATATTCTGACCTCAACAGCTACTTATGCAATATAGACTATTTGTACTGGGGTAAGACACATTTTGCTCAAATATATGGGAAAAATCAGGGTCAGGGCTTTTAACGACAAAGCAAAAAACAAACATCTTCACACAGATGGCAGACGCTCCACTAGAAAAGTTACACAGTGCACCTTTAAAACGAAGAACTGCATTTATAATTATATGTCTACTGTAGCAAAATAAATTGAACTCCACAAAAAATGTATTACTAATATTATTTAATTTTGCCCGAGCCTTTGTTAGTTAACAATTAAAATTGTTACAGAATTGCAAAAATCAAGCAGATACAGTGACTGGTAGGGATGTAACAATAACCAAAATATGGTGATATTGTATTGTCAAAGGTCTCGCAATAATATTGTTGCCCATCACAATATGTCGAATCACAAGTTTCTTTGCTTAAATTAATAGTTCTGATGCTGAAATAGCTAAAAAAAAAAAAAAAACAGAGGGAACTACATAGACCATGATCCTTTGCTCCATTTCAGTGCAGACTACATGAAGAAATAACTGTTCTAAGCACTTTGAAATCTTCATTCTTTGGATTAAGTCTTGTAAAGGCATTTTTAGAGGAAAAAGGAGCAGATTCACACAAAATATTTCAATAAATATCATACGATGAGATGTACATGGTGAAAATATCATTCCATCCCTAATGACAATAAATGTTGTACCAAATGACTGGTCAAAGCATTTTAGAATGTCTTGTTATTATGTAGAATATCGTAATATCATGAGCCTCCCCACAATATCATGAGCTTTCCCATGATAAATAAATAAATAAATCGCAATAAATTTCATACCGTGATGATATCTTATTGTAAGACTTGGATACCCCTAGTGTCTGGTATCAACAATTAGAACTCCAAGTTTGAGCGAAGGTCCCGAGAAAAAATTTAAAGATGACTCCGTTACATCACCTCAAACTTGGATTTTGACCAAGAGAAAGGGGAGGGTTTTGTGGTTTTTTATTGTTGTTTTGTTAATTAAAAATTGAAAAAAAAGTAATTATAAATATATAAATAATTGACAAAAATAGACACTTTAATCCTAGTTTAGCTTTCTGCCCCAAATCTACCATTGTGTTGTAACTTCAGAGCAGAGTTACCCAACCTCTGCGTTTATTGCCCCATAACCCCCCTGCTAGTAACTGCCCCATTAGCTGCCATGTTGAGGCTGCAGTTTCTCACTTCTATTGCCTCACGTAGATATCTAGCATCACAGATTAAAAACACTCAAATCTTCTTACAGTGTGACATCTCATGCAACCCTTCAAATCAACAACACATGTGTCAAGATTTGGGGGTAAATCGCTGTCAGTTGTATGAAATCCCTGAAATTCGGCTTTGAAAATATTGTCAGTTGCAAAGTCCAAAATATGAAGTAAAGGCGTCGTCGAATGAAAAGAGCTGTCACGGTTTTGAAGTGACGAAGTTCATGTGAAGTTCTTTTTGACAAGCCAGTCAAGATGCAGGGGAGAAATGGAATCGTGAGCCACAAGCAGTTCAGTATTTTCGAGAAGTTATGTCTAGACTGAAAACATGCTTATCTGATTTGGTCAAACTGTATAGCAGTCCCTGTCCTGGTATCTCAACAGGGAATACTTCAAACTCTGCAACTAATAATACTGAATATCATTTCTACATATGCAACTGATGATAGTACAGCTTTAACGGGCCTGTACCTGAGTTTATTATGTAATGTAATATTGTACATTAATGCTCTTTCAAACATGGAGTAGTAGTCGTAACTGTAGGAGTAATAGCACTAGCAGTAGGAATTGTGGGAGTATTATTAGTAGTAGTAGGAATTGTAGGAGTAATGACAGTGGTAGTAGGAACTGTAGGAGTAATGGTAGTGGTAGTACTTGTAGTAGTCGTCGTAGTCGTAGTAGTCAGGCCTGTACCTGATTTTAATATATTACTATTAAAGATAAATGCTCCTTAAAACATGTATTATTTGGTAAAAGCTGTTAAATAAGAAACAAAATGAGACTGTAAAAGTTCTAGTAGCAGTAGGAGTAGTAGGAGTAGTAGGAGTAGTAGTAGTAGTAGGAGTAGTAGTAGTAGTAGTAGGAGGAGTTGTAGAAAAAGTAGTAGGAGTTGTAGGAGCAATAGTACTACTAGTAGGAGTTGTAGGAGTAATGGCTGTAGTAGTAGTAGTAGGAGGAGGAGGAGGAGGAGTTGTAGAAAAAGTAGTAGAAGGGGTTGTAGGGGTTCTAGGAGTTATAGTACTAGTAGTAGTAGGAGTAATAGTGTAGTAGTAGTAGTAGTAGGAGTAGGAGTAATAGTACTATAATAGTAGTAGGAGTTGTAGGAGTAATAGTGTAGTAGTAGTAGTAGTAGTAGTAGGAGTAATAGTACTAATAGTAGTAGGAGTTGTAGGAGTAATAGTGTAGTAGTAGTAGTAGGAGTAGGAGTAATAGTACTAATAGTAGTAGGAGTTGTAGGAGTAATAGTGTAGTAGTAGTAGTAGGAGTAGGAGTAATAGTACTAATAGTAGTAGGAGTTGTAGGAGTAATAGTGTAGTAGTAGTAGTAGGAGTAGGAGTAATAGTACTAATAGTAGTAGGAGTTGTAGGAGTAATGGCTGTAGTAGGAGGAGGAGTTGTAGGAAAAGTTGTAGGAGTAATAGTAGTAGTAGTAGAAATGGAAGTGGTAGTAGTAATAGTACTAATAGTAGTAGTAGTATTAGTTGTAGGAGCTATAGTACTAATAGTAGTAAGAGGAGGAGTTGTAGGAGTAGTAGTAATAATAGTAGTAGTAGCAGTAGCAGTAGTAGTAGCAGTAGCAGTAGTAGTAGCAGTAGAAGTTGTAGGTGTAAAGGAAGTGACAGTAGTAGTAATAGTAGCAGTAGTAGTAGCAGTAGCAGTAGTAGTAGCAGTACTAGGAGTAAAGATATAGATGGAAATAAGCAAAATTCAACAAAGCATTTTCTTAGGTAATAATACAGAAGCTACTGACAATGAAACATCTTTTCGCCACATTGTCACTAAGATTCACAGGAAACTAATGATCAGACACAATCCTACTCAGACACGTGATCCTCCGCACGTAACAAAACCACTCGTAGTAGCAGAGAACGGGAAATTAGAAGGAAACAACTGAATGCAACAATCCCCGACAGTAGTTTCTGTGTCATGGTGCAACATCACAGCAACAGAGAGGACGGAGTGGGCGGAGTGAAAAGTTCATACTAAGACGTGCTCCTGACTCACGGTTTGAAATCAGGTCAGTCTGCTTGTTTCCAGGGAGATGTTATAACTTTGTGCAAAAAGCGAAACTCTTCATGCAGACAAACGCACCAAGTTACAGGTCAGATCTGTGGAAACGCGACCTCATTTCCAGTAAGAAAAGAAAGAAATTTATGAAGGCATTTTTAGCAACGGAATACATTTAGTAGTAGTATTACAGTAGAATAGGGGCTGTGTTCTCTTCTCTCAATCCGAAAACGCTCTTGTGATGTCATGAGGTAATACAGGAAGTGCTCCACTGTGTTTTTAAACTCCACACACCTTCACTAGAGTCATTTGGATGAGTTCAGACGTGGAATTAAAACTAAAGCTAGTAAAAGAACGGAGCATTTTGAGCTTTGGAGAAGTTACTTAAACATGTGTGAATGAACTAAACACAAGTCCAGGTATGTTTTTGGTGAGGTAATAGAATTCGAACATGACTAAAAGCTCACAAGAGACAATTTTGCGTAATATAGGACCTCGAATTACAAAACACTGAACACGATTTTTATCCAATCAGAAAGCACACGCATGAGTCACAGTTGCGATTTCATTAGGTCCATCACTTTTACTGGTTTACTGCCCGGTCTGCCCCCTTTAAATCTCCCCCATGGACTCCCAACCACCACCACCACCTCCTCCACCAGCACCCAGACCCCCACAAACCCTGACCCCGCCCCCTCCCGCCCCCCGTCGCTCCAGCTGAGTTACTAGGCTCCGCAAAAACAAGGCTTCTGGGAAAACAAATACAGCTCCTGCGCTTTCCCAATTTTAACCCCATCACCGCGGGGATGTGATTCCGTTTCAGAGATGAGGAGAGTGCTCCGAACTGTGTGAAAGTTATACACGGTAATACTGATGTAGGGTTAGATTTGGTTGAAAGTGCTTTTGCGCATACGTGTACTTAGGTTAGAGACAGAAGTACTCTGCAGTAGTTTGTAAAAGTAAAAGAGATATAAAATGTTTTATCCGTGCTGCCACACAAACAGAAATTCAGATATAGCAGTTGAAGTGGACGGAGCAGCAGTAGTAGTAGTAGTAGTAGGCGACAGTAGTAGTGGGAGTAGTAGTAAAGATATGGGAGTAGTAGTAAAGATATAAGTAGTTAAGTCAAGGTTTAGCACTGGTTTTGGCTTCTTGTGAGTAGTAGTAGCAATAGTAGTAGTAGTAGTAGTAGTAGTAGTAGGTGGCAGTAGTAGTGGGAGTAGTAGTTGTGGGAGTGGTAGTAAAGATATAAGTAGTGAAGTCGAGGTTTAACACTGGTTTTGGCTTCTTGTGAGTAGTAGTAGCACTAATAATAACAGTAGTGGTAGTAGAAGTAGTAGTAAAGAGTAATTTAAGGGAAGTATAACACTGGTTACTGGCTTGTTGTAGATTATACGTTTCACAATATACTACTACAAAAATATAATTTTTACTTGTATTTTTAGGAGTTGAGAATACTTCTACTACTACTATTACTACTGCTACTACTAATACTACAATTAATGCCAGTTCTACTACTACTACTACCACCACCTTTCAAACCAAAGCTCTCAAACGTAAGAAAATGTGTTTGCAACTCAATTTATTGAACAGGGTTGGGTCAATTTCTTAGTCGTAATTCAGTTTCTTTAACCACTACTTTGTACTTCTTGTTTTGAAGTAAGTTATTTTACGCAAGTATATTTTTCTTCTACTTTATCCCCCTGTTCTTGACTCTATTAACCTCTTAAAAATTACAAATACAAGTTGATTTCTAAGTGCAGTGAGGTGAAAATGGGCAGGGTAGGCGTTAATAAATGACATATATTTAGAATTTATAACAACGTGTGAGACTTAATAAATGTAATTTAAGTTTTTATTGCAAATTCATATACAAAAACTTTTCCAAAAGACAGTACAAATACATGGCAAAGGAATATTGGAAATCGGTAAAACTTTGCAGAATTTTGTAACATTTTCCAGTTCAATTCACAAAAATACATTTGTTAGATAACCGCTCAAAAGAGACAAAAACATACATAAAACAGATATTTAAGATTAGATAAATAAACAAAAAAACAAAGATTACAGCGTGTACCTTTAGGCCTAAGTACCCCCAGGGGCGAAAATGGGAAATAATATGTTTTCTACAATAGTAAAGTATTAGTTACAAGAATAGTACGCAAAAAATAATTACTTTCAAAATAAAATTAAAGCTAATAAATAAATAGATTTGGTCGCTGTGGAGGGGGATGGAGACATGGCGGATTGCAGTGGGACAGCCAAAGGTCAAAGGTGACTTCCTGTTGCTGTCAGGACCACGCAGTCGGGACGGTAAGTGTAATCTCAGCTGTGGCACACAATGGCCAAGGCACGGACGGTGAATAGGACTATTGCCTAGAATTGCATTTAAAGATGATTCAATAAAAAACACATTTTTCAACATGGCACCGAAAATTATACGTGATCATTGTACCGAAAAATAAGATGTCTACCAGATGGTGCGCTGAAGTGGAATGTCAAATGAACTTGCACTGACTAGTGTTGGTTAACGTATCTGTCCCAGAAAGACCAGCCGACCAGCATATGTACAAGTCAGTTCATTTCTACTATGCTTCTGTCTTGGGAATAAATAACAACAAAATGAAACAGCTAATGATATATAGAGAATGGGCACACATATTTAAATACTTGACTGGGAAAATAGTTTAGCAATCATCCCGCTTACCCATCCCTCCCCCAACCCCGACTCATTAACTGCCAGCATATGAGAAAAACAACAGACATACACAGTACCTACTCAAATATTCACAATCCATAAGTCCTCACAGAGGAATCTCATAAGTCTCTCTAAAAATATATATAGCTTCTATCATGATACAATAACAAGGCACGGTGTGAGCCAAACCACTCCAGCTCCTCCTTCCAATTCAAGTGTCTGATTTGGGGTTTTGAGTCTTTACTGCGCCATAAACAAAACTGTAGGGACCACGAGACTGTTTTTATAAAAGTCCGCCATATTGTGCTGGTCAAGAAGAGGTTTATACCAGTTTCTACTGTGTGTAGAATGTCCTGTGATGGTCATTTAGTCCAGACTTTGACTGGCTGTTCCTCAGATATGGTGTCCTCCCAAACATGTGGCCTCTACAGTCCTGTCCATGTGGCTCAGCTCAGGGCCGGGTGAGCTGGGTGTAAACAGGAGCCTGCTCCCAGGGCTGGGGGCTGCTTTGGGGGATGGAGGGCACACCGGCGTTGTCTGCGATGGGGGTGTACATGGGCCTCTGGCTGGGGCTGCTCATGTAGGTGAAGGTGGAGTAGAGGCCAGGACTTTGACCCGCCCCCGCATGGCTGTAGTAGGCGGAGCCAGCGGTGTCGGAGTAGTCGTACTGTGCTCTGGAGGAGTAGGAGGCTGGGGGGCTGTAGTGCTGCAGGTTGAAGGGGCTGTAGGAGGCGTGCTGGGGGGAGCCCTGCTGCTCACTGTAGTGGCTGGGGCTCAGCTGCTCTGTCTTGATCTGGGTCCTGTGTTGGCTGTCTGCTGTGCCGGCCCCTGAGCTGGAGCTGCCCAGTGTGGTGAGTGTGTGCTGCTGTCCCTGGCTTTGGCCCTTGGACAGCCAGGGCCCTCCCCCTGGGCTCACAGGGGCCCCGCTGATGGTGTAGCTGCCTGTGTAGCTCACAGAGCTGTTGGCGCCTGGGTGGCCGTTAGGAGGCAGGTACTGGTCAAACTCATTGACGTCAAAGGTCTCGATGTGTGAGATGACGTCACTGCTCAGCTCCCCAATGTCCACGTCGCGGAAGTCGATGTTAAGCTGGCGTCCGGCCGGGCCCTCTGGTAGGCGCAGGCCCCCCTCACGCTTTAGGTCCATCTTGCCAGAGCTAACATCAGTCTTAGGGGTGGTGGGGGGAGTGGGAGGCCCCTGGGAGCCTGGTTTGGAAAAACAAGTACAATTTTATTAGCTTCAATTCAGAACAACAAAACAGCACTGGTGATTTAGTAACTGTCACTTTTTACGCAAACTGTAGAGAGTTGATGCCATAAAGTTTGGTGTATAACTACAGAGCTCATAAACTTAGAGGAGAGGATATTACTGCAGTTATAAATTCACATTTGCATTGGCTCAGCTCACATCTATACACACTACACATGCAAATGTTGGGCTTTATTAAGCAAATGCTCAGGGCAACTTTCTGAAAGTCACTTTTCCTATTTTAATCCTATCAGGCGACCTCTTTCAAGTTTACAAAACTATACCAAGAGAGAAAACTTCTTCTCTAGCTGTCCCTCATGAATCATTGAGCAGAGGAGTGCAGTAGCCTCTTACCAGAGTGCTCCCCGGGGGAGTGCACCTCTCCCATGCTGGAGGCAGGTGAGTCCGCCTGCTGCAGGGCTTTGAAGATGGCGTTAGGGGAGATGTGGGTCTGCTCACTGCCATCCTCAGACTCCTGGCCGTTCTTCACAGACTTTCTCCTCCGGGGCTGGTACTTGTAGTCCGGGTGGTCCTTCTTGTGCTGCACCCGGAGCCGCTCAGCCTCCTCCACAAACGGGCGCTTCTCCGCTTCATTGAGAAGTCTACGCGGAAGGACACGTTATCAATTAGTGCCAAAGTAAACAAAGCTGCTTTACATCAAAGCCTAAACTTTCACTCATCCTATAAGCACAAAAATGTTTTTCTCCTCTTACCTCCAGAGTTTGCCCAGAGTCTTGCTGAGCTCGGCGTTGTGCAGGTGTGGATACTGGTCTGCTAGTTTCCTCCGCGCCGCCTGCGCCCACACCATGAAGGCGTTCATCGGCCTCTTCACGTGCGGCTTGTTCTTGGAGGAGCCGTTGACGCGCACGGGCATGGGCACGAGCGTCCAGTCGTATCCCTTGAGCACCTGCGACACGGCATCGCGGATGCACGCGGGGAACTTGTCCTCCTCGTCCTTCTTGAGCTCCCCCAGCAGAGCTTCGGCCCGGAGCAGCCCGTTCTCCGACGGACGGGTGTTCTCCGTGTCCGAGCCCGAGCCGGAGTGACACGGGGAGCCGGCGGAGTCCTCGGACATGCTCGGACTGGGTGCGTCAGACAGACACTTGTCTTGTTCCTCCGTCATTTTCAGGTAAGGGTCGAGGAGATTCATACGAAAAACGGAGTGGGGGCTAATTCAACGAAAAATAATGGCGCGCAAAGAAAAAAAAAAACACGAAACGCAGCAAATTAGCGAACTTTTTTCAAAAATAAAACCGCAAACAAGTGTCTTTGAAGTTGCAGATAAGTTTGTAGTTTTTGCTTGGATATAAATGTCCCAATTTCTGCCCCTCTCAGTGAAAAGTCTCCAACAGTTCCACACAAGTAAAAGAAGAATAAATGAGTGAACTAGCGGTGCCTCGGTGGCTAAAGTCTCCAAGTACAATCCCCAAATCGAGCCGTGCTTTGAAGCGCTGTGGTTGTGCGCTGCCTTTATAAGCGCGTTACCATGCCGCACAGGAAAACCCAGCGCGGATTGGCCGACCCACTGTGACGCGTGAACTGAAGGAATCTGAGCCAATTCTGCCCCCTTTTTCCAAAGCAGCACACAAATTAGACATATTCACACATACACCGTGTCCAGTTTATATTCTCACTTTATTACTGCATATAAAGAATACGTGAAATATAGTTTGAGCTGTTTTTGCTCATGGGAAAGTGTAGCTGTATTGATTTTTAAAGTAAACCTGCAAAAAAAAAAAGCTAAAATAATGTATGTAATAGGCTATGCTATGCTAGCTTCTTTGTATTTGTCTATTCTACTTGTTAATCTTTTTTGTGTAAACCGTATCTGCTAATATTTCTTCTCCTATTTCAGTGCGTGTGCGTGCAGTTATCACCGCGGTCAATAGGGGGAGACAGCAGCCTAGGAACCCGGCAGCTCCTTTCCAGCGCATGGGAGAGTGGGCAGAAGCAGTTCCAGCAGGCTGAAGCTGCCACTGACTGAACTCAACTGTCAAGACGGCAGCTCCTGAATAGTATAGTTTGTCTTGCCCAACAACGGCGCAGTAACCCGGTAAATGTTGGACTCGGCTCACTTTGCTGACTCCCCAAAATCTCTCACGTCGCAACCAAACGCTCCTCGTAAAACTAAGAGCGCCTAAATAGTAGTTGTTAACGGAGACTACCACTTTATCCCATTTTTGGAATTAGACGCTGATCTATGACACTGCCAGTTTGTGCTAAGGCAAGATGTCAAAACGCAGTGTAAAGCAATGGGGCTTCTGTTAGTCTTGTGAAATATGTTTTTTTCCCTCGCTTGTACTTTTTACGTTTAGCTCTTAAGCCCGCGCAGTGCCAGGTTTGCCACACTAACAGATTTCGATGCCATGTATTGCTGAAGAAAATACAGACGATAAACGATAATATTGAAACTACTTGATGCCACTGACACAAAAACCCACACAAAAAATATTCTAAATGTTCAATATTGTTAAAAAAACGTAAACTGCGTTAAATAAATACCAAGTTGATATAGTAATTATGATGACAGGCCTATGCATTATGTTATTAGGTTCTTTTTTTTAGACCAAGAGTTTGTTTTCATATCTGCTCACTTGCTTCACTTCCGATTTGCTGATTTCTACAGGTTTCGGCGCCGTTTCTTACCGGCGGAGGCAGGACGACGGCGCCATCTGCGGTCCGGCTTCCTCAGGACGGTGTTCCAGGTGCGTGAGAGTAGAAAAGCCCCCTCGTCCCGGTTGATAGTCCCGTGAACCTCATAGGCCCATGCGTTGCCCATGCGTTGAGAGAGAGAATGAAGATGTACTGTAAGAGTCCAGTTTTACCCAAAAACGGGACTAAATAAATAACAATAAAGTACACGTTGTTGTACACACTTCACATTGTTCACTCTTAACAAATCAGAACCAAAATTTTCAAAAAATCTGTGGACACAAATTAAAAAATATATAACTTTATAGAACCTATGCATTAGGGTTAACGAAAGTATCAAAAATCAGATACTAATCAATACTAAAACTAGTACTGAAGCTAGATCATTTGAGTAAATATCGATACTAAAAACGTCACATTCACAGGACAGAAATGAACCTTTCCTGAATAGTTTTTGAATCATCTTGAGCTGTATCAGAACAAGTATAAGAGCACATAGAGTACTGTACGACCATGGACCATAAGCACAAATATAAAAGAAAGTACTATGATTTAACGTTTAAAATCAACATCTATTTATCTAAAGAAAGATTTATTTTTTTTTTATCATTGTGGTATCAAAATCAGTATTGAGCATCGATTCTACTCCTTAGTATTGAAATCGTGTTTGCAATTTTAGTAACGTAACAGCATTACTACACTGCTATGCGTTACTTCCAAAGCAGCATATGTGAGGTTACATAAGAAGAAAAAAAGACGTGATTTTTGAAAAGGTTTAGGAACTTTTGTTTTGTTTGATTTAGAAAATTTGTCTTCAGCGCTCTCAACCTGAATGTAAAACCTGCAAAATGCCAAATAGTGCTGTCACAATACTGAACTTAAACTGGATTTCGATACTAAGGAACAGACTTGATGCTCAGTTTTAATTCTGGTACCACAATCTCTACATTAGAATGGGATTTTCAACATTAAATCATAGTACTTTTGTATTTTACCATGTGGCCTTTTATCTATGCAATCCCTCAGTCAACAGGTAGATTCTATAGTGCTCCATGGGTGTATACTAGTCTATGTGCTCTTATACTTATTCTGATACAGCTCAAGATCATTCTAAAGCTTTTTTAGTAGCAAAGAAGTATCTAGTTTCTATACTAGTATCTGCATTTCAGTTCCTTTAACAACCTGAATGCTAAAAGTAAGACTAATTTAAGTCACAATAGATAATTACAAAAGTAAATGACAAATTGCATGAAAAACATTATATAAATAGGCAGTAACAGGCAAAAGATAGTTCCCCTTTCTGACCTGGCTTCTGTCATTATTACAGACTACCTCGGCATCCAATCAGTGCCCGAGCCTGCGCCTATGCCCCGCCCCTTTGATTGTTTATTATGCTTTGTGGAGATGTGGAAATGTAAATCTCGAGCGGGCCTAATGTGGACAACATGTGCTACCTGAAGTTGCTTTTAATAGCTCACAGATGTCAGGTACAGCTAATTTCACCTCTCTGGTCACACATGCGCGCCCACCAGCTTTTTTTTTTTTCTTCTTCTTCTTTTTTTTTAACCCTTTCTCCGCTAATGTAGCAGTGTTCCTTGTTTCCACTCTGCCCCACCAACTCCCTTAGTAATTCGTACTCTCTCCGACCAATTAGCCCCGCGGTTCTCAAACAGTGAAGCCTAACATTGGCGACTGCTCGAGTTTATTTACGTGCGCGATGCTTATTTGAGATACTCACTTTGAACACAAATAAAGGGGAGTAGTTTAGCTGCGTGCTAATAGCTGCTGGGACGCCGTACGCAGTTACACAGAGCTATCAGAACCAGTTTGTGTTTGGAGAGGAGGAGAGGTGATAATGTACGGAGTCACCAAGCTGTGGCAGAGGGGAGCTCACTGTTGACTTTAGATAAATAACGAAAATAGATTTTAAAAAGTGCAACTAACATAGGCTAATTTATTTGCCAATGTCTGTGACTGCTGATGCCACAATGGAGCTCAAAACTCCCACCCATTCTGAAGGCTCTGGTTATGGAACTAAAATTTCCGTTCTTTTTTCCCGTAAACTTTTCGAAAATTTCAAATGTCAAGAGTCTGAAGGCACGACGGAGGCTAACCAGCTTTGTGGTAACTAAAGTCCATAATAAGTCAGAAAAGCCTGTTTAAAAAGCAAGATTCTGTGAAATGTTCTGATCTGATGATCTGGTGGTCATTTGTTACCACATAGCTGATTAGCCCTGAGCAAACTTTCGAACTTTTAATACACATGTGAATTTGACTTTGGGGACCAGGGTGTGGGCGGTCACTGTTGTGCTCCATATGGATGCTCAGAATGCATAATGTAAATGATGAATAACTTTTGACTCCTGCAAACTGTTTCAAATGAACCAACTCCATTTAAGTCAGTAAAAATCAGGGACAGCACCGTTTAAATGTTTAAAACTATGACCTGCATACCTCCGGAAAATGTAGTCGTAAGTATGGGACAGGTATTATCTAAGAAAAGTGGCAGTGTCTGTCTGAACTGTAAGAGTATATGTTCTAAAATATTTGTTCTCATGTGTCCTGGTGGTGTCTTATTGTTTGTGAATCTGTGCTTTCAAGGTTGAACCAGAGTCCAGTGTGATGACCGTATCGTGGAGAGGTGAATTTGGCCGGCAGGATCAGGTCTTGGGAAACTTCTCATCTCGATTTGGAGGGACAGCGTAAAAATGTGAGCAAACTCTGGGAGTCAACTGCTAAACTCTGCCTGCTCTTCCTCCAGGCCTCGTGCTTTCGTTTGGGCTTCACCCTCACCACAGTGGCAAAGGTGTGTCCTTCGCTCTGATATCAGAGGCACACATCTGTGAAGTGATCGGAAAAAAACACCCATTGCATTCATTCTTTAGATCAGAAGACATATTAGGCTTTTTCTGGTATTTAGTAATAAACTACAACAAATGTGGATATCGATGCTAAAACTAGTATCATTTGATACTCATCGATACAAAAAAGTCACATTTGTAGGATGGATCCTGAATAGCTTTAAAGTATAAGATCACATAGTATACAGGGACATTATACAGATATAAGGCCACATGTTAATATAAAACAAAGGACTACAATTGAATGTTGAAAATAAAAATCTATTGTCTAAATAAAGAGTGTTTTATATTATCATTGTAGTATCAGAATTGGTATTGAGCATCAAGTCTATTTCTTAGAACCATAATAGAGTTGGGATGAAGTTTTAGTGTTGTGAAAACACAACTTGAGTCTACACTTTTTGAAGAATCATCATTGTAGGTGAAAACAGATATTTTCTGAGCACTCAAGCCCCTAATGCAGGTCCATGCAGGATTACTAAAACATGAATCACTTAAATGCAACTCTGAGTAAACTAATGATAAAGTCTGCATGGTTTCCATTGATGAAATGTGAACTGGATGTCTTATGCTACAATATTTAAAGGTCCTATATTAATCCAAATTGACTCTGAGCCTTGAGCCGTGTTAAAATGTTGTTACCTCATCAAAAACATACCTGGAATTGTGTTTTGTTCACACACACATTTGAAACAGTTGTTAAGAAATTATAGTTTTCAAGTTAACAGCTACTTTTTATCGTTTGTTTAGTAGAGATTGGCAATTCTAAAACTGAAATCATCCAAATGTCTCTAGAGAAAGTTTATAGAGTCTAAAAACACAGTGTAGTACTTCCTGTATTACCATGTGACATCACAACCTGGAAGGTAGTTTCTGTTTGACAGAAGAACTGAATATGAACAGTTTGTGTGAATGAAACAAAACACAATTCCAGGTTTGTTTTTGGTGAGGAAACAACATTATAACATAGACTAGAACGTAGCATAAATATGGTTAAGCAGCTAGTTTTACAATAAAAACAAATCCCATAATGATCTAGGTGTACACTGCACAAGTATCAAATACGCAGTTATTTTGTGTATGAAAAAATGCAGTGATTTGTGTGTAAAAGAGGAATGTTGTGCGTTGCGCTCTCCAGCCTGCACAGACGTGTGACGTGCCACTCTCCCTGAGCACAGATGATGAATGGCCTCCTGGAGCCTGTGTGTGGCTCTTCCTCTGTGATGTGAGGATCTGGGCGCAGGGTGAGTGTTGACCTAACGTCACTCTTCTCCTTGTACTGTTCAAACAACACCTTGGCAACTCCCGAGGAGCACCATCCACCTCCCATCCATCACTGCCCAGACCCCTGCTGCCACGGGCCGCTCCTGACACCATCTGCACATTATCCACTTTTAATAAGAAAGTCAGCTACTATACACTCACATTAACAGCTTTAAAGAGCACATGTTCTGCCTTTGGCTGCTGTATAGGTTTAATCTTCACCCGTGGATCATTATGTTATAATTTCAATATTTGAAATCGCAATATTCCTCTAAAACGACATGATAAAAGAGACTTACTTCCACAGTTAGAAAGCAGCAGTGACTAATAGCTGCTGATGTCACAACAAGAAACACCTCCTATGGGCAGCTGCACATCACACTAGAGAGTAGCAGATTTTTTTTTTTTTCATTTGAACAAAAATGGCTATGCGCCTTGCTGAATCCTACATATCACCAGTTAAGAAACTACAACCAGAGAACAAAGTGAATACAGATGAATACAGAGAATAAAGATGCACGGATCACTCTAAATATCACGTTGAGAGGTTATATGAGAAGGGAAAACAACTATTACATGGTTAAAAGCTCTGAAAAGTCAATTTTGCATCATGGGTTTGCTTTTTCCATCTGCCATTCTCCTCAATTGTTGATGTTTGGTTGTCATTCTGAAACTACAAAACAAATGGCCACCTGTTAGGCCATAGTGACATGCAAAAATGTATCCTACTAAGTATTTTACAAACTTATTTACTTACCCTACCCACCTGCTAAGTTTAAGCAATAGATTTCACTTGGCAAATTATATTCTAAATCCAGACAACCACTACTTGAATCCAGAAAATCCTGCAAGTGCACCCTGTTCTGTGGAGTAAAAGACACCAGTGGCTGCGTGCCCCTAGTCACATTTCCCAGCAGCCCGCCTTGCTGATTAAAATATGTGCATTAGTACTGTACCAGGCTGAGGGAAAGGTTGGAAAAGCCGGAGGAAACCCAATCCACTCGGGCTGAGTTGAAAAAACCGCAGAGGAGTACCATTTCCCTCCAAAGATACGGCTTGTGCAAACAGCCCTCGCTTGAACAATAACAATGGTCTCACCCAGCCAGGCCAAGCTAACTAATGACAGATCCACACCTTAATGCTAAGCAGTTGTTTGGGTTTAGCCCCGGGAGCATGTGTGTGTGGTTTCCAGGCTGGAAGAATGGCACTTGTCAGCGGGTGGCTCGTGCCTTTGGAATACGCTCTTCCTTCCCTGGATGGAGCGGCTCTGGTGATCCAGGCGGAGATAGGGGGAGAAAAGCTCTGACGCAGCGGAACACGTCCAGCCTTAACGCAGCACATTTTTACAGCTTATTGGACAGTGCAGTGGGGGGCCGCTGTGGACTCAAATTATTCGCTTGTAACAATACGGCTGCATTTCTTTTGGCAAGTGGCGCTCTGTTTCTGTTCTGGCTCTGCGCGGCTGTGGTGTGAAGGTGATTTGGTGCTTTGCTGTGCGATGATTGGATGTGCTTGTGGTGGTTATTTTTGTCATGTGGAGTGAATAATCAGACAAAATGTGTTCTGGTGTTGAAGGAGTCAGTCGTGGCTTTGGCCTCTGGTTCATGTGGCCTTTGTTATGTCTTGCCTGGTTTTTGACAAGGTATCGACTTCTGCTGCAGTAAATGCAAACACAATTAAAATATTTCTGAAGGAAAAATACAATTTGAGTGAAAGATAACAACATACAAGGCTGCGCGCCATTACATTCTTCAAATAGACAAACGTCTGGCACGTTACCCAAGTACAGTCAGTGTTGCTTTTCTTAATGTGACCAATCAGGCCAAAAAATGAACCTGCACAGGTACTTTATATAGAACTTTAGAATTAGCTGTATTCTAAAGACGTTGTATTATTATTTATTCATCTCTTCAAAATGTTGATCCCTGCTGGCTTATCACATCTGAGGACAACAGGACAGAGCAAAGATCACAGATGATATTCATCCTGCCTGCAATATGGATAAAATAAGGCTCTGCTATTAAGTGAATTATAATAGAGACCAAGATTCAGTCATTTCTAATTGTCAATCGTATGCATGCATCTTTTTAATCGAGAGGTCTACAACAGGTTCTCTTTCGGCAAAAGCATGTGGTTTATAGTATTCAAACACTGGAGGAAGAAATCTGAAAGTCTGTATTATTTATTTCAGGAAATGAATACAGAAAGCAATTGTTATTTTTTACACAGAATCAAATCAAATTGAAAATCTGACTTGGTGAATGTGAGGAAACATAATAAATCCACTCTGCATTTGTAAAGTCAGTTTAGTTTTTAGTAAATTAAAGATTCACAATGTCAAAATATGTTTTCGAAAACAGCTCCAAAATGGTTTCTCGTTTCTACAGAAAGAGCATAAAAATGCATGTTTCATGCAACATTAGGGTTTTGTGTTTATTGTACGTTCTGGGTTGTTCCAACATTCAGGGTCAATGGCTTGGAAGCAGTCATAATGACTTTTGTCTACATGATTTTCTGCTTCTTTGAGTTTGAAAATGTTTGAGTTGTATTTTTGAATCTTAGACAGTTGTGACAGGGCAGGTGCATAAACATTTGCAAACTGTTCTTTTTTCTGTAAATAGAAGAGAACAAATATTGACTCCTAAATGACCTCAGAAGTTTGTTAGTACACGGCGTGTAAGAATGCACCATTACATCATGTGCCATCCAAAGCTCTGATTGATGCTGAACAAGGCAGCTGTAGTATCATGATTCCACACATCTGGCCTCATCACCTCATGAGCTTTCACTTGGTCTTAGGCCTCATCCCAGATCCTGATCATCTAAATCTGGACTAAGCTTCCCAGAGCTGGCCTATATCTCCCAAAGCCCTGTGTGATTGTGTCCATGCGGCGCTGTACCCAGCCTAAATAAGAGTCAGATGCCTTTCAGGAATCACTACTTACGTCCCCATTAGATTCTACCCCAACAATTGCTTTCTGAGGTTTGGACTGGATGTTTGACATATTTCTGTGAGGTTATGGCTGGAGCACAGTTGAAAGGTATTTGAAAAAAATGATGTGGTTATGCCGAAGGAAAAGCAATTTGTTCTCAATCACACAAGTCATATGCTTTGAATATCTCCCAATTGTTCAGAGTAGTTATGACAGATATGAACCATCCTGCGATCGAATAATCCATAAAGTAGTAAAGGATGTGGCTATCCATTTAAATACTTAACTAAGTGTACGCTGAAACCATTACTTATGAAAATTTACTCCAGATAAAGTTGTGATTGTTTTCAAACTTTTTGTTTTAGTGAGCTGTAAATCTTGAGGAGATGTGCACTGAAGAATCTGTTGGGAAGATAAGAGTGGATCCAGGACAGGCACACAACACCACTAAATTGTGAGAATGTTTTGTGACATTATGAGACTGTAAATGTTTAGTAGCACAATAATGTAATGCGTTCATGTCATTTCATTATTCAATGCCTCAACAAGATACTTTTTAATCATAAGGTAAGTGATGCCTAAGGTAAGCTAAGTCCTCATCTATCTTACTTTTTATGTGGCAGATGTAGAAATGGATTGTGTTTTTAAAAAGTGGCCCAAGCTGAGTGAGGGGATCTGGCTCATCATTACAGTCCACAAGTGGCAAAAGTGATGACACATTTGGGATCTATGTGTCATTGTTCATAGTTTACAGCAAACACAATATTAAATCACAGTCTTTGTTAACCACTTTTTAAAACCCACAGAGACTCATCATGAATGTGTTCCACTGGACTTGAGCTTGAAGGTTTTTTTTTGCTATTCGAGCAAACTACATTGCTCAGAAGGCAGTTTGCTTTCACGTTGAATTAGAATTTTCATTTGACAAACACCAGAATCCAACAACATCCAACATCTACTTTCTGTAGCTCAAAGTATCACCATTTGCGTTCATGCATTAAACACGTCTGGCAACTAAATAAGGAACAAGAAAATCTTTTAAGTGAACATGGCGGCCATAATGACAAAATTTGTTGTATTAAGTTGTCTTTGGACAGTGCAAAAAGTCTAAATGTTGCTTTGGGGAATTTTAAATGGCCGTTTCCTATGTGCCAATAGGATTTGCCAGCCACCGGACCTATAATGGAAGAAGGTGAATCCATAGGGTCCCAATTATAGTGGATGGTACACTCTTCTTAAGCTGCCTCATTTCGCAATTTAGGTGGAGAAGTTGGATCTATTTTACATTAATTAAACTCTTGCCAAGATGTTGCCTTAAAGCCTCCATTGTAAAAGGCAGGAACTGTATTAAGCCCCGGTTTGTTCAGCCTTCTTGAACTTGAAGCCACGTCGAGCTCCACATAGGACCACTGAGGCTCGTAATTAAAAATCTCCTGTTACCTCCTCCTTACCTTCACTGACCTCGGTCTCACAGCCCTCCTGTACCCTGGACCTGTGTGGTGTCTCTGGGGAGGGGCAGGAGGAACTTGGCCCGGCCCGAGTCCTGGATGGAGACCAGATGACGTTGGTCAGTAATGGAGATGTTGACTCAAGAGTGACGATGGAAGGTGGTTGAACTAAAGATGGCCGTGCCAGGTAGGTAGTGCGCCACTGGGATGCCAGATTTGCTCTGGTTTTGGTTCCAGTGTTGGCTACGTGCAGCCTGATACCACCTTGGAGTGTGAAGAGGTACCATATAAAGAAATCAGTGTGAAATCTTTTTGACTTTCTTGTCATTTTTTTCCGTATTAAAACTAATCTGGACAATACTCAAACACTAAATCATCAACAGCCTTATCAACCAAGTTTACTGTCTCATTAGGACTTTTTAGGCCAGAAGTCCAGAATTTACACTTGGTGAATTCATAAGCAGTGAAATCCTATACCTAAAAGCTCCCATCCCTGAGAATATTATTAAAAAGGCATGGCACTCTGAGGAATGCTGGAATGTTCGCTGACGTTGTCTCATCAGGTTCAGAGCGAAACCAACTGCTTTCAGGAAGGAACTGATACCACAGGGCCATCTGAGGATTCAAATATGGCCGCTCCAGGGAAGACAGGAGATTGAGAGTGAGAGATCACTTTCAACAAGAATGAAACACAACAGGAGGGAGAGAAGTGAAAACTAAATGAAAAACGGACAAATAGAGTCTGGACAAAACCTATAGCCAGATAATCATCTACGTGTCAGCAACTGTTAAAAAGAAATGAAATCAAGAAATGATCTACAATGGCCTAAGCAATATACTAAAACCAAACAAATCCATTGTTAAACCAGACCAATGGCATGCAAAAATCTAGTAAAATACAATATACTAGTAACAAGAAACACTTATTGATGTTCATACATAAAGGCCTGAACCAGCATTGAAAACAGGGCAATCAGGAAACTTTACTACAGTATCCCAAATAAGCCTGGTGAAATGGAATGTCTTACTTAGCCGCTAATTTGTAGTACTTCTTAAATGCAGACGACATCTCTCAAATATCCTCGTTACATTCCAAACTAAATCTGTCGTCTTTTATGTCTGATTTGTGGAATTTGATAAACATGTTGATAACACATAAATCTGTGTTCTTTCTCAGCCTTGGGTTGTTTTTGCCACCGTGGTTGTTTTGACACGAATGGACCATGCAGTTTTTTTTTTATAGCTGAGTATGTCTGTCAATCACGGCCATCGGAACGCGAGGAGCCCAGATACAAAGCTTGGTAAAAGCATGTGGCCTAGGCTCTTGATGTAGTTTTTAATACATTGTCTATAATAAGAGAGAATTATTAAACAGATTTGGTACACTGTCATAGTTTAGCACCTTTGTGGTTTAATTTGTTCACTTTTGTGCAGTATCTGAACTTCAACCAAGACTTTTGCTGGCTCCTATTTTGCACTTTTCTGATAGATTTCAATAATTCCATCTGATTATAATTTTCACTGATGATATAGTATTATGCCCCAACATATCGAGATTGCCTATTCCTACTTTAATTGAACAAAATTTAATAGGAAGAAACAAACAATGGAATATTTACCAATCTCGCTGTTAAGCTATAGGCCTTTTACAGGGTTAAGCTAACACTGGGCCCCTGTCACCAGTACTCCCTGCTTGAGTTGCGGCTCTCTGTGGAAGCTGAGGGCCATATACACAGTACCGACTGTGTCCATCTCATAGCTCCATTCAGCCGTGTGGTTTGGCTGCTCGGCTTTCGATGTAGGTGGCTAGGACTCGAGATGCAGAGACTTATGAGTGCCCCGCTTAAACACCATTAGACGCATTCAGACAGACTCAAAATGTTGGTTTATTGCAGCTAATCCTTCACCTCTGGCTTGCACTTGGCATTGTACCGTAACCTATATTTGTCAGGCAATTCAAGTTTACAATTCTAATAAGGAAATCCCGGTCTAGGCTTGTCCAAACAGCCTGTTCCTTTAAGCAGCTAGGTTAGTAAGGAGACATTGGATTATTTCAGTCATAGCGCTACCGCCAACCGTACACCTTTCAAGGGCCAGCCAAGCATATATCAGCACAGTTTCATATCAAAGGCTCGCACGCAGGGTCTTTATTTTGGCAATAAGGCGTGTTTGCTTGGGATTAGCACTTTTTAATAAACTCATTTGGCTCTGTACATAGTGTTAATGCAAAGGGAAAATAAAATCTAAACCCTTTTGACGTCTGTCGCGGTAATATAGGCTTATGAAAGGCTTAAGACAACTTCCCATAAGACATACGGACCACAAGCACTCTTTGTGGGGCAAAACGAAGTGGGTCTAGTTTGGACTTCAAGTAAAGGTTGATGAAGATTAGATCACTTGCACGGAATCTCTGTTTATTGGATGTTACGGATTGTCCGCTCTTGGTGGATCTCTCGCTTTCACTTAAAATGTTACTGCCTGGTATCTCAGGGGCACACGCAGTAGAGTCTTTATTCTTTCTTCTTGATACTTTATTCAATGTAATTTCCCTGTTTTTCCATGTGCCGTTTTCTAGTTGAAGTGTTATTATTGTTTGTAGCAGAAGCATAATGAAAAGTCGGTTACATAAATATAAGGATGTCTTATGAAAAATTAGGTACTGATATTAACTGTAAGATAAATAAGAATGTCTTTGTATCAATAATTTGAATAGTGTAATTTATCTGTTATCAGATTTTTCAGGAAAGTATTCATATATTGACTTGCAGTGTTGTTTTTTCCCTTTTGTGAAAACACAGTATGAAAGCCATTAGGCGGGCGGTAAGACTGTGATGCGGCTGCCTGTGTACTCTGTCGTGGTGCCAGGGCCGTGCTGCGATGTACTCCACTGTTCTGCGCCGTCCCCAGCTCTGATGCTGGCTCCTTGCTAGGTGCCAAGTGATTTTTATCACTGCGAAAACAGTCTCTTTCCAATCTCAGCTCTCTCAGGAGCATATGAATACACTTTACACTCACACGAAGGAAAACAGGTAACTGGAGAGTGGACTGGAGCACGAGCTGAGACGGCAGGTAACAGGGCTGCAGTGTGTCAGCATATGTGCACTGAGTGTGTGTTGGACTTGTTCACACTCACAGATACCTGCTCTGCACAGCATAGCTTTCACTTGGAGGGTTTAGTAGACTACTTGGATTATATGACCATAAAACCAGAGCTGCATCGAGTAGGTACAGGGAAAGAGAGGGTCCAACACATATCTTTTCACTTTTTGTGTAAATCAAGTAAATAGAAAAGCATTTTAGTCTAGTCTTTAGCACTTCCAAATTTTTAATGTGGATATCACAACACATTTTTCTTTCTTATGAATATGACTGAAAAAATAGGACAGTGTAGTCATACAGGTATAACGGCATCTTCTATGTAGATGAATCCTTTCCCAGTGCCGCTTATCAGTTGATAATGTGTATGACTACAATGCAGCATATATATCTAGACATTGTGGATGATTCAGATAACCAGCTCTCCTCATTTTGAGATTGTGGTAATGCAAAAGTACACATGCTCAAATACATGTCTTCGTCAAATTACAGTTTTGTCTTTATGCCGTTGACTTTAGTTACAAACTGATTAGACTTACTGTTTATTTAGAGCATTGAGAGCATTTTTACTAAATTTGAGAAAACTTTAGAAACTGGCAACTAAAATCATAAAATGAGCACTTTATGGGAATCTTGTGGCTATCTTCCAAAATTCCATCTTGTCTCGTTGTTGTGGACCCATTCTCATGTCTCATCTCGTGTAAATTGTTGCCTTAATGCGATTGTGCATTTCTCTGGGACCATGTTGTCTCATTATGACTGAAACCGACACCACCATCCTTTTAGTCAGAAACAATAGCACTACATAGCTACTACAGCCTACTGTAGTGCAATAGTCTTCAAGTGGTGACTTGGTCAAACATAAGAAATCGGGTCTTCAGAAACATATGTCAATTAAAGGTGCTCTGCCATCTTCAAATCATCAGAAACAACTAATTTAACTTTCAGAGTGGAATGCTTATGTGACAGTAATGCTAACAAACATTTGGATGCCGTCAGCGCACTTTACAGTATGATTCTCTGAGGATATCACGCTTCATAATTATGCTGTGCTTCAGGCAATAGTATTCTGAACATTGTTCACCACATTTTGTGATGATTGTCATTGTCATAATATATCACAGTTTAATTTGTATGTGACTTGGGAGTAGAGGTAAGATCGGGCCTAAAAAATCCAGCCCGACCCGACCCGCGGGTATTAAAGCCCGACCCGACCCGAGCCCGACCAATTAAATTGATTTGCAGGCCCGAGCCCGAAGCAAACCCGAAATTTCATGCAGACCTGCGGAGGGGAAGATTATTAAGAGGGCGTTGTTCACGTGCGCTGAGCATGCTCCGAATTTCGGGTCGGGTCGGGTTGGGCTCGGGCTCGGGCTTAAGATCTTACCTCTACTTGGGAGTTCCTTGATTATTTCCCAGTTCACAAATAGGAATTACCAGCTTGAGGGGTGTTCCAAAGTATTTTTTTCATGTTGGAGGTGGGAAATATCCCAGTTTTCACTTACCTGGAACGGATCACATATTCACATATCACATTTCAATAATTTGAGTCTAGAAACTCCAGAAATCAGATAATGTGTGTATGTAAACATAGCACACGTCACTTTTACAAGTGTTATTCAACAAAGTGTTCATATTTAGATAAAACAATTAATACTTGTGATCATTGTGATTAGTCTTGTGCAAATATAATAAATGATCAAAGAGGGTTTCTAGGGCCTATCCATCCTCAAGCCACTTTTAAAAGTAATATCAGTCTGGACCACTGCAACACATAAAATAACAATGCCTCTGCTAGGTCAGATTTGACACATGATTTTAAATGAGGAGTGCACATTCTGACCCATTCGTCTATGGGAGTTCATAACCACAACATGTCAGCCACAACATGGTATATCAGTGTCATGTTCTGGCAACAAACACGATTCCTCAGTCTCTGTCTGGCTGTCATTTCACAAACGCTGGAAATTGCATCCATATGTGTGGAAACAAATGAGGGCAACCTTTTCAGCTGTGCCCATAGGTCTGTTTTCATTTGACAGTATATTAGTCCCGAATGAAAGCACCAAGCTGTTTTATTTTCTCAGTCAAAAATATCTTACTTTAAAAAAAACAATATAACAGCAATCATCTTTATTTTTCATGGCACAGATTTGTCCTAAAATGTCTTTTGCATCCTTGTGTTAGGTTACCTATGGAGTGGCTTTTATTTTATTGCTTTTTTCCACTTAACCTTTGTTCCTGTTCCTAGTAGAGTAGAAAACATGACCAGTAGGCAAGGATCTTCTACTCCAACCAGTTCAGAGGCATAAATAAAAATACTGATGCTATCAAGGCTGGATCCTCACACCTAAACAATGCTTCTACCTGTCATACTTCTATTCTATCTTGTGCATATAGTGTGCCCAGCCTCCCATTTCTCTCCTCCTTCAGTGTCTTTTTACATTCCACTGTCTCCAGCTCTCTGTCTGTCGGCACACTGCGTCATGTCGTTATTGTGTAAGGCCTGTGCTTGTCAGACAGCCAAACTGTAACGCTACACCTCTGACCCAGGAGAGTCAGCAGTCTGTAGTTTTAGTTAGAGAAACATTTTTTTGGGCTGGACTTTTTCAAAATCCAAACAAGCTCTATGCCGAGATGGATCTAAAAAAAGAATCCTTGGCAATCTTGCAACATCAGCAAGTTGTGCAGAAGCAATATACAAACCTTATAATATATTTCTTGACTTAAAAAAAAAATCTAATCTAATTCATTTTCACTCTACTCAGTTTATTTATCAAACTTAAATATTGTTCCTGTGCATACATGTATTCAGCAGTAGTTGACATAAGTCCTCTGACAGTGGCTGTACTCTCACATGAGCTGGATGACGTTACTATACTGATGCACAAATAGAGGCAGGGTTTACCGTTTGCACATGCTGTATACTCACATCAGCTTTTGAACATACAATACACACATTTTTCAAATGACACATGTATTTTTTTAATCAGGTCCTTGCTAATAATTAGGTATTGTTCAGGATTTATCAATACCCTTATTGATATGCCCGGGGGAGCCCATAAGTCAAACCCAGAACCCTCTTGCTGTGAGGCAAGAGTGCTACCGTCTCAGCCACTGTGCCGCCATGTGAAATGAGACTTGTCTAATGCCATGGGAGTTCAAACAAAAACCCTAGCCAGCCATGTAGTGGGACAGACAGTAAAGACGGCCCACTACATCTTAAATCACAGTGTCCAAAACATATCTGCCAAAGCAGAGGGCCTCCACACTGGACAAAGAAAGGGAACATATTTTAAGCAACAGGCTTGGTTAAAAGTACAGTCGCCACAAGTAAATTGGATGTTATAGATTCTAACTTTGTCCTTGTAATGATAAGGACATGCATCTTTTATTTATTTCTTGTATTTTTTGCAGTTTTTGGTAAACCAAAAATTATACTGAATAAAAGTTAAAAGGAGCTTTATCAAATCAAACTCATTAGTATAAAATATTGGGTTTTTTAGATATGGATTTTATTGATCAAATACACACTTTACAGTATTTGGGCAATACTATTCATTTATGCACTTCTAAAACAAAATGTGATCATCAGCTTGATTATATTGCATGGACAATTTCGTATTGTGGTCCTACATTATTTTTTAAGGTTAAACCTGTGTTTATCTTTCCTCTCCTGCGGTTAGGGCCATATGCTACACTGTAGTTCTGTGGTCCTATTTCCTTCTGCCCCATAAATAAAATGGGAAATGAGACCCTGTACCAGATGTCTGGGGCCCTTGAAAGATACCAACCAAAATGTGTAGTCTCATGCACATGCAGCATAAAAGGGCCAAAATTTGTTGACGCAATGTCCAACCGGTGGATTTTTATTGTTGTGACACATGGCTTGTAACTGAGAGTAAGAATCTTTGTAATCTCACATGGTGGGATGAATAATAATAGTTGGTCCAACAACAGCCTTAAAGTAATTTCCATTACTTTTTCTCGGGTTCGGGATTGCAACACTTAAGTAAGCTTAGGTTTGTGGGTCGTCATCTGGAGTGTTCCATAAACTATGTGGTGGAAGGATGACTGAAATTACTCTTCCACTGCCTCCCGCATTGTCCGGGTGCCAAAGCAGGTGTCTAGCCTCTGGTTTTATGTTTTTAGTCCTTTGGCACATTTTCACATTTTCTGAACAATCTAAATCAATCTGAATTAATTTCTTGGATCAAGTGTTAGATTAAGTTCTTGGACTCTGGGTTGTGGCTTGCACTTAGGAATGATGTGAGACGTGTTCTGACCATGCCAAACCTAAGATACTTTGTCTGCAGCTTTTGGATATGGATGGAATGATAAGAAAAAGACAGCAGAAGGAAATTAAGCGGAAGAAGATGTGTCAGCATTTCTTTATGGAGAAACCTTGAGAGGGCTAAAAAGTAAAGTGGTAGCTTGAAATTATGTGGACATGATTCAGCAAATAAGAAAACGCAAGAGGGATGATGGATAGCATAAACAGGAGAACAGAGAAGGTATGAGTCAGCACCTACTGTACGGAGAAGAAGCAGGAAGGTAAGAAGGGTAGAATAAAACTTCTTCAAATGGTCTGGAAATAATTGCTCTAGGAATATCTAGGTTCTGTGTTACCATGTACAATAGCCGTCAATATTATTATTTATTTCCCAATGGAGCTCAACAGTGGCCTATCCCTGCTTCTGAAACAAAATTTCTCAGTCATTTTTCCTAGATTTTCAGAAAAAAAAAAGGCTGAAAGATTGCTTGAGGCTGTCAGCTTTGTGGTAACTAATGGCCACGAGGCCTATCATTTTATTAACCACTACATTCTTAAAGCATTTCTCAGAATCTTGAGTTTTAAATGTGATCCCCTGATTAGCTTCCGCGATGCCTTTGAACTCTGAAATATTGAAATAGTTGAAAAGTCAATGGGAAAAAATAAATGGAAATTTAACTTCTGGAAACAGAGCAGACAGATGTTCATGTACGGCTGTAGTCAACTAAACTAATTCTTGGTCAACTAAAGACATGTCCTGCCGATCAATTAAAAAGGGAATCAACTAAAACGGGAGCGTGGCAAAAGCTTTCAAAACTGTTCTGTATCTTTATGAGTCTGACCCAAACTGCACTCACAAGACTACACCTGCACAGTTCATGCAAAGAAAAAAGTACTTGTGAATCATGAGTTTACTCTGTATTTTTACATATGCCAAAAAAACTAAAACAAAAAAACCTTTAGCTATCTCACAAATGTCTCCTATCTGCTGGTGTCCCATATAAATCCTTATCCACTTTTAGAGTGTACAAATGCAAAACACTGCCAGCAAAGCACCAGAAGAGGCATTATCTCAATATATTTTCATATTAGTTAGACCAAGTCAGCCATTTAAACTGGAATATTTTACAAATGTTCTCTTCTCAAAAAATGTTGATTAGAAAGTAGAATTTTGATCTAGCAACCAGCTCTCCTTCCCCATTCTGAAAATGGTCCAAAAATGATGAAGTGTTGAAAGGCATAAAGCATTCAGACTTTTCTGCACATATCCTCTCAAGTGTGTTTTTAAGTTTAGAAAAGTTTTTACAACACCACACTTACACTTTTTGACTTTCAGTATTACATTTCATATAAGAGAATTTTATTTAAATTCTCACACAACTCCCCAAGGTTATGTATAATACACATTATTCTGGGCATACTTCAGCAAAGTGCGGGCTGTTTTTTAGGCCGTAAGCATATTCTCTAAGCACTTGCTGCTGGCACTTCACAGCCACACGATCTTGTTTCAACCATGAAAAAACAGAGTGTGTACCAGAGTGTACCACCTACAAAAGAGCATCACATTTAGGGGGGAAAACATCATATGGTGTGCTGGTGTGCCATATGGGCTCTGTGTGTAAGATCCCATGGAAACAATGAAAGTGACCTGAAGAAGTGTTGCTTAAGTTTGACTATATACAGTACTTGGAATTAAGGTATAAGTATGTAACTGCATACTGCTGCAGTGCTGCAACATTTTAGTTAAGTTTTATATATAAGATGGATTAAAGACTTTTTTCATTTCTACTGAGAGAGACATTGACACCAGAACATCAGTGTAGCCTCATTATATAATAAGGCTGAACTGTGTAATAACAATCCACAATGTAATAGCCGTAAATGCATTCATCCCTTGTTATACTTGTCACTGTGTATTTTTATTTTTGTTTAAATGTTCTCAAAATATGAAATGAACATTATTATTGCAGTTTTATTATATGATTAATAATTTGATTACATTTTGGATTGTTACTACTTTGTGGCATTAATTCAAAATGTGGTTATACAGATCAGTGATGGTGAAAGGTTTTTGGTAGTGTTTCTCTTCCATAACAACTCTTTTCTCCTATAAGTCAGCCAGGTCTCTCATTATATTTATTCTGTTCTGGGAGAAATATTTTCCCCATGCAAAGTTCTCACAAATGTCAGTACCACAATTTTAGCTGAAGATATAGTATGGTATTTTGGATTTACAAGTGGCGGAGTGTTGCGAATGTCTGCAGGGTGGCATACACATATTCTTAGCCTGCGTCTGTGGCATTGTGGCTTGTATTTTATCATTGTGGTTTCCGAGCTGCTGTTGCTCGTTGTACATGACCTGTGACACCGCTCAAGTGTTAAGCAAACAGTGCAGATCCACTCAGCTGTGCCCAGATCTTAAGCAAAGCCTAAATTAGTCAAAGGCAACAAACAGGAACAGCAAAAATCATGCAGTCTTTTAATGGCGACAGGTTGAGTGTTGATCCAAAACAAAAGAGTCTAGCTGCTGTTTTTGGATATGTCCTTTTTTTAGTTTCTGACACAGCACATTCCTCTTGGATAACAGGTTTAAACCGTTGTTATTATGGTGTATTGTGTTTCAAATCCTTTGCCCAGAACTGAGAATCTCATGGTCTCACTGCACATGGAGGGATTAATTCAGACCAGTGCTTAGCCATTGTAAAAACTAGCAGGAACTACATGAAATGTACATAGATTTACAAGGTCAATAAACATAACTGGTCATGGCTGAATATGAAATGATTTTGCATTTAATGGTGGGTTCTATGTTAACAATGTTATAATTCTCAGTTTTTGTAATATTTAGGTTCAACAAATTTCTGTAAAACACATTTGTATTGTAATTTTTGGACTATAGGCCAGTACTTCTTTCTCATACTTTGAACCCTGTGTCTTATGCAGTGATCTGGCTAATATATGGACGGAATATTTGTTTATCAACACAACAGATGCGCGCACAGTCTGAGTGGAGAAAGTGCCGCTGTCTGTGCAATTAACATGAATGATGATTAAGTTGCAACACTAACTGGCATTTATCACTGGGTGATAAAATAAGTTATGATGCTAAATTAACATTAGTGAGTGGGTTATGTTTTAAGAACCCGTATGCTTTAAATGCAGGTGAGTGCGTAAATGATGAGAAGAAATGTCTCAAACTTTAGTAGCCGGACATCCACTCATACCTGATCCATACAACTAGCGCCGCCCCCAGCGGAGCCTGAAATCTGCTGAAATCCTACAAGATACTGACATGATACCAGACAGGACAGCGGCTCTTTGTGCACGAGACATGATACCAGACAGGACAGCGGCTTTTTCTGCAGAAGACATAATACCAGACAGGACAGCGGCTCTTTCTGCAGAAGACATGATACCAGACAGGACAGCGGCTCTTTCTGCAGAAGACATGATACCAGACAGGACAGCGGCTCTTTCTGCAGAAGACATGATACCAGACAGGACAGCGGCTCTTTCTGCAGAAGACATGCGCAGCAGCGTGCGAAGTGATGGGGGTGGAAGAACAAGACAGTTATTTTGCACTTCATGCACACACGCTCCTCATGGAAAACACACAGAGAAATGCATATGATGCAGCTTTAGTTAAAAGCAACTGATGTGGCTGTTGAAGAGGGAAATAGAGCTGCTGCACATAAGTTTGGCATCAATGAGTCGATGGTGAGACGTTGGTGACAGCAGCGTGACGAACTGACTCAAGACGACAAGAGCTTTCAGAGACAATAAAAGCAGATGGCCTGAAGTTGAAAACGTTCTTGAAGACATGGACACCTGCAGCTTATAGACAAGTGCGGCCTATATATGTAGGCTCTCAATAGTCCGGAAATGACTGTATTTTGTCTCATAAAGATTTGGCATGGTTGCATGATCTTCTTTCAGACATGTGCAGAGAGCGGTGAAAGTTTTGATTTTACTCTTAGGTCTCCATGAAAACAATGTAGAGGTAAAACAAATACTATACCTGTCATTAATAAAATGTTTTTAACTGCTTAGAGGCTTCTCGGAGTGCTTTTACGCTGCAGTGTACAGCAAAAACTGTGTGCTTACACTATTCAGTGTATTGGCCCGTTCTACTCACAAAATCTGATCCAAGATGATACTCTAAAAACGATAATACCAATACCAGTACTGTAGGATCAGGAAGTGTGAATTAATTAATTTAAATTATAATTTAAAAATTAATAATTAATTTAAAAAACTTATCAAGATTTGTATGGTTTAGGATATTTTAAAGTATTTTTGTGGCATTGCTTTTGCCAAGTTTGAGTTCTAAAATAACCTTATACATCATTCATATTTCTAGACAATGGAAGTGCAGAATTAGTATATGTCGCATTGGAAATATACGCTGACAGTCTATTTTGGCAACACTCCTGTCCCTCCCATGTCTCTCACACCATTTCCGGGCTCGTGCTGGGCTGCTTGAGGTGGCAGTGGCTGCAGTGCTGAGTGGACCACACAGGCAGCACCAGAGATAGGGCAGACGGCCACGCTGGGATGACTGTGTCCTCTCTGGCTGCAAAATATGTTTCATCAGCAAACTGTGGTTCTAGGGCAATACACTGCACTGAGTGTAAGTGTGCCTGTGGCTTTTTGGTGATAGCACACACCATCAGCAGACTCCACTTGGTTGCACTTACAAACCACTATGGACTAAAAGTGGACTTAAACTTGTTATTTAAAGATCTACTGTACTGTATATTGCCACACAGAGAATGAGTAATAACACCGACTTGAAAACCAAGCTAAAGCAGTTATTGACTTTATTCTGCTGCCTCAAAACTTCTTTCTGGCAGGAGTTTGGCCCACATGAAACACTATGATCAGATATTTAGTGGCAGAGCAGTTCTAAAATGATTTTCCAACAGGGTGAAAAATAAATGAAATTAAATTACCAATGTATTTTAAAAATGTAGTTTTAAAATTTTGCTCTAATAAAATGATCATATGAATGCAAGTTTCAGCTTGTCCTGAAAATCTAATCTTTAAGATATGTACATCTTAAAGCAAACTGAAACAATGGATAAAGTACATCTCACATACTTTTTGCAATTTTTAGTGATAATCTATCACATAACTATGAGATCAGGTCAAAATGAAAGTTTCTGAGAACCATTTGTGGATTAGATTACTCAAACATACATATGTCCATCACTCAAAATACAACTCCAAGCTAATTATGAGAGAAAATCATTCTGACATTGTTAAATGCTTTTTAAGTCAATTTTGCAGGTCCCTTTTAAGGCATTTAATTTATTTTATTCTTTAATTAACCATACTGCTAAGAGAATTAAAAGTTTATCTTAATTGTCTTAATATTTCAGCCCTTGTCAGCCTGAAAACATAATAATAATACAATAACTTGCAATGTCGAATGTGATTTAAAACTAAGAGGCCTACAATTGCCACTCCACATTCTAGAGTTCTGCTCACAAGGATTACTCAGATCCTTGTGCATGAGAATGGGCTTTTCCAACTCATGTTACTGCATCCTGCTCACATATTGTTGAGCGTGCCGCTGAGTGGATGTGTGTGTCCATGTTTATTCAGTAGTAATTGGAGTCCAGGTAGGCACACTCTATCATTTTGCCCTAATCTCCTCATGGGCAATTCAACCAAAAGAATAGCCCCCTATACACCCTGGTTGACCCTATGTCTCCACTGCAATTACCAGAGCGTATACGACACACACACAGTCCAGAACCTGTCCAGATCCATCCTGTGGCAGACAGATACCAGGACCTCCATGGGTGTGTGTTTCCAGAAGAGATGTGACCTTAATTGCTTAAGTCTTAAATTATGTTTAATTGTGCTGGCTGTGTTGCTTTATGGTAATAAGAGGGGGTGACGAGTTCAGGTCTCCGGGCTATGGTTACTGCAGGAAGCGGGCTAGTAAAAGACCAAGCACCCAACACCAGCTGGGTCTGCACATAAACACACACAGGACACTACTGGTGCTACCCTCAACTTTGAAACCACATGTAGTCTTGTAGTAGTGTTTTTTATTATTATTATTATTTATTCCTTCCATATTGTTGTAAAAGAAATGGCCAAGTAAGCTGCAGTAATTTCATAATGCAAGGAAATGTATTTTTTTCTACATTTATTCCTTTTTGACAACCATCTGATAAAAAGGAGCTATCAAGCATCTGAAACTTAAAGGGGAAACTTATTTTCAGTCATATCAACTGCATTCTGGGAAGAATCAGTATCAGTTTGTATATTAAATCCACAAATAAAAAACACGAGCCTGAAATTGACCAAATTCCCCTCCCGGACTTTTTAAAAACTTAATTACAAGTCCCCAAATCTAATTTTAGTGATATTGGCTTCAGCTTTGAAATGGGAATTGTCCCAACAAGACCAAATTGTAATGACTCAACTAATTGTGTTATGACTGACGAATGTGTCCCTGCAACCTGTTTAAAGGTCATGCATTGCACAATGTTAATATGTTGTTACCCTATCAAAAACGTACCTGGAGATGTGCTTTGTTTTGTTTCTACATGCTTGAGTAATCCTTTATTATCAATCAGTCTACATCTCCATGCTCAAAATGCTCTGTTCCACCTTGTGAGATCATGAATTGGTAGTTTTCAGCGAACATTTAGTTGAGTTGAGATTGGCAATTCCGGGGTTGAAATCATCCAATAATTCTTGTGAGGGTGTATGGAGCAAACACAGAAGAGAACACTTCCTGTTTTACACATGACGTACAAGGTACAACAGAGTGTTTTCTGTTTGAGAGAAGAACTCAGCCTGAATATGCAGAGTTTGTGTGTTAAACATGTGTGAATGAAACAAGATACGACTCCAGGTATGTTTTTGATAAGGAAACAACACTATAGCATAGATCAGAAAATAACGTAATATAGGCCCTTTAATAGTAATATGCCTAAATACACAGACCTGGGTGAAGCCAAAGGTGACCCATAGTACTGTATATCAGCAGATATATCAATCAGTCTTTATTTATAAAGCCCTTTACAACACTCAAGGTGACCAAATGCTTTACATAAAAATGAACACAATACTTTATAAATCATATTGTATAGTTGTTCTGGGTGTACCGTTCAGGGTCATTGGGTCTTTGTTATGAAACAGTATCATTTATTATGTTTCAACTGTTCATTTGCTCAATACTTTGGTCTCTGTTTTCTCTTAGATTGTGTTCCATGTACAAAAGCTAACGTCAACTACAGTGACTGGGCTTGAGTTTTCTGTTGCATTTGAGCAGATGTCAATTCCTGATATTGATTACAACAGGCAGGTGCACACGTGTCATTCCCTGTCAACACGGCAGATTAAGTCGACTCCCTCCCTCCATCCATCAGCATGTTTTTCATTTCAGATGGTTTAGATGCAGGGTGATGACAGTGAGGGGTCGCAGCACCTCTGTCATTAAACTCCCTGAGGTCATTGGTTGGATGCATATTCACATACTAAACACTTCTATGTCTGCTTACAAAGAAGGAAACATAGCCTTAACAATACTCAAACCAACCAACAACATTAAAGCTCCTATATTATAGAACATTAAAGGATCTATATTACACAAAAGTTACTCCTGTGAGCTTTTTGGCATGTTATAACATTGTTACCTCATCAAAAACATACCTGGAGTTGTGTTTTGTTTCATTCACACATAACTATTTATTTTTAGTCAGTCTCCATCTCCAAAGCTCTGTTTCACCTTGTAATGTTAGTTTTCAAGTAAGCATCTACCTTTTACCTTTAGATCAGTACCGATCAGCAATTCCAGGGCTGAAATAAACCAAATGATTCTAGTGAAGGTGTATGGAGTTTAAAAATACAGTGGAGCACTTCCTGTATTACCACATGACATCACAAGACCAGAGTGTTTTTAGTTGAGAGATGAACTTTAACTTGGTTGTTAAACATGTGTGAATGAAACTCCAGGTAGGTTTCTGATGTGCAAACAACATTATAACATAGATGAGACAATATCGGTAATGTGAAAAACAGACCGGCTGTAGGAGAACCAGTGTTGGTGGAGTTGGTTACTGAAAGATCGAGAAGATAAAGATAGGAAAAAAGGACACACATATCTTGCTACGGTGTCCCTTTAGGGCTGTGCCATGTGGTATTATTGAAATACTGGCAAAAAATTGGTAGGTGATATGAATTTCAATTTTCACAATATAAATAGCATGCTCACTGCAGATGGCTTTTGTCTCAGAGGTGAGGGAGGTCAGACAAAAAGCACAGCTAAATACTACAGTGAACGCCTAGAGATTCAACACTGACTCTGAAGGTTCTGCAGATGCTAAAAATACTAATAATGATTTGTGGAGTGGAAGATTAACATTGGCTAAATTGTGAACTGTTGTCCGACTGGCTGATGAAGCTCTTTTGCAGCTTAACTTTGGATCTAATTTATGGGCTTTGTTTATTATGAAAAGTAGCCATGTTCTCTGCTCTTAGAGGATGTGTTATGGCCTTGAAGCAAAATAAAACACTGCTACAGCTCCATTGTGGTTTGTACAGCACACAGAAACTCGTATGATAATTTACGGTAGGCCTAAAGGAATGGTTAGTTGTGATGTATGATGGGAGTTTTGTTTCAGTCACACGTGCTTAACACACAGATCCTGCATATTTAGACTGAATTCTTCTCAGAAAACACTCTGTTCCCCCTTGAAATGTCATCTGGTAATACAGACATTGCACCACTATACACCTTCACTCCTTCACTGGGATGATTTAGATGATTTTAGCCCAGGAATTGCCATTCTCTACTGAACAAAAGGTAAAAGGAGGCTGTTAACTGGAAAACTACGGACACAGCATAGATATGGTTGATGACGTCGCTATGTCACTGGATAGTAGTCAGTAATTGGTTGACGCGGTGTGTCTGATTGCAAAAGTTTTGTATTGCAAAATTGTCGTATTCTGGTATGAGGAAACAAGCCGATGTTATATTGGTTTATTTTCAAGGGCGATTCTAGGCCGTAACCTACGCAGAAACAAGCACAAAACAATCACAAAACAACAACAGTCTCAACTCAGCAGAGCCAGTCTCCTAAATGACCAGTAACAGTAAGCAGTAACAAGTGACAAAAATACACCCCCACATCAACCTGTCAGCCTAGCAACCAAGTGTCACATACTAAAGCAGGGGTGCCCAAACTTTTTTCATCTAGGGCCACATATTAAAACACAGAGCAGTGTGAGGGCCGATCGGGGGTCATAGACTGATGATCAAAACAGTGAGTAATTCAAATCTGTGCATTTATAACAGGTTTGAATGACCCTCCAGACCATTGTTCAGGCTTAGACCCTGAGAAGAACACACTACATTTGCTTGATCAAGGTAGATTTCAAAAACATGCAGTAAAAGGTACTACTTGTGGTAGTATGGGCCAATTCACCTGGAAGCCTGAGGGCCAAAAACAATTGGTCTTAGGGCCACATTTGGCCCCCGGACCATAGTTTGGACATGCCTGTACTAAAGGATTACCTTAACAACACATTAACAGTGACAAGAACAACAAAATATGTCAACCCTGAACTAAGCACAAAATATCAGATCATTAGAATATAAAGCTCAAGAAGACCAGTAACATCAGACCAGTAACATCAGAATTTGATTTGAAGAGGGTCGGGATATTGGATTTTTGTGTGTGTGCTTGATCTAAACTCTAAATCTAATTAAATCTAAAATGTCAAAGGAAAATAACTTATCTCGAATGCTTATTATTTTTACATGGTAGATTTCCAAAGCTCATAAATCACAGCAGCAGGATCACAGCAGACCACACAAAGGAATATTTGCTGAAATGGTTTATATTGACAAACATAAACTGTATGGGTGGGAGAGGTACTTAATGCAGTCTTGCTCATTGCCAGGTACATTTCTGTGGCTTTCCGACCTCTGTGTACAGTTTGTAGCATAGCTGTTTGTGTGTTGACACACTTGAGGCTGGACATTTCACTTAGAGGAGGTCCCTTTCCTATGTGTGGTCTCTGAGTAAATACTCCCAACATGCATGAGTCGGACACAACTTCACTATGCACAAACATGTAGACGCATTCTGATGCATGTGCTGAGCCTGATGCCCTCACAGGCTTTGGCAGTTTTGTTTCCTTCATAGAGGATTCATACTCAGTATTATCTATAAACTTGTGTTTTTGGCACTGCTGTAGGCCTACATGCTTTCTTGCTTTTTCTCAGTCTTATTCACTATCTTGTTATACAGCCTTTTGAAAGTGTCTCTTTACCTTGCCTGATCTAGTGTGAGCTTACTGCTGTTTCACCCACATCACATGTTGAACTCCCTGTTTCCAATAGAGGGAGTAAACCTTTTTTTGCAGTTCATTTAAATTTATAAGAATCAAGTGAATGGAAATCTTTTCCCCTCCTCTTTTCGATGGGGGGAATTTTATGGTTAGAAAAACAGAATTTGTGGTTTTGACGGTCGAGGTTTGATGCAAACGGCTTTGGAACCTTTTATGCAACCTGGCGTCCAGGAGACTAAAGAAAATATTTAGCTTTCCACCCTTTTGAGCTTTTTAGCCTCTGCTAGGGGAAAGGGGAGAGAGGCTCTAAAAACTGTCCCGAAAGAAAAGAAAAAAATCCCCAAGGTCAAATGTCCGGACTGGGACAGCTGCTGGGTCTACACCTTAACCATACACATACACTGGAACATGGACATACACATCTGCTAATGTCCAGTTTGAATCCTCCCTGTGGGTATCTTGAAAGAGATTCACTGATAACAGAAGAAAAAAAATACAACACTGGTCATATACAAAAAGGACAATTGTATCTTTGTATGTATGTTGTCCTTCCACTGCACTTTACGCTTGTTAAGAAGTCTAATCTCTGATTAACCATGATGTCATACACACACACACACACACTGCAGTCCAAAGCCTCATGTGGCCAATTAGCATGTAGTGTGGCCCAGCTTAATGTAAAGTCCATTACTTAAGATGGCAGCCTGATTGCATTCACTGGTTTCACTTTGACCATAAGACTCCATGAGGCAGCACTGGGCCACACAGGGGACACCTCTGAGCCTGCAGCAGCAACACACAAAGGCAAATGGCAACTTTTGTACGAACATTAGGGTGACAACCCCTCATTCATTCCCCTCTGTCAAAGGTTTGATTCCCACTATGACCAAGTTGTACCGTTGTGTCTATAGACAAGACACTTCACTCACCTTGCCTTCTATAAATGCAATGTGTGTGTGAGTGCATGAGGGTGGGCAGAGGACGCAACGACACAGACTGGCTGCCTCTTTTCCACCAGTAAACCTTGGAGCAGCAATTGTACCATAATAAGACCAAAGAAAACAAAAGAAGCCATAGCCATAATTCATCAATTTGAGCTTGTAAATGTGAATGAACTGCTGTCCAATGTTTTTTTTTTTTATGCATTATTTATTTAAAAGTCCCATATTACACAATTTTCATGCTATAATGTTGTTTCCTCATCAAAAGCATACTCAGAAAACATACACATCCAGGAGATTTAAGTTACGTTCCACTGTGTTTTTAAACTCCAGCCCTGGAATTGCCAATCTGAACAAAAAGTAACATGTGGCTGTTCATTTGAAAACTAAAACTTCACAGCATCACAAGGTGGAACAGAGCATTTTGAGCTTTGGAGATGTAGACAGACTGTTAATAAAGGGCTGGTTGTGTGATTGAAACAAAGCACAACAGTGTGTTTTTGAAGACCATTTTAACATTGCCAGAACCTCACAAGAGTCAGTATTGCCTAATATAGGTCCTTTAACTAAGAAAATCCCACTGAGATTTTGAACATCCACATCCAAAAAATGTTTTAAGACACCATATTTTTCTCGCCTAACTTGGAATAGCTCAGCCTCATGCCTTGTTATTGTGTTTGTGGACCGCCCTGAGTCTGGAGCTCCCTGTCAGGATCCAGGCAGGAACCAGCTGGGCCTGTGAACAGATGAGCGTGCATGCCACGGGTGCCGCTGCGAGCTGATCCATGACTTCATAATTACCCCTGGTTCTTGGGGGGACAACGGGGGTGCTGCAGGTGACCTCAGCGGTGACCTCATCAGTGACATCACAGCTCCAGCGCCCAGCCAAACAGGAAGTGCTGATTGAGAGCATGCCGTGTGTGGGCTGCTGCATACATTATGTGGTGTGTGTGTGTGTGCATATTTAAAGGGCTCATTTTAAGAGCAGTGCTGTTCAATATGCTAATATGGACAAGGGACACCTGTTTACACGGTCAAAATACTGTTGCCTAGTGTATCGAAGATTGAATGTGTTATTATCACTGAAGTGCAGAATTGCATTAAATGAGCTTTGTGTAACTTTTCTGGTGGAGGTCCCGTCACCTGCTTGTTTCTATGGATAGCCTATGTCATTGCTCAGCCTGGAATGTTCCACAGTATGACATTAATCAGCTCTACCTTACATTTATTCAGTTACGGGTGGTTTTATAGCTCAAAAATATCTAGAAAAACAGCCATTTGGACAGTGAGCAGCGATGCCTCTCCACAAATCTGACCTGTAACTAGGTCTGGTCTGGTCATGAAGGTTTTACTGCGAAACATTTCTGCGGAGAATAGCATTTGACAGACCCTCCAGCAAAAAACAACGCACAATGCACCTTTACGTTTCACAGTTAAACTCGAAGATACCATCCATCCTTCCATTTTCTTCCGCTTTGTCCGGCTGGGTCGCGGGGCAGCACCTGACCCCCCCATGAGCGCCTCTGTGAGTGGTGAGCCCACAGGAGGGTGGACTTCATGGTCCTTGATGTAAGTTCATGCTAGCATGTTTTGAGTTGTTGGGGGAAACCAGAGTGCCCGGAGGAAACCCATGCAGCCACCGCGCCGCACTCAGCCACCGTGCCGCGATCTTGAAGATACATTATGTTTTTTTTTCCCCCTTACAACAGTGCACAAAACCTTGACTCTATGTGTACAATCAACTCCGTATTAACTCGTTAAACCCATTTTTGATGGATTACTAACAGACGTTCTCTCCATCACCTTTGTATCTCTCTACCTAAATGATAGGTATTTTTTCCAGAAATAAAAATGCAGGCTATCCTAGGACTGCATGATTTGAAAGAAATAATATCTGCATTTTAACCAATACAAGAGCCCCATGCATTTCTTATTTCATAAAGGTACAGGATATTTTGTTGTTTTCAGAGGGCATTCTATAATTTAAATGCAATTTGATAATTGCAATAGTTCAAACTGTGATTTTGAATCAGTTGTATTCAATAGCCATAAAGAAGCAGGAGCAAAGACTAATAAAAATGTTCAATTCAACAGTTCAAAAATACATTCAAAACATATTCAGTCATCATCTAGTGGCTGTATTTTAACTAGTGCTCACAAAATTGCTATTTGATCCAGATACATTCATATTTTGCACCCCCTGTTTAAATATAATTTACAATAAGCTAATTTCCCATTTGCACTTGCAGTTTTGTTAAGCACCTGAATTTATAAATAATGCCTTAGTGAGGCGGAGACTGAATGTATTTTCTGCCACCAGGCCCCTCTGCTGGGCCTAAGAGTCAACAGTGGTCTTTCTACATATGCCCCAGGCAAAGGTCAAAGGTTAAGAGGCAGCAGGGCATCACTGAGGTGCTAATAAGATAATATTGAAAAGTGCCTTGATCTCTCTGTGAGCCTGACCTTTGCTGGACATCAGTTAAAGATGTGAAAGACATCCCTGTTAGGCCCTTTGTAGTTTGGATAGCCAATCCCTCCCACTTTCTTTTCATAACCAGGAAAATCTGATATCTTCATAGAATGTTCAGTTCTACTGACACAGACAGTCCTCTATCTGTAAAACATTTTTAAAAGCAGATTTTCCTTCAAAGCACTCGTCTCTGATTCATTTTGTTCAATATTCTAGATCAAGAAAGCCCTTTGACAATTATGGAAAATATCATATATGAGTCACCAAAATGCAAATTGTTTAAACATGAAAAACTTTTTTTACGACCATTTTGATCTTCGTACTGAAAATTTAATAATAGCAAAACAACTGAGATAACTGACAATCTCTTATTGGATTAATTTGTAACAACAAACTATTTTTTATGCCTCCCGAGACTTTCTAATGTTTTCACCCTCCATCCTTGTAGTGTCTGTCCCTGGTGTAGTATGTACAAAAGTAACACAAAATATGGAAATTTTGCCCCAATGTCAGCCAGCCTCTGAATGGAGCACATGCTTGTATTAAAATAGATCCGTGATATAATAATTTAAATAAGATGACCTTTATGTTTTCAGTAATTATGATTCTGTCAGACCTCTTAATCTACAGCATCCTGCTAACGCACTACAATATTTTTAGTCTTAATGACTTCTCCTATAATTACATTCCTAAACAGCCGTATGTGCTGCTTGGTTACTGGTCAGTATAATCTTTGACATTGGTTTATTTATTTGGCTGCTGCTTCTCAAAACCTTCAATCTTTATCTTCTCTTATTTCAACTCCTAAGCTTTTTCTCAGTTTGCTTCTCACACTTCATCTCTCTTTGCTTTGGCGCCATGCCCTTTGTGCTCCTTGGTGCATGTGTATATACAGTAATCTCACCGGTCTTCAGTTGTGGAGTCCCATTAATACTTAGCTTAAATTGTGTGTGACTCTTCCTGATGTATAAGGAGCTGGTAGTCAAACAGCAAGCCCGGCTGGTTCTATTGGGAACAGCTTCACCCTCCAAGAAGGTCATGGGTAAAAAGCAAAAGTCAAAAGGCGACAAAATGTTTTCAAAACTCAAGTGAATATGCTCTATTTAGCTCAAACGGTGTGACTCTAGCATTTTATATGATGCAGCCCTGCTTCAAGTGCAGCACTTTTAGGTGCTGGGGCTCAGCATATTTACTTAACTTACAGAAGCCAAAGTATTTTTTTATTTTTTATAAAGGTTACATCTAAAGAAGCAGCAGTTGAATTTGTACATGTGGAGGAGTCCCCTAATGAAAAACGTTTAGTGCAACAAATGAACTTTGGTTTCATCTACAGACCACCGACAAGTTATTGCACCGTGCTTCTATTTCAGCACTGAATGTGCTAATCAGAACCAAATAAAAGCAAATAGTCTTTTGATTTGTTTTACCATGGTATAGCCTATGCGTTACCAAGGGGTGTCTCATCAGCCATCGTCATACCTATTCGAAATAGAATTTATTTTTAAAAAATTTGTGTAAATATGAACTCAAGTAGTGGCGGCACCACCCAGGGTATGTACACAAGCCAGCCACCTTTGGTAAACAGAACACCTTTTTAGCAGGGGCCCGGTGGTCTTCCTGCGGTCCCACCTTGCACTATGGCCATCCTGGCATCCTTTTGAAATACAAGCCTGTCCATGCGTAAGGACACTACGCCCTTTTGGCCTTGGCTCTAGACCAGCAACTATAATTGTAGCCCCCAACCTGAATTGGACGAAACTGTGACATAGGTAAGATTTAATCAGAATTTTAGTTTCCCCATTAAAAAGATATGCAACTGTAACTAGTCAAGTGGGTTAGTGCTTATCTAAGGGAAGTACTCATCTAGCTCTCTTCCTTTGGACAGTTCAATTCTCAGACTAGTACTTTCAAATAGACAATAGCTTATGGACAGTAACCAAAATGCATCCATTTGAAAAACCTTGTTCAAAACAAAAAGAAAACAAAGCTATATTTGTGTGTATAAGTCAATTGAAGAAACTTTTTAAAAAGATAATATGTACTCCCCAAAATGTTGTCTTCTATTGCAATTGATATATTGCTGATCTTGAGGAAAGATCCTGATCAAGAGTATCAAGAGCTGTGGGCGAGTGACACTGTTTGACGACACAGTGGCTGAGTGGCTAGCACTCAGAGTTGGCATGTTTCTCCAAATGACACCAGATGACACCGTCTTTAATGCTGATATATTATCACATGCCTTCATGTTGTGCTGGGCTTTATGCATTTTTATTAGTGGAGAGAATTTTAAAAGTTATTTATTACCAAATACAATTTTCCTACTAATCTGAATGTTATATATCCTGATGTGCAATAACATCAAGATGCATCCGTAGTAATGGTGTACACCTCACTATGAAAGAGGCCATTGAGAGCCACAGGTGGCGACAGGTCTGGCACATGGCTTGAGAAAATGCAAACGTTAGATTGGACGACCGCAGAGCAAAAGCAGGGAAGTGAAAAAGTTTTTCAGCAAACATTTTTTAGAATACCTCCTTACTCATTTTGCAGTTGATGGGGGGTAGAGGTTATGGAATTACCAGCTCAGCAACTTTTTAAAACACACATTAAACTGCATGCTGTCTCCAAGGCCAATTTTTTTGGATAATGTATGCAATGTTTGTTGTTTTAAACCAAGTGGCCAAGTAATTAAGGAAGGTGGCATCATTTTAGTTTTCATAAAGTATAACATTAATGTGTTGAAATTGGTCTATGCCACTGCAAGGCAAACACTTTCTAAGCAGTAAACAGTTTCACATAGCAGATACCTAAATGATACACATTTTATTCTAAACCACAGAAGAGACCCTTTCTTAGGGCCAAACCAAATAAAAAAGACAACTTCATATCTGAACCCAGACAGCAAAACACAGTGATGTACCCCAGACTCACAGACTATCGAAACATATTTAATCTTTACCTATTCAATGTGACACCAGACTTTCTACAGTCTGCATGACACTTAACTTAATGAGACATGTGTGTTTGTGCGCTCATGTGTGGGCACTATGGTCTGTGCATGTAGATCAGACTGACACCTGCAGCACACAAAGATGAGCCTGTATCTGTTCTATCAGGGGCACTGTCACAGCCACAGCTGCACTGCACTCACTTCTTCACATGCCCATTCAGGAGTTCCCATGGCAACTCAAAGGGTACTTATAAGTTTAGGGGAAGCTATTTTAAAAAGGTATATATAGTTTCTATACAAAGTGACTTAAACTCCCAAACAAATCTGCATAAATATACCCACCAGTGCATGTCAGAGAAAAAAAGATAATCCTTTCCTAGCCTAGAAATCACCAAATGCTCTCAGACCCTCTTCACAGAGCTGAAAGCCACCAGACATACACAGCCACAACAATGCTGGGCCAACAACTATCACATAATCTTAACACTGCAGACGATGACCAAACATTGTTATTACCTAACACATGCTGAAACAAAACATGTACAGTTAATACAAAAGTGAACACTCCAAGATTCATCACCTTGGCTGACATCCTGAAACTTCACACGCACATGGCTCTTCAACCATTGCCACTTGTTTTAATCCCATTGTCTAATATGGGCGTATAGCCTTGTCATTTACTTGGTTACACAATAGTTTCTAATTTTTTAAATGAGAGTGGATAAAACCCTGTGTCCACTGTGGACAAACTAATGAAACTAATGCCATTTCTGGAAACTTTTCATGCCTGCCTAATGCTGCTTCTCATCACTTTTACAGGTAATCTTTCTTTTTAGCCAGTCACCATCACTAGTATCTCCTCTCGCTTAGACAAGAGCAGTATCTTGCCCATAACCAAAATGAATAACATTCAATCATCAAATAACCAAAGAACACATAACTCTAAAAGCACTGTATCACTTATCTTTGACCTACACTGTGTCAGTTATAGACCCACTCTTCAAGCAGCTGCACCTTGGCATTTTCTCTGATGGAAAGTTGATGTTTCAGTCAGGGGGTGACTCTGACAATGAAATTGGGTGTTTGAGAGTGATAAAATGGAAGGGAAGGGCGATCCATTAAGACCAACCATTTCTGTTTGGAAACTTGTACCTGGCAGCAAATTCGTCCCCATCATCAAGCTCTAATGTAATCACTTCATGAGGCCAGGGCATAATGAATATAGTGTTTAGGTGTGTGGATCCAGCACTGGCCCCCGGTGCTCTAGGGAAGTGTACATTTCTGTGGCATCCTGTATTTATTTGAAATACCCTCTGTCTGCTCTTGTAATACAGGCACGGGCAAGTGGGCATCGGACCCCGCTCTGTTCCATCCATTTTCATGATGCGGTCACGCATTAACAACACTCCACATATATTTTACAGAAATACTACCGTTAAGTTTCACTGGCCTCTGCCTTCACTCAATTTGTCTATATGAACATACAATTTGTTTCCATTTTTAGCTGAAGGTGTACATTTTGTCCCCCATCTCACTGTCGGCCCATTTGGCCTTGGTAATATGCTGCTATTACCTTTATTTCAGTATAATTAAACTCTGTGTTTAAAATCATGTTTGCGTTTCATCTGAACCTGTGTAGACCTAATCTCTGTAGGCCTATGCCACACGCCTGACTCTGGCCAGTGGCCATGTTACTGTCCACACACATACTCTTTTTCATTACTTTTTCATGAGTATATAAACACAGGATACAAAGCATTACACTCCAATTTCACAAACCTGATGTGATATGTAGTTTTATTAGGATAATATTCAAAATATGTATATAGGCTTTTCAATACAGTAAGAGGTAACATGGTGATCTAAATGTGTTGTGTTAATGATTAATACCTCAGAAGAGTGTAAAACCCCCTCTTTTGTTGCACTTCATTTTACCATGTTGTTCTGATAATGTCCAGGAGTCCTGTGTGATGCCAGTGCAGTCACGGCCTGTTATTGCTAACATATGAACATCTGAAAGCAAAGGTGTGTTC
The DNA here is from genome assembly GCA_034769755.1 of Odontamblyopus lacepedii. Taxonomy (NCBI): domain Eukaryota; kingdom Metazoa; phylum Chordata; class Actinopteri; order Gobiiformes; family Gobiidae; genus Odontamblyopus; species Odontamblyopus lacepedii. The sequence continues at coordinate 11,344,254 of CM068360.1, forward strand.
ACACTTCACACCAAACCTGGGAGATGAAAGCATGAAGATGCCACAACACAGAACAGTTTCCTCTCTAATAGCACTGTTTCTTTAACCATTAGAGACATTCAGGCAGTAACTCACCTGAAGTTGAGCAACACATGGTGGGCTTTGGTGGGCTAATACAGCAGTAAAATACGACAGCTGGCTTCTACTGTATTGCTCCTCATTATTTCAGTTATTTCAAACTAGAAGAAAGATGGAGACATAAAGTTTTGCTATAAAAATGTCTACCGCAGCTAGAGACCCAACACATTTTACCATGTTGGATTTTAATTACCTTCTTCTGGTGAGAAAGTGTGTAGGTTTTTTTTTTGTTTGTGTCTTAGATTTATTCATGTAAAAAGGCTTTCCATGGCACTCTGTTATTTGACAGTTTACCCAACAACTGCTGACACTGCATGGTACCTCTTCCTTGAAGAGTTTTGAAACACAGTGAGTTTTGCGTGCATGCTTTCTAGCGTATCTGCATGCCGTGTCAAATCACTTACACGCAATAGTCTTACGGGCGGGCTAATTCATGTTAAACTTAGATCCACGTTACGCGGTTAGCTCTAATGACAATTAGTCTTGACACCTGGCAAACGCATGGCACTTTTACATTTAGAAGAACATGGACATGCAACTTCCTATAGCGGTTTTGGTCACTTCCCAAACATATTTCCATCCTATCCTTCAGTACCACACAGATGGTTTGTACAATTCTGTGGGGAGATGCTTGCGTTTCAGTGGCCCTCTTGAGCCAGTGGTGGTTGTTTGACTGGATTTTGAATGGATTTACAGTGATGTTTATTTGAGATCAGATTGCCATCTGTCTGGAGCTATGGAGCCGGTGTAAGCCATGGCACTAGGCTAAGACTGCACAGACCTTTATGTATGTAAGGCCAACCTTTCGGAGCACTTTTGACTTATAGCTCTTTCAAAAAACAAGCTAAAATGATTTAAAAGTTGGCGGCGATTTAGACATTATTACTCATTTCTCAGAGCTTTTGCTGTCACAGCAGTACTAATACTAGCAAGCATGCTAAGTGCACTTCCTGATTATTGGACAATAAAATGCTTATTGTGGACTTCTGTCAACTTTAAGAACTGCTTATATCTGTACTGGGGCAATATAAATTTTGCTCAAAGCCACAGTATAGGCCCTTTAAACTAAGCTTTAAATCTTAATGTGCTTAAAAGCTTAAAAAGTGAACTTGTAAATGCATTTTGATAACACAAACTGCTCCTCTTAAAGACAAATCCCATTGCTGCAAACAAGTTTCTCTTTTATTATTTCTATCTTTTTTTAAGTTAGAAAACTAAAACTAGCAGGCATTTCTGACCATGTAACCTCCAAATTAACATCACATCTTATAGCAGACTATTTCCTGAAGTCAGAACATACTCTTTATTATTTATGTTTGATAGAATTACATTTTATTGATTTATAATACTTGATATAACAATAAATTTCATATTTCACGGCTGAAATGTTTGGGCCTTCTGTGAAGGCCTAGGAGGCCCTGGCAGTTCCCCTTTGTTTCAAAACTTTGCCATCATTTTTAGCAGTCCTTTGCCACACAGAGAAAGGAGGTAATAGCTTTAACTAATTTGGCCTGGGGCTGCACAGTCGGAGCCATATGCCGCAGTGAATGTGTAAAGCTAACATTAGGCAGAAGATATCTGAGGCTAGCGGCTAGTGGCTTTGACATCCTGTATTACACCTAATTGCCACCAGACATTACTTCCAAATCTGCACAAAAATCCCCCACATCCACCTGCTATACACTGTGTTTTTCTTCCTGGGAATAATGCACGAAGTTCCTCGGAGTTATTTTCCGACATCTGAGCTGAGTATAGGGGCACTGGAATGTCAGGAGAAATTTGAATTTGAAACGTGTTAGGATAGGGGTTATCCCCCTGTGCATTGTGTTGCAGCAGAAAAGTGTATACTTTTCTGATTTAGTTGTTATTGTAAGAGTAATAAGATGGAAAAACAGACCAAGAGTAATAGAGTGGCATAAACATAATTAAGCAAATTATAAGATGAACTTTTGTCAAATTGAAGGAAGCATTTTATGAAAAGTGTGAAGGTGGTCAGTGTTGAAATATATTGGTGGCCATAATAAAATGAATGAACATTTTAGGCATTTAGGAGTGTTTTTATTTTCATTGTAGGAGTGTTTTTATTTTCATTGTTGTATCACCATCAGTTTTGATCAAGTCTATTCCTTAGTATTGAAATCAAGGTTGAAATTTTTGTATTGTGACTGTGGCTTTTTGAAAAGTTGCCCCAACTCTAACTAACTCTAGCCTAACTTTAAATACAGTTGCAGTGCAGCTTGTACCTGCCCTTTCCCCGCTTTACTGCATCGTGTCAGTGTGAACAGGCTGACTTACGGGACAGTAATGAATTATTTTTGAAGAACATTTGTCAACAGTATAGAGAAAAGAGAAGAAGATTTACAGCCCTAATCAAAAACTGGCTTGCAGTTGGAAATGTAGCGTAAATGAAAGTGATGCTGTGATTTATCGCACGATATAAGTCATAAAACACAAATCAACAACAAGGACAAATGGTGGCTGGATGTCCTGTGCAGTGTAGCCCGGCATGCATTTCTGTCCACATTGCACCACCAAAAAAGCAAACACATGTACATTTGGATATTTTCTTTTTCGCCTTGGATGTTACACAAACCCTGTGCCACCAGGATGATGCATCGCACTGCTAGGCCGTCATCAATATGGCTAATTGGGGCTTTCTGCGAATCCAGTGGAGGGCTGTGGTAAATATTGTTACTTGGTTTCGACTTGTTATTGCCAAAACAGTTCCATACAGACCAGGCCTTCCTGAGATGAACCCAAGCATATCCTCGTGTCGCTGTGTATCTGTGCTGAGAGGAAGCATGCCCAACTGCGTTTTGGCACTTCATTAAACAAATCAGTGAAATACTTAGACCACTGCACTCCAGGGACACAGAGGGAGAGGGAAAACGGGCAAACGGAACGACAGCAATAAAGCTTAAACCATGCGCTTGTATTATAGACTTTAGAAACAATAAAACGGCATAATATTGAGGTTTATTTTTTTCGTTCAGGGCAATTTTCACTGACCTGTACTAAATAAAACACTCCAAAAAGCTCATTATTATTTCCGGCAGCAATAGTAAGTTCAGTATTGTGCATTGGCCCATTATTTTGCTATGTTTCTGGGTGCGACTTCACCCACGTAGCTCACAGTCTGCAAAAGAAAGGGAGTTTGGTTGCCTGACAAATCCAGAATGATACCTCTCTGTATTTTTATGCAGATTTCAAGCTCGGCCAAACATGATCGTGCGGTCAGATTTGTTTATTTCAGTGACGAATGTGAAATGAATGCGCTCTTTCCATCAATCAATCAATTAAACTTTATTTATAGAGCTCTTTAAAACACTCGAGGTTGTCAAAGTGCTTTATATTCAAACAAACCTAATATAAAACCATGCAAAAATATTAAACAATGAAATAAAACATTATGTAAAGACGTTCTGAATGGACAAGTCACCTCATTCGTCATCTACAAATAAAATGAAACTTATCTCACCTCAGACTTTTGTGGTTCTACAAATTTTTAGCCACCTGCGATATTTTATGTTATATTTACGAGCGAGGAACTGCTTATAGATGTAAATAGATTCTTCGTCCTTTTGAAGTTTGAAAATCTGGTATTCCCGCTTTAATTTCTTCAGCTACATGACTCACTAGTGTCTGTGGTGCTCTGTAGGCTCAGGGAACTGGTCAGCACTGAGCCCAAAATAGAATAGGGAATCCTGCTTGTATTTAAAAGTGGGAAACACCCCTCTGTGCCCCCTCCCTGTGTCTCAGCGAGGCAGACGGGACCGGCAGCTCTGACTATAATAAATGACCTGCTGTAGTGCCATTTCAGGTTGGGTCACTGGAATAATACAGGCCACACCACAGCTGGCTCTGTGATCACACGTTCCTTTGCATGCTGGAAAAGTGCACATACAAGATTAAGTCATTGTCAGGCCAAATTAGAATACACTGGTTTGTTTACAATTCAAGTTTTTACAATATGTCGTGTTAAAATCTCCACGGGTCGTATCAGCTTGTCAATTCTAATATATTTGACCTGACTGTATTTAAAGGGCCCATATGACACTTTTTCTGATTTATAATGTTCAGAGTTGTGCTTTGATTCATTCAGACATGTTTATTCCTATATATTTAGTCTGAGTTCTTCTCTCAAACTTATAACACGTCATGTGGGAATACAGGAAGTGCTCCACTGTGTTTTTAAACCCCATACACTTTTGCTAGAAGCATTTCAGGCCTGAATTCGCCTATCCCTTTTGAACAAAAAGTAAAAGGTAGCTGTTAACTTGAAAAAGACCACTACCTGACATGACAAGGTGGAACTGAGTATTTGGAGCTTTGGAGAGGTAGACCGACTATCGCAAAGAGTCTCTCAAACGTGTAAATCAAACCAAACACAACCCAGGATAGGTTTTCATGAGGTAACAGCATTCTAAGATGGTTTAAAGCTTCAGAGTCAGTTTTGGACTTTTAAGTGCTCCGTTTCCAGTAAAGACTTGATTATTCAAGTAAAGCTACACCCACAAAATTATCATGTACATACATACAGTGTATACGAAAACCTCAAAACACAGCTTTAGATATAACCCTAGTAATTATTTTTCACCACATGAAACAAGTGGTGGATATTTCGACTTCAAAATGTTCAGAGATCAGTTTGTATTAGTGAAATGATTAGTGAACTTGTAAGAGAAAGAGAGTTTTAAGGCTTTATGTTAGCATACGAATATAATTTAGTTAAAAAAATGTAATGGTACCCTTTAGAACTCTACATGAGCTGTATGAAGATTTTGTGGCTAATTTTATCTTTTATTTTATTTTGACTAACCTTGTAAATTGGCACAAATGCACACAAAACTACAAGTTCTACCTTGGTCAAGACGTCCTTCCCCCTCTTATCACACACTTTAACCTCAGCCCCCCTGTGCTCGTCCTGCATTACACATTTAGCAGCACCACCCCACTGCTGCCCACCCAGGTCCACCTCAATGGAAACAGGCCTGGTCTGGTTACCCACCGTGGAGATGATGGATTGACAGCTCACTTACGGGAAAAGCTGGAGCCTTCAGATAAACAAGCACAGTCCTGCATTAAATATGGACAGGAGAAGGAAAACATGGTGTACCTTTAGACTAGAACGGAGGGAAAGGGGAGACCTGAATGTGGTTTACAACAGTGCATTAAAATCTCAAACTGACATGTTCAGTGCAGGTCACTCATCTTGAAACAAACTACATACGACTGGAGTTTTTGTGCTCTATTTGCTTTTCCAAATTGCACCAAGATGCTATCTACTTTTACTACAGCTATTATATCTATGTAATGTCCAGAAACATATATATATATACATTATAGTATTCAACTGACACTTGATTTATTTTAGATAACTTGAGTAGACCAGTTTGATCAAGTACCTCTTGTCATCGTTGTGTTGCATCATATTCTCATTGCAAAACCACACCATTTTCAGTTGGAAATGGCAATATATAAATACGAGATTTTTATTTTATTTTTTTAATATTGTCATTCTAATCACTTGACAGAAAATGCAGTCACCGTATAGAATAGATACCGTACATACAAATGTGTGGCTAACTGAAAAAGACTAGATTGAATAGATTTCATTTTAGTCTTTTGAAGACTTACCAAGAAGCATTTTATGGAGCCAAATCACCTGGGAAATTGGTCCAGATCTTTGCCCTCCTAAATGCTGTATAAAAGCCATTTTACTCATTACCCTGCCATAAGAGATGCTCGGCTGCATTACTCTTAGATTGGCTGTGACGGTAGCAATTTCATCTTACAATCAGATTCAGACAAATTAATTTCTGCAGCACGAAAAAATAAGTAGACAGACATTGTAAGTCCATTAAAGAAATGTCAAATTATTACTTAGCCAAGCTCTACTTGTCTGGGTCTAAAAAGAAAGAAAACCGCTGTAAAGTTTTAGCCATATAAATAGGAGGAAATTAATTAAATGCAGGGCGGGTGGTTTGGCGCCATGGAAAGAATACACAATTTGGAGCCCAGCGCCAAGAAGCCAAATGGACAAAATGAAGGTGATCAGTCATATTTTTCTGCTTTTTGACATTAAGCATATGCTTTTTTTCGAAGAGGTCACCTAAGCAATTCAGACAAATTGGCCAAAATTGCAAAGGTAAACAGAGGGAGAGGTCCCGCAATGCTTCTCTCACTCTTTTTCTTTCCCTGCGCCCCAGCGTCTTTCAGACACTAGTTTGGTAAATCCCATACCTGGATTTTCTGTGACAGACTACTGAGACAAAACAATTCTGCAAAAGCCGTCAGGAGATTTGTATGTGTCATTGGGTTTAACCAGAGCAGACCGGCCTCATATAAAAATAGTACGAGTTGTGCTATGTAGCCAACATGTCCTTTTATGCCCAGGTGTGTCAGCAGATATTAAATAAACAGCTGTTTGAAGACTTCTGAAAGTTCTGTTAAACAGTTCACTTTTAATTCATAAAACCTTTACTGCTGTTGTCCATAAACAGCAAACCTTGTATTTGAACCAGGTAATTCTTCTAGGTAGCTGCCCAGTCAGTCTAAGCACAACAGACAAAACCCAGCCAATTCGAGCAATGTGTTTCCAATGCCCAAGATGAATCATAGCCTGCAGACACAGACGCAGTGACTGGTCCTTTTGCTAGCACCTTCTGGGGCTAGACAGGCGTGCAAGGTGCTGAAATGTGAGAAGGAAGTGTAAGGAGATTGGTCATATCAACCGCTGAAATGTGGCCACAAAGACTGCACCAAATACAGGTCGCTAGGACAACATGAACATCGGTATTATTCTAATGTTTAACTCATTTGGGAAATCCATTTTTATTAAAACTGTTTTTGACTAGCATTTGGTCAGGTTCAAATCTAATTTGAGTAACAATGCTTCAGACAGAGCAGTGAATGTGGTTAGCATCACAACCCGATGACATGACAGGGACTGCAGATGGAAAGTAGTTTGTAGCTAAATCCTTGTTTTAAATAAATAAATTAAAAACATAGCTATCAGTTATAAGTATCAATATATGGATTTTGCATGTTTTAAAATGATATATTTCTAAGTGATAGTTGTGGCCACATATTTAAAAAAACAAAACAAAACAAAGTTACGCTGTCCATCCATTTGAATGTATAACTATAGTCATATATTTATCTAAGACTCTGTCCCAGCAAAGACAGTTAGATTCTGTCCACTGCTGTCTGCCTGAGAAAACACACTACTGCCATAACCATAATCACCTAATTGCTGCTGCCCTGCCTCATTAGAAAACAAGTCCAACTGGAAAATGGTGTTAAGTGGTCTAAATTAATGAGAGCGTCACCTTGATACTTAGTCATCAGGGGCCTGACTCAGAAACACATCAGTCATGAGGAAACTGCTGCTCCAGAAACTGTCAGCACACTGGACAGTGGCCTCCTGCAGCACTGTGGGCTATGTCAGGTGTTCCAGGAGTCGTGAGAACCCTGACGCTGTAGTAAGCAAAGTGACATGTCAACAAACAATCAATGAACCCAATATTTTCAAATTCAAAACCGATTCACCATGATTTTTAAAATGTTTTCTATTTTTAATGATGTTTTTCCCTATTGCAGATATATTTCAAAAGCAGCTCTTACAGTGAAAATCAGACTGCTGTGTCCAGTTATAATATTAGCTGCTGTTGGCATTCCCATGACAACACTTTGGTTCCTGAAAGTTACAAAATGCTTATAAACACATTGGAATGAATAATTAGGATGTCAGGAGTGCTTTAAGAAAGTAAAGAATGAGTCCGCTGCAAACAGTTTGAAATGAACCAGCTAGCGTATTTTGCTAATGCAATGCTCAGCAACAACTTCAGCTGTATTCTGAAAAGATGGTACTTTTTTGCAGAGGCCATGTTTTATGAAAAGAAACATATTTTTAACATAAAATACTGATAAGCATTTTTTTCAATATTTTTAAGTGCTGTCCCTAAATAAAATATGAACTTAACATTTTTCAACACATTAACCGCTACATTACTAGAGATAAACGATTATATTACCAGTCAATTAATCTAGTGATTATTCCTTCAATTAATCGATTAGTTGTTTAGATTGCAAAAGGCCCATGAAAATGAGGTTTTCATAATTTGTACCTAGATAAAAACTGAAGATGCTTTTTAAGGACATGCTGGCGGAACATATATACAGACAAACAAGGGTTATCATCAAAAACACAACATTTACATAAAACCTTTTAACTGGGGTTGGAGCCGATGTATAAACCAGTTAATGGTTATTTGATTACTGAAATAGTTGGCAACTATTTCAATAAATGATTAGTTGGGATTAATCGATTAACTTGTTGCAGCCTTAATATTTATGTTATATGGTATGTAATTCTGAGACCTCAGTAAGCAAGCCAAGAAAGAAATATGAAGCACTGTGTGGGCCACTAACTAAAAAACTTCAATTCATCCCTGGGCTTTGTGGTTGATTGGTCATAGAACATTGTATTGCTTTGGAGACCATCAGAAGTCACGTTAGAGATCCCAGTATTAAATAAAGCAAAGCCTGGCCAATGAGGACAGGATGTTATCAGTGCTGACAGTGAATGGCGTCCTAATAGGCCTGATGACTGCAGGGATGACCCCATTATTGTAGCCACCTGCCACTGAGCAGCACAGGTCTCATAACTCATGGCCCCAGGTTACTCTCTGATGACTTCATTATGTTTGCTCCCATGGCGCAGCATTCCTACCTGCTGCCCCCTAACCCCTGGACACACTGGTTAAACAGTTTCTGCAGCAAAGGGGTTTCTAATATTGTGGGTCAATGTAACCTGCAGAACCATTTCACATTTTTTCTCATGTACTTTAATATGAGGGTTTTCATTATATTTTTGTCTAGTTTCCAGACATATTTTTTATATTAAGCAAAAATATTAAGCCTTGTAGTTATTTGATTTTTCACATGAGTTCAAATGCAAAATTCAAATGAATGAATGTGAACCACATCCCTCAAGACTCAATGGTGACTCAACTTGAATAAGTTGTGCTGAAAATACATGTCATTTGTCAGGAAGCGTCTAAAGAGGAAACAAGTTACATTTCCCAATGAAATGCCTTCCCTTCGGTCAGTGTGATGAGCTGCTTTGAGAGGCATCTGCTGTCGCCTTACACATTCACTAACTTCTCCTGAGAGACAGAACGTTGTCCTTCCAGGGCCTTTTGAGGGCCAGTTACACTTACAAGGTTCAGTGTTCGCAGCAGTGCTTTAGAATGAGTGCCTATCTTCGGCCAATTGAAAATGTAAGTGGATAACAAACTTGTTTTTATTGTAATTGGCATTAGTTAATGGTCTTATTTCATTGTTAATGAGCTTCTGCGATTAAATGAAGGTAAAGAAAGAAAGTTCAGGGTTGTAAATAACGTAGGCAAATAATAATATTTGTAATTTAAGTCTTTACCTGATGTTTGTAAAATCTCTGTCATCCAGGTAAAATCCATGGCAAAAGGGGAAATTCGATTTATCGAGTGGACAAAAGTTTTTTTGGTGGAATGTTTCACAGCTCATCCAAGCTGCTTCTTCAGTTATTACCTGATGTTTTACATTCAGTCCAGAGAATGCTTGCCTTCAGTATTTCCTTGGCAACTATCTGGAAAAAAACTTTGCATAAACACATTAATTACTGATGCTGATGTAAAACTGAGAAGTAATCTTGACATCTGTTTGCCTACATGAAAGTTTCAGTACATGTCATAGGCATTGTTGGAGTACTATTGTGACATAAATTCAAAGAGCCTATAGTTTACCTTTAATTCATTTTGTCTGTCTATAGACTTATCATAGTCCTCTGCCTTGACTGCATCCCCCTCACTCTGACAACAGAATCCATATCCCACCTCAGATTTTGGTCAGGGCCTTTCAAAACTAATACCCATAAGCTCTGTAATATGGTCATTTGTAGGGGCTGGGGTAAGAAACATGGATTTTTCAATAACGTGCCTAAGCGGACTCATATCGAGGCTTGATTTGGTTTGGGATGGAAACGTGGGGCACAATGAAAGGTAAGGTGAAGCAGAGGTTATTCAATAACGGGGGTGCTTGTTATTTCAGCAGGGGACTGGGGGACTTATATGCTGTCTGTGAGCAGGCACTGACAGCCTCGTACACTGACACTCCAACCACTTCCCTGGGGAGACATAACAGGACAACATGCTACGTGCTGTGTGTATGTAAACCACACAGGCTTCTTCTCTTACTTTCAATAAGTCATCGGGACATTTAAAATATCACCCACCACTATGTTGAAGGAGTAAGCTTCACTTTAAATTACATACAATAATCTGAATATTCTGTCTACTGCGGTAAAATTGAGTATTAAATAAATATTGTATTAATTATTTTTGCTTTGCCTATATTTTTATTTTTAGATTCATTTAGATTTAGATTGCATTGTGTGTAATAAAAAGAACCTTATATTTGCGACCTCACAATAAGATGTTTTAAGTTCGATTCCCTGGTCGCCTTAGTCTTTCTGTGTGGAGTTTAGATCTTTCTGCCTGCACTCCAGTTTCCCCCATCAACCCAGAACATCCACAATAGGTCAAGTCCTCCAGCTAAGGTAGTCAACCCAAGAAGGCCTGATGCGTGGGTGAAATGCAGAGGAAAACCTTAACCTGCATCTTTGCCATACGTATTCCAATCATTTCATTTCATCACTGCTAAAACTCTTTAAAAGTCTCTGCTAAAGCCTTGTGTCCATATGTCAACACCGAGAAATGTGCAGTCACACACTTTGACGTAGGTTCAGTGAAAAGTGATTAGGCGGACTCCCCACCGGTGCATCATACCTGCGTCTGGGGCCTGGTGGAGAGGTATAATGAGGAGCAGAGATGAAAGCAGCTTCTCACACAGCGGGAGGCCAGCGCTGGGAAGTGTTTGGGCCGCGCTATCTTCTCCCTAATCTCCTCCGACAAAACAAGAGCAGAGACAGATGGTTGTGATAAGACAAAAGTACCTCCACCGGGAAGGCAGAATACATCAAGTCAGGAAGAAAAATGTGTTTGGGATTCATCTCCTCTCCCAAGTAGTTAGCGTTTTCTGAGTATTTACATTTTTTTGTGTGTGTTGGTGAGTCTTCAAGTCCTAAAGTGTCCCTCTGTAGTATGCTGCTTATTATCAAAGAGAATATTCTGACTGCAACCATGTTATAATTGTTTTCCCTTCTCATTTACCCACTCAAAGTTGTATTTGTTTTTAAGTATCATTGCTCTGAAAAGTCCCACTTTTTATCAGTCCCCCATACATGGCCAAAATGTAAAAGGTAGCGGATGTCACAAGCTGGAACAGCAATTGAGCTTTGTAGATGTGGACAAACTAATAATAAAGGGTTACTCAAACTTAAAGCTCACACTTTGGTGTAATATAGGCCCGTTAAACAGTGATGCACCGGGATTCAATGAACTGTAGCTAGGCATTAGGCAGCCTGTATCAGCCAAGTGTGTACGACGCTCAATTTGTGGTTAGAACTGTTTGGTGGTAGACGTGCCAGATGTAGTAGATGTTATAGAAGTCATCAAGAAGGGTGATTCACTTTTTGCCGGTTCATGTCTCACCCTGAAGGCCATTTTGTCACTGTGTACTTCTAATTCTTCAGCCACACTGCCAATCCAGTCACAATAAAGTGGCTGTGACTCCCAACTTTTCCCTTCGCTATATTTAGTATTGGAGAGATGGCGATAACGATTATTTATAACGAATCGCTCACTTTTGAACAAGACATTTTGACCATTGCTGACTGTTCTTGAATATATGAATGCTACATCGATGACTAAAGCACTAAAGAAGCTAGTGTTGTCACGATACTACAATTTAAAACACCATTACACCACTATAAGGAACAGTCTCGATTCTCAATAGCAATTTCAATACACAATGATAATTTAAAAAAATGATAATAAAAAAAAAAGGACAATAGAATGTGATTTTCAGCAGCAAATTATAGTACTTTCTTTTACATAATCACCTGAGTCGCCCAGGTATTTTAAATGGTAAATGGTCACATTTTTATAGCGCTTTTCTACCTTTCAAGGAACTCAAAGGGCTTTACAACAAGGAACCATTCACCCATTCACACACACATTCACACACCAGTGTACGCAGACACTGGGGGCGAGGTGGGTTAAGTGTCTTGCCCAAGGACACGACAGCATTCATCTGTGAGAGCGGGATTCGAGCTGCCAACCTTTGGATCAGTGGACAAACGCTCTTATCACCTGAGCTACTGTCGTCCCCTATGTTCCTAGTGGTCTATGGGAATATACTCATCTATGTGGTCTTACATTTTTTAGTGTCTACCGGGGTATACGGTATTACCGTGACTAATTCAAAATTATTTTGTAACTTGCACCTACACCATTCAGAAACAGAAAAGCAGGATTATATTTGAAGATGAGGCACAAATTCCAATCAAATCAAATTTTGCCAGTGCGTTCGATCACATCAGCACCAGCGCACAAGCTGTTTTTATCAGTGTTTATACTGTATGCAAATTAGCCATGCGGTTTTAAGTTTTGTTTCTGTAAAACATGCGCAAAGCTGCATTAAACACATTATTATTCAAAGTATATAATGAGCGGAGTACCGGAAATGTAGAGCGGTGGAGAGGACCAATCACAGCCCTTATCATCGCTTCCCCTCACTGTCTGCGTCGTTTTGATGTGTAGTTAGAAAGTTTCAGAAGTGCACAGCGGTCAATGCAAACAAGTTTTGATGCAGAACCATAAATTGGGCTTTACTTTACCCTCAAGCGGGAACTTTCTCCTCTTCAACTCGTCCCCTCTTGACTCTCAGCGCTCAATAAAACATCTGCATCGCAAACTTTTTGACTCAACATCACACACGAAGCGTCAGACATGTTTTTTCTTCTTCCTCGCTGCGTGTGGATGGATATCTCTGAGCGTAACCACGTTTGAAGAGGAGAGAGAGCGGAGGGGAGAAAGTCCACGATGTGGTTTTAGGTCCTTAAGCAGATTTTTTAATGACGGTAATGAAACTGATACTGTTGCTACTTTTTGATACCGCGGGATACAGTACCGCCCAACCCTATCTAGTTTTGTTACTAGCTTTAATATGGATTAATATCTGATTTTCAATAGTTTTGACAAAGCTAAAAGTAGTTTTAGCTCAGTTTTTCTGCAGCATTCCCGTGCCAGGGTCTTTTCACATGCAATCTTCTATTCCAAACTCAGACACTGTTAAAACACTGACATATGCTCACCAAATCTGGTTGTGACTGTGGTTGTGTAGTTAATTAGAGCCAACATGGCCACACTCTTAATCACCTCCATGTCTGCCTTCACACAGTTTGTTAATTCTGGATTTTGGAGATTACCCCGACCTAATGGACCCATTAATTATATACACTTTCTGTGTTTTTAATTAGTCATCTCTGCTCGCAGCCAATCAGTGGGCCGAGCTGTTGCAGCCAGGAACCCAGTGTTATGTAGCGTTACTCATAACAGCTGCTCAGTGGTCAGCCTGAAAAAAGAACCATGAATGATGTGTTGGCGACTCGAGTTGTGATGATTTTTGCTTGGAGCTTCAGAAGTGTTCAGTGGGTAAGCCTTAGAAATCTCAAAATGTAAAATTATTCTTTTATAAATCGATGTAACGTTGTCTCGATGACTAATTTTGAGTCTGTTCCCATCACGCCTGTCTTGCCCCCGAACAAGTGGAAATGTTTTTCTAATTTGTATATTTTCTAAAGCAGAAACCAAAGCGTCTGGTTGTTAATTAGCAGCTGCAAAGTACTTCATGATGTATAGCGCTTCATCATGGACATATAGGAACCTGTGCAGCCGGGGTGCCTGCTACTGCTGGGCCCTGCATTCTAATGGGAGTCAGATGCCATAATGTTTACAGCAGGCACAATCTGGATAATTATGTGAAAGTTGCAGGAAAAGTATTGCCGTAACATTTTTGTTCTTCACATTCTATAGTAGCAGCTAAAATGCATCCAATCTATGTACTATGTAAAATGTAACATCATATTAAAATATAAATAAGTAAAATAGAAAAACACATCGACTATGGTTTGACAGTGTTTGGGGTGTCCATTCCCTAAGCAGGGACTTGTTTACATTACTTAAGCCTTTCATCTTCTTTTCCAGAAAGGGAATATAATAATACGCTGGTTTAATGGTGCTGCTACACAAATACACAATTGCAGTATAAACACAATAAAGAGATAAACAAATGAGGATTTCCTATTTCAACATTTGTCTTTGCAGGATGAAATACACGTGTGCCATGTGGAGACTTGCACAGTAACTGTATCCAAATCTCACGCTACAACATTATTACGATTTTCATCTCACAGTATGATATTTTGGAGAACAGAATTAACTGAACTAAAAGATATTTCTTCATGTTGTCTGCACTGATTATTGTTTCTCATTATTGTGAGACTTTTGACAATATCGTAATATTTTGATTATTGTTTACATGCCTAATGGATAAAGACAAAGTCCAAAGATAAAATGTACCTTTTAACGAAACATATACACAAGCAAATCCCATTACATTAACCACAACTGTGACAACCTGATTTTAGAATCAGGTCATCAGTAAATATGGGTAAAAGGTTTATTTAAAATCTGAACGTTTAACTTTCAATTTGAAATGGGTCTGGTTACAAACAGTTGTGAATGGGCCTAATATGCTCCTTTAAAGTATATTAGGCCTATATGCTTGGCCCATATTACACATTAACAAGCTCTGGACCAACTGTACAGAAGATTTTAAACTGTGCACGACTCTCTTCCACTTTAAGAAGAAATTTAAATGTTTAACTCTGAGCAGATACATGAACTATGAGACTCAGTTTGTTCTATAGGAGTCTGGCATACTGTTACTAATTTGTTTTTTACTAAATTGTTTGTTGTATTTATGAACCGGTGCCAAGATGATGCAATGAGGAATAAAGAGTAGGCATAATAAGCTCAAGCTTCAGCCGACACCTTTTCAGTCTGTATTTGTTAAATGTGACTGTCCATGGAATAATGTCAGAATATGCTTGTGACCTAAATCAATCAATCAATCAATCAAACCATGCTATCATGTTCTTACCTCATCAAAAACATACCTGGAGTTGTGTTTTATTTCAGTAATCCTGCATTATTAGTTTCCAAAACTGGAAAACAGGGTAGTTTTCAAGTTAACAGTTACCTTCAACCTTTAGTTCAGCAGATATTGGATATTCAAGGGCTGAAATGACCTGATTCTAGAGAAGGTGTATTTAAAAACACAGTGGAGCACTTCCTATTACCAACTGACATCACAAGGTGGAACAGACTGTTTTCAGTTTGAGAGAAGAACACAGCCTAAAAATGCAGGGTTTGTCTGTTAAGCATGTGTGAATTTTGATGAGGAAACAACAAATTATCACAAATCCTAAAATAGCATAATAAGGGCCCTTTACGCTACTGATTTATGATTCGTTCCACAACACACACACATGTTCCTCTTCCTCTAGCCCTATAGTAGCCCTTTAACTGCGGAGTGTCACCTCTCCTTCGACCTGTGACTCTGCTCATGAATGGACCAAAAGGAAGGGAGGTCCTGTGCCTTTGTCCCTTCCAATTCATCTTGGCTGCGTACAAGGCCTCTTTCATCCAAGCTTCTTTATTAAGCTGTCCTGAAGCCACCCGGCGATGATGGCTCTACCAGTCTAATATGCGAAGAGTCCAAAGGTCGTATGTGTGGGACGGCCTAAAAAAGGAACAGGAAGTGTCGGGGGCAGTACAAAACGGCATTAGGGATGAATAAAGAGTCAAAAAGGAAGGAATTTCAACTCATAGTGTGAACTTGAACTTATAGCAATAAAACACGCACAATAACTCAAGCTCCAAACACCTGCTGGGTACTGCTGGGGTAAATCATTGCAGTGACTGTGATTAGTCCTTGGGGAGGTTCAGTGGTGGTCTTATTCAACAGTGTTACAGACGGAAACATGTAAACACATTTTATTTAAACACTGACTTTTGAATATTACAAGATAACATTAATTAGAAATTATTCGTCTATTTAACAACAATAGCAGGGAAGTTTGTGTGTTTATAACGGTGTTTTCCAGCCACAGTTATGAGCTCTTACCACGGGGTATTTGGAAAGATTTCAGATTTAAAATAAAGAAAGATGCATGGTAATTGACATCCTTTAACACATTTGACATTTTACATCCCTAAAAAAGTTTGTGGGTGGTCAGTTTGGCTTTAGTTTTATTAAAACAAGAGAATATGATAATAATAATTGAAACTACACCAGTGATAAAGTGATAAGTAATAAGTAACTCTTATTTGCGGGAGGAATTATTGTATTTCTGTTGTATTTTTCCATTGTATTCATGCTAGATGGATTTGTTTCATGGAAATCAAAAACATCTCCATGGAGACAAGCAGGTAGCGGGCCCTCCACCAGAAAAGTTAGGCAGTGCATCTTTAATAAGCATTAATATTTATGGAGTGTGAAACAAAATGAGTATTCGAGACAAAATGGTGGGAACCACAGATTTATACTACAAATACATAGGTTAAAAGCTACAATAAGGATAGTTAAAAAATGACAAATAACCTAAACATATATGGCATAAACTATAACATTAAATGTGCAGTTCTTGTGCTTTGACATTCAAGGCTGTCTAACAAATGGTTTTCAAACGGATTGTATGAAAAAGTCAAACGTGATTTATGAAGCATCTCAGCTTTGCATCGTCATGAATTATGGAACATACATGTTTCCATTCCATGCTACATTTCCCACTCTGCCATTTTCCTTCCAGCTCCAGAAGTATAGCTGCCAAGCCACTAAAGCCATCGTTTCCCATCATAACCCGATGTATGCCCATTTAGTTCCATATGACTTGGTTGGCAAACTCCCACACCATCATATGCTCATTATAGTAGGGTCCATATTTACTCTGTGCCGGTGTACAAGCCTGCAGGCCTGATTACACCCTCACTGTTTGTGTTAGGTGTTTTCCCAGTCTTGTTGGTGGGTAGGGCAGTCGAACGGTGGCGACAGCTAAAAGGGCATTGCCACCACTCCTTCTGGTGGCACCACAAACTCTGGGGCCGACTGGCTGCTGGAAGATCACATCAATTAGACTGGAAGGCAAGAATAACAGGCCGAGAGCATGAGTGCACAAACACACTATGGAAGTTTTATTATGCCATGTTTCCTGGCTGTGGGATTTCTACATGACACTTTTTCTTTTTGGTTTCCTCTGCCTCGTTTTGTGACCGCTGTGGTCACCCACTGGTTGTGTGTGGAAGCATTTGAAATGGAGTGTTGTTGTTGTCAGTTGGTGCAAAGCGAGCAAACTCTGCAATCTGGTTCTTTTGCATTGCTTCTCAAATCTCATGCACTTTGTCCATGAGGTTATTGTATTTAAAGATACACCGCTCTATGCCTCATAATTCTATTATTTCTATTAAACAGTCAGGTTCTCCTGGTCTGCACCAGTTCTAAATCAAGGTGGAGCAGTCACTATGTTGCCCGTCAGGGCAATTGCTTCACCAGCCGCAGCACGTGCCCAGACCCCAGCCCAACAAAACCAGCCCTAAGAACCAATCCTCATCCCGAAGCTACGGATCTGAATTGGCAACTTCCCTTATCTACCTCATCCTTACCTGCCAGAGGCTGTTCACCTTGGAGACCTGTTGTGGATATGGATATAGCCTGGTGTGAGATTTGCACCTTCTACCCTGAATTTTCAAGGGCCAATGAGAACTCACTGGATGCCTCTGGAACTGCAACACTTTCCAGGGCAGTGTTTTTCATACATTTTAATCTACAATCTTCTGGTATTTAGAGAAACACTACATAGCCTTTGCTTGTGTCCATGGAGATGGACACATTTAAAACCATACTATGGGACATTCCAGGCACAGAAATAACACTTCATGGACACAAGTGCAAACTTCATCTGAAAAGTTACACATTGCACCTTTAAATAATAGATGTCCATAACATGCACTTTATATCAACAGGTAAATAAAAAAAATATAAATTATGCTTGTACTGGAAATCCTATTGTTATAAGTTCTGACAGTTAGTCGTATAGTAGTCCAGATGGTGGGTGGAAAGGATGTTAGCTGTAAAAGTGGAGTAAAGAGATCTAGCATAAATCTTACCACCACAATACTTACTATGGATGTTTAGTTGGAGCCAACATGGCATGGAAACCTGCTGAAATAAGGGCTACAGCCTCTTCCATACACCTGCTTTTCTGTGCGACTGCGCTTTAAGTGGCCTGTAGTGGTGTGCAGAGGAATGCTCAACAGAACCACAAATGGAGCAGACTCACAGCCAGATGACATAAAACTCAATGGGCCAGTTCCTGTTCTCTCTGTTCCTCCGTCTGCTTTTTCTCTGTTTTCAGTCCACTTCCCAGAGTCTAATACTCCCACCTTATCTGCCCCATTTTTAAAAGCACTATCATTAGCCAGTTTTAGTGTTATGATACTCAAATTTTAAACTCGAAAACAATATAATGTAAAAGTATCGATACTCCCCACAAGTTATAAGTGAGTAAGTAAGTATAAAGGCAACGTAACCAGGAGAGAGTTAACTGAAAGAAAAGAATGACATTACAAGTTTATTTTAAAAAAGGTTTGGATTTAAATGCTGGCAAGTGGAGAAAGACTTTTAGAAGTTACTGGTTGACATTATATCAAAACGATAGACTGTGATTGGGAAACGGTAAAATCTAAGTTGACATGTGAAAGGAATAAACTTTTTATGCAGCTTCACATATTTGGTTACTTCAATTTGCTGTTTAAATTTACACCACAAATATACATTGTTTTCAGTTTTCTTACATTGCAAACAGTAATCTACCTGTTAGAAAGGAAATTCTTGCATAAACAACAAAATATCCTGTCTTATTCTGCATATAAACTGCTAATGCTGTAGTTTTGATCTATACAAATATGTCCTGGTATTATTCTGGGATTAGGTTATTAGTTTATATTTCAGTCTTTTTGTCACTTCTCTTTGATGTGTTAACATAATTCTGTTAATAAAACACATATTGTGATTCAGTATTTTTCCCTTATCTGCCTTGTGATGACAAAATCTTTAACCGACATAAGACACTGCTCAAAAAAATTAAAGAAACACTTTGAGAACACAACAGATCTCAATGTGAAAAAAAAGTATGTTGGATATCTATACAAATATGGACAGTCTTAGGAACAAAGGGATGCCACCTCTTTTAATGGAACTAAAATGTTCAGCCTACAGAGGTCTTTTATAGACACCCTGGAAATCAAAGTGAAATAATGATGTGGCAGGCTAGTCCATTTTGCCAGAATTTAATTTCTGCAACTCAAAATGCTTCTCAATATCTTGTATGAGCCCCATGTGCTTACATGCATGTTTGACAAGGATCGTGTCCTCCCAGATCTGTGTAAGGTCATCACTGAGCTCCTGCACAATCTGAGGAGCAACCTGGGGGCAAATGATGGACCCATAATGTCCCAGAGGTGATCCATTGGGTTTAAGTCAGGTGATCATCAGGGCTATTCAGTTCTATCAATTCCTTCATCCTCCAGCCCCACTGCCTGCAGACTCTTGCCACATGAGGCTGGACATTGTCGTGCATCAAGGATTTCATCCTGATACCTAATGGCAGCCAGACTGCCGTTTTCTAGTCAGTAGAGTTCTGTACGTCCCTCCATGGATATGCCTCCCCAGACTATCAATCACCCATCACCAAACTGCTCATGTTGAACCATGTTGCAGGCAGCAGAGCATTCTCCTTGTCTTCTCCAGACTCTTTCACGTCTATCACAGGTCCTCAGGGTGAACCTGCTCTCATCTGTGAAAAGCACAGGGCACCAGTGGGGACTTGCCATTTCTGGTGTTGTCTAGCAAATGCCAATACAGCTCCACGGTACTGGGCGGTGAGCATAGGGCCCACCACAGGACGTGACGCCCTCAAACCACCCCGCATGAATGTTTCTGATTGTTTGGGCAGAGACATTCACACCAGTGGCCTGCTGGAGGTCATTCTGTAGGCCACAGGCAGCGCTCAGCCTGGTCCTCCTTGAATGACGGAGCAGATATGGGTCCTGCTGATAGGTTGAGGACCTTCTACAGCCCTGTGCTGCTCTCCTAACCAACCAAAGACCAAGAGAGAGAAACTTGAAATGACCTCCACATGCCAAACCAGTCCTGTTTTAGGGTTGTTAGTTGTTAGTTAGTTAGTCTTAGTCTTGGCTGTCTTAGCTGTATTGTTGCCACTCTGCACCTGTTGTTCATTCCATTAAAAGTGGTGACATCATTTTGTTCCTAAGACATTGCCCTGTCCATATTTGTATATATATAGACAAAAGATTTTTTTTTTTCACATCTGATTTGTTTTCAAAGTGTTCCTTTAATTTGAGGTACAGATACAGAACCTACTTTTTAATACTTTTCAAATTTGCTGATAAATGCAAAAGTACCATGGCTCTGTCTACCTTGTCCACTCTTGCCCACCACCGTTGGCGTTGTGCCCTGTCTGGTACACCGCTCCACCCGTTTCCAGCTCGCACCCCTGACCCACCCAGACTGTAGCTGGGCCCGTCTCCCTGCGGTGCCCGGTGATAAATGAGGGCTTTCACACTCGGGTTTGTCCTGGCTCAAGACTGGGGGGAAACTGTTGGCGCGAGAGAATTACTGATGCCTATTTGCACAGTAACAGCCACTTGAAATAAAGATATGGACAGTGTTTGAGTGGAAAAGTAATGCAACATTAGAAGTGAACTGGTGGCGACCATTAGTACATTAAATGGTCTTTTGTGGCAGATCAGTGTGTAAAAGCAGGTCAGTGTGAAAAAGCTTAATGAAACTTAGTGACATTTTTCATTAGCGTTAAAACCTAATTCAGATCAGAATTACTTTATTGTCCCACAGGGAAATTTGTCTTGGGTTGGAACACAGGAAATAATACAAACAATACAAGACATACAACACAACAAGGTAGCAAGCACAGCTCAACAGACAGATGCTATCGCCCTTTGTTCAACAGAGTGATAGCCGTGGGAATAAATGAATTTTTAAACCTGTTAGTTTTATGTCTGACAGCTCTATAGCGCCGTCCAGAGGGCAGAAGCTCAAACTGAGAGTACAAAATGTGAGATGGATCAGATAAGATTCTCCGTGCCAACCGTGTTACAGACTCCTCATAGATCTGCTGTAGAGGAGTGAACTCACGAGAGCCCATCACCTTCATAGCTGTACTAACCAGGCTGCCAAGTTTGGTTTTATTTTGAACAGTTCAATTACCAAACCAAATGCACATACCATAGCGAATGATTAATTAAATAAAACATAAGAGAAAAAAAGAGAAATAAATACCATATTGTGGAATTTGCTGATTTTTATTTCCTTTTGTCACATTTGTGGGTCAAAAAAGTCTCAAGTTTGATTCCTGGCCTTTCTGTGTATAGTTTTATTTAGTATAGATTTTCCTACTTTTGCGTAGTGCAGTTTGCAGTGGTCCACAGTTCTTCCTCACTTACCTTATGCATTCAGAACAATTTAACATTTACCGTACTATAAGTCGCACTTTTTTTTCACGGTTTGGGTGGTCCTGCGACTTATATATTAAAATATATAATTTCATATATAGAACTGTTAATCATTCTGCAGATTACAAGCTGCAAGTAGTGAAATATGCAGATGAAAACGGTAATTGAGCAGCAGAACGAAAGTTTGGAGTGAGTGAGAAACTTGTGTTTGACTGGAGAAAAGCGTAGGATACTCGAACTGCAATGAAGAAAACAAAAAAAGCTCACTGTGGGATAAAAATGCTCTAGTTATGTGAATAACTTCATATGTGACGTGAACACAATAGACACATGTTCAGCCTGTTGTTCTCTGACCTCTTGTTATTACTATAACTTGCCATTCAAGATAAAATGTCTGCTCTTGATCTCTGATTTTATAAAATAAATTTCCCCCCAAAGTGCGACTTATAGTCCAGTAGTGTGACTTATATATGTTTTTTTTCCCTTCTTTATTATGTATTTTTTGGTTGGTGCGACTTAGACTTCGGAGCGACTTATAGTCTGGAAAATACGGTACATGAGCACTTTTCACAACTTTCAGAGACCAGTGCAGTGTTTTGCTGTGACAGTAAAGCTAAGAACTTCTAGTGCACACTTCCTGATTAGCAGACAGCAAAACACTTCTTTTGACTTCAAAAGCTGCTTATGCAACATATCTGTACAGGGTCAAGACATATTTTGTTTTAATACATTGGGAATCAGGCTCATGCCCATATACTACAAAAAACAGGGTATTAATACTGTAAAATAATTATTGAAACCAGTAAACAGAGAATGATGGAAGAGGACAATGAAACAATTATTCATTTTCTTATTTTAATGTATTGCGTAATTGTACAAGTAACTGAATTATCAAATAATATATCTTTAACTTCCATAAACATGCGTAAGCTCACTGGAGTTGGCTCTTGGTGTCTGCAGCTGGAGAAATTGTATATTAAAACACATGATTGCCTTCTCAAACCATTCCCCCCAAAGTTCCCAATGTACCCTCGTCCCATATGTCCCCCTGATTTTCTTTCCCACATTTTTCTCATTTTGGATATTCAATTTGACAGAGCTGTATTAATGACTAGACAGTGTTTAGTCTGAGCACCAGTCGGGCTTCATTTGGACGCATCATGCTGGCGGTCTGGTTTGCTTGCAATCCACTGTATACATTGTTTACAACTGTTGCCATGGCGCCCAGTGTTGCTCATATACAGATCAATATGAAACAGTGGAATATATGAATGGGAGATCTGGTACAAAGACCGGCCCCAATGACGTCCAGCAGACTTTAGTACTGTAAATGTGTCCATTCAACTGCTAGTCTCACAGAATTAAATATAAGACCTCATATTAACCACATTATATTCCAATCAAGTTAGCATAATATTTAGACCTTTACTCTCCATTGACGCGGACACTGCTTGTTTAACATTTCCACCAGCAGACAGACTGGGCTGGAGCAACACAATTTTGGATTTATGAAAATGACCCACAAATAGCCCATACAAACCTGGGGACTAGTTGTGGTTTTCCTCGCATTTAGTTGTTTCTGGTCTCGAGCGTTTTATATTATTACTTAGAATAAATGTCCACAAATGATTGAGTAGCTTTTTCCAGCTTTCCCAACCCTGAACAGCCTAGCATAATAAGACCAAAATAAATAATTGAAAGCACTTTTGCCATCAGTCGTACGTTCACGTCGTCACCCCAAACCTAGTGTGACACCTTTCGTGACCGTGGGTGGGAAACTTCAACTAAACCTGGAAATTCTGCTAATCACATGTTTAAACGTCCTATATTGCACAGAATGGATTATTGTGAGCTTTTAGTCATGTTGTAATGTTGTTACCTCATCAAAAACATACCTGGAGATGTGTTTTGTTTCATTCACACGTTTGAGTGATCTTGGTTTATTAGTCTGGCTAAATCTCCAAGACTCAATTTGCTCTGTTCTACCTTGTGATGTCATGTAGTGCTCGTGTTCAAGTTAACTGCCTTGTACCTTTTGTTTATTGGAGATTGGCAGTTCCAGGGGTCAGATTATCCAAATGATTCTAGTAAAGGTGTATGGAGCAGAGTCTTGCACCGGGTTCGGGTACCCGCGGGTGCCCGCAAATAGTTGCTGAAACGGGCGGGTTTTAACGTTCTGTAATTTTACAGGCGGGTTTGCGGGCGGGTAATGATTATACACGGGTGGGTCAGGTGAATCAGGTGATCTCAATCCCCTCATCCAGCGCTGCCAATTCGAGAGACTTTTCCTCCGCTGGATTTGTGATCCAAGAACGCAGAACACAGCCGGAAACTGGGGCTGTGGACAATATACTGTTCCTACACAGTAACTTTGGTTAGATCAAATTAAGACTTTTATTTTGTGTTCAACTGACATCGGTTGTTTTTTCGTTGTTATTGTGCTATTTAGGGCTCAGGGAAACCAAAAATGTTTAGCTCACAAGTTTAACCTACCAGTGATTAGGCTACTATTGTTTGTTCTTTGTTGTTTGTTGAGACGCGCATAGAAAGAAATAAAGTGCGTCAGTTCAAATGTTTCTAATTTGTGTGTGATTTATCATGGGCACGGGCGGTTAATGGGTGGAATTTAATGGGTCCGGGGGCCGTGGATTTTACTTTGATATAACAACAGGGGCGGCACAGTGGCTGAGTGGCAACACTCAGGCCTCACAGCAAGAAAGTTGCGGGTTCGATCCCCGGGTCGCCCGGGCCTTTCTGTGTGCAGTTTGCATGTTCTCCCTGTGTCTCAAAACATGCCAGCCCCCTATGAACTAACATCAAGGACCATGTTGTTTTTTGTAATATAGCAAGTTAATGGGCTTAGTCACCGATAGCAAAGATTACATTAAAGATTTGAGAATAAACTTTTTGGATATTTCATGACAAAGTACATCGTTATTAATAGGGAAACTTGTGTCTTGTCCCCCATCTGGGCTCATGACCTAATCAGATTCTAGAATGTGTAAACCACCAATATGGTCAGGCTTCCATAGCTACGTCTACATTTTCTCACATCGTATATATTGTCTCACACTTATCTGTCAGTGCGAGACTTTCTATGTACATCACTGGGAAAGAAATCTTTATGTCTGTTCAATTCCCTTTCCATATATTCAATTGTCCAAATTAGAAAGTATAACAATAAAAACATAGTAATTCCTGTAATACTATGAATGGTCATTATAATTGTTGACTATCATCCCCCTTCTTATCTGTTATAATGTTTTCTAATCACAAACAGACCTGGAGTTGTGTTTTGTTCCATTCACACACTTTTAACACACAAATCAAGCAGAGTTAGGGTGCGGCTCAAACAAAAAACACTCTGTTCCACCTGGTGATGTCACGCAAGTAAGAAAACGTTATTTATATAGCGCTTTTCACAAATAAAATTCACAAAGTATCACCAACGATACAAACAAAAAACAATAAATAAAAATTAGGTAATACAGGAGGTGCTCCATTATGCTTTTTAAACTCCATACACCTTCTCTAGAATCATTTGGATGATTTCAGGCGAGGACTTGCCTCCCTCTACTGAACCAAAGGTAAATAGTACCTGTTAACTTGAAAACTACCAGTGCATGACATCACAAGGTGGAACAGAGCATTTTGACAGTCCAAAATAATAAAGGTGTGATTGTGTCATTCTAACCATGGCTTAAAGCTCACAAGAATCAATTTTATGGAATATGGGAACATTAATTGCAATTTTATCAAAATAGCAGTTTGAGTTAAGAACAAAATTATATCTGTCGCAAGGCTCAGTAACTGCCTCTACACATTTAGTCAGTTTTTGCAATAAATCTGCAAGAATCACTTTTCCCATAAAATGTCTGTACACATATAATAATAGTTTTACGCTACTTATTGTGGGAATAGACGCAAGTTTTGTTTCCCCGCCAGTGCCTCTGTGTCTTGTTCCCAGCCCATTATTTCTTATTAAATGTGGGCTAAACCGTAGAAACAGCAGTCATCCAAGGGGCCACAGACAACCAGCCGGAGAGTGACACCAACCCTGCGACAGACTCTATTACACACAATTACCAGGATCCCCAAGAAATTACTCCCCCTAATGTGGTGTCCATTTCCCCCATCTTTTTACACAGTGACACTGAGGTGTAAAAATGTCAGGAAATGCCATTAAACCCATGCCTGCTCTGTGAAATCTTCCATCTTTTCCGAACAGGCAGCTCTGCTTTCAGCCCAATGGAATGTAAATGGACTGGAAGCGAAATAAGCAAGCTTTAAGGTTGGCTAATTTGGACAATATGCCACACAAATATTACAAACCTAGGTAAATAATTGAACGGTTTTGTTGATACAGTGGCAGGAGTTCTAATTGTCATGCATAATTTACACAACAAAATAAATAAGGGTTGTGTGATGTGTTTAAAACTTCAAATGACCGCTTTTAGGTCATAACCCACTGTCCAAATGTTGCACTAACGGATATTTATACAAAGAAAGATTGATTGTCTTACATGCACTGATTATTTCATTGATCATTCTGGCGGTTTCGACGATTTTAGATTCAATTCACACCATCACAGCATTTATGTATGTGCTTGGCTTGTTAAGGTAATTGTGAAAAATGTCTATCCGAATAAAAATTGATGGGAATATGCAATGGGAAATCATGTGGATACGAAACACTGTCTGAATTTTGGAGCAGAATATACAGCAGGTAGAACATTAACCTGATATTAGTTCGTTACGTTCAGCGTGATAAGTGATATATAACAATAGGGCTGCAGTCATGACACAAGACAAGTAATATCCAATAATAAATCAATCAAAACCACAAGACACATGGACATATTTTGACTAAGAGAATTAACGGACGATTGTTGTCATGATATTCTCAAGGAGTCAGGGTTATGTAACAAATAGTGTCAATCATCATATCATTTTGCACTGTTTCTCCTTGTAACATCTTGCATAGCTGAGGTAAATTTCTATTACTATATTTTAAAGATGTAACAATAACCGAAATATGGTGATATCGTATCGTCAAAGGTCTCACAGTAATATCGTGGACCATCAGAATATATTGAATCACAAGTCTCTTTGCTTAAATGAATAGTTCTGATGCAGAAATAGCTTTAAAAAACAGAGGGAACTACATAGACCATGATCCTTTGCTCCGTTTCAGTGCAGACGACATGAAGAAATAACTGTTCTAAGCACTTTTACATCTTCATTGTTTGGATTAAGTCTTGTGAAGTATTTTTAGAGGAAAAAGTAGCATATTCACAGTTTTGTGAACCTCCACAAAATATTGCAGTAAATATTGTAGCGTGGGCTGTATATGGTGAAACTATCGTACAGAGAGATTTGGATATCGTTCCATCCCTAATGACAATAAATGTTGTACCAAATGACTGGTCAAAGCATTTTAGAATGTCAGTTGTGTTATTATGTAGAATATCGTAATATCGGGAGCCTCCCCATCATACTGTGACCTTTCCCACGATATCGCAATAAATATCGTACCATGGGGTTCATACTGTGAATGTATTGTGAGACTTGGATATTGTTACATTTGCTTATTCTTACACCACTAGTAAATTTCTACATTTTATTTTACTTGTATATACATTTATATAATTATTCCTTATCTGGCACCAGTCTCTTGATATTTTTACTGCTTATTTAGAATGTATTATTCCCATTTATAATTTTCCTCTTTGTTACTATATTGGAACATGTCAGCAATCAATAAAGTTTGTCTAAGTTTCCAAGTCTAAGTATAATTTTATAGCTTCTACTCGCGTTTTCACTATACAAAGACCTTCTGGGGCTTATTTTCTATGACCCATTTGAGAAACTTTTGAGATTTTTTTTTCATGTTTAAGAAGGACAGATCATATAGACAAACAGACATTTCTCATGCCAATCCCATTGAGCCTGGCTGCCGGTGTCTTCCTTCCCCAGTGACAGCGGCGTTCATTCTTATTTAGATAATCACTCAGATTCCAACCACAATTTGGTAAACTGTGGTGAAATTCGGAGAAATGGTCCATTGCACTTGGGAGGGAAAAACAGGGATCTTCTCCAGGCATTCCGCTCATCTCTGGGCTCTAGTACATTCTTTTGCCGTCTCGCTGCTACATTTTTGACCAATAGTGAGTGCAAACATTGTGCGATTTGACTTGCAGATTTCAAATGCTTGCAGGGAGAGGGTTTGTCAGAGTTGGGAATGAATACTTAGAGGTGCATTGTATCACTCTTCTGGCAGAGGGTCTGTCAAATGCTTGTTTCCATGGAGATGATATTGCTTTGCTTTGTCTGGAATGTTTCACAGGATGCCATTAAATCTTTCTATCTTCACGGGGACCAAACCAGACCGAGTTACACGTTTGTCTAGGCATTTTTGAGCTATAAAGCCAAATATAATTGAATAAATGTAAAACGTAGAGCTGTTTAATGTCATACTGTGGAACATTCCAGGCAGAGCAATGACGTATCCGTAGAAACAAGCAGGCGACGGACCTGCAACCGAAAAGTTGCTTCATGTTAATTAACACTTTAACTTCATACATGCTGAATAATATGTCCTTATAGCCAATTGTTTTCATTTTATTGAATTATTTTTTCAGCTCAACTCAAAAAAAATATTAGATGTGTTTTAGTATTATTTTTTATTATAACATTTAAGTAATTCCTATTCAATACAGCATCTAAACTAAAGTGTTTTATTGTATTTGTTGTACTAAAAATGCTAAAAGTTTTAAATAGACAAGAACACACTTTTTATACAGCTTAATATACTCATTTTGGTAAATCTTCACGCGGCCACATTCTTCGGGGCATGTTCTTGAAAAATATCCCATCCATGTTACAAAGACTTAACTGAATCTACAGCTCAGCCCACACAGTTTTTCCAGTGGTTTTTGGCCTTGGCAGACCTTTACCCAGTGCTGCGACATGCCAGGGTCCAGACTTAGCCTAATATGAGAAGGTGATGTGCATAATTTGTTATATATGTATTGCTTAAAATCTGAAATATAAACAGAGCCAAAACGACAAGCCCGCTGCCCCCAAAACCACTAAGAAAAACAGTCGGGTCTACGCATTCTGGCTACTCGCAGCTGATTAGAATAAACTCTGAATTCGGAGCTTTTCTGGTGTTTTCTCCATTTCTTACGTTCGCCATGTCAAAGCAGCTACAGGCTTTCCATAAACACCTTGAGAGACGCAGGGAAAATGAGATTGCGGGTTCTGAAAATGCACTAAATGCGGTTCCAGTAATGGGAGCGCGTTTGGGAAATGTAAGATTTACTTATAGCCGACTGGGACCCCAAACATTCAAATTCAACCTGTAACCGAATTTAAAACCCCTCATTGTTAGCTCTGCCAAGTTTTAAACGATTACGGGGAACTACATTTGTCAGAGTAAAGGCGTATTATAGCTTGAATTTTACAATGTGTCAAAATACTGTTGAATATCTACTCTTCATTGTGTGTTTTTAATGGTGATTGGGAAGTCTCGGTAACATGGAGAAAAAGCAGGACACTTCATACACTGTAATTCTTGGTCTGTTTAAGTGCACTTAACATATAAACCATTACTTGAAATTAGTGTTGTCACAATACTAAAATTACAAACTCAATTTCAATTGTAAGCATACTCAATACTGATTCTGATGCCACAATGATAATAAAAAACACATTCTCTTCACCATTAACAGTGCATCATGTAACTTCTGGTGGAAAGTCCGTCAAATGCTTGTCTCCATGCAGATGTTATTGCTTTGTCTGGAATGTTTCACAGTATGGCATTAAGGCCCCGTCCACACTATTATGTATTTGAGCCGTTTTTGTTGTGGATGCAGTGTTCGTCCACCCTAATTCGATGGAAAACGGCTCCGGAGACGGAACGATCTGGATACGCCAGCTTGCACGTATTCGCCTAAGTATGGCTCTGATCCGGCGCTGTGTGGACGCATGAAAACACTGATACGCTGATGTAGGGGCCATTCTTATTGGACCACATCACTGTGAATTGTGCATTCCTGATTCACTAGGTTTGTGGCATCGGGCATGCGACGCGGAAAAGTTTAAACAAAACCTAAACAAACGCGAAACAGCGCCGGTCCACGAAAAGACTGTTTCACGCTTGTCATCTTCCTCGGCTTGAAATCGGGTGCTGCAACTTCCATAAAATTATGGCAGCTTCAGATACGGTGCTCTGTTCCTTGTTTTTTACCGCCCACGTGGTGCCGTAACGTTGTGACGATGTGACGCCAGCCTAGTCATGTGACTAACGTTTCTGGCAATGCAAATTGTTTCCGATTCGGTGATTCATTTCAGTATAAACGCTCTCTAAACCTATCTTCATGGAGACCCAATCAAGCCAAGTTACAAGTCAGATCTGTTTAGAGGCAACCACACTTGCAGTCAGTTTTTTTTAGGTATTTTTGTGCTATAAAACCATCTGTAATTGAATAAATGTAAGGTAAATGAGACCATCAAATAATAGCACTTTCATATTATCTGTGTAATCCCTCAGTTGTCCAGGTAGGTTCCATAGAAGTCCCCTAGAAGCGTTTACTAGTCCATGTGTTCAAAATACCAGCTCAAAATCATTCTAAAACTGTTTAGGGAAAGGTTCATTTCTCTTTTGTGAATGTAACTTTGCTGCTCAAGTATTACAGTGGTTTTAATACTAGTTTTAGTACTGATTAGTATATAATTTTCTATACTCTTGACAACCCTCCTCTAAATAAATGAAGATATGTTTAGTTATCTTAATTTGGGGAGCAGGACCACACTTCACGTATGCCTCTTCCTGTTCTACCCTTTTTATATAACTCTTTCCCTTCCTCTGAGTCTTCTCGTTTGTTTAAGAGACTCATTTTACAAGTTCAATCACTATCCAATTTTTTGCCCCATTGCACTGGTTTTTCTGCCTTCATTCAAGAGGTTCTCAAATGCCCACCACATTACCAGAAGCTGACCTCTTTCCATAATCCATAACACACCCAGTGTCATTATAATACTGTATTGTATAATGTGTAATAAAGTCATATTTATACTGTACGGTTGTGGCTCCTGCTAGTGAAACATGTTTAAATTTAGGTTTTGAGCATGGTGAATGTCTTAACAGATTGAATCAGTACTTTATCGCAAAAGTTTTGATCCACTAAAAGAAAACACTTTCTCACTTTTATTAGGGAATCATTAAAATCTATTTCATGGAAGAAGTTACTGTAATCAAAATAAAGCATGCATACCCTCACCATCAAACCAGCATTTTGATTAGTGTGATTATAACATTTCATTAATATGTTGAGTTGCAGTAAAAGGAATATTCCTGGAAAGTCAAACTCCAAATTGCAAATGTAGCTTTACTGCAGAAACAGATAATCTGCATAAACAAAGTGAATTTGTACAGTTGTCATTTTACCTGACCCAGCACAATGGTGAAAATGTGTTTTTCCTCATCTGTTGTTAAGTGTGTAAAGTATGACTTCATGCTCCATTTAGGATGAGAGAGACGGGTCACGCACTCTGGTCTAGACCACCGCCTGCACTTCCCTGTGTCTCAATCCGACGCTCGATTAGCCTTCGATTTGGTGGGATTTTCAGTTGCTGACCGAAAGAATAACTCAAATACCTCAGCGTCTGCTGCCGGGCGCTGTACAAACATAGTTAGAAGTCGGAGATGTACAGTGCGGTCGCTCATGCTCTGTAATTGGACAGATCGCTGGAAAGGGGAATTTGAGACAAGCCAGGCCAATTTGGGGATGACAGTATATTGTGAGGAGCAGGTGAGAATGATTTGTCAGAGTGCGTCTTGTTTTACTCTGCGGCTCCTTCTGTATGACCTGTAAAATGAACACAAGCATTAGCCTTTCCTAGTTCTGGGAAAGTAAGCTGTTTTAAAACTACGAGTTAACTGTAAGTGTGAATACTCAGAACCTACTACAATATACTTGGTTTGACCCAGACCAAGTATATTGCCAGAATATTCAACCATTGGGGCAGTGGTTACCAAATGAGCTGCCATCCCAGACTCGATACAACTGAACAACAGAAAACAGACTACAATACATTTTAGGTAAATATCACAGAACTGCAGAATGCATGTGTGCGCTGTCAGTAAAGGGGTAGAGATTATTTCTGATTTGTACCAAATTCAAAATAAATAATGTTATGTAATATAATTGAAAAGGCTCAGCAACTCTGGCTGAAACAGTAATGACTCCAGTCTCAAAAGGAAACAGCCCCAAATCTAATGGTCAGGAGATCAAGCAGGATATATTAAAATGAAATGCTATTATATTTCTTAAGCAGAAACACTATTAAGTAGTAAAGGTTAAAAAATAAATCTTACGTTTAGTGTTTTTAGAGTTGGATGCTGATGCTTGTCCATTAATTTTCCACTTTTTCTCAAATACCAAGGAAGCAAAGAAATTGTCTACATTACCCATAGTCAACAATATGTTTTTAACCGTCCAGACAGTGTATTTCCAGCCACACAAAACTCCTCTGCGTGCCGTGTCCATTCACAGTAGCCCACATCCATCACAGCCACATGAATGCTGGGATATGGGGAGAGACAGGCGGATCACCTGCTATAGCTCACCTCGGCCTGGCTCCTGCTTCCTTCACTTCCTGTCTCCTCGTCGCCTAGACAACCGACCAAACAGGGCCGTGGCACAGTGCGGCCAAACAGGCTCCAGCTCTATGATATCATACCGGATTTCTCGTGACGCTTTCCAAAACGTCGTGAGGATTAAGGTTTGCTTCTATCACACGATGACAGAGGAGAATATACTACGGCCGTAAAACAAAATTACTACTCGCAACAAATCAAAATAAAAAGTGTTCCATTTCTGAAGCAGTACCAAAACAGACCCAGTTCACCTTAACATGGGTATTAACATTGTCAGAAGTATCGAAAAGCAGATACTAATCGATATAATAGTAGTATCGAAACTACTGTAGATACTCATTTGATACTCATTTTGTCACATTCACAGGTTAGAAATGAACTTTTCCTTTGACTTAGACAAAGTTTATTGATCCACAAGTGAAACACAGCAATGTATATGCACAAGTCAAAATAAAATAGAAAAATAAGTAATAAAAAATGTTCAGGTCATAAAGAAGACAAAAATGATATGATGATTTACAGGACATAGGGTTATCTGTTACATAAGGGTGAGTTGTGGCACTGTTGTAGGGAGTATTACCTGTTACATAAAGGTGAGTTGTTGTGCATCTGTATGGAGTATGGTATGAATGTAGTCCTGTGTCTCCTGTAGGAGCCTGTTGGAGAGCTCCTCTGTTCCTCTATAGTCTGGTGCAGTGGGTGAGCAGGAGTGTCCATGATGGAGAGCAGTTTGTCCAGTGTCCTCCTCACTGTGACAAATGTCTCCAGCTCACAGCTGATCACGTGATCAGTTTTACGGATCAGTTTGTCAATCCACCCAGTGTCTGTTTTACTGGTGCTGCTCCCTCAGCAAACCACAGTGAAGTACAGGGTGCTGGCCCCCACTCTGGTAAAAGATCTCCAGTAACTTGCTACACACATTGAAAGACTGAGCTTTCGCAGAAAGTAGAGTCTACTCATGCTCTTCTTGTACACAGCATTACATGTGTCCCTCCAGTCAAGCCTGTTGTTCACATGGACGCCAATTTTTGAGTATAAAATCTATTCCTTAGTTTGAAATTTTCGTGTCGTGACAGTACAAGGCCTTCAACCTGCTCTTCAGTGCAATCAGTGCCACTGTGATAATCAGGGTCAGTGCTATGCCCTTGACCCTTCACCTATTTACACATGTTTGATGGTGCACCCAAAGGAATTCCATCTGGGCACAGGGAGAACATGCACACTCCTCAGCCCAATGCTTCCTAAGAATAGAACCTAGGACCTATTTGCTACAATAAATTGATTGGCTGTGTAAATGGCCCAAGTTAAGTCTCCCCCCTAATTATGCATTAACTGGTTCTTAAAGAGAATGCAGAGTTGATCTCTCTGAACAACTCTTTCATTTTGCAATCACAGCTGAGCAGTGGCATTGACAGTGCATTTGGGTTAGGCTTCTGTTTGTTTTTTTCTTGGTTTTATCCACTTGGATCATTAGCATTCACTAAACAAAATAGTGCACTTAAAGTGGAATATAGATATCAAAGCTGCACATTGTAAAATGTATGTGTAAAATACACAACAAATGGTTTATCTAAGATCATTTTGTATCCTTTTTGATCTAATTTTACAAAGAGAATTTTTTCTTTGGTCAGTAGCTTTGGTCAGTGTAGTAATGCAGGTTTAGAACTGGATCTTTGCATGTCCAAATAAATCTTTAATAAGTGAATTTAATGGTGAGTTTATGATGTTTTGAGATTTAAGTAGCTACAAGAAAACCTTGGATTAATGCTGAATGAAAGACTTTTTAAACATGGAATGGTCCGGTCCAGGTAGCTGTTAAACTGCTGTGTTATGCTAGTCCCACGGTGCCTGGAGGTGGATAGCATCAACATCCATACAGAAAAACAATAATATTCCTGTAAATTCAACAAACTAAAACAACTTTTATTGCACGCAAGCATTTTGATATTACTTCCTCCACTGAGGCTGCCTCCTGACTGGTTTATAAGTTGCGCCGCTAGTTTTTTCTCCCATGTTGTGTACCTGTGTGTAGTGTGCTGTGTGGTGAAAACTAAGATTGTTGATTTTGGTGTCAGATGCCAAACAGTTGTATAAAGGTTCTGTTCAGGACAGGACTGGGCAGCTTGCCATGCTGGCCCTGCCCTTGGGATGCCATATAGTGCATGTGCGTGTCTGTGCTTGTGTACACATCCCTGTAGTGGAGACTCAGAAGAGACCAGGAATCACCCCATTAATGAAACAGCATGGCTTTTATTTAGTTCGGATTATTTATTTTTGGCTATCCTTCCCTTTTTCACAGACTGGTGTGATTTTTATTCATTTAGTTACACGAACTATAAAGTTACATTAACTATTCAGTTTAGTCTGGTCGAAGGGTGCCCAGACTCTAGTCACAGCCCTGTGGCTTCCTGCTGAATTGGGCCAAATGACTTGCTGGTTTAAAGACTATATCATCATAATTTTACCAGCAAACACTGGGGTGTGAAACAGTGTCCACATTAAGGTTCCAAATCTGAATAAACGTGTGGTGGCAGATGGTGTAGCATATTTTCCCCTAAAGCTCTTCAGTCGCTATAGAAAAAATAATAAACAATCACATTTATACAGCTGCACTTAACATTTAACTATTTACTCACACAGATTGGTCAAGTTCCCCATAAAATAATTAAATTTAATAAAAAACAAAAAAAGGACATTTGTGTTAGTGTTCAGTTAATTAATGATCAAATATAAGGAAACAGCATGTCACTCCTTAATGTGAGCAGGCTTCCATTTACACAAACCTGGAGGTTTTGGCCTGGAGGAGGACCTCCTCCTGCTTGTTTCCATGGAAATATTGTTCATTTTGTTATGATCTATGAATGTGTATGAGCATGGTTTTAACTTTCTATTTCCATTTGACCAAATACTAGCTGGATTCCACGTTGTGTAACAGCTTAATGAACTTCTGAACCAAGGCCTTTACCAAAACCAGCTTGTGTTTGAGAGGAACTGTTGCTGACGCCCTTCACCCTCACTTAGCCTCACCAACAGTGGCCCGGGTCCCTGGGGTGTTCATGAGGAAGGGTCAGTGTTTACCTTGTGCTGGCCCATCACTCCACACAGTTTCAGCAGCTCTGCCCCGCACTCCAGGAAGATCAGACTGTTGATGTTTACTCTGTAAGGCCTGCCTACCAGCCATGGCAACGCAGATACCATTTTGGAGATCGGGGGGAAAATATTTTCCCAAGTGGGCCGACACAGGGCAAAATAAACAGCAGCGTTTAGGGGTACACACGCCATTGGAAGAATCAGGCCTCAGTCAAGGAACCGGCTCATGTATGAAGGAGGCACGACTCGAGGAGAGAGGAAGCACTTAAAATAATTTGGTAATTACTAATGAGAATATTGTATTAGGTAACTGTTATATTCCATACGGGCTCATAATTTCAACTCTAAATGACACTGGCAGTATGTGTGGGCTCCCAGAGAGTCTAAGAAGTACTTGTTCAAAGGCGTTACGCTGGGCCAAATTTGCAAAATAAAATAGATAAAATATTTAAACATTTGTGACTAGCATTTTTGCAGATTTTGACCATTCATGGAGCCAAAGCTTAGCATAGACAGAATAATAAAATCAGATGATGATTTTTTAAGACCTTTATTTTAAGTTAGTATCTTGCAATATTATTACTGATTATGAATCAAGCTATACTACTTTAACTATTTTACAACTGTGATAATAAAATGTTTCCCAGGCATTGCTGCTCTACTATTGTTATTGGAAAGGAGGGCTGTTTCTACATAATGAACCATTCTGATTAAAAAGAATTAAAAATCAAGTCTGGGAATGAGTAGTGAAGGAGCAGCTGAGGTTGAGAGTTGAGGTCCAAAGGCATTAATCATAGCTGTCCGGCTAATGGCGACAGCAGCACTCGAGCCCTGGTTTGATCAGGTCAATCGCATATGACTTTTGTCCTGGGGTCTTGTCTCCCCCAATAAGCCAGTGGGAAAAATGGGCAGCTGTGGGACGACCTGTCACTCATATGCACTAAATTGTGTTAACTTTTCATGATATTTCAGGCGTAGTTGGATTAAAATTTAAAAATGTCTTTTCAATCCCCGTCTTCCAGGTAGATTCCATAGAAAAAGAAACATCTGTCAGTTTCTTTCAAGAAAATTCTGCTATTCCACACGACCGGTAAAGAGTGGTGTTGTGTTATCATTTCAGGCTTATAATTGTTTTATTAGTGCAACTGGTAACACTATATAATAAATACATTTTCAATAGCCTTAAAGCAGACATATTATGCTAAATCAACTTATTTTCAAGATGCAATATTGCCATTCTGTACTCAATTACTTTTCCAGTTTTATTTTCTTAATCAGCGATACATCTAGAGCTGCATAGACATTTTGGTACAAATAACAAAAAAATCTGCTACTTCCTAGTGTGATGTGGGCTGCTACCCACAGGAGGGACAGACAACTCCACAGCTCTTTGTTGTGATGACGTTTACCGTATTTTTCAGAGTCGCACTTTTTTTCAGGGTTTGGGTGGTCCTTATACTCAGGTGCAACTTATATATTAAATTTTTCACACTGTCAGTTCATAGACCAAATATATGAATCCTATATTTGTATCAAAAATAAAAAAACAAAACAAATCATTATCCATTTTTTCATTTTGGTTTTAGAGACAAATAATAAAAAAAAGAGTTGTTTTTTCGTTTTCGTATTTTTGGTTCTATCTTGAAAAATGAATGAACGATTGATACATGGATTGTTTTCTACTGGGTTGTTTTTATTACTATAAAAGAAATGTTGGTTCTTCGTCTGTGATTTTATCAAATAAATTTCGCCCAAAAAAGTGCAACCGGTGCGACTAATAGTCTGGAAAATACAGTACTGTGACGTCAGCTCCCACCGGGCACCACCACCAGTTCTAACGCAAAATTTAGTGGACTTGTTCTTTTATTAAGTTGTGTTAGATGAATATTGCGATTTAAAATATATAAATTACAGCATAATGATAAACGTGTGTCATAGATTATAACTATAGAGCAGACACAAGCACAATATGTTCTTTAATAAAGCATGAACAAACACTTTTTTAAAGAATTGACCATTGGCTTAGTAAATACTACATTATGATCCTAAGCCCAACTCCTAGATCCATAGTTAAGTATTTAAAATGTACTGCACAATGACTATTAAGGTTTTATTTATTCAAATCAAAATGACCGTATAAGGTTATCATCTGCAGTGCGTTGTAACTGACAAACGCTGCTGTCATTTCTCAGTTGTTCTAAATCCCTGGGTGCTGTTTGACTGAAGCGGTGCCAGTTCTGCATGAAACTGTAACTAGGAAATGTTTATAGTGTTGGGTTTCAGGCACAATGTTGTCGGCCTGCTAATGATCCAGAGTCATGTTATCATATATAAATAGTGAGTTTGTACAGCGATGTGCACTGACAAACGCAGATGACGAATGTGCACAGCGTAAAGAGGGTTGGCGCGGACATGAAAGCGACGGCCATGGGAGAATGCTGCTTTCATGTGTTTCATATACTCACTGTTTTTCATATTAGGATTGGATCTGTAGGCTTTGCTTTTACTGTGGTAGCTTAATTGCCACTGTAGTATGGGAGTTTAATGCAAGCAAAACCATTCTTCAGCTACTGTGGTCGAATGTAATGTGAGTCACATTCGGAACATATTTATCTGAGGACGTTTCAGAGGAAATTGGAAAATGCAATTGAAAATAAAAAGCACAAGAAAATAAACTGCGGACTCCAATATACACAATAAGAAAATGGTTGATCAAGATTAAAGAGCGGACATTATGTGAAATTAACTTTTTGGAGTTTTTACCATACAAAAAAGCAGGATACAAACCTGTACACAACAACTTGACAAACCTGATCCGATGTGCAGTTGCAGAATGCACTGTTTTCAAAAAATGTCTTATTAATTTCTATATTTTTGTAAAATCACAAGTCCTGTGATGTGATGTCCTGCGGTGTGACAGGTGTATTTTATAAGAAAAATACATTTATAATAGTTAAAAAGATATTCTTCAAGAAGGGACAGTTAGATAATTATTAAACCGACACTATACGCATGTTAAGTCATTTATTAGAATTTTTGAACATGGCAAGTAGTTGTAGTGGATGTCCAGCGGGATGACACACCACAGGGCATGTCAAAATGTCTCCATTTAAAAGTTACACAAAATGTGGTGATGTTTGTGAAAAAGCTTCTTTACAATTGTTGTAGAACTGATTTGTTATTGAAAATCATTTTTGGATTTGGCTACAAAGGTCAGTCACTCCACAGGACAGAAAAAAAGACATGACACACCCAACCGTCAAGTACCCAAATATAAAAACATACAAAAAGTAAAATTACATAAATGTATTAATAAATTGGTTATATAACCAATTTACATAACTGCATTAATATAACTATGTGAGATGTTTCCCATGAGATTTGATTTGACTAAATGAACCATAAAAGCAATAATTCAGACCCAAAACAAAATAAAAATGCAATAAATTAATTATTCATAGCTGCTACTTTATTTCTGCTTTCTTTATGCTGACTCTACAAAATCCGTCCAGTTTCTTCTTCACTCAGAAAATACCAACTCATTTTTATGGCACTGTGCTAACAAGCCCGAGTGCCGCGCAGCACAGTTAAAAACACAGCATGATTAATGATGGCTGTGACATGTCTGAGTGAACCCAATGGAGTGTGCATGTAAACGGTGCACTGCCAAAGCCCTCAGCCTCACACTTATTGTAATCATTACATGGAAAAAAGTGTAATGGGTTAATTACAGAGCCATCGACAGGGTGCAGAAACGCAGGCCCTTTTAATTATCTCCTTCCATCATTCCACACATTTCTATTATTTTCTTTCTCTTTGCCTCAGTTCTGCTTTGACTGTGGTTTAGTGCTGTGAAGGAAAATAGGGGGATAATTGGGTTCATCCATCTCTCTCCCAATCCTCTCCCCCTTCCACAACACTCGAGGTGCACTAGTCCGGTCAGTCCGGTTTGGTTCGAGTGTGTCTCTTCTATCGCTTCTTCCTGCTTTTCCCCTTTCATCTCTCTGCAAAATCGTACACAATTATCATAAAAATACTGCCCCATAATGCTATAATATATTATTTAACAAAAACCAACAAACAAAAGAGTGAGCAAACTTAAAGGTGCATTGCATACCTTGTCAAATGCTTTTCTCCGTTATTGCTTTGCCTGGAATGTTTCACAATGTCATCAGACCTTTATCACCATGGAAACCAACCTAGACCAAGTTACAGGTCAATTCGGTGGAGAGGCGCCTCCAATCACAGTTAAAATGCCTGTTTTTCAAGGTAGTTTTGAGCTATAATCCACCTGTAATTTAATAAGTGCCAGGTAAAGATGTAATGTCATACTTTGGTGCAACGACATATCCATAGAAACAAGCAGGTGGCAGACCCTCCTCCTGAAAAGTTACACAGTGCACCGTTAAGACTAAACATCAGTCACATGAGTGCCACGGGTGTATGGTTTCACAACTTAATAAATAAATAAAATCAGTGTTTAATCCAGCGATGAAATTCCACAGGTTTATTTCCAAGTCTGCACACAAACAAACAAGATCACCGGTACAAGGCCTACTCACTCCTGCCATCTGGTAAAAAACATACGCCCACCCAGGAATTGACCACCTATATCCCCTCGGCGCCCCACGGACTGAACCAAATCAACAGAAAAGGTGCTAAGGTAAACGATAACAAATAAACAAATTAGCAAACATCCTAAATATTGGGAAATATTAACATAGCAACAAAAATAATAAACTAAAGCTTAGTTAGAATAAATCATAGAAATAAATCCTACTATGAGGACTACGGTTTGATTTTAGGCACATAATTCAATACATTTAAATTGTGTTTGCAAATAAACAGTAAGTACTTATTGATATTATAAATAGTGAGAATCAAGTGCTTATGGCTCTTACTTCCAAATTTACATCTTTTTTTTTTAGATTTTTCTCATTAGATTCTCTGATTTTGTAGCTTTTATGGCATTTGCAAAAAAAGATCCATTTCGGAGTTGGGTACCCCAGCTTTAAAACATTCATTTCAAGGGAACGCGTCATTTCACTATCATATTATGGTTGTGATAAGTGTTCCAAAGCGTGAAAACAGTTCAGGGGTCTTCACTTTGTGCTTCACTTTTCTCGTCATCCAAAATCGCTCACCCTGACCACAATTAGCTTTCCTTTGTCATTTCCCTCTTGGTGGAACTGAAGGATGGGTCAAATGCAGCGTTACTTTATTTCTATTTACTTGTACATATACATTTATATAATTCTACCTTATTTGACACCAGTCCCTTGCTATTTTTCTTATTTACTTAGAACTATTTAGAACTATTACCATTTATTTCTCTCTCTTTATAATTAGAATATACAGTATTGTGACGTGTGAGCTACTGTGTCCAAGTAATTCCCCATGTGGCTCACTAAAGTTTGTCTAAGTCTAAAATAACTGCAAACTACTCGGGCATAAAAATCTCGAAGACTCACTCAAAACTCATTATTCAACTTTGTATATTTGTTTTGTTTAGCGTCCACATTTTATTACGATATTCCGCTTCCAGGGAAAACAATGAACTTGATTCTACCTCCACTTTCCCTCCCACCTGGAAGAGACGCAGGAAAGGGAGAGATACAGTTAAGTAACCCCTTTAAAACATTTCTGTATCAAGTGTGTGGGCGTTAGCATGAGGACTCACCTTGGCCCACTCGGTGCAAGAGAAACCCACTCCAATGCCCAACTCAGCAGAAAAAACACAATGAAAACATTCAACTGCGCACCTCCAGATTGTTTTTGGCCACCGAAGCCCCGTCGGAGGAAACACAAGCCTGCCTCTATACTACTATGTGTCTGCTTAAATGTATGGACTTTCCCCCGACTGCGGCACAGCTCACCTCACGTGCCAAAAAGCATTTAATTAAACCTATACTTAATACCGCGCAATAACTAGGACAAATTGTAAGCTACTATACGCTAACGCCGCAACCTAGTTAATTGCTGAAATTTTATGATTGCAGCCGTATTTAATGTTTTAAGCGTTTTTTCGGCTCGGCTGGCGTTGGCGATGGTGACGACGGTGGAAAATGAGCCGCGAGCTTGGTGTTTTGCAGTCTGCGAGGCCTTGTGCTGGACAGCTGTGTGGTCAGACCTCAGTCCATAGAAGGTGATGATTAGTTTGTCTAAGTTGACCGCTGACCAGAGGAATCCGCGGGAGTTCCAGTAAGTGGGGCTGGAGACACCAAGGACTATATTGGTGTTTGATTTCAGTAAGAACCACCTGTCGAAACTGACGCTGGGTACTGTGCTGTGTCAGTTTCAAGTGTTCCGTGCTTTGATTTGTTTGTTTTATAATACGGGTGAGTGTTGTCATGATACTCATATTTCAAACTTGATTTCGATACTAAGGAATAAATAAAAAACACTCTTTCTTTAGACAATAATAGTCCAGATAGTAAAAGTGCAGGTAGGTTTCATAGTGCTCTATGGGTGTTTAATAGTCTATGTGGTCTTATACTTGTTCTGATACAGCTTAAGATCAGGAAAGATTTAGATTTTCTCGTGTGAATGTGACTTTTTTTAGTATCAATACTTGCCCAAATGAGTGTCTAGTCTCGTTACTACTTTTGGTATCAATTAGTATCTAATTTTTGGTGCTTTTGACGACCCTTATACAGGTCGAATAAGATATATCAGAATCAAAATCAGAAAAAGTTTTATTGCCATATAAGTGAACAGGTTCACAACATTAGGAAATTGCTGCGGTACTTGGAGCGAAACGTTGACAAACGCTAAACAGGCAATAAATAAAATAGAATAAAATAAAGTAGAAAACAATAAACTATAATATAACACAAAAATGTACAGATTTACAAGAATATAACAGTGCAGGTGTTGATTATACCATATGGTAACAACTAGGGGTGTAAGAAAAAATCAGTGATATATCATGACACTTCATTACACAATTCTTGAATCGATTCAAAATGCAACTGAATCAATTTTTTAAAATCATATTTTTCACCAAACTTCATTAATTACATTCACTCTTCTCATGATTTAAAAGGTAAAGGTAATACATTATATTTCATACAATTTGATTCTCGTAAAGGTGTATTTGACAATATTATTAAAGGTAATTATTGATAAACTGCCATACATCATCCATTGTTTTAGTATTGGGATATATCGTGATATATCGAATCATTTATATCATGATATGTATCATATCGTCAGACTCAAGGCAATGCACACCCCTAGTAACAACACACTCATTATCCATACTTCTTTTCACAGATTTCACATTCTCTTAATACCCATGCTTATTTTCTGCAGGGGTGCAGTCAGCACCGTAGAGGAAGAATATAGATGTACTGGATGATATATGTAATCTAACCTCAGTCAACTATAATGAAAGTGTGCCATTCTATCCATATGTGTAGACCCCAACATACTAAATACATAATAATACAATAATAACAATAATAACCTGATGAAGCATGGGTGAGTTCTTTTTACTGTTATGCACACATCTCAATAGTTCCCTCAGAGTGCTTATCAAAGGATGTGGTATGATTTTATATTCAACATAAGTCATATTTTGCCTGCTGCTTTAAGCTCTGTTTAAGTATGTCAAAATGCTTATTC
Source organism: Odontamblyopus lacepedii (assembly GCA_034769755.1). Classification (NCBI taxonomy): domain Eukaryota; kingdom Metazoa; phylum Chordata; class Actinopteri; order Gobiiformes; family Gobiidae; genus Odontamblyopus; species Odontamblyopus lacepedii. The sequence goes on from CM068360.1 coordinate 11,387,307, forward strand.
AGGTACTTCACTGTTCACCCAAGTCATCAGTGGAAAACTTTTATTTTTATGACTCCAATTTCTGCCAAAAAAGACGGTGGTCAGTCCGTTAGGCGAGTGTTGCTTCACCACAGAAGGCTGGAGTTTAGTTAGTTTACAGACAAGAGACAGTAGTTTGTGACTCCTCAGCTCATATTTGGAGTTTGATGCAGGATGAACACCTTCAGCTCCAGTAACAATGCAAACAGACCACCTCCAGACCACCAGATGTTTGAAAAGGGCATTTTTACCAGTAAGTTCATTACTGAATCTATGGATCTATTTTATATGTTAAATCTTTGCTGATTTTGTCAGCTGACTAAATTTATTCTGTAAACTTTGATTTATTCTCTTATTGATGCTATCAGTTCAGGTCAGTATCAAAAATTTGGTCGGTGGTTTGATTTCCTGCACCAGAACAGCTTACTACCTTAGGGCAGTATGACTAAAGAGTATAATTAATAATTATTTAGTTCAATGATTCTACCTTTAATAAGTAGTACATAAATCAAAAGTATTGAAAATCAGATAGTAATCGATACTAAAACTAATTCTGAAACTATGTGATCATAAAGTATAAGCATAAGTATAAATACTGCAAAAAATCACATTAATGGGATAAAACTTGAGCTCTCCTGCTTTATCAGAACAAATATAAGACCTCAAGCAAGGATAGAAAAAGTACTGCTATTTTATATATGACAATTCCGTTCTGTTACTAAAATAGATCATTTTTATCTTTAATCTTTAGTAAGTATTTAGTGAGTCAAGTTATAAATTTTGACAGCACTAATGTCTTGTATGTTCATGTTTTGGTTGGTTCGATCGTGCTCTCTCTGTTTAGTTTTGGCTGATCGCATTAACCTTTTTGATGGATAGAGTTTGATGGATTGATCTGTTTTACATGTACAGCTCCTTCCAAGTACCTGTAGGTCAGAGCTCATCCCCAGTGTCTCCTCGGCTACACACCGCTTTGAGCAAAAACACTTTCCCTTATGATCTGCCCCCGACACCAAAACCAAGGCCAGCCATCCGTCTCATTATGAAAGGCTGTGTCCAGGACTGGTCTGTCTGTGCAAACACGCAGCGGCCGAGGTGGGAGGGGAGGGGAGAGTGGCCCAAAAGGGGATGGGGTTTCATTAAACGTCAGCCAGCGTCAACTCTGTTTGGACTGCAAATTATTGCTGGCTGATACTCTATTATTTTACAACCAAAGATCGCTGTTGAGAGAAAGGTAGGAGAAGAAGGAGAGAGGCTGGAGGGAGAGGAGGGAGCTAAAGAAACTCTGGAAGAGGGCCTAAGGGGAAAAAGGGTTAGAGAATACTATAATAATCTTTAAAAATATTACTGTTGCTGCCGCAGCATGAGCTAAGAATAGTTTGGGGGGCAGAAATGTGCGATTCACCAGCACACAGGGAGCGTGCAAGCATGTTTGATATGCTGAAGTTAGCACACATGCATTATCAATATGCATTTCTGGCAATTAAAGATTGACTTTTACGTTTTCTCTTTCATGACTGATACCGATTGTGTGGAAACAAGAACAACCAATAGGCGATAAGCTCTGCTGATATGTCTATACTAATACACGGCTACTTTTGATCATTTATACCTAAGTTATATAACTTGAAATGGCATTTCACCACAAATCCATCGAAGAGCAGTACTGGTCTAAACTAAAGGTCAGGTGACCAAATGGAACAACATATCAGCCCATGTTGGAGATCTCCATCCAATGGCTGATATGCTAAAAAGTGCAAATATCACCCCCAATATCTCTACTGGGAATAGCCCTCCAGTTATGTAACTTTAAGATTTCTATTGCAAAGGCACAGTGTCAGTAGTAAGCAGTCTGGTTAATGGGTGGCCTGGGCTGTTTAACTGATACATATTCAGTGGCCCTCATTTACTAACATTGTGGTAAAAAGGGTGTATATGTGTGTATATTTTTGCATGCGATAGAGGGCGTGTGGACCTGTGCAACCTGAGTTCTGATCCTGCACGAGCAGCAAGTTCTAAATGTGGTGAGAGAAAACATGTTTCAAGTGGCGTCATTATGGGGATTTACAGCATAAAAGTGTAGAATAGGGCAAAATGCTGATGAGTAAATCATAAAGACCGGGCCAGAGCCAGGCTCAGATGAGGGAGTGGTGTTGGGTGCCTTGGTCTGAGCAGTGTTTCTCCCAGAAGAACCATGTGCACGGAGAACGGGCCCTTCAGCCCAAGATATAATGGACCGGACCAGATTCACGCTTCACCCCCACCAGTGTGTTGAATTCACACTGGATGCTTGGATCTCGAAACCAGACTCGCGTGAGGGCAGGACAGAAACCCTTGGACCTGGTCCACTGTGCACTGTTCTTGCTCCCTGTCTGGAACCAGCAGAACAGAGCCACCTGATGAACACACCTGGACCAGAACCCGTGCACGGAGATTGCACCGTAGATTTCACTCCCAGGCCCGTCCAGACCGGAGAGTCAGCTCTACGGAGAGTGCTTCAACTGTGTGTTTACCGCTATTGACCCGAACTCGGTGCTTCTGATCTGGGCTGGTGTGCAGTGGGTGTCCAAAGTTATGCTGCTGTTGGTTTATATTTAAAACAATGAGCTTATGATGGTAACTTGTAGCCTCAATAATGTAGTTAAAACACACTTTGTCAAACTTCAAAAAATTAATTTGGAACTTTGGCTCAATTGATTCTAAAAACAAATATATTAAAGGGCAATACATTTCATGCAGTTAAAAGTAGTTTTCCTGTCCATTTTGCCGTTTGTTAGAAATTCATGTATGTGGTACGCCACCTCCAGACGTGCTGTACGATTTGTACGCACCATGCACTCATGTCTTTTTTAATACATCTGGAGAGCGCCTCATTTTTTTCATACACCAAATAGACGCACCGATTTTGCCAAACAGCTGTTTCATAAATGAGGGCCAATATGTTTTACTGGTAGAAAGTCAAAGTCAATCAATCAATAGAGTCTTATTCGACCAAAATTGTATTAGTTGAGTAATTTTTTTAATTAGATTATAAGAATGTATATGGGTTAACTGCAGAAAAAAGTTAATTGAAAACTATTTTGAAGTATTTATACGTAAAAAGGTCAATTAAACTCATGATTTGCAAGTTTAAATACACTGTTTCCTAGCATTTCTTTTCTGTTTTTGCATGAACTCCCATGCAGGTGATATCTTGAGTGCTATTTTGGTCAGATACATAGATATGGAATAGTTTTTGCCACACCCCCATCAGCAAGAACTACAGTCGTAATACAAATAAATTATTACAAAAATAGACATCGTGGCACATGATGATGATCTGAGTTGACTGTAAATTGTGTATTAGCATCATATTCAATATATTTTTATTGATCAGCTATCAATTTTAGATCTGTTTATCTATACTCAAAACATACAATTGGCACATGCAACTCTTCACTGAAATCAAATGCCTGGCCCACTTTTTTAGCATTAAATTCACCAAACATCTGCACATGCACACAGTTAACAGACAAAATGGATCAAATTATTTGCATTGAGTGACCTTATTCAAGAATATAATGGTTGCAGGGACAAAATGGTCTCTGTAGCTTTTGGTCCTGTATTTGACCACCAAGACTTTGACCCGATGGCAAGTAATGAAACAGTAATGAGACAGTTCAGGGGATGGCTCTACTCCAGTCTACATTTCCTAATAATTTTCACATGTAATGGGCCATCACTTCTGGCTTTAGACTAACTGAGGAAAACACAATGATGGTCATCAATAAACTGAGCTACTATCCATCAGTTTGGATTCCTCTTGCAGGTACTCTCTTCAGACCTAGGTCAAAAAAATACATTGGTCCAAAAAAGTTAGGTATGGCATCATTTTACAGGCACCAGACGGCAGACAAAATATAGCTTAGTTGGCATGCAGACTTGGGTTATAAAATGCAAGGAGTGGTCCTGAGATGGAGTTGTGGTTTTACACTCAGGTAAAATGGATTTCCAAGTGCCAGAACTGGGCACTAGAAAATGATTAGTTCTGAAAATAGGCCTGGTGAAGGGATATAATGCATTGCAATGTAAAAATACAATGGATAATTGCTTTCTGTAAGTTCAAAAATATATGGCACACTATATTGTCCATGGCGGTAAATGTTTTTTCCGCCATGGAATGCTGGATTTACCAGAACATATTTCTGCATGTTTTTTCTTTTCACAAATTGTTGTTACAATTCACTAAATCTCAGTAGTCCTGGGATTTTGAGAAAACACTTGCGATGGCAGATTAGTGTTCCAATTTTCTGTATAGAACATAAATTGCATATGTTTCTTGACACTTTATGGGTGTGTGTTCTTTATTGTGTTAAGTTCAAAGCAGAGGCCTGGCCCATCTATAGTTAGATACATCTATATTATGTTTGTGTCTCTAGTAATTACAACTGATTGTGAATAAATACTCCACCAGATACTTTTGTCCGTGTGTGTTTGCAGTGCATCTGAGGCCATGATGTATTTGTGTGTTTTTTGGCTTGTTCAGTCTGATAGCAGAGCTTAAATGCATATGCATGTGTGTTCTATGTCCTCACTTTTCCAACACCTCCCCCATAAAAAAAAAAAAATGTTTTGAGAAGTCTTGCATGTGACAGGGGAAAGCCCTTTTCTTACCTCTATAAAATTATCTTGGATTTTAGTGTTTGTTCAACACTCTGGTTCCCGTTGAGGAGTCAAACTCACTCCTCGGCTGTGGCTTGGAGAAAAAAAAGGTGTAAGTCATAATGGACTTGGCCTCACTGGCCGTTCCTGCAGTAGAATTAAAATGCAACATTATATGGCTTGGCCAAGGTTAGTCGCTGTTTGCAGGGTGCTGTTACGGGCACTTTCTGAGCCTCTCAATTGAGGTAATAAATTGAGTCTGATGGCTAATTTTAGCTGAAACCCAATACCTCTGGCTACGCTACGAGCCAGGAGGGACCATTTAATCAAAATATGTCTGGCACTGCCGCCAATACAGAAACAAGCTGTAAAAAATAAGTTTAGAATAAATATATATTTCATAAAACAAAAATGTTTCAAGGGATACTCGAGCCTTTGTCAGTCAATAGAGAGAGTTAACAAACTGTGGGAGGTAAATGATATGTAATATGCACATGCTGATAAAATGCTCCAAATACCTGTTAAATCTTAGACTTTACGACATTTTTTAAAGATGCAAACCAAACACCTTAAACTGTGATTTAGCTCAAGATACATTTTGCTGAATGTAGAAATTGATTCACACCCCATTAATAGGAGCTAGCATAAGGGAAACCGTAAAAAATATAATAAATAAATACTGGGGTCTAAAATCTAATTCCCAACTTAAAACTGCCGTATAGCCAATCATCTGTTGGAGCCAAGAGCCACACGGCCAAGCCTGAGCCAGTGACATTAACAATAAACTGAGCCATACTTAATCATTAGCTGAGGAATGCACAGTGGACCTCTCTAATCTGCTCTTTTGGCTGCTCAGGGCTTTCACTACACTCACACTGGGAGAACGGCCGCTCATGTCAGGGGCTCCAGTGGCTCACCCTGGAGAGCTTAGGTTCCATAGCAAGAGGCCTCGGTATGCCACCTCAATTAATGTATTGTCTTACTTAATAAGATGGAAGTACAGGGGTGATTAGTGCAGACTGTGGCGCTTCCTTTGGATTTGGCGGCTGGGGTAGTTATCGAAGTGTTGTGGGGCTCACTTACACTACTTATTTCTGGAAATGCACATCAAAACAATGATTTTAACACTACATCAATCTACCACTTAAAAGAACTGAGGTCTAGATACGCTTACTTCGTATTTTGGACCTTCTTAAAGGAGTTAAGAAGACATTTTCCTGCTATTTAGTATTCATCTATGTCATTTTACATTTTGTTCATTGTAAACTGCAAAAACATGTAAGTTAAACAGTTTTTCGAATGTGAATACAGAGCAGTGGATAATGGGATTATGAAAATAGAACATTTCTGAGCAAAATTACTCAAACAAGTAAATATGAAGCAATCAAAATATAACTCTGAGTGAGCTAATGATGAGGCAACAACATTAAACATGATTACACGCTTATAAAAGTCAATTTCACGTAAATTATGAGCTGACTCACTTTGATCTTTGATTGTTTTTCTATTGTTTTCTTTGACATGGCATTCGTTCCCACATTATTAGCAAAAAATACGAAAATAATTGTGTCCATGTTGTAGATTCAAACCAGGGACAACCAATCTGCGCTAATGGCCTCGCTAAACTTCACCAAGCCTCACACACAACATTCTCTTATGGGTGTTTCATTCAGACAGCGAACCTTCTGGTTATAAAACAGTTTCTCTGTAGATAGATATAGGTAGAGGGTCCATCTCCTGCTTCTCTCTATGGAAATGTTGCCTGGAATGTTCCACAGTTCGACATTACACTTATTTATCTCTACAGTGACAGTGACACCGCAGGGTCGAGTTACATGTCAGTTCTCTCTAGAGGCAAGCCGGCTCACAGTAGCAATGCAAGTTTGTATTTTATTATATTTTATTATATTTTTACTATAGTGTTTACTTATTTCCCTTGTATTTGCAAACACTTTTTATAACAGTACTATTTATTGCATGCTATTAGTACTTGAATATCTTAGCGAGTATTTTATTGCACTGTAAACCTTGTGTTGAAACCTGCATATGACAAATAAACAATCTTGATCTTGAATCTTGAAGTTTTTAGGTCAATAACAAATAAGGATGTAACAGTAACCGAAATATTGTGATATCGTATCGCCAAAGGTGCCACAATAATATCATGGACCATCACAATCTATTGAATCACAAGTCTCTTTGCTTAAATGAATAGTTCTGATGCAGAAATAGCTAAAAAACAGAGGGAACTACATGATCCTTTGCCCCGTTTCAGTGCAGACGACATGAAGAAATAACTGTTCTAAGCACTTTTACATCTTCATTCTTTGGATTAAGTCTTGTGAAGGTATTTTTTAGAGGAAAAAGTAACATAATCACAGTTTGCAATACATTTTTTGCAATAAATATCGTGAAAATATGGTACAGAGAGATTTGGATTTCGTTCCATCCCTAATGACAATAAATGTTGCACCAAATGACTGGTCAAAGCATTTTAGAATGTCAGTCTTGTTATTATGTAGAATATCGTAATATCGTGAGCTTTCCCACGATATCGCAATAAATATCGTACCACGAGGTTCAGACCGTGATGATATCGTATCGTGAGACTTGGATATCGTTACACCCCCAATAACAAACTATGTTATTGAGTAAATGTAAGATGGATATGTTTAATTCCATACCAGGACATTCCAGACAAAGCAATAACATCTCCATGGGGATAATCAGGTGTCTAGAAAAGTTACTCTGTGCACGATTACTTTACAGTGTAACTTTACCATAAGCTATTAGCAATGTCAACGTTTTAGCATGATACCACCTAAAGAGGCCTATAGACGAACCAAAAATTCTGATGGAGAACATGTGGCTCGCATGGCTAACGATTATTACTTTCTATACCAAACGATAAAACTATGTGAGGGAATAATTTGGACATGACAAGGTCCACATAAGTTAAGCATTTGAATCTTTTTGTCTGCTTTTTTTTTTTCGATGATTGACCACGTGCACAAGCAAGATTCAAAGCAGACCAATTACAGCTTGTTATGGGGCCCATAAATCTTGAGCCAGCGGTGCAGTGCTGAGATATGAAGCTGTAAAGACTTGACATATTGGCTGGCTGGGCTATTAAAATCTGTGACCCTAATTACACAAAGCTGGCATATGTTAATATTTTGTTCATGCGGGTACAGTTTAAGGAAAAGAATATATGTTTAATACGTTTTAACTCTGCACTACGTTCGTAAATCTGGAATATCTCATTTGAATAAAACAGCTGTTGCTACACTTTAAACATCCTATATTATGCAAAATTGACTCTTGTGAGCTTTAAACCATGTTTTAAAGATGGAGTTGTGTTTTGCTTCATTCACACATAGAGTATCCCTTTATTATTGGTGTTTTTATATCTCCAAACCTCAAAATGTTCTATTCTACCTGTCATGAAGCGGTAGTTTTCAAGTTAATATCTCCCTTTTTACCTTTTGTTTAGTAGAGATAGGAAATTCCAAGGCTAACATCTTCTAAATGATTCTCGTGAAGGTATAAAAAATGCAATTTAGGACTTCCTGTATTGCCGTGTGACATCACAAGGTGGTTTTCTGTCTGAGAACTCAGCCTAAATATGCAGGGTTTGTGTTTTAAACATGTGTGAATGAAACAAAGCACAACTCTGTATGTTTCTGATGATGAAACAACATTATAACATAGATCAGAAAATGGCGTAATATGAGCTCTTTAAACCTAAATGTCACCAAATATGGAAATACAATATGACAGTAATTATATTTTACGTACCAATGAAATTATTCCCAATCACTTTTGAGCAAATACAAGGGTGGCAAACCAAACAAGAAGCAGCCAGCAGGATTTTCAAAGTAAACAGTGAAATTAGCCACAATCGAGTGCACACGATTTGTTTTCTATTCTCAATATTTTCTTCCTAAACACGCCTAATTGCATCCAGAGCAGAGAGTGGGGCAGCTGTGCCAGTGCCTAAGTAGTTTGTCACAAATGCCCACATCACTTAGAGAAGTGACCGGCCAGAACTAGTATGGGTTTGGCCTATTGTTTGTCACATGTCAGTAAATGCTTGTGATTTGGATTCAAAAGGCGATTTTTCTTTTTCAACTAGGCACTAAACAAGGCGAGCATATTTGTATAGCACAACGAGTACACAAAGTAATTGAAAGTGCTTTGCAGATTAAGAAAGACATTAAAATCACAATCCAAACAAATAGAAACATAAATCATGCTCATAAAATAAACTTTAAAAGAGAAGAGCATAGAAGAAAACCTTTCAGCCAAATGCGCAGCTAAATATAACCATTTTGAGCCCGGATTTAAGCACAGTCAAAGTAAAGGTGTGACCCACATCTTCAGGAAGGTTTGGCTGCATAAAACTGAAACGCTGATTCCCCGTGTTTAATCCTGACTCTGGGCACCAGCAGGAGGCCGGTCCCTGAGGTCCTCAGAGTGCGAGATAGTTCATATGGAACTAACCTGTCAGAGATGTACTTTGCACTAGGACAACATTGGCGGAATCTGGCACCTACTCCTCACCTTTGACATGTTATTGTATATTATGTATTATTGTGCATTGCTTTGAACATTCCACAATATAAAACATATGTATCTATTGCATTTATTTATATACAGATGTTTTTATTGCTAATCAAATACCCTGAAAAACATGCATTCTCACAGTGAGCCTCGCCTTAGGATCTGGCCTGTAGCTTGGCTTGGTGGGGCTACTTACACTGTGGAACCCAATTCCAAGTAGCTCGCCAAGGGATTTTTGAATTATACTTATGATGTAATATCAGATTTGATTAATTAAATGCCTGTTACCATTAGGGCTGTCGCAATAACTGCAAAAATGAATCACCGCAGCACTAAGAGGCCCACTGCGGTGCATGTTGGGCCACCGCCACCACTGCACATGACCAACATTTCCTATTCTACTGTGAGCTAATTCATGTCCAGGTTCAAATATTGGGACCATAGGCCGTATAAAAATATATACAGTCTATGATCAGGACCCGACCCGAACCCGCGCACATTAAAACTCACATGTTGCGATCGCCGTAGTATCTGCGGGGGCGCCTTGCAAACATGCAGCTCTGTTTACGTAACAAATCACCCTTCGTTTTGCTGTTTACACTCAAGTTCACTGTTTAGGACCTGTTTGAAATGACCCACAGGATATAGCGCACATAGAAGCTTTCAGTGGAGTTTGGGACTAAAGCTTCTGGATCATGGAGCGAGGAGCACCTGACACAGCCTATGTGTTCTGGCTGTGTCCGTCCAGGTGAGGAGCTTTGTGTTTGCGTGTTTGATTTGTGACCTGTCTCGTTCACGCTGGAGCATCGTTTGTGTGGTTTCAATGCAGAGCTACAGTATTCAAGCGTCTGCTCCATGCGCACAGGACACCAGGCGCCTTTTTCTTGTCTCTCACTGTTTTCATTTGGTAACACATGCAACATGCAATACAAAAGTCCTGCGCTCTTGTTTGTTAATCAGAGCTACAGAACATGCTTTAGGCGAGGCTATGATGGGACCATGGATGTATAATAAGAGATTTTATTATAGGACCCGACTCACCCGCCCCCGCTTTACCTCTTCTCATTGAGTTATCCGACCCGCCCGATGTTTTATAAGCATCTAACTGTTCCCATCTAAGGCTCTCTGTGGCTCTTACTCAGTTTCTTGTAGCTGCTGAAATGAACAGCTCTCTGGCATTTTAGTTTTGTAAAAGGTTGGAGGTTCTAGGTTAAGCAATATTCTCTCCATGGACACAAGCAAGTAGCGGACCCAGCACCATGGAAAACCTTTAAGTATCAAAAGATTATTGGATTTTTTATCTGGATGCTACTACAAGGGTTGTGAAAAATATTGATAATCAGAATCAATACGAAAACTAGCATCAAAGCTAGATTTTCTGAGCAGGTATGCTAAAAAAAGTCACATTCACATATACGAACATGGACTAGTATGAAATATTAACTTCTTAGGTTCCTTTCTAAGACAATGTAGCCAAGTGTATTTTTACCTTGTTGACATGTTTCGGCTGCTAGCTGCGAGCCATCTTCAGAACTGTCACCGGTGTTGGTGGTGACGTGTCGTGTATCAGCTGTTGTTACTTCCTGTAGGCGTGGTCAGCCTGATGGGACCTGCAGGTCGCCCAGACTGACCACGCCTCCTGTCGCCCGGTGGTCTCTGGAGGAGGGTGTCCCAGGTGTGTGAAAGGAGGAACGCGCCGTCGTCACGGTTGATGCTGTCAGTGCCTCGTTTCCTGATCTCAATGGCTTCCCTGATCCAGCGTTTGAACTTGTTGTTCTCCGATCCAATGACCCGAGCCCGTCCCAATCCATAATGTGGTTATTTCTTTTGCAGTGGTCTGATATGGCAGATTTTAGGTTTTCCTGTTCTGCTTTGTCTCTTTGTGTTCTGGTGAGTCTCCCTGCTGTTTCTTTTCGCATTCTTTTTGGTGTTCCTTTTTCGGATGTGAAATGCCCGGCCTGTTTCCCCTATGTAAGATTTATTGCCACGATTTGCACTGGATTTCGTAGATGGCATTGCATTTTGTTCTGAGTGGTATTTTATCTTTGGGGTGTACTAACTGTTGGCGGAGTTTTGTGTGTGGTTTGACTGCTGTGCTTATGTTGTGTTTTTCATGGCTCTCTGGATGGGTTCTGTGATTCCTCTGGCGTACGGTAGTGTGACTGTATTTTGGTGTTCCTGCTGCCCTCTATTGGTTTGCTGTGTTTTCTTCGGTTTCTTTGGTTTTATTGAGAACTTGTTGTCTGCCTTTGTTGATGGCCCAGTTGGGATATTGACATTGTTTGAGTGCTTGTGTGATGTGTCTCTCCTCCTCTTCCCTGTCCGTGTGATCTGTAATGAGTGCACGGCTCTTCCGAATAGGGTTCTTACTACTGATAGTTTGTGTGCAGTGGGATGTTCGGATGTCCAGAGTAGATATTAGGTCGGTGTGTGTGGGTTTCCTGTATACTGTTATTTTGATGCTGCCGTCTGCGATGTGGTGGATTTTTATGTCCAAAAATGCTATTGCTCCATCTTTCTCCTCCTCATGTGAATTGAATGTTACCTGTAGTGTCCTGTGTGTTGAGATGGTCCGTGAGTTCTTGTGTGTGTCCTTGTTGTATTTTTCCAGGATGTCATCTACGTGTCGTTTCCAGAAAGTTAAAGCGGCATTGTGGTGGTGCTGTGTTGAATGCTTTTTGTTCCAGGTCCTCCATGAAAAAACTGCTCATTATTGCGGATAGTGGATCTCCATCGCGAACCCCTCTTTCTGTCTGTAAATGATGTTATTGTATTGGAAATATGTGATTTGTACAATAACTGTGTGTGATGCGTCCACTGTTAGGTTTGTGCGTTTCTTGAGTGTTTTGTCTTTTCTGAGTTTATCCTGTACTATGCATAATGCTTGACATCTACGGGTGTTTTGTGAATAGTGAGATGACGTCGTGTGATATGAGTATTTCGTCGGTGCTACTGTAATGTCTTTGAGTTCCTGTGCCAATTGTTTTGCGTTTTTGCAGTGGAAATCTGTTTTGACCGATGAGTGGTTTTATTATTTGACCAGTGCTTTTGACAGATTGTAAGTGGCCGGAACCTATGCTATCTACTATTGGGCGGTGGTGTGTCTTTTTGTGTATTTTAGTGCCGTATATGCAGCGAGGTGATGCTGGCTGTAGGTATTAAGTCGTTGTATGCTTCCCGGGTGATTTTTCTTGTTCTAGTAAGGGTCTGAGTAATGATTTTAGTGCTTTCGTTTCTTTCCTTCTGTTAGGTTCTTCCTGATTATTTCGTGGTGTGATTGTCTGATAGTAATGTCGTCCATTTTCTGTTCGTATGTGCTCCTGTCTAATATAACTGTTGTCCTTCCTTTGTCTGCGGGTAGAATGGTGATTGTGTGGTCTTTCTTCATATGGCTGATGGCTTTCCTCTCCTCCTTTGTTATATTGCTCCTTGGTAATTTGGCTGTTTTTAGGATCCCTGTGACTGTGTTGCGTAGTTCGGCTTTTTGTCCCTGGTTCGGTATTCTTTGGCATGCTAGTTCCATTAGCTAAAATGTATTCCTCTATAGGGGATTTTGTTGGGGTGGTGGCAAGTTAAGTCCTCGTGCAAGAATATTTGTTTCTGTTTCTGTGATGTTTCTTTGTGCTAAATTGCATACCCATTTGTCTTTTGTCTTGGTCTGCGTGGTTCTGGTTTTGCGCTGTTTTGTGTCTGTTAGCGATTTCAGTTTATAGATGTGGCGTTCCTTGGTCGTGGCGAATTCCTTTTCATATGTGTGTTCCAAGTGTTTTGTTACCTGCTGTTCTAGTTCTTTAAACAAATCATGGACAAGGCCAGAAAAGCACTATTAAAGGAGAGAATCCGCATAACCGTCAATAAGAAAAGCTATATTGAACGAGAACTCAATGTGGAAAGAGAGAAATATGGACACAGTTTCCCCATGGGTAAAGAACTAGAACAGCAGGTAACAAAACACTTGGAACACACATATGAAAAGGAATTCGCCACGACCAGGCATACATCTATAAACTGAAATCAGCTAACAGACACAAAACAGCGCAAAACCAGAACCCACGCAGACCAAGACAAAAGACAAATGGGTATGCAATTTAGCACAAAAGAAACATCACAGAAACAAAAACAAATATTCTTGCACGAGGACTTAACTTTGCCACCACCCGAACAAAATCCCCATAGAGGAATACATTTTAGCCACGGAACTAGCATGCCAAAGAATACCGAACCAGGGACAAAAGCCGAACCTCACATAACACAGTCACAGGGATCTAAAAACAGCCAAATTACCAAGGAGCAATATAACAAAGGAGGAGGAAAGCCATCAGCCATATGAAGAAAGACCACACAATCACCATTCTACCACGCAGACAAAGGAAGGACAACAGTTATATTAGACAGGAGCACATACGAACAGAAAATGGACGTATTACTATCAGACACCGACACCTCTGAAATAATCAGGAAGAACCCAACAGAAGGAAAAGCGAGCACTAAAATCATTACTCAGACCCTTACTAGAACAAGAAAAAAATCACCGGGAAGCATACAACGACTTAATACCTACAGCCAGCATCACCCGGCATATCACGGCACTCGAAAATACACAAAAGACACACCACTCCGCCCAATAGTAGATAGCATAGGTTCCGTCACTTACAATCTGTCAAAGCACTGCGTCGAAATAATAAAACCACTCATCGGTCAAACAGATTTCCACTGCAAAAGCAAAACAATTGGCACAGGAACTCAAAGACATTACAGTAGCACCGGACGAAATACTCATATCTGCGACGTCATCTCACTATTCACAAAAACACCCGTAGATGTCACATTATGCATAGTACAGGATAAACTCAGAAAGACAAAACACTCAAGAAGCACAAACCTAACAGTGGACGACATCACACAGTTATTACAATTAGTAGCCAAATCTACATATTTCCAATACAATAACATCATTTACAGACAGAAAAGAGGGTTCGCGATGGAGATCCACTATCCGCAATAATGAGCAGTTTTTCATGGAGGACCTGGAACAAAAAGCATTCAACACAGCACCACCACAATGCCGCTTAACTTTCTGGAAGCGATCGTTAGATGACATCCTGGAAAAAATACAACAAGGACACACACAGAACTCACGGACCATCTCAACACACAGGACACTACAGGTAACATTCAATTCACACATGAGGAGGAGAAAGATGGAGCAATAGCATTTTGGACATAAAAATCCACCACATCGCAGACAGCGGCATCAAAATAACAGTATACAGAAACCCACACACCGACCAATATCTACTCTGGACATCCGAACATCCCACTGCACACAAACTATCAGTAGTAAGAACCCTATTCGAAAGAACCGCACTCATTACAGATCACGGACAGGAAGAGGAGGAGGAGCACATCACACAAGCACTCAAACAATGTCAATATCCCAACTGGGCCATCAACAAAGGCAGACAACAAGTTCTCAATAAAACCAAAGAAATCCGGGAAGAAAACACAGCAAACCAATAGAGGCAGCAGGAACACCAAAAATACAGTCACACTACCGTCGTCAGAGGAATCACAGAACCCATCCAGAGCCATGAAAAACACAACATAAGCACAGCAGTCAAACCACACACAAAACTCCGCCAACAGTTAGTACACCCCAAAGATAAAATACCACCAGAACAAAAAATGCAATGCCATCTACGAAATCCAGTGCAAATCGTGCAATAAATCTTACATAGAAACAGGCCGGGCATTTCACATCCGAAAAGGAACACCAAAAGAATGCGAAAAAGAAACAGCAGGAGACTCACCAGAACACAAAGAGACAAAGCAGAACAGGAAAACCTAAAATCTGCCATATCAGACCACTGCAAAGAAATAACCACATTATGGATTGGAGACGGGGCTCGGGTCATTGGATGGGAGAACAACAAGTTCAAGCGCTGGATCAGGGAAGCCATTGAGATCAGGAAGCGAGGCACTGACAGCATCAACCGTGGCGGACGGCAGCGGCGTTCCTCCTTTCACACACCTGGGACACCCTCCTCCAGAGACCACCGGGCGACAGGAGGCGTGGTCAGTCTGGGCGACCTGCAGGTCCCATCAGGCTGACCACGCCTACAGGAAGTAACAACAGCTGATACACGACACGTCACCACCAACACCGGTGACAGTTCTGAAGATGGCTCGCAGCTAGCAGCCGAAACATGTCAACAAGGTAAAAATACACTTGGCTACATTGTCTTAGAAAGGAACCTAAGAAGTTAATGCATTAATAAGACAAAATGAATATTTTTGGCGTAGTATGAAATATGCCTGGACGAGGGATTACGTATATATAAAACACAAAAGTACTATTGTTTAACGTTAAAAATCACATTATATTTTATTCCTTAGTATTGAAATTGAGTTTTAGAAATCATATCGTGATGAAAATAATGCAATGTGTAGTGTACCTTACGTTAGTTCAACATTCACTCCCACATACTGCGTACAGTCATATTGTGCAGTGGTGTGACTTTGACCTAATTAGACTAACAGTGCGGTTTTATTCTGCAGCCAGCCAGCAGGAGGCCAGTGAGATGTTTAACTTTCATTTACCAAGCTGTCACTACGTCCATCACCACATCCTCCTGCCGAAACTCTATATCTTCTACCTGTTCTTCCAAACAAACCGAGAAACAGTTTTCTTTCTGTATTTACACTGGACTCCTACAGGCGCTGCGTGTTTAGTCTTTAGCAAAAATGTATTTTCTCTTGCCTGCTGTCCCGACTGTTTACTTGTCAAGTTGATTTGCTGATCTTTACGGAAAACATGAAGAGATTATAAGAGGGCCGCAAATTAAAGTGACACTAGTGACACGCAAGTCAGGCCAACCAATATACACTATGGGAACCACAAGCTGGAGTCCTCCTGGCTGTGGTCAGGTTATTGCCATGCTGTGACGTTGGGAGTGCCTTGCTTCCCCTGGTCGCTGATTGACTTTTAATTGATTTTTCATAGACATGTGGTTCTTCTTGTCACCGGAATGGAGGCCCGTGGGTTTTTTTCATTTACAAATCTCTTGATTTATCCCAGCGCTCTGTGATTATTACAATTATGTGGCTTATGTAATTGGTGGATATCGAGTTGATGTTATTTGGGGGAAAACATTACTTTGAAACAGTAGATGTTGCCAGGGACAATGAGGCGAAGGCGGGGCTGGGTTCGATATACTGTATATGGAGTTGTGGTTGGAGAGCTGTGTGTGTGTTCGTGTAGTTTAACCCAGATTTCAGAAAGCAATGGTTAAAGGGCCCATATTACACAATTTTCAGATTTATGTTCTATAACATTGTGTTTTGTTTCATTCACACATGTTTAACACACAAACCTGCATATTTAGGCTGAGTTCTTCTAAAACAAACAACTCTCTGCTCTCCCTTGTGATGTCATTTGGTGCTCTACTGTCTTCTTAAACTCTATACACCTTCAGTAGGATCACTTGGACCATTTCAGTCATGCCCGTCTCTACTGGACAAAGGGTAAAAAGGTAGCCGATAACTTGAAAACTACAGCTTCATGGCCTCATAAGGTGGAATTTTGGAGCTTTGGAGCTTTGTAGACGGGCTGAAAGTCAACAGCATGATTCCAAGGAAATAAATAATTTTGATTCTATACTGAAATTTTATAGCTAAAGGAACAACATTTCTTTGCAATAAAAAGAAGATCCTGTTAGAGGCAAAAAAGGAGTCAGGTTTGTGGAGATGCAAGCCCGCCCACAGTAAGGATGCATGTTTTTTGTTTTTCAGTCCAATAAAAACATTCATAATGAAAAACATGCTTTTATTTTAGTCTATTTTTTGGCAAAAAGGGACATACTGTGGGTTTAAAAGAAATGAATGTTTATGAAAACATAATGGGGGACTCTAAATGTGCACTTGGTTCACTGTGGTTGAAGTGAATTGTAACTAAATGTAGAAGCTCTAAATATTGTGATGTCGCTGTGACCTGTTTGTAGCATTGGTGCTCACCACAGTGGTGTCTGCCCCAGCGGTCACTCTGTTTGTTGATGTTTGCTGTAGTACATGTGCTCATATGGGAGTTTGTGTTTATGAACCAACTGTTCCTTTGCTGATGTGCAGCACCTGCCCGGAGCCCAGTGCTACTGTAATGTGGAATGGAACCTTCCGGGTGACATCATGAAACGGGACAGACAGTTCAGGGCGCCTGCGGTCCCACTCCGACAGTCATTCTGTTGAACACGCACCACTTTGATTTTTAATACTGTCAAACACTAGAGCGTTCTGAGCTGATGAAGGAAAAATAATATAACAAGGAGAGTTTCTGATTAGTTTGTGGCAACCGAGTGGAGCCTGTAACCACAATGATTAATTTTTCCCACATTTAAAATCATAACATTGAGGAAAAGAGAGAAATTGCTTCTTTTTTTCCTTTTTATTTGACTTAAACTTGAAATTGAATGATCGCCATTGTAAATGGTTTGTGAACAGCCCTTTGACATAGAGGATTATCTGTCTGTCTGTCTGTTTTGAACTAGTGTTATCACAAAACTGAAATTTCAAACTTTTTGATAACAAGGAATGAATTCAATAGTCAATACTGATTCCTGATATTAAAAAAAAACACTTGTTTGAGACAATAAAATGTGATTTTCAAAATGAAATAATAGTATGTTTATGTTTAACGGACAAATCCTGCCTATTTGAGTTCTTCTCTCAAACAGAAACACTCTGTTCCACCTTGTGATGTCATGTGATAATACAGGAAGTGCCCCACTGTGTTTTAAATTCTATATACCTCCATATGCAAATACAATTATTTGTATATTTTCTGCACTGGAAATGCTTGTCTCTACTGAACAAAAGGTAAAATGTTGAACAGAGCATTTTGAGCTTCGGAGATGTAGCCAGATTAATAATGAAGACTTACTGAACATGCGTGAATGAAACAAAACACAACTCCAGGTATGTTTTTGAGGAGGTAACATTATAACATGACTTAAAGCTCACAGGAGCCAAGTTTATGTAATATTGGACCTTTAATTGTTCAATTCTGAATGCTGTAAACTGTTTTTTGTATATTTTGTGTATTCAGAAAGCATTATTTTTCCATTCTAAAGTCTCTAATGCACTTGTCTTCAGTTAATTTGGTCCTCCCACTTTAACATTGAGCTTGCTCCAGTCGGTGTGTGTCTGGACCGCAGTTGAGGGGTTAGAGCAAGAATAGATTTTCCATGTAGCGCATATTATAGACTATTTCCACCTGCAAACCCAAGTGTTCCTGCACCTACCTGCTGTTTGTCAGGATTTGCGTAATTACTAGTGTCTGCTATTCCCTCACCATCTCACATCCTCAGCAGAACTTTTTTTTGTGGTCCGCTTTAACCAACACACACTAAAACAACATTTTGGTTCCAGTGCGGCGAAGAGAAGTGGTGAAGAGAAGACGCTGCCAGGTTACCAAAAAGACAAAATAGCTCCTGTGCAGTGCGTCCTGCGTGCTCCCGCAACGTAATCTAATCAAGTCATTTTT
This sequence comes from Odontamblyopus lacepedii, assembly GCA_034769755.1. Lineage (NCBI taxonomy): Eukaryota > Metazoa > Chordata > Actinopteri > Gobiiformes > Gobiidae > Odontamblyopus > Odontamblyopus lacepedii. The sequence goes on from CM068360.1 coordinate 11,406,064, forward strand.
CGATTGAGTTGCGGGCCAGAGTAGACAGAGCGTTTCGACCCAAATAAAACACAAAAAAATGACTCTTGAATTTCAGCTTTCTTTCCCTCGGCAGAGCTTTAAGTTTTGATTTGGGCACATTCCTCTTTTAGAAACTCGAAATGTTAAGTAAAGAAACATTTTGAGAAGAAGGCTGTGTTAATATAGCGCAGATTAGTATATATGTGCATAACTTTTTATACACACACGCGCCTCAGAGCGAAGTGAATCTAGCTAAATGTTTTTATATGCTTCCATGACGGGGGAGAGCGCACGCCTAACAAAGGGGACTATTTCGATGGGGCAAGGAGCGCTGGACTTATAATGACATAGAAAACAAACAGTTATGAATGGGCACATGGTCCCCTTAGTAACCGCAAGACCCTTAACGGAAAGAGCCTTAGTCCAGCGCTACAGGAAGGACCCAGGCGCCAAGGAGTTAAAGTAACCCTACTGTGTGCGTCGCCTTCACCCAAATTCAGAAACCGTCACCTAAAAATATACCCCACTTCCACATAGGCACATTATTATCTTATGACATTCACGCTGATCTCTTAAAGTCACAGGGGAGACTTCCCAATCAACCACTAGCAACAATATTATTCTGCCATTCAATGTCGCGGTGTGATTGATGAAGGCCAGAGCGCTACAGCTAACGTGCAGCTCTTGTAGAATAACAGTGAGCAGACAAACCTCATATTACACTAGCACTTGTCGCTACACGGTGTAATGGGGTTGCCAAAGAATACCATGCTGTGGTGGAGATACATGTTCCAAAAGCATGGCCAGACAAAATTGTTGAGCCGGTTTTAAAGTGTTTAACCGAATGAGGAATTTACAAGTGTTTGCAAAAGTGGTAGGGCTCCCTCATTCTGGGTGTCTGTGCGTATCATATTTCATACTATAATAATATGATAAATTATACAGGCAAAGTAATCATGAGCAGAAGTTGGTTTTCTTTCATGTTCTTGAAGTGGAGGATCCATCACCTGCTTTTTCTTCATGCAGCTACTTTTTGATCTAGGTTATAATATTTCCTCATCAAAAATATGTTTAACACACTGAGTTCTTCTCTCAAACTGAACACACTCCAAAGCTCAAAATACCCTGTTCAATGTTATGATTGATGATTTATTAGTATTATTTGGATGATTTCAGCCCTCTACTGAAGAAAAGGTAAACGGCAGTTAACTTAAAAACTACCACTTCGTGACATAAGGTGGAACAGAGCATTTTGAGCACTGAAAATGTAAATAATAAAGGGATAAATAGTTACTCAAACATGCGTGAATGAATCAAAACACAACTCCAAGTTTGTTTTTGATGAGGTAACAACATTCATACATGGCGTAAAGCTCACAAGAGTCATTTTATGCATAATACAGGACCTCTACACGATATATCTACATGGAAAACCAGGTGACGCAAACAGGCCAAGGTCAGATCTGTGGGCAGGTGACCCCTGCATGTTGTAAGGCATTTCTTTTTAGCAATAAACAGCTTAATGTCATATTGTAGAACATTCCAGACCACAAAACCTAACAAAATGCAAACAAGCAAGTAATGGACCCTCCACCTTCAATATTATTATTGTTCCTGTAAAATATCTATCTGTCTGTCTGTCTCTGTGTCTTTCTGTGTCTCTATCTGTGTCTGTCTGTCTGTCTGTCTGTCTGTCTGTCTATCTATCTCTCTCTCTATCTCTCTATCTATCTCTGTCTCTCTCTCTCTCTGTCTATCTATCTATCTTTCTATCTATCTCTCTCTCTCTGTTACACTGCACACTGTTTTTTGATTGTTTTTTATTTTATTATTTTTATTGTTTGTCATGTATTTGAGTTCAAATTATTTGTTTTCCAATCATGAAAATTCTCAGTTGCCACTAAATGTTTGCATATTAACACTTTTGATTAAAAGTGTCAAAATGAGGCCATTGTGTGTAATGGCTGCACTGCTGCCACACCACACTACGGGTCTATGTATTTTCTTGCTTTTTTGTCCTTGGCCAATCACATCCCTGAATACTGTATGTGTGGTTAGTGGCAGCAATAGCCATCCATATCAAAACTTGCTAAATTACTACTGCATATCTATAAGAGATGCACTGATGAAGCTTTTATAGTTTGGATACTGATTTTGATATTTCGACCAAATATTAATATATACCAGCATGGAGACAGAAAATCACACTTATTTCCTTAAAACACAGTACAGTAACTTATTAACTTATTAAATTACACAAGAGATCCATCAACTGTTATGTATCCTTTAAATGAAGTTCAAATATTGTTGTTCTAGGCCAAAATCAACCTGTAAATAGTCTTATTACTGATATTATGGAAACAAACCCGCTCATTTTCCAGTTTCGGTGGCGATATTCGATACCCTATCCGCATCCCTAATATCTATAGCAACTTCATCCAGGATAAATAATTATAGATTGTATTGCTCATCTAATATTATTTGTATTACTTAAAAGGATAGCCGTGTTGTGCATACTGTTTGCAAAATAATGTCATTTTTAGCCACAAACCACTAGTTTCCGAAATAGTATCAGCGCCGCTTAAGCTGTGCCCACTGCCCCTGCGTGTGCCTTCTGTAAACCTCACAGAATGGAAGCGTCTGCCAGACACTGCCACATTGAGAAAACAAATATCCAATAATAAAACTAAATTCAGTGTCTTTAAAACATCTGTGTGGGCTGGCGGCAGTGGGACACAAACCGGATAGCGACCACATGTCTCCATCTCCACGTGCATCTGTTGTTCCGACTCTTCGCCCACTCTCCTCGCCTCCTGTTTTTAACCGGCTCTCACCTGCCCCACACGGAAACAACACCTCCCAAAATATATCAATTTATATATGGAAAAAGACCCGCTGCAACTGAAAAATAGTAATAGCCCTTTTTTAAACGGCAGTAATAAGTAGTTTTTAAAAATGTATTCATAATGTGGGAGTAGACACATGGTGAACAGGTGGAATTCTCACCTGTGCACAAATTAAAGCAAGAAGTAGTGGGCAAACTTTGTTGGGCCCATGGAGTAAGGTTTAAACTTTTTTCTAGTTTGTTTTATTTATTTGAAAATTGTAATTTAAATTGGTGAGCAAGTTAGTTAAAAAAGTCAAAAGTGAAAGAAAGAAACTTGAGTAGTTGATGGCTCACAATATCCACTTTTGCTCTTAATCTAGAGAATTATTACAATAAAAATCCACTTTAAAGAGGGAATATTAAGCAAAAATATATATTTTTTAAGCTTTATAGCATGTTATAATGTTCCCTCTTTAAAAACATGCCTGAGGAGGTTTTAGATATCATCCATACATGTTTGAGTATTGCCCTCTCCGGGTGAGTGGGGAGTCTCTGCCTCAAGTGGAGGAGTTCAAGTATCTCGGGGTCTTGTTCACAGTGAGGGGAGGATGGAGCGTGAGATTGACAGGTGGATCGGTGCAGCGTCGGCAGTGATGTGGTCACTGTAAAGGAGCGTTGTGGTGAAGAGGGAGCTGAGCCTCAATCTACATTCCTCCCCTCACCTATGGTCATGAGCTCTGGGTAATGACTGAAAGAACGAGATCGCGGATACAAGCGGCCGAAATGAGTTTCCTCTGCAGAGTGGCCGGGCGCTCCCTTAGAGATAGGGTGAGGAGCTTGGTCACATGGGAGGAGCTCAGAGTAGAGTCGCTGCTCCTCCACGTCGAGAGGAGCCAGCTGAGGTGGCTCGGGCATCTGGTCCGGATGCCTCCTGGACGCCTCCCTCGGGAGGTGTTCCAGGCATGTCCCACCGGTAGGAGGCCCCGGGGAAGACCCAGGGCACGCTGGAGGGACTATGTCTCTCAACTGGCCTGGGAACCAGTTGAAGAAGATGGATGGATGGATGGATGTTTGAGTATTTTAGCGACCTCTCCTGCCCTATTCAAACCCTCCTTACACTTAGCTGTAAGATTCTGTGAAATGCTCATTCCACAACCCTACTTCATCCATGCTCCCACTTGACAAACCATTAGCATTCATTAGCGGGATGCACACTGATAGTGTTGTGATAGTGCTTTAGAGGGGGAGACTTAAAAAGGGGAACTCCGGCACGTTTGAAGCTAAAGTCCGTTGCTAGAGGTGGTGGAATTCTGTCAGAAGCCAAAAAACGGCACAGATCAGTGTTGCCTCGGCGGAGATCTCACTGTGGCAGTGAGTCTGTCAAGACAACAAACTAGTGTAGTGAATTGGGCAAGTGTTTAACTTCCACCTAAAACGCCAATTTGCTTCACACTGAAGAAGCTTAACACCACTTTAACCCATCTTACAACAGCCACGAGTCTAACAAACAAAACTCGATCGCCGATGTCGTTTCTAATCCCATTTATCTACGAGTGAATTCAATTTTTTGAAAAACGCTAAAAAAAATACATTCCCAAACCATTTTCTTTCAACAGCTTTCAGTTTCTCTTCTTCTTCACCGTCAGTAGGAAGTTAAGACCTTGCCCCCATCACTGCACTAGTTTGTTTGCCAGACTCACTTCCACATTGAGATCTCCACCAAGGCAACATTGATCTGTGCCGCTTTTTGACTTCTGACAGTATTTGACCATCCCTAGGAATGGACTTTAGCTTCAAACGTGCTGGAGTTCCCGGTTAACATGGAGAGCAAAAGGCAGGGAGACAAAGTCAGAAACTAAAGTGAAACATATAAATCATGTTAATAGGTTGTTTTGTGTTATGTGTTGGCAGTTAATACCCCATAGAAGGAAAATACCCCCTCTGTAAACATTTGAAAAAAAAAACAACTGTTAAAACCTGTACTTGCATTAGTAGTTGTGGTTCTTGCCTGTTAATTTACAGTATACCTGTACACAATATTTATCCTCAGCAAATAATACTCAGCTATTTTTATTGAAAAACTATTTATTGAAGGATTTGAAAGCCTTTTTTTACCTGACCACTTGCAGGTGGTCACACGTGTGCCGATAATGGAAACTAAGGTCTGAGTTTGTACAGCCTGTTTCGATGTAACCATGTTAACTGTCAATAGCTTGTCTCCGTCAGCTCTCTCTCTCACCCACACTCCCCACTCGCTGCCCTCTGCCAGTGATCCCGTAGGTCCATTCACCGCACTGAAAACATCATAAAACTGAACAAGCTCGGAATTCCACCAGTGCCAGCAGATGTTGTGTAAGGTCATATAAACGCAGCCCGCTGTATCTTATATCGTTGTTAGTCAAATGACCTCGAAGGAATTCCATAAACCTATATGCGACGGCAACAATGGCTGAGCTCATAAACACAAAAGTGAACCTGATCCTGTTGGGCAGAAACGCTGAGAATCGTTTTTCACCATAACACCTCTCTGGGGCGCCTGGCAGCTCCCCCACTTACTTTTATTACACCGGGTCATAATGTTCTTCCGTGTGTGGTTGTACAGACCGGACTGACCAAATATCATTGTCTCAACATTGTGGTTTTGTCAAAAATTAGAACTGTTTTCAAAGATTTTCACCTATGTCAGTTTTATAGGTACTTCTGGGCTCTTCTGCTGGTGATGTTGTTGCAATATCATATTCGAACTGGAGTGGTGGAGACAACTCGACAACAAGAACAATTTAACGATGCATCTGGTCAAGTGAATCTGTTAATGATCAGATATGTTGCAATACAATTTACCTATTACTTTAAAAATAACTAAACCATGTAAAGTGGTTTGGTGTTGATGGTTTTTCATACAATAACTACATTAAACATGCACTGTGTAACTTTTTGGGGGTCCTTCACCTGCTCGTTTCTATGGATACGTCATTGCTCTGCCTGTTGTGTTCCACAGTGTGACATTAACAGCTCTACCTTACATTTATTCAAGTATAAGTGGTTTTATAGCTCAAAAGTATCTAAAAAAAAAGCACTGACTTTGGCTGTGCGCGGGCTCGCCTCTCCACAGATATGTCCTGTAACTTGGTCTGGTTTGGTTTCCATGAAGATAGAAAGTGTGAAACATTCCGGACAAAGCAATAACATCTTCCACAGAGAGATTTTTAGTTAAAGTGAGTTAAAGTTGAGTAAAGTAGAGAAGGTTAAACTCATCCCCCAGTGGCCGTACTCTGCACTACACCAAACACCTTGCTGGCTTCAGAGCGGCGTTGTGGTCAGCCTCGGTTACATGGTGTGATCTTCTAAACATTTGGCCTCGCTCCCCTCTCCTGCTGCTCTCACCGCCGTGACGCTCAAATATCCTCTTTGATTCTCTCCTGGCTCTTGTATCACTCGGCTGGATCTGGAAGAACTCGCGGGCGCATTGTGCGAACTGGAACAGGATCCACTCTTATTGTTTGGATAGGTGCATGGTGGGGCTTAATAGACTTACACACTATCTCTAAACACTACATTAACTACAAGCTATTGGGACTTTCAGGGGATAGATACTGAAGGTTCAAAGCAATAAGAAGGGTTAGGGTAAGTAGACAAAAACTGAATCCCAACTTGTGCAAAATTATTTTTGAGCACAAATTTAATGTGCGCTATGAAACTTTGCGGTTAGGGGTCTGCCAACGGCCTGTCTCCATGGAGAAGTTATTTTCTGCCTTTCAGTTATACTGTGGAATATAATCTAGGCACAGAAATAACATCTCCATAGTGACATACAATTGTTATTGTAGTGTATCTAAATAGTTTGCTTATGAAAAAGAGTCTTCAATATAAAGATTAATAGAAAAAGTGGCAATAATATAATATTTATGTAACCAGACAGCAGATCCTCCACCAGAAAAAAGCTTCATAGGGCTATTCCAATTATTTTTGTGTCTCATATCTTATTTTTTAATTATCATTCATACCATAATTGATAAAACAGTCCAACAACTCACCCTTATGTAGCACATAACCCTATCATCATATCATCTTTGCACAGTTTTTCCTTATATAGCTGTGAAATATTTGTATTACCATATTTTTTATATTTTATTGTTATTTTATATTTTATTGTTATTTTATATTTTATTGTGCATATACATTTATATAACTATGCCTTATTTGAAACCAGCCTCTTGTATATTTTGCTACTTATTTGGAATGTACTAGTACCATTATTATATTTTTTTCTCTTTTTTTTCCTAATACATTCTTATGTGTGAGCTGTGTCTAAATAATTTCCCTTGTGGATGAATAAAGTTTGTCTAAATTATAAGAGATTGAAAAAATAATCTCCAGTACATTATTATGAGATTTTTCTGTTGATGCTGCAAAATCTGTGGTACCACAAAGCAATACACTGCAACCATGTCCCATTGGTGAAATATCTTTAGAATCACAACAGTAATTTCCCTCAAGATATAGTATTATCTTTCTGTACTTATACTGGATTGGAAATGTTGTCTTTGCCCAAAGTGTGTAAAACTGGAAAAAAAAAACCTTTACCCACTTTAAAATCCATATTTGACAGAAAGACATGATCCTTAAATGTGACTTTTCTTGAGGGGTGTCAGCAGTAATCGATGACAGATGTTGCCTTTGTTTACCCGCTTTGTCAAACGTCATTTATGCAAGATTGAGACGCCTGTAGGGTCAGAGCTTGTCAAGTTCCCCACCAAGACTTTCCCAGCATGGAATCGGACTAGCAACTCTCTTCGCTGCCATTGAAAGCCTTTGTTCTCTCCGGGATGTTCCTGACTGTAGCCGCTGGTTTGGGCTCCTTAGCCAAAGTCTTAAGCCAGTGTGACAGACGCTGGCCGCAGACAGGAGCAGTACACATGTGCGAGGCCACGGAGAATGAGCCATCATCTTTCTGTCTTCTGCGGCTGTCTTTGATCAGGATTTATCGCTGTGTCTTCCTTAAACTTAGTAAACCCGCAGAGGATGAGATAAGGTGAAGTTATTAGCATGCGGTCTCTTGAAAATCTGACGTCAATGTAGGGAGTAATTCGTGGTCAGCAGAAAGTATTTGCAAATGAAAAAAACAGCGCGGTTTTCATGCCGTTTTAAAAAAGTGCACTATGCAAGGTCCACTCTGCTTGTCTCCATGGAAATGTTATTGCTTTGCCTGGAATATTTCACAGTATAGCATTTGTTAGTATTTATTTGTATAGCTAAATAGTAGTGATGTAACGTATCGTCAAAGGTCTCACAATAATATCGTGGACCATCGCAATATATTGAATCACAAGTCTCTTTGCTTAAATGAATAGTTATGATGCAGAAAAACAGAAGGAACTACATAGACCATGATCCTTTGCTCTGTTTCAGTGCAGACGACATGAAGAAATAACTGTTCTAAGCACTTTTACATCTTCATTCTTTGGATTAAGTCTTGTGAAGGCATTTTTAGAGGAAAAAGGAGCAGATTCACAGTTTTGTGAACCTCCACAAAATATTGCAATAAATATCGTACCGTGAGATGTATATGGTGAAAATATGGTACAGAGAGATTTGGATTTCATTCCATCCCTAATGACAATAAATGTTGTACCAAATGACTGGTCAAAGCATTTTAGAATGTCAGTCTTGTTATTATGTAGAATATCGTAATATCGTGAGCCTCCCCACCATATCGTGAGCTTTCCCACGATATCGTAATAAATATGGTACCATGAGACGTATATGGTGAAAATATCGTACAGAGATATCATACCATATCGAAAATATCGTACTATAGATACCATAATGACGATAAATGTTGTACCAAAGCTTTTTGTCAGTCTTTACTATGTATAATATCTTAATATTGTTGCAATAAATATCGTACCGTGAGGTTTGTACCGTGACGATATCATATTGTATCGTGAGACTTGGATATCGTTACATATCGTTTGCCTCTCCACAGATCTGATTTAGACACCTGCAGGAATTATCATCAACTGTATATAAGGTTTAGGTTTACTCCATTGTGTGTTGTGTCCTTTGCATTTGGCACATCCTTTAATTCTGCAGTGACATTAGGTAACCGCAGTTGACCACTTGGGAGCTCATTGTGAATTTTTTGCAAGGTTTTAGGTTTAGGTTTACTTCCTGGAGAACGTGTCACACTGAAAGGCCCCGCTCGCTTCTAAAAGCAAACCTGGGCTCTTCAGTTTGCTACTTATAGTATTCTCCGCATGTCATAGCTGTGTGACCCAGAGAAAAACTACCATACGATGAGTCACAAACCTAATGGACCGTACCGTGAAACCTAACCCAGCTTTGAGAGGGCAACTCAGTGGAAACAGTGTCACTGCCACGGCCCGAAGCTTCACAGGCCAGGACCTCATGCAGCGAACCCTACGCCAACTTTTTGACCTGATACCATCAACATGCATGGAGCACGGCGCTACCGGCTTTTATTTTATCTGGAGCTCACGCCGTTCTAGCATCACAGCACGTCTCCAAGAATAATGCCACACGCTGATGACTCAAAGTGAAAACACAGAGCTGATGAAAATGATGTTTAGCTTGTCGCGCCAGGTTAGCCAGCAAACATTGTAGCGAGGAGTTTAAGTGGCTTTTGGACATTTACGCTTGTATGTTATTGGTTTAAATTTCAAGAAGTCAAGCACAACTACGGCTCAGGTGGACCGTTCCCGTCAGCTGTCAGAAGATCTAGAGCTTGTGTGGAGCATAATTAAACTCATACACATCCAGCTTTTCTCTCACAACTTAATGTTTGTTGAAATACCCTCATGTTATTGCAACGAAAAGTCGGAAAATGAACTTCACAACTCTATTCACCCATCAACACGTAGCCCACTACAGCTCAGAGTTTCTATGGTAGTGAAGTATACCTTGGCTCCAAGTGGACGCTCTTAAATGCACCTCATTTGACACTTTCAGCCTTGAGAAATGAAATTATTGTAAAGACAATATTGGCAGTATTTTCTTGTAGGAGCCTTTTCAAAGTACTGACATGCAAACTTCATTTTTTATACATGTTTTATTTTTTGTGATCTGTATTTATGTATTTAAGGCGGCAGTATTATTGTTTGTCCGCTGATCCGAAGCTTGGCAGTTTGAATCCCACGTAAACATCACTGATGGAGCGGTCAGATCCAATGATTCACAGGTTGCGGTCGTTGTGTCCTTGGGCAAGACGCTTAACCCACCTCTCCCCAGTGTCTGTATAGTGGTACGTATGTGTGAATAAGCGAGTGGTGGAAAAGCAATATATCAAAATGTCACTATTTACTGCTTAAACTACCTCTTGATTAAGAAAAAATATATAAACCATTTTTTTAAACGTTCCAAAAATGTTGGAACCTGTAGAAGGCACCTTTCTTTTACAATGTTAAATCCCTTGAAATGAAGCATGTCATGAACTTAAACCTCGTGCTCTTTTATATTACACTTTTAAATCACTGTAAAATGCGTTGATAATAAAAACTAAATAATTACCATTGCCACAGGCCGAACTCTAATTGTCTTTGAAGAAGGCTCATTTGCAACTTTACGGTTAGGATTGAGAAATGCACTGGTGCTAAAGCAGGCCCGTGTTCATGAATGTCATTCTCTGTGCTTATACTTTGGTTTAACTGTGCGTTGGATGTAAAATGTCTTAATTAAAAAGCCTTCAAAGAGGTCTTATTGATGATTGATACACAGCAACATGGCCGCCACTCATTTATCCAGCCTACTTTCGCTGTTTTGCCTAATGATTGGGTCAGGATTTATAACATGCTGTTACAGGTAAAGGACTTTGTTTGGCAGAGCGCTCAGTTATGGGCCCTTACACCTCCAGGGTCAGGCACAGTGCCCTGTCATCAGAGCAGTTCTCAGTCACTCACACAAAAGGCTCTGCACTTTCTCCCCAGGACTCACCAAGCCATGTGTACACAGTTAGACTCTGACTCAGTGCGAGGGTAAAGGTGCGTAAGACTGATATTTGCACTGTTCCTCTGCCCATATTGTACATTTTGTATATTTATACTTTGTACATTTCATGGGCGTGTGAGGCTTATTGTCTGCATTGCTTTATCTGAGGCTTGTTACACTTTAATCTGAGCTTTATTTTAACACAATGAGACCAGAAAGAGCTGGTTTAGTTGGAACTACAACCAGTGAGCTCATTTGTGCTGTTAAAAAGTATTTCACATAGGCCTGTGCAAAAAATCGATTTAAAATAAAAATCTAATTGGCAAGTCGAATCGATTTGCTTTTTCAGAAAATCGACATTTAAGATGTTTTTTTATACAGCGCGTACATTTTGCATTCGCCAAGACTTCCTATAAGCTTTCTGTAGAGCACTTCCTGCAGTGCGTCTCTCAATTTCCCCCGAGAACGGCACATATACAAACAAATCTCTGTCACGGAAAGAACGCTCATATAATCCACTGAGTCATGTTCTTTAGTCCACAAAAGTTGAGCTGCTTTTTTCCAGCGTTTACAGTTTATGCAAATGAGCCATGCAGTTTTAAGTTTCATTTCTGTGAGACGTAAACAAATGTGCCAAAGCTGTAAAACACATTCTAATCTCACACGGGCTGATGTGGCTCTATAGTGGTGATGGTTTATATGTTGTAAAGTTGAGTTTATTTATGCAGATTAGTGATAGTAATAATAATGATGACAATTTTACTATAAAAATGTTACGGATCGTTAATAATTGATAATCGATCATTAATTCTTCCCGTGATCGATTAAGAAAATTTTATCAAATGCTCATCCCTACTGTGGACCATATGAAATGTTTAGAATTTATTCAGTGGAGAAGAGCGTTTTTTACAACATGATGAATCGCCCAGCTCTAATTTCACACATAAAATTACACAATTACACAAACTAGCTATCTTTACCCAACCGTTAGAATGCAAACGTCTTCAGGTACTATAGTCGGTGTACCTAAATACTGCACTCTCTTATCAAAGTCCTTAGACCGAAAACACAAAGGACAAAGTAGACACAGAAGCACTAGAAACCACAATATCAAAGTCTTCTGTAGTGAAAACCTGTGTGCACCATGTTTCATTCAGAGACGTCAAAGTCCAAGTCTGACACAGTTCAGAAACCAACTGCAAAAACGCACAGATTTGCAAATTGTGCTCTTTTGTTCCCCAAATGATTGTGTAATATTTGACAAATATTTACCCAGCATTTTCCTCACGCTCAAACCATCAAAAACAGTGTGTCTAGACCCTCACACTACACGTCTAAAAGTGTTGTAACATTCTCCAGCTAGAGTCTGGATGGTGTTTGTAGTTTTACCTTAAAGTGCAGTTTTACGTTTACTTTTGCAAAAATTCTGCACAGTTTTGTTTCTTGTGTGAATAGTTATGCCATGTGTGCCGAAGATGTGCCAGCTGTATGAAAAGAAACTGTACCAAACTCCAAAAGCTGTCATAAACCTGGAATATAAATTTTCATTTCTTTTAAATAATATGATTTTTTATGTCCCTGTTGTTTTTATGTCCTCGTACATTCTCTGTGTCCACCCCGTCTCCTCGCAGCCAATACCTGTTTGGGTTTCGGAGCTTGGACGAGCCTTAACAGGATTTATACTCTCAGGAAAGATAAGGGGACACTTTTATGGCATTACCACCATTTAAGAGGTGCATATGCGAGTTGAAGAGCTGTTTTTAGACTGCAGACTTGGCTGGAAAACTGCTCCAACGCACTCAAATCTGGGTTGTAACTTTTTAAGGTCTCACAGCTTTTTCACGGAAGCACCTCACCTCCCTGAGCAGAAAATATACCATAGAAATCACGGACCTATTTCATTGCACTGTTCAAGCCAAAGGTAATTTATCTTCTTTGTAAAATTTCAGTTTACTACAGCGCCCATATTACGCTATTTTCTGATCTATGTTATGTTTTCTCATCCAAACCATATCTGGATTGGTGTTTTGTTTCATTCACACGTTTAACACAGAAATCTAACGTGAAAACTACCACTACATCACATCACAAAGTGAAACGGAGCATTTTGAGCTTTGGAGATGTAAACAGAATTACTCATGTAACAGTGAATCAAACTCCAGGTATGGTTTTGATTAGGTGAGGACAAAATTGACTCTTGTGAGCGTTTTGCCATGTTAAAATTGTGTAGCTCCATCAAAAACATACCTTTAGTTGTGTTTTGTTTAATTCAGACATGTTTGAGTAATCCTGGATTATTAGACTGTCTGCATCCCCATAACTCAATGAAAAAAATGACCTTGTAATGTCATGGAGTTTTCAACTTAGTAGCTACTGGTTTTAACTTCTGCTCACTAGAGAGTAGCACTTCCAGGGCTGAATTCAAATTATTCTAAAGGCCACTACACATTACAGGATTTTTCAGTCTTTTTATTTTTAAACGTATGACAAAAAGCGCACACCACAGACACGAGGAGAATCCAATGAAACTAAAAATTTCCAATCGCAAAGACTGCAGCGGGATACGTCTGCGGACCACAGGATATAAAGTTGTGAGCGCGATCGCGTCAACTGTTTCCTGTCTACAGTAAAACGAGTCGCTCTGAGACTCTGAAGTGTTCAAAGATCAGAGCTCTGCACTTCTAGTTCAGATACAAGACAAAATCTGTTATTATTTGTGAAATGTGATGCAATACTTCAGATACAGGTTTTTTAAAAGCGTAAAAGATTGGAGATAAAATACACAGGAAGTAGAGTCAGTATCGCTGATCTGCAGCTTCACCGCACGCTGTGTGGGTGTAAACAGACACAAGTGCGGAAACAGTGTCTTTTTACTTTCAAAGAACACCTCAAACTGGATGAATAGCGCAGTTTTGTGGACTGGATGTCATTATTTGCGGAGGACAATTTCTATCGACGCTGCACTTTAACTGTACCACTTTACATTAGGTGTCATGCGGTCACGCCTCCCTGAACTCAGGAAGAAGAAATCGCAGCCAAAATCGGGCAAATTCTCCTGTAGTGTGTGACGGCCTTAATGAAGGTGAATGGAAACACAGTGGAGCACTTCCTGTATTACTCCAAGACATCTCAAGGTGTAACGCAGTGTTTTCTGTTTGAGAGAAGAACTCAATCTAAATATGCAGGTTTTATGTGTTAAACATGTGTGAATGAAACAAAACACAACTCCAGGTGTGTTTTTGATGAGGAAACTACATTATAACTTTGATAAAAACAGAGAAATATACACCCTGTAAAAGCTTTTCACTGTTAAAGACAACAAGCAACCAAAAACAAAGAGCAGCCAAAAGTAAAGTCTAGCTTCCCTGTGTCCTGGCACTGTGTTATGGGGGTTCCTCTGTGGTTTCCCTGTGGCCGTGGGGGTAACCCTGCTCCCATGCTGCTGTGTGCTGTTCTGTGCTCCTGTAGGCTTATTGGTGTCAGTGGGCCAACACAGGGGCCCTCTGTGGACTCACTACAGTGGCCTGTTGTGACTGGGGGCTCAAACAGAAGGCCCCTATGCCCTGGTGTGAGTGGCACGTGTGTCCTCTACCTGCGACGCTAAATTTAGAAACAACAGCAATGGCGGCAGAGGAAAAAAAACTCCAGATAATATCAGTTTACAGAGCATGAATTCAGCTCAGAGAAATCCTACTTTCCATTGACGACACTTGGGTGTAATGTAACGGGTGCTGTTTCCAGACTCTGTTTGTTATTTTACAAACACAAAGACGTGATTTGTTAAGGTGTTTTGTTCGGGCCTTAAAATGGAAAAATAATCTTGATTTCCTTAAACAGTGCAGTTGCCTCCCTTTAACCAAATATTCTCTGTAATGTGTGTGATGTGTGTAGGACTCTGCAGCATATAGGCAATGTACAATATCGAATGAAAGCTGTGATTAATACTTTGCTGCTGATAGCATCAACATCGTCTGGGGTTTGATGCTAACTATAGGGACTGCTCTGTCAGAGGCTTTTTAGACTTTAATCTGAGCTTCACTTTAACACAATCTGACCATAAAGACTTAACTGAAACTACAACGGCTGAGCTGGTTTGTGTTGTTAAATGAGTATCTCACACATAAAATTAAAAATGTCACTTTTTTTTTTGTAATTCAAGGTTTTATTTTATTTAACATTTTAACATGTAGCATATGACAGACAGCAGCACATTACACTGGGCCAAAGAGATAATACAATTTAAGAAGTTACCTGTATCTATGCCTGACATACATTTAGTGAATAGTGACACTATAATACCCCTCCAAAAATAAGGAAATTTAAAAGCTACATAAACCATACAATAAAACAGTCAAATGCATGCGGCAAGCCTCTGTGACTTACCAAATTCCACTTATTTTAATGATTGAATTTATTTAAACCTGTTTAACTGTTACAAATAATTGATTAATTAATAAACGAAAACGAGTCTTTGTTTTCCTAATGTACTGATCTCAACTGTGTTTTAGTAAAGCAGTCAAACCTGTCACATGCATTTCAATCAAAAACAGGTGCCCAAGATTTTACAAAAATGTCTATGTTCTCATTCAACCGAGCCAATCATTTCTCATATGAAACTATTTTCATCAAATTATCCATCTATCTTTAAATTACATAGAATTACCCATAAATTAAATAGAATTACCCATGCTGCAGTTCTTACCCCCACCCCAAAATGTCACCTTTTTTGAAAATCCCCCACCGTCGTATCACTGCAAAACATCAAGATTCTATTCGGCAATATTTATATATATATATATATATATATATATATTACTGCACAACCCTTTTTGGTGGAGAGAAGTTTAAGTTCACATTTGCTCAGTTTTTGATGAGGAAACAACATTTTAACATAGATCAGAAAATAGTGTGGTTGTTTAATGTTGTTTTGTAGGTATAATTCCTGTAATTTGTCATTTTTGTTTGACTTTGAAAACTATACATGATAACTTTCACGTAGTTTACGTTTCACTAGTAATGTTTCTTGTTCAAAATCAAATAAAATCTAAATATGACACACTGCATTACCTTTCCCGTCCAGTAAACTAGTTGTGATGCTTGTTTTGACTCCCCGGCCGCTCGTGTTGATGTTTGGATCCCGTTGGGTCTCTCCCGGCCCTCCCCGGCCCCTCTCTTCCCCCCCCTCAGCCTCTTAAGTGTCCTGATATCTGTGCATGTATGTTTGGTCAGGGGTGAGAACGCTGGATGCTCTATGGGCGTCTTGTTCTGCTTGTTTGCTTTTCGTCACTGGAGTGGTCTGAAGATGGATGAGGGTTTCAGGGCTGATAACTCCACTCTTTGGCACCATTAGCTCCTTCAGAGGACCCACACCCCCCCCTGAGCCCTCTTCATCTCCAACTGACTGGAAAGTTCAGGATTGTACAGCTGTCACCACTGACCACTTCTATATGTGGGGCAGGTTTGATGGACAACTCTGGTTTGGGAGAATAATGTCTCGCTTGTAATGTGAAAATTATGAACGTACTGCAAGGCCTATATTCTGAGTACAGCGGATAGGCTCACCGTATTCAGTCAATATTCAATACTCAAAGTGACCTAGATGCACTAGAGTTATGGAGCAGGTTAGCTGTAGTAGCTGTAAGCATAAGCCATTGATTAATTAACTTAAAGAAGACATATCGTGCTTGTATCAGTGGACGTGTACTGGCGGCAGTGAAAATGGATCAAAACTTGAATATGGTGTATTTGGTAACACTTTATAATAAGGCATACCTACAAAACATGTATAAATGTTTATTAACTATTCACTAATCATTTACAAAAAAGAAAATAGTAGTACATGCGTAGTAAATGATTAATAAACATGTGTAAATTGTTTGTAGATGATTAGTTAATTTATTTCCATAACATTTCAAATTAAACATTTATGAAAGTTTTATAAATTAGTCATAACACTTTTTGTCGATGTTTATAAATGATTATTAAACACTTGAAGAGTTCAATTGTGTGTTGAAAAATCTCTTTTTTCTCTACAGATTGTATCAATGACGATAACTTATAGCGCTTTTGATCAAGGAGGGATGGAATATTATTTAGACTGAAGTAAAATGCATTTAGCTTTTGAAAACATGTCTATACAAAGAGCAAACTGTAAGATCACTTTTTAAAAAATGCACTCATCTATTTTTGCAAGTATTCATGTTTTAATCTGCATTTTTAATTAAATGATTAGGGTAGTTAATGGTTAATAAACATTTACAAATGATGAAATATAGGCATGCCTTATTATAAAGTGTTACCTTTTTTATTTTATTTAGTTTATTTCACAGAGACCATGTACAGGAGCATCAATCAATGAAACCTTGAAGAGATCCTTGTACCAGATTATAGCCTTCTGAGCTAATTTCCATCTGCAAACTCTAAAACAAACCAAATAGTATACAACAATGCAATCTACAGGATATACAACTAGTGATAAGAGTGACAGGAGTATAAAGATTACTCAGACATGCATGAATCACACTAAAAACTCCTTATATGGCATATTAAAACTTGAGGTTATGAAATCCTGGAGTTTGTTTCAGGTGAACCTCGTACGTACAGGACCTGGTTCGGGTCCAGGTTGTGTTTGATCGGTGCGTGCACAGACTTGGGTCAGGTCCGGCCTTGATCTTTTTTGACCCGATCTAAACTCTACTATAGCATATTGCGTGATTTGAAGAGTTGCATCTGGTGAGAAATGATCCAAATGATACCTTGTTACTTGTGACTTAATTTGTGAAAGAGACAAGAAACACATTCACAAGCAAAGTGACATTTTACACGTTTGAATACAGTATTTCTTTTATTGCGTTATGTGAGCATTTCTTCCACTTTTGTACTGTACTAATTGATGCTAGCAGTTTGTGTTCCTTGATCTGTCAGATGTCATTTGTCCCAGCGGTTAGCCCATAGCACAAGGGAAATCATGTGGATGTAAACACACTGGCTCGCATGTAAACTCATCAGCACCACAAATACTTCCATCTTATTTTCACAACTAAAATGACCCAAAATGCTCCAAACTGAACCAGATTTGAGGTTTCGTTTGTTTGCGTCATGGTTCTAGACGACTGCTACGAACGTCATAAAACACAAGCGCTGGAATATTTTCTTTTCGTTCTCATGGGAACTTTAATATCCACGATTATGCTCCCTGAAGATCTTAAGCCTATAGCCTTCCATTGGTCTTTGAACGCAACATCTGCTTGGATTTTGTCAACGTGGTTTTCAAATGAGGGGCTTATTGCGTTTTAATTTGCGAAAATAGAGACATTTTGCACGTTTTGTTGTTTATTTTTCTGTTAGCCATGTAACTTAGTTTTGAATTAACGTTTTTCCACTGACGTTTTCTGCTCGTATTAAAAACTAATGTTCAAAAATCTGAATTTACAATAGTTTTTTATATTATAGATAGATCATTGGCTATTTTTTATGTTATTTCATTTGATTCAGTTATTTTATTAATATTATGTATTTCGCCTGAGCATGAATAGCTGAGTAATCAACCTTCTCGAATATAGCCTCAGAACTGAACTAGCGATCTCCTCGTTGGGAGGTGAGAGCATTAATCACTCCACCACCAAGACAAACCTCGTAGGAGTAATTTGCACCATCTTTTAATTTATGTGTTTTATTTTGGATCTGGGCTTTTGCGTCAACAGCATTACCAGAAATCTATTAACACTCCTTCTTGGGGCTTGGATTAAAGGGTTATCAAAACCACATATTTACCGTTTATATTTAACCCACCCACGTCTCCATAAACTTTAATACTTTTCCAATTTAAACTGACCAGAAAATCTCCGCTGTCTGCAACCGTGATTCCTCACTAACCCGAAAATCCTAACTGTTGTTGAAGGAGCTTCTTTTATATCAAAGGCATTACTTGGCAATCATTTACAACATATTTTAAGAGCTTAGTGGTAGGTAAAGCCCTTTGCACAAATATTTGGTGAGTGCGCGCCAACATGTCCCTGGTGCATAATGACTGGACAGAACAGTAGCCCTATGGAGGCGTCCTTCAGAGAATCTCCACTCTGCGTAAACATGTGTGGTGGAAATGTTTACTCCCATCTCTTGGTCCCTGGAACTGCTTTAATGCTTCGGTTGCATGGCCAATTTGACCTCCTCGAGAATTTGTGGCGTAGTGTGTTTGTTTGTAACGTATCTCTTACAAACACCGGTCGGAACGGCGTAGGAAAACCGAGATGGTTGGAATGAAGATTGGAATGATGGAACTCCACGTTCTCCCTGAATGTAAAAGGCCTTGTTTGTTGCATGTACATGTGAGAAGTATGCAGGTCTAGGGATACTTAGGCTAGGAAATTCTGAAATGACTAAAACTTTACATCATGATAATATTGTGTTTCTTCTGCTTATTACTTTAAAGCGCTCATATGACACTATTTTGTAATCTAGGTTATAATGTTTCTTCATCAAAAACATACCTGCAGTGGTGTTATTTCATTCACACATGTTTGACACAAAGTCTTCTCTCACACTGAGCATACTGTGTTCCATCTTGTAATGTCATGTGGTAATAGAGGAAGCGCTCCACTGTGTTTTTAAACTCCAGACACCTTCACCGGAAACATTTGTATAATTTCAGCCCTGGAATTTCCAATCTCGACTGAAGAAAAGGTAAAAAAGTAGTGGTTAAATAATACTGGAACAGAGCTTGTTGAGCTTTGGAGATGTGGACAGATGAATATAAAGGGTTACTCATACGTGCGAATGAAACAAAACACAACTTCAGGTATGTTTTTGAGAAGGTAACAATATTATAATATGCCTCAACGCTCACAAGTGTCAATTTTGCATAATATAGGGCCTTTTCAAAGTAACTTATTACAGCCAATGTAAGTGAAATGTCTTCCCCAGTAACTCATAAACCATCTATACACTGTAAACCCAAATAAGTTACCAGAACTCAAAAAAATTGAGGCAATCGATTGTCTCAATTATTTTAAGTTGATGAACTTAAAAGTCACAATCTTCCAGAACTTAAATGGTTGTATGGCTCACTCCTTTGAAAACAGCTGAATTAAAAGTACTCAGAATATTTGCAGTTAATATAACTCATAGTTTTCTGTTAAAGCAACGCAATCATTTTGACATTGTATTGTATTTTAGCATGTACTGTATAAATTTATTTTTACATCACCCCTATTTGAAACAATAGAAATAAGAGGAGCTTTAATTACTTAATTCTACTAAGTTGTACCTCATCTGTGTTTGTTATACTCAAAAAGAACATGTTACAGCAACTTGACATAATTAAGTTAGCAGGACTATTTCTGAAACTTTTACACAGTCCGAAGATATTCTAGAAATAAATTGGCCAATACATTATGCAAAATTGAGTTTGGGGAGTTTTCTACCATGTTATAACATTCCCTCATCAAAAACATGCTTGAAGAGGTTTTAGATATTAATCTGTTGTTTTTAGCAAATATATTGTAGCAATTAATACCCCATAGAAGTGTAATATCCTCTGTCCTTGTTGTAGTAAAAATATTAAACAAAAATATGCTAATGTCACTTATTTTAGAATGCCATAAAGTCTCGAGCCAATGTCCTCTTCTCAGTAGCAGAGTTTAAGGTTGTAAAAAAAAAAAGGAACAAAATAAGCGGAGTGTGATTTTACTGGAAATATTGTTTTACATGTGACCCTCTTGCCTCCTGCCTTTTCTCCTTGGGAATATAGATTTCCATTTTCTGTAAACACCGGGAGACGCAGACTAAAACATTTGCCGTCTCCTTTCAGAAGCAGGTATCGCTATCCATATGCAGCGATCAACTTCAGCTTCAGCACGAACATTTCACTGTTGAGATATGGCACAATCAAAGCTCTGGCATAACATTTCGAATCGTGATCTTAGAACTTCGCTGCGCGCCAATCTAAGCAACTCCTAATCAAGAACCGTGCCGTTTTAGTCAACTCAAGTCTACGTCTACTCATTTCATAGTCCAACACCCATCTTGACCAGAGCCTCCTTGACGGACCATGTTTGACACTGCGAAAACTGTTTTACTTCATAATATTTGTCCAATAATTCAAAGACAGATGTGCTTGTATTCCCATAGATTTCATTTCACGCAACCTGAGGAAAAAAATATCGAGGCTCGCCGTCGCTCATAAAACTGCAGTAAGTCGAGTCCACTGCGGGCACCTTATTTTACGCATAGAAGCCTGGATATGTTTCAGATTGTTATCAAAGATTGTCCAAAGTCTACACATACCTTTGCGTCTATACCAGGCGTGTTTGCACAGTTTGTCGTCCGAGGTTGCTAGACCGACGGAGCCAGTCTCACAGTCCGGTCGTTCTCGCGCCAATACAAATGAGCCCATGTTGTCTTATGTATGCTGATTTGACACTTCTCCTCACTTGCCGGCCGGAGTTATGATATGCTTAAGAAGGTGGTGAAATGCTGAGATGGTGTTTGGTTAGTCAGCGTAAGTGAAGACATGATCGCCACGTTCAGTTTCAAAATAATCAGATCATTCAATATTAACTTAGCAACAGAGGTTAAGAAAGCGGTTTGCTCCCTTATTTTATGTATAGTAATTGTAGAATACTTTCATACATCGGTAATAATCTGTAAGTTTCACGTGTCTTATCTTTTGACCTGGTCTTGAATCAGAGCACAGTGCCATACATGAGACAATACACAGTTAGATTGACCAATACAAGTGACATTTTTGATTTGGGCTGAACTCCAGTTGGTTACGTAAACCATATTATTGCATACGCCTCCTCTCACTTCTGAAGACGCAGTTTAAATCCACTCAGAAGGTGCATGTTCATGTTACTGCTTTGCCTACTTACCACCGATTAGCATCAAACTTGTATTTAAACGCTATCCATTTCTGTGGAAAAAGCAGTAAAGCCAACAGGTCAAATTACAGGTCACATCTGTGGAGACATGAGCCTGGTTCTTGTACTAATGTTTTGTATTTCGAAGTTTTTTTGCAGTTAATCAAAACTAATGTATCCTGCATTTGGCCAATATACACTACCATTCAAAAGTTTGGGGTCACCCAGTCAATATTGTGTTTTCCATGAAAAGTCACACTTTTATTTATCACCATGAGTAGTAAAATGAATAAATTTTAGTCAAGACATTGACAAGGTTAGAAATAATGATTTGTATTTGAAATAATAATTTTTTTTCCTTCAAACTTTGCTTTCGTCAAAGAATCCTCCATTTGCAGCAAGTACAGCATTGCAGACCTTTGGCATTCTACCTATGTAGATATTGCACCAAAAACCAGACATTTGCAGCTAGAATAGTCATTGACCACATTAGCAATGTATAGAGTGTATTTCTGATTAGTTTCAAGTTATCTTCATTGAAATAAACAGTGCTTTTCTTAAGGAAATAAGGAAGTTTCTAAGTGACCCCAAACTTTTGAACGGTAGTGTATAATCTACAGCTCTGGAAAAAAAATAAGAGACCACTGCAAAATTATCAGTTTCTATGATTTTACTATTTATAGGTATGAGTTTGAGTAAAATTAACATTTTTTTTTCATTCTATAAACTACTGAGAACATGTTTCCTAAATTCCAAATAAAAATATTGGCATTTAGAGCATTTATATGCAGAAAATGACAAATGGTGAAAATAACAAAAAAGATTAAATGTTTTCAGACCTCAAATAATGCATAGAAAACAAGATCATATTCATTCATGTTTTAACTTAGGAAGAGTTCAGAAATCAATATTTGGTGGAATAATAGTAATGATGAACACAGCAGAGGTTTTTCTCCTTTTCCTCCTTAAATCAGGTTTGGTTCAGGTGATCTCCTCATCAGAGCCTCATGAAGCAGAATGAGGTGTGTTTGTGTTGAATTCAACAGACGCTGCAACAGAACGGCCGTCACACATGTAGAGATTCTGATTTCAGAAAAAAAATGCAGTGGTCTCAAGCATTAGGTTATAATTTGCACATTTACACATTTTAAATCACAAAATTAATCTAAAACAATTTAATAAAAGAGTCACGTTCACTGATTTACGGTTGCATTCATTTTCCCTCCTTTATATGACTAATTCTTTGAAAGAGTTCTGATATGGTTTTCCAGTAGCCTCACGCCTTCACCTGACCAGCCTGATGTCACCCTCTTAAATCTAAAATCCTGCTCACACTAAAACCACGCGACAGTTTTATTTGTCAGTTGTACCTGCCGTGACATCTTCATTGGCTTGGCCCGGCGACCTTCTGGATTAACGTGGCCCGTGTGCACTTCAGATCAGATTTCCCCCGCAAACTTGTGAGTTACAACGTCCAAATAAGCCAATATCGTTAAACAAAATCCATAAATGACGCTTTTTCAAAACACTTGCAGCATTCCCGACAATGCTGCAGCTGGATCACTGGATATCTGAAAAGCACGATCCCAGAAAGGCGCTTGGCAAATGGCGCGCATATTATTGGACTAAGCTTGTCCGCCCAAACGTCGTCTGGTGGCAACAAACTGGCAGCTTTATTAGGTGAGATGTAACCCAATCTGCACAATGTCTGAGGGAACTGATGCAACTGCTGTCACGCTCTCTGCATGATTCACTCACATAAAGGAAAACAATAAAACACGCGTGTCCTAACCCCGATGCCCTCTGCCAGAAAAGTCACTTGTTTTTACATGACATCAACGTTCAGATTAATTTCAAATCGAGAAAAGCATTTTACTGGGATTTTATACAGTTCAGTGACGATGATGTGATGAGAACGGGCAGCGCGAGACACACATTCAGCGTTTGATGAGAAATTACTGTCAGATGGTTTGTTTCGGGTAATATTGATGCTTTGCAGTGACATCGTGCTAGGGGTGTTCTGCGTGGCTCGCTATGGGTGGATGGATGTTCAGATGTTATCATGGAGACACAGTATACACACTAGCAAACACAGCCAAAAAAGTTTTAAGTTAGTCCTAAAACTTAAGAAAAAATACAAAATGGTTTTAAACAACACATTTTCAGAAACTTGTGATCAATATGAGCGTTCAGGAGTTTGATTTTCGACATAAAGGCGAGAGTTACTAACTGAAAAACTGATAATGGAAACTTGCTTGGGACTGTAATTTAATTTGAGATGGACTTGTTTCATGTGACATATCAGATCACGTGTTGTAGTTTCAGCGCAGTCAGCTCTTTCTGGTAAGATTGTGTTCAATTAAAGCTCAGATTAAAGCCTAAAAGAGCCTCAGTCAGAGTAGAGCCTACAGTTAGCATCACACCCCTAGGGATCGTTGATGATATCAGATAGAAAGTGTCAATAGCACGGCCTGTTTCTTGCATTTTCTGCATATTAATGGCTTTTCTTTCAACAACAAAAAGATGTGATTTTATTTACATGATGTGATTTTTATTACAGAATCTGGATTTTGCATTTTCTCCTTTTCTATGGATACGTTTTAGTTCTTTAAGTGGTTTGGTTTGGTTTGGTTTTAAATATGTACAATAGGTTCATATTTAAAATAAACTGCTTGCAAAGTAGTTTAAGATGTCATATTGGGTCCTATAACAGTGAGGTGGTCAAAAACAGGTCCTGGAGGAAGAGAAGATGTAAACTCCACACAGATATACCCAAGATTCTAACTACACAGCCAACATGCTGTCATAAGAATGCTATTTTTAGATGCAGATAGACTATGGTACATAAGGTCATGACATAGTTATGAAAAAAAATCCACAAGGAAGTAACCAAGAAACCACCATTACTATTATTACTGTAGCGCCTGAGTGATATTGACATGAAAGTATGTGAGGATTTAAGATAAAGAGAGAAGCACCAAGTATTTAGTGTTTGTCTTCTGGGGTCTATTTAACCTCCAGAGGAGAATCCCACAGAATAGTGCCAACAACCGTCGGACATGGACTGCAAACGTTCACCAATGGGCCGTGACAGCTCCATTCAAAGTATCTCATCTTCACTCGGGGGAAAATATCAATATTGTTCTTGAAGAAGCCTTGACAATTTCAATCGAAGCACTTTTTTGATGGTCACAGATTTATGGGAATGAACTCATGAGGCCAAAAGTTCAGCAAAGCCGTTTCCGAATCCCACAGGAGTCTACAGGGACTCAGACTCTCAAATCACCATATGTTTTGCCTGGTATCCAGAATACACACTTCTTCAATACTTTATGAAGATGTGAGTCCGGTGACCCATGAATCTCCCCATTTTCAGATGGGCGTATTTGACAGCAGGATTAACCAATCAGGGACATGCTGGTTAGTCTGTATCAGATATAATAAAAGAAAAAAAGTGTCTGAAAATCATTGTGGATTTCTGCAGAATCAATGAGTCCTAGATTTTATTTGTAAATGATAAGTGACCAATGAACTCCTTTGTTTTACATACGTCACTGAATAAAGCGAATTTGCTTGCACGATTATGTTTGGCCGAGTTTAATACGCAGCAAAGGAAGCGGGTACCAGACTGATATCGCTCTGTATAAAAAATACAGAAAGATATCATTCTGGATTTGCCAGGCAACCATATGTTGTAAATTCCCATTCAATTGTGGTTGGCAAGGAATTTGAATAGTGAAAGTGCACATGAGATTGGCCCATATTTGTACTATTTTTTAAATTTATTATTCATGGATTTAAAAAAGTAATCTAATGATATAATAGGCTTTTAAACTGTTGAATTTGCAACCAAAACATAGTTAAGTTAGCTGTAAAACATGGAACTACATGGACACTGTGTGATAAGTCCCCATCCTGCAATCTTTGGACTTATTTCTAATTTTGTATTTGTTAAAAAAAGTCAAGTCATGAGCTGTAAACTTCAATTCTGTGTGACGAACATATTTCATAACAACACTACTGACAGCTCTCTGGAGAAGTGAAGTAGAGCTAATTTACTTAACAAATGTTCAGAAAAGGTTAGACAAATACCAAAAGAAAGCTATGACATAATGACAAGCTCCTACTGGAATTTATCAGACTATATTGGATTGGATGAGACTTAGCAGATCTCAGCGCACCAGGGGGCGTTTTGGAGGGCACCCACGGGACCTCCTCCAGCTGCAGCCTCAAACACTTCCGCAGGTCTGATGCTTGCAGCAGCTGTTGACGGCGCAGATCTGGTAAAGCCATCGCGCCGATGTTCTGAATGTGGGGTCTGCCTCTCTGTGTCTCTCTGTGGTTGGACTGCTATCATAGCCGCGTGGCAGTCCATCATGCACACATTGCTCCTCTGGGGTCGCATTGCCGAGTGATTTTTACACCGTACCTGAGTGTTTTTTCACTCCTCCTCTTCTCTCCCTCCATCTGTCCCAACCACTCACTTTGTCATCTTAGGTTTCTGCTAATGTTGACCCAGAGGCTTATTAAAGGAGTGTTAACGGAGGAGCAGTTATCACTTAAAGAGGAGACAGGGATGTTTTCATTCAGACTAAAAGTGCACGGATTATCATTATGACTGCCCTGACCTTTTGACAGTAGACTACCAATAATGTACGGTTTGATTTGGGGGCATCAGTTGGACAATTGCTCAACAAATTTGCAATTACATACAGTATACATAATGATCAGTATTTTTCACCTTTTAATAAAGTTAATAATTGCAAGCTTATTGACAAATAGATAGATGCCTGAGATCATTTATCTTCACTAGTTTTGCAGAGTTTTGCTAAAGTCGTTGCCGTCTGCTGAGCGGAAATGACGTCATATAATATCGCAGAAATAAACTCGCACAAATTAAAATTGCCACAGCACAAAACAGCACAAATTAAATACATTTACAAATACGTTTTCTATAATTTTCTGCCTGTTTTGAGGCTATTTCACATTTTGAGGGGCTGGATGATGTCATCAGTCGAAAATAAAACTGCAAATATCTTAAGAACCAGAATCACACAAACGAAACCTTTTGCAGCACAAAGCAGCACAAATGAAGCACAAATGACCCACCATTTTGGGTGTTTTAGAGCATTTTGAAGCTTCCTGGGGGCTGTCTGACCCCAATTTGACCTGTAAAAGAATCGTTAATTTCTCCAAAACTAAAGGAGCACAAACAAAACTTTTTGCAGCACAAACGATTGACATAGTTTTTGTGTAGGTTTGAGTTTGACAGGGGGCCAACTTCACGCAGGTGATGGATGGATGGATGGATGGATGATAGATAGATAGATAGATAGATAGATAGATAGATAGATAGATAGATAGATAGATCATAGATAGATAGTTTTGCTCTGAGTAGAAGTAGCTGTAGAAAGTTTGTGAAAATTCAACTTTCAATCTCCTCACAACATCCTCCCATGAAAAATTGATTGATGAATACTGTTTTTCCGATATTGTGTTAGTTTGCTAAGACATATACAAACATTGGAACAATACACAGGATTAGATTAGCACGGTCCCTACGTAAGCGCAAGGGTGACGTGCAAATTCCTCATTTTCTGGAAAATTCGTAAAGCCTTCAATCAAAAAATAAAAACTGAAAAAAAAAGCAAGCTCTTATATTTAATTTTCTGGTGGAAGGTACGCCAACTTCTTGCCTCAATGGAGATGTTATTATGTTGTATGTATGTTCCACAGTATGACATTAAACATGTCTATCTCCACGGAGACAAGAAGCAGGCGCCACCAAGCCAAGTTACAGGTCAGAGCTGTGAGAAGCTGGCCACGCTCACTGTAACAGGCGTATTTTTGAAACTATTTTGGAGCTATAAACTTGAAAGGAAGTGCACTAAATTCAAGATATTGAAGGAAAGTGGTAATATCTCCTTGGACACAAGCAGGTGGCCACCTTTATTTAACTCCATCAGACACAGAACTAATGGCGCACTAAACGACCATGGAACAATGTGAAGGTTACATTAATAAATTACTTCATTTTAGCCCCTGTGAGAAAGTACATATGAATCACAGTCGTTCTTCACTTCTCAGTCCATTGTACAAGTGTTAACAGTACAATTAGCCATCCGTCAGTGTACCACCTCTTGCCCTGAGTCAGCTTGGATCCCCTCCAGACACCCAAATGAGTAAAGAGCAGTGGCAACAACCTGCGTTATATAATACCGCACATGATTCACTGTGTGTCGGGCTATTTCATATTCAGCATTTACAATATTATGGATGAAAATTGGATTTGCTGAGTGACCAAGTTAAACAGTCTCTTACCTTACAGGGGAGCCTTGTGTAACGTATGTGCTTCGCGTTATGTTAATATTAGCAAAAGATAGATTGCACCAGGAGTTTCCGTACTGAATGACAAAAAGATATATTGACATTAAAAAGTCTACAAAACCGCAAATGGACAAGTAAGGAGTTCCTGTCTGGAGAACAATGCATGTGAAAGCGGCGGGGATAATAAGGGAAACATTAAACTTAAGCTAACAAAGCTGCGAAAACATCACTACCAGTAAGTCCTACCTCAAGAGGAAAAAGTCAAAGCATAAAAATATCATTCTTATAAATTGATGTGGGCTATAGCAATCTCCCCCGGCTTTTATGCAAGCCGAGTTTTAACAGTTGTAGTAAAGTTACTGGAGTTCACTCAAGGACTGTTAACCTTCACTAAACTATTTCTGACTAATAAGGATGTAATAAAATAAAATAATGTATTCACTTTAAGGTTCTATATTACACAAAATGGATTCTTGTGAGATTCAAGCCATGTTAGAACGCCGTTACCTCATCAAAAACATCCCTGGAGTTGTGTTTTGTTTCCTTCACACATGGTTGAGTAATGCTTTATTATGAGTCTGTCTACATCTCTAAGGCTCAAAATGCTCTGTTCCACCTGTGATGTCATGTAGTGGTAGTTTTGAAATCAAACCTTTAGTTTTGTAGAGATTAGCACTACTCCAAAATGATTTAAATGATCCAAATAATTATAGCGAAGATGTAAAACGCAGTGAAACGTTTTCTGTTGTGTTGAAAGAAGAACTCAGCTTAAGTATGCAGGGTTTGAGTGTTAAACATGTGTGAATGAAACAACACACAACTCCAGATGTTTTTGATGAGGAAGCATTACGCATTATATAGTATTGCATAGATCAAAAATAGCATCATATTGACTTTAAATAAATGGTGTATGGACTTTTGGACACAAATTTGGCCTAAAATCAAGACTTAAACAGGGTCGCCGCAGGGTTTTAAAAGTCTTAAAAAGGTTTTAAATTTCATGTTCCTAAATTAAGGCCTTAAAAAGTCTTAAATTATGTTGTCCAAGTCTTATTTTATTAGCTTATTTTTTGTAAACTCAACCGGACTGCACTGCAATGTGAGACAAGACAATGTGAAAGCTTAGTTTGTCTTGTTAGAATGTTAGAAATGATTTTTGCCCATTTTACAAGCAGTGCATACAACTATAAATGAATTCTGAATGAGATTTTGTAATAAAGGTATTTTTTGTTATTTAAAGCAGTGAGTAATGGTCATTATCAGAAGTGGATCTGGTGTTTTTCTCCCGCATAATGGGTGCCATGCTGGTCTTAATGTTCATTTAAGTGGTCTTAAAAAGGTCTTTAAAAAGTCTTATATTTGGGGGAGTCAAACCCCGTTAAAGTAGGTCAACATTCGAACACAAAAAAAGTGAAAAAAACCAACTTCTAATATATAACAAAATTCTAATATATTTAATATATAATATTTACATTCTGCTATTATAGTAGTATTTTCTAAGCTTAAGCAATATGTATTCTACATTTTTTAGCAATAAGGGAAACTGGACCACCTATCCATACAGGGGAACATGTGAATTCTCAGTCATTGTCCAGGAACCAAACCAAAAATCCAATAGCAAACCATTAAATTGAGCAGTTGCAGTTCAGGTCAGATCAGGTATGGGACAATATCTTGAGCCATAACCCTTAAATCTTGTAAGACGCCTTTCCCCTTGTGTTCACATTTGACTTTAGGCAAAAAAACCAATACAAAAACATAAAAATAAATTACCTGTATGTCAAAATCACATCCTTTTTCATTCTCGTTGTTCTAATCTTGTCTTCATCTCATTTTGTGGGAATTGCATCTTGTCCCACGCCTCGTACGCTTGTATTTGTAAAACTGTCAATGCGTCAAGTCTTAAGAGCAAAACAATGTGCTGACTCAAATGAGACCTTTTGCATATATCCACAGAGATCAAAATAACTGACTGTTTATTGGACAGGTCCAGCTTTCCTTCAGGTTGGGCTTCTCTTGAACTCCGCTGAGTAATAGAGGTGGGGAAGTAGTTCAGTCAAATATTGTTCCTTGGGACATTTTGCCATGCTCTCCCACCATAATCCTCGCTGGCATTGTTAGCTACAACATGTCAACGACGGCTACCTCTCACATTATTGTTCCTCGCTCGCTCTCCAAATATTACAACATGTCAAGCTAACTCCAGCAAACTTTAGCCTCTCGTAACATGGATACTGTCACCGCTTTGGCTAGTCAAACGGAGATATGACTCATTCACAATGCGAGCAGCTAATGAATTTCCTTGGCGTAACGCAAGATATACATTGAATTAAAGCTTTCCCAGACTTGAAGTTCAGGGTTGCATGTAAGAAGCTGTGACTTTGCATCTATCACGGGCAGCAAATTTGCCAGCAGCGGTGGTCAAGGAGTTTTAAGGGTTCCAAAGTCAGCAAGGTGACTCAGGCCGTGACTAACCAGCGAGACTAAACCTCTATCGGACGTCTGCATCTGTGGAGCCTTGGTGGACAGGCAAGGCTATACAGTACTGCACAAGAAGCCTTCATTCATTACACCCAGTGCTCAGATTCTAAAATGTGCAAGAATAAAGATTGCAAACCTTTTTTACACCTTCATTGGCATTAATAAAGCAGGAAGAAAGAGTTAATTCATAACGAACAAATAGTTTAATAAGAATGATTTAGGTTTTATAACTACTCTAAGTGTTGGGCGACAGTCCTCGAATCCAAGGTTTGGCTTTTTAATCCCGCTTACGACATAAACAGATCCACTGAGTCACAGGTTGGTGGTTTGGTCCCAGCTGCCAGAGTTGCTGCTGTTGTGTTTGTGGGCAAGATACTTAACCTACCTTGACTCCAGTGTCTGTGTACACTGGTGTATGAATATGTGTGTGTGAATGGGTGAGTGCTTCCCTGATGCCTTGAAGGTAGAAAAGCGCCATATACATGTGACAATTTACCATCTACTCCAGGGGTGTCCAAACTTTTTTCATCCAGGGCCACATATTAAAACACAGACCAGCATGAGGCCGATTGAGGGTCATAGACTGGTGGTTAAAACAGTGAGTAATTCACATCTGTGCATTTATACCAGATTTGAATGACTCACTAGACCTTTGTTCATTCTTAGACCCTCAAAACGACACACTAAATTTGCTTGACGAAGGCAGATTTCAAAAACATACCGTAAAAAGTACTACTTGTGGTAGTATGCGCCATTTCACCTGGAAGAGCCAAAACAATTGATCTAAGAGCCACATTTGGCCCCTGGGCCATAGTTTGGACATGCCTGATCTACTCTAACCCCTGAATGAAGTAGTTATTAATTCTGAAAATTTCTTAAGAAAAATAATAATCATTATATATGTTTTCTTTCTTTGTCCTTTATTAAGGCTTTAAATAGGGTAGTTATAGCTATTTGTTTGTTTGGTATATCAATTTTGATAAAATGCATGAGCATACAACATTCTCTCGACAAAAAAAGATCTTGGGTTTGATTTCTGGCCCGTGCACTGCAGTTCCCCAGCGTTCCTGAAAGGTTGTGTAAGCTACAATTTTTCTACAGGGACAATTTTATACATATTTTTGTGATAAATAATCATTTGTTGTCCCATTGGAGTAAATTGTACTGTCCCAATACAGTTGAACGTGGGAGAACACAAGGGCGGGGTGAGGTCCTGACATGAACCTGGAAGCTTTGGAGCCACTGGGGCCGAGTGTCTGCTCCGAGCCAGTCCTTAAGGAACCCAGACTTCATGGTAAATGCCAAACGGCGGCCTGTCTGTGTGGGTTTGTCTCCCTGAGGCTGGGACTGGCAACCGCGACCATGGGTGGAGGGGCTAAACATGGACATTTAGCAGAACTCGTGGAGGCAGATATGATGCATTCTTAATTTCTACCTTCAATGCTTATTTGTGTCGTTCAATGCACGGTAAGTAGGTTCTATTTCATGAATTAAGCAGAATTTTGAACCAAATCAACGAACCGTGACCAGCGGCGTACAGTTGAGTCTGCTGGAATGAAACCTATGTTGAATCGATAAAAGGTGACAATGAAAATATCCCTTTGGGGCTAAGACACATGTTGTAGGTTTGAAAGAGAAAAAGAGGTGGAGGAGGATGGTGTTTCAGCTGCTGCGTCATTGAAATAGAATGAATTTACTGTATGGCTGTGAATGACCGACAGATCAGGAGCTGTGGATATGGAAGGCACAGTACAAATCTTCTTGGTTGAGTGCAACAATTTATTAAATCAGACATACATTTGATTTCAGTATGACTCAATTATTCCACTTGCACAACGCCTTACTGTAGTTATGCAGGCTTTGTGATAAATACGTGTTCTCTGTCTTCTCCTTCATTACCAATATCCATCAACTTTTCAAGCCAGATGTATATTTTTTGCATTCATTTTTCCCCGAAAAATTTAAAAGGGACGTGTCACTTTAAAAATACACAAAAAAACCCCTAAAACATTCCATTACTTTTAGACCATGAAGCTGAAAAATCAAAGTATCCTTAATGAAATTGTTTCAAGTGTCTTAATTGAGTTCTTTCAGTCCTGTCAGAAATCGTCCTTTAAAACTACTACAAGATGTTCCCTGCAGGCCCTTGTACTGGGAAATGGGTAATTGTGAAAGCCGAGAAATTGCTGTGTGGCGGTCGGTCGGTCCCGGGTTTGGCCTGTTTGTTTGTTGCCACTGCCTCTGCCAACCACACGACAGGGCACAGCGACATCCAGCCCAGTGGCAGACATGCTGTGGCATTAAGCAGTTTAACCACACAGCCAGTGCCAGTCACACAGGGTCTGACGGGAGAGCACCCGGGTATTTAGCTGTCACCCACCATCGCTGCGTGATTACACCACACCACCAGGGGAAAATCAAAGCACTGATTGCACCCCATGGCTCACTCATGGCTCATTCATGGCTCGCTCTGGGTCCACGGTGGCCACAGCAGAGTGACAGTCAAATGCACAGTTTCTATATTCCACAGCAAAGAAAATTGATAATAAGATATTCTGTTGACAGTGGAAAAGTCTTACCACTCTGCATAAGTGTGGTGAGGTCTCATTGTGTACTTTGTTTTACAGTTCTTTAAATATTACCACTAAAACCAACCATTGCTAAATGTCTGCAGCATTTCCGGTTAGTGAGATCTCCTGATAACAAATGTTGTGTTTGAATTTGAATTACTGTCATATGGCTAAAAAAAAAAAAAAGAAAGAAATGGACATTTGTTCATGAAAAATGTTTGTATTTCAAAGGCATTTGCATTTTATTGTATGCATGTCAAATTTCTCAGTATCCAGAGACACAAAGGTGACTGAGACACGCAAAGTAAATGTTACAAAGCTGCAAAAGTTTGTGGTGAAAACTTGCCTCGAGATGAATAAACTATCTGTCTGTCTGTCTCTTTTCGTGCATTTCAGAAAAGTTTTGGTCTCATCTACAAATTTCAAGGTGACATGATATTTTATCCCTGCAGAGGAAAATACATTTTGTTCATTTTTGCAGACTTTTTTTTAAGGTTATTTTGGATTTATTATGCAACCCACAAAAAGTATCAAATTTGGGGCTGGTCCAGCATATAACAGAAAAATACAGCTGCATCTTCTCGCATTTGCTTTGTTGGCATTCAGAAAGTAATGAGCTATTAAAAATGAATGTGTTCTGTTTTCACGGCTGACCACCCGTCCAGCCTAATGCTTGTTGACCCACCCACAGCTGGTTAGCAGCCTGTCAGCGTGCACTTTGACCCCTCACCCATCGTGGCTGCCATCTTAACAATTATCAGCAATTGGTCAGTTATTTTCTTAGGCCACTGAAATTACCATGTCGTCAAAGTAAGCAGCCAATAAAATGTAAACGCTTCCATTTGAGGATCAGAGAGCCCAGAGGTTAGTAACTTCACACAGCCACACATGTGCCCTCTAACACAAAGACGATTTTTTGACAACAACTTTTTAATTATTAACACCATTTTCCAGCATTAGACTTCATCCAATAAAAATTCTTCACTCTAATGTCCAAGAACAGTTAGTATCGTCAAATTAATTCCAACCACACCCGTCGCATTGTCAGCTGAAGATTAATGAGCAAAAGTACTGGTCCTCCGAACTTAGAATGATTAAGTGCTGCCATAAAACTTCCAGGGGAAAAAGTGAGATGGACAGAACCCATAATAAAGACGTTATTAGTGGGTATTGGGAGAGTTTACTTGCTGGCTACAGTGGTGGTCAAACAAAGGCACTTACAGGAAGCTGCTGACTCAAGGCCAGGTTCCTGTCAGGCAGAACTAAGAAGAGCAAACCACAATAATACAGGGATAGAAGATGGACTAATTGGACCATTTTCTGTGATTTTAATACACTTGTGCCAAAATATATGGCAGACCAAGGCATAATTGAGACTTTGCGGAGGATTTTGGAAATGCCATGACAGATAATGCAGATGGCAAGGACTTGTACTTTCTGACAAAATGTCATAGTAGGTGGTAGGTTTTGGTTTGGAGCAAGCAGGAGTCTCCCAAACCATCCAACCTTGAAAAACAGTTAATTTGACAGACTGGTGATGTGCATTTCTCTTTCTGAAAATTCACACATTCAGTTGTTCGCACTCCTGCTTTTTTGGTTGATGTTTTGTAAAGCAATTTGTTATAGTGTTGAGCTGTCATGTTACCTGCCAGTATCTAAAGTATAACACATTTTCAGACAATTGTGTTTGTCGGTTCTATTATTTGCAGTATTTTTTTTCCCACACGTTTTACGATCATAAACAAACACTGACAAAAATTTAATCATGAATACACCAGTGCAGCCTTGCCAAAGGACACAAGGGCAGGTAGTATAGAATGCTCATAATAAGGATTGATCGAACGTCTTATTACTGTAGAATAAACCTACAGAGAAGAAGCTACTATTGTCAAAAAGAGAGACAGAGCAGAGACAGGGAGGTACTCAAATTTTCATAACCAACAGTGTTCGTGAGAAAGGGGAGTTCATTTAAAAAAAAGACAAATATCTGGCACTCACTTGGGTAGAAAAAATATAAAACGCTTTTATATCATGAGACGGCGTAATCATCATTCATCCAGGAGTGGTTTAATGTAGAGATGGTTTCAGCAGTGATCATCAAACTGCTTTGCACTCTTACCTGACTCTGACAAGTCACAGCTGTAAAGTGAAAACCATTTCAGGAGACTTCATCATGAAGCTCACTGAGAGAAGGCCAAGGGTTAGCAGTGCTGTCAACAAAACAAAGGGAGGCAACTTTGAGTTATTTAAACGTGCATTGTGTATCTTTTCTGGTGGAAAGTGAGCCACCTGCTCTTGGACATGTTATTGCTGTGTCTGAAATGTTTTATAGTATGGCATTGAAAACTTTCTTTTTTGGTATTTTGGTGCAATAAAAACACCTTAAATAAATGCTAGATAATCTGTTTAATGTCATATTATGGAACATTTGAAGCAGAGCAAGGACATATTCACAGAAACAAGATCTCGATGGACCCGCCAACACCCAAGTTACATAGTTCACCTTTAACTTTTTTTCTTTGCTAAACAGTTCCATATATCTTACTTCATATATTCCATGTCCTCCGTATGTATATACAGTGATCCCTCGTTTATCGCGGGGGATACGTTCCAAAAATAACCCGCGATAGGTGAAATCCGCGAAGTAGTCAGCTTTATTTTTTACTGTTATTTTACAATGCAATACTTTACTGCAGAATGAAACAAAAAATAAAACCTCTTTTCAGGCCCAAAATGTGTTTAAGAAATAGAAATATTAACGTTTTCTTACAAATAACTATAATAGTTTAAAGAACGGTGTTGTAAAACAATATTTTTTATATAGTAATGAATACAAGGTAGGAAACATTGTCACTCGCGTATTTCACAGTCCCTCCAGCTGCGCCTCTTCGTCCTGACTCCGCTGCGCTGTAGCGTCTTTTTCTACTGAAGGCTGCGCGACCAAGTGTTAGTCCTTCCTCCTCTTCTTTATCAACAAGATACAGATTCACTGTAAAAAAAAAAAAAAAGCACTGTAAAAAATTCCGCGAAGCAGCGAAGCCGCGATAGGTGAAGCGCGATATAGCGAGGGATCACTGTATAACATAAAGTAGTAAACATGTTAACAATTGAATGACTGGGTGTGTCTGAACTTTTGACTGGCAATGTATATGAGTGACTGTTAGAAATACATTAAAATTCAGTCTAGATGACATGACAATACAATGCTTTATTAATGCTTCAAATGTGTGGTTTAGTCAAGTGACACAATATAATTCAATACACAACACAGTCAACAAAACCCACCTTTCACCATAACAAAAACCTTTACATCCCTGTCATATGAGCACAGCAGTCAGGAACGCACTTATACGTGATTTATTCGGTTGCTTTTTGTGTGTCAACTGTTTGTGTGTGCATGTAATTGCCTCATTAGTCTCCAACCTGTCTGTGTTTGAAAAGGGATGGAAAACTTTGCACTTTTTGCACCAAACACACTGCGTTCCATCATGTTTTTTGTGTATGTATTTCTGCTGATGCTGCACCGCGACTGACGCACGGGAAAAACAGGTCTACGTGCTCCGTTCCCGGTCCTCTGTCTCGCTACAAACAAGTCTGGCCCCGCACTGGACATGGGGCTTTCTTCCAAGGATCCCATTCAACCAAGTGATGTCAGTGTCACCAGTCTCTCAGCACCAGTCACTGCTAATAGAGCCATTTGGGAGTGATGGACAGTCCAATGATGTAAGCAGCTTGGTTAGCTTAGAGGCTATTTGCCAAGATGTTGTCATGCATGCATAGTGGACATTATGGACATCATGTGGCTGCACAAAACCCATACATTAAGCATTTTCCAGCGAGCCTTTTCTCACGGACATTCCCTTCAGGTGAGCATTTCAGACAATCAACATTAGCACGCTGTTTTTCTTTCTCGAGTCAACAGTTTTTTCCCAAGCAGTCAACCTCGTGGGCCAGCCGTAATGTTGGAAAAATTGTCTCCCGTCCATTTGGGGCTGGTCTCCATGGCGACGTTGGAGGCGTGTCCAGTGGTGCCGGGATGGTTCCATGAGGCAGGCGCCAATCAAGTGCTGCCTGTGCCACTGCAAACCACCGACTCCGAGCCACCCTGGCCATTGAACAGGAGCCTTTGACATAGACGGGACAGGGGTGGGTAAAAGAAAAATTATGCTTAAGTAGGGTTATAATCTTGGGACATGTATAACTAAATGTGTTTATGGTGTTTGCATGTTCTACCTGTGTGCCAAATAGGTTACAATACAAATACAATTCTTCTTCCTGGACCAGTATCTGGACCTGACAGGTTGTAGTTCATATGAAGGATGGATCAAATGCAGAGGAGAATCTAGGGCATATGAGACAGCAATAGCCTCAACAAAATGTTTAGTATGATTACTAAATTATGATTATGAGGCCAACGGGCCTGGACATCTATAGCCTGTCCGTCCATGGGAGTGGATCTCTCCTTCACTGTAGTTCTCCCCGAGGTTTCCTCTTTTTCCCAGGACCTTGGGTTTTTTGGAGTTTTTCCTTGCTGAGAAGGAGGGTCTAAGGACAGGGGATGACTGGACAATGTTTCATTTGCTGCCTTACATGAATGTTGTTTATTCTTGTTTTGATATGTCTGTGTGTATGTTTTACTCATCCATATCTTGGAACGCCCTTAGAGGCAACTGTTGTTGCGATTTTGGGCGCTACAAAAATAAATTGAATTGAATTAAATTGAATTGATTAGGCGATGTGGAGAAGAGACAGCTAATCATCATCATCATCAAACTTTTATTACAGACTCTTGGTCCAGAGTTAAAAAAGACACAATGAACAAACACATTCCAAAACACAATATTCACAACAAAGTGCAGTACAAGTGCCTCCAAAGTTCAGACTGGTACCTCCTGGTAGTTTGCCATTTGTTAGGCTCATGATAATGCTGTTCTCACAGTCATTAAGGCGACAGATGAATCTGTGCATTAAACAGCGCATATTTTCATGAAAAGTTCTGATGCCTGCTGACACAAACAGGTCACTTGCACTGTCCTATCTCAGCCTTTTCAGTCAAATGCTTAGACAGTCATTATACGCCACATTGAGTTTGGGTGTGCTCATCTTTTTGCAGTTTGACCACAGGTTTGCCATATAAAATGCAGTACAGTACACTTTAAAAAGTGTCTTTTTCACTCCCACTGTCCCAGCACCAAACCCACACGTGAGCATGTTCCCCTGCACATACATCATCTGACAGATCATCTGTGATAAAATGTCCCAAATATTTAGATTTGTTACATACAGTTACCACACAATACAAACAGAGGAAACTTTCCATACTAATCCTCCTTACTTCTGCAGACCATTATTATACTTTCAGTGGCTTTATATTGGATATGAAATATCGCCCCATACTTGGAGCACACATTCAGTAGTTCCCGTAGACCTGCACTGCTCAGGCTGAAACATCACTTAGGTTGACCCAATCACACAGCCTCTTGTGCCAAATCATCCATATACAAACAAAACTGAGCTAAGCTAATATAACTGTCATACTGTAAATAGTGCATGCCGTCATTGAAGTTTAGGCCATGTTTGAATGGTGTTACCTTATCAAAAACATACCTGGAGTTGTGTTTGGTTTCATTCACTCCTTTACTATTAGTCTGTCTACATCTCTAAAGGTCAAAATGCTCTGCTCCACCTTGTGATGTCATGAAACAGTGGTTTTCATGGTAATAGTTTCCTTTTACCTTTTGTTCAGTAGAGAAACTCCAGGGCTGAAATCATCCAAATGATTCTATTGAAGGTGTGTTTAAAAACACAGTAGAGCACAAAGTGGAACAGAGTGTCTTATGTTTGAGAGAAGAAGAATGGTTTGTGTGTTAAACGTGTGAATGAAACACAACACAACAAAACAACTCCAGATATGTTTGTGATGAGGAAACAATAGCAGATCATAATATGGACCCTTAAAGTAAGTTATTTGAAACATCTTGCCATTGTTAATACTGTGTTGATACTGGAGGCTATCATATAATTTGGATGAATGAATACATTTCTTTCTTGCTTTGACATTCATATGGCATTCATATCCATGCAAAAAGAGCATTTGTCTTATGTGCTTTTTGCAATTAGTTGTATTTTTTCTGGGTTGTGTTTTGCAATGTCATTGATTGTTTATGTTGGGCCTTTCAACAAAAATTATTTATCTTGGGATTTAATTATTTGTCGCTTTTCCCCCCATTCAGTGTAGTTAAATAGGATTATACCCAAATTGAAAACAGAAGTTAGCTTCCAGGTACCCTGTCACTTCGCCAGATCAGAAATTCTCAGAACCCTAGTCTATGTTTTTGACAATGTAACTAAAGAGGTAACTTCTGTGTAGACTGGATCCAAAAACTAATTTTCATTGCTGTTCTTGTTCATAAATCAACTCTTGGACAAGCAGTTTGGAGTTCTTAGCCTATGTGCCCCTTCCTCCTGCTCCCTAGGAACAAATAAGGGGCAATAAACGAAACTGCACTTTTTCTAAATAAGTTCTGATGGCTGCGGAAATCAAATCGGAGGAATAATATTGGACCTGGGTTTTAGCCTGTATTTTCTCCGCTTGTCTTGATTCGAACCACATAAAATTCTCCTAGCGTTTACAGTAGTGGAAGTTTGACATTACGGCTCTCCACCCATACACGCAGTCAGCAGAGTTAGCCCCGTTATAGCCACAGATGCAGAGATTGCCGTTGCCTCAAAAGCAATAGAGTCAAACAAATTGCTATGGTCTGTGAAAACAAGAACAATGTGTCGCGTGATTGGCCAGCCTGCTCCCAAGCCCCTCCCCGTTTCCTTATGGCACGGTTAGCGTTATTTATTCTAAAAAATCCATTATGCGTCGAACATGGAATATGACTGGTACAATTTGCCTTAATGTGATTTTTGTGTGGCATTTACAAATCTTGTAAATCCGGTCACGGAGCAAAAGCATTTCTTCAAACTTTATTTAGAAGTGTCATGTTCGGAGCTGCTGAGGCCTGATTACCAAAAATAAACAGCGTCTGACTCATTCATCATTGCATCATATTGACGCTTGTTTGATGTGTTCAGGTTCAAGGGGAAAAATGGGTACGACAGGGATTTTCCTCTGCCTCACTTCACATTTAGAGAAGCCCTGTTTGTCATTTTAATGTCGACCAAAATACAACTACATAAAAGTGGCATTGTTTATAGAATTTGCAGGATTTTGAAGAAAGTACAAAATCGCTAACATTCGCAATACCTAAAACAATGGTTTCGTAATTTATGGCTCAAAATGATTACATGATTTTAAAATACTGAGTCACTTTTAGTCTTTGTAGTGATTTACAAAGTGAAGATGAGAAGAAGGAGAGATTTAGGCATCAATAACATTTTTATTTCTTTGTTTTCGCAGTGGCCATTAGCATTCCACCTTTATTTGTGTCCTTTACAGAAGACAATAGAAGCACATATGGTTCCTGTCAAGAGAACAATAATAAATTTTGGTAAGCAGTGTAGTATTAGAATTCATCATGAAGAAAATATTTCAGTTCAGAAGACGTGTAATGCGTGTGTTGCTGAGGGGCACAAAAACAATGTGGTTAAGATTAGAGATTCTATATTGCGCAAAATTGACTTTTAGGAGCTTTAAGCCATGTTAGATTTCTCTTGCGTCTTCATAAACATACCTGGAGTTGTATTTTGTTTCATTTACACGTTTGAGGGATCCTTTATTTTTAGTCTTTCTGCATCTCTGAAGCTCAAAATAATCAGTTCCACCTTGTGATGTCATAAAATGGGAGTTTTAGTTGAATAGTTTTAGTTGAACTTTCAGGAGCTAAATCATCCAAATGATTCATGATGATGTTTGGAAAAGAAATCCATGGTTTGTAAATGTTTTAAATAGTCTTATGACATTGTTTGAAATGTGTCATTGTGTGTAATATTCTGAATTGTATTGTTGCGCCGCTGTCTTGGCCGGGTTGAAAAAGAGATTAGTGAACTCAAAGGGACTTTCCTGGTTAAATAAAGGTGAAATAAATAAACAAATTAAAAAACAATGAAGGTGTATGGAGTTTAAAAAAACATAGTGGAGCACTTCCTGTATTACTACATGACATCACAAGGTGGA
This sequence comes from Odontamblyopus lacepedii, assembly GCA_034769755.1. Classification (NCBI taxonomy): domain Eukaryota; kingdom Metazoa; phylum Chordata; class Actinopteri; order Gobiiformes; family Gobiidae; genus Odontamblyopus; species Odontamblyopus lacepedii. Next base: position 11,447,197 of record CM068360.1, read on the forward strand.
ACAGGGTGTTTTCTGTTTGAGAGAACTCAGAATGACGCAGAAAATAGTGTACAGGCCCTAAAGTTTAAGGTACATGTTATTGTCCTGGTTGATAAAAATATATCTTCTGCATTTGAGTCATCATTTTTTGGCACTGACATCTCGAGCTAGTCTTGGTCAGGATTACTTTAGTTGGAGGATATTAACTATTTTGCATAACGTACAAACTGCACACAAAGATTCAGGTTCAAAATCATTCGACAAAATCACATTAAGGGCATTAAACAGGAAGCGTGGCTATAGTACAAGGTAGTATTAGTGTAATTAAGTCGCTTTGCTGGTAGAGCGTTTGCCCATTGATCTAAAGGCTGGCAGTTCGAGTTCCGCTCTCGATGTAAACATCACTGCTCAAGCTGTGCAATTCCTACTGCCACAAATGAATAAGCCTGGGTATCATTAAGAAGTTGCTGATGCAATACATATTCCGATACATAGGTCACGATAGGATACAGTGCACTTTCGATTCAGTACGATTCGATATATTACAAATCATTTCAATATGGTTCGGTGAAAAAAAGGCTAAATCGTGGCTGTGATACTAAAAGTCTACTAAGTTTGTGAAAAGTTAATATGAAAAACGCCAGTTTTACTGAAAATGTCAACAATGTCTAAAACATTACTAAATACTAAATACTAATAAAATACAACACTAAATACAATACTAAATACAAGCAATCAGTTAAATACTGCCCCACTTTAACTGTGGCTTTAACTGTATGTTTTAATCATACTTTATTTGTTTATGTTGTTGTAAGGTGACCTTGGGTGTCCAGAAAGGCGCCTAATAAATAAAATGTATTATTATTATTTATTATTACAATAATTTAGTCAAATATACCAAAAATTACTCTTGGCGATATATCTATACAGCAGCCCACAATATTGCTACTGTATCATCAAATTAAACAATATATAATTTTTTAAATATTTTTGCATAACCTTAAAGATGAATGCTGTCGTTTGTGTTTGTGTCCATGGGCAAAACACTTAACCTACTTTGGATGAGTGTGCATCCGAAATAGGGAGTGGTACGTTGATGTACGTTGATGTAAAGCGCTTTGAGTGCCGTGAAGGTGGATTAGCGCTATATAAAAATGCAAGCTGTAAATCCTCAGAGTAAAACATATACACTACTTGTAAGAATACTAGTAACAATAATACATTTTATTTATTAGGCGCCTTTCTGGACACCCAAGGTCGCCTTACAACAACATAAACAAATTAAGTATGATTAAAACATACAGTTAAAATCCTACAATCTGCCTATTGTTGAGGTACTTATAGCATGTAAGAAGCAACAGGCATGAGAATCAAACCTGCAACCTGTGAATACTAGCCACACAGCCACCGTGTCGCTGTATTTGAACTAAAAGTCCACTTTGCTCATTTCTTCCTCTTGATATCACACTTGCTGCCCATAATCACCCCAAATCATTTCAATACAAATTACTATTATTCTAAAGGTGCACATACTCGTATCATTTATTTGCCTTATAGGAGGGGCCTATATACAGTCGGCCTTATAACACAAACAGACGCCTATACCAGATCTCCACAAACTCCACATATTTATTGATCTATTCCTAATGTACTCCCCAATCTGAACAAATATGATAATAGCCCCTTTGAAAAGCTATTTATTTTCCCTGCCCTATCAGATACTGTATAGGTGGATTGCAGGCGCTAGTTCTGTCTGCTCCAGGTGGGCAGATAAATGAATTAGCCTCATTAGCCTCCTGACAGTGAAATAGCTCTAATTTAAGAGAATTAGATGAAACGCACACCAGAGAGGGGCCTGTCCGCAGAGGGGCGGGGGCGCATGTGGGGAGCGGGGGTCTGTGGGGGTGGAGGGGTGATGGAGATGAAAAGAACAAAAAAAAAGTCAGAAATGATTGCAAAAATACATCCAAGTGAGAAGTATAATAGCATCGTTAGCGTAGGGTCCTGTACGGGGTAGACAGTGAGCAATAGGAGTCAGATGTCAGATGGTTTGGGGAGTCCCAGTGGAAAAGGTGCCCCCCCTAGTGGAGCGCAGATGAAATGGGTAAAGCTGGAGAGAGGCCATAGGGTTTACACAAGTCTGCCGTCAGTAGTTACGGAGATGAGCCGGGTCAAAGTTCAGTCGAGCACAGTCTTTGGGTGTTTCTCTGGCTCTTCACTTTACCCACAGTTCTCACTCTAGCCTAGTGACAGGAAGGGCATCTGGAGTGAAACTATCCAAATGACCACGCAACTCGTTTGCCTCTGAAGCTGTCCAGAATTGTGTGAATTTGTGTAGGATAAAAAGTTGGATTTGAAAGTTTGGGGTTATACTTCTATGGGGTATTATAAGTGCAAACACTTAACATATTTAGTTCACTATTTTACCTTTTATTGCTTTGCGTTTTTTGCCAAAGACGATGGAAAAAAGGTGGATTGCCCTCTCCGGGTGGGTGTGGAGTCTTTGCCTCAAATGGAGGAGTTCAAGTATATCGGGGTCTTGTTCACGAGTGAGGGGAGGATGGAGAGTGAGATTGACAGGCGGATCGGTGCAGCGTCGGCAGTGATGCAGTCGCTGCATCGGACCGTTGTGGTGATTTACCTCAATCTACGTTCCTCCCCTCACCTATGGTCATGAGCTCTGGGTAATGACCGAAAGAACGAGATCGCGGATACAAGCGGCCGAAATGAGTTTCCTCCACAGAGTGGCCGGGCGCTCCCTTAGAGATAGGGTGAGGAGCTCAGTCACACGGGAGAAGCTCGGAGTAGAGTCGCTACTCCTCCACGTCGAGAGGAGCCAGCTGAGGTGGCTCGGGCATCTGGTCCGGATTCCTCCTGGACGCCTCCCTCGGGAGGTGTTCTGGGCATGTCCCACCGGTAGGAGGCCCCGGGGAAGAGCCAGGACACGCTGGAGGGACTATGTCTCTCGGCTGGCCTGGGAACGCCTCGGGGTCCGTCTGGAGGAGCTGGAGGAAGTGGCTGGGGAGAAGGAAGCTTGGGAGCCCCTGCTTAGACTGCTGCCCCTGCGACCCAGCCCCGGATAAGCGGAAGAAGATGGGTGGATGGATGGAATATGTTGAATTTTTGGATGCCATGAGTCCCCCCTTCCCTTTGCTCGCAGCGCTAAATCACTCCCCCTTCAGAGTGATATCACGTTACAATAAGGGATGTCTCGATCCGATATTGAGTATTGGTATTGGGCTTGATCCGGCTCTTTTATGAGTATCGGACAGTATCGGATTCAGTCACGTGATTGGACCGATCCAGTTTCACATGTTTTTGCGGCATCAACGCGCTTTACGGCAGCCGTAAACGGCGCTATGTTCACTGTGTGGGATTACGTTTCACTACAGTGGTCCCTGGTTTATTGCGGGGGTTATGTTTTAAAAATAACCCGCAATAGGCAAAAACCGCAACGTAGTAACTGTAAAACCCCTACGCAATATGAGCGGGGAGGGGGAGCAGTGAGGGGCATCGCTCTGCGTAAATTGGCCCGCTAAACTGAGGAGCGGGGGCTGAAAAAGTTATGGCCAATCAAAATGCAGAACACAATGCGCATTCATACACTGTAAAAAAAGCATTCAAAATTGCACACAAAAAAAAATCCACGAAAGCTGAACCGCCTTATAGTGAGGGTCAACTGTACAACAAACGAGAGTCAAACAGCGGCATGCAATCGCTGCAACAAGTAGTTTCTCATGGAGGAACCAGCAGGGCCACTTTAACACTACCAGTTTGAATTGTCACTTACAAAAGAATCATCCAAACGAGTTAGATTTACAAGCACAAGATGGCAAAGCTACAGCAGAACACTGGTGGAGGTATCGGATCGGTATCGGAAAGAGCACTCCTTAAAAAAACTGGATCGCATTGGAAGCCAAAAAATCTTGATTGGGACATCTCTAGTTACAATCGGCTTCTGCTAATGAACCTACTGCACATTATACCATATATACTTACTTTAAAGACATCCAATAAACCTGTTCATTTTTCATTTGTACCTAAGGCCTTCTATAAAATTCCTCTATAAAAAAAGATACACGTTCACTTATTTTTTCATAACATGCTGAAGACTTTTAAGGAAGCCTAATTCTCCATACAGCTACTTTACTATTCGCTCCTAAGGGTATGATGATGATGAATAGACGTTTTCATACCACACGCTGGTTCATACTGTGACTCGGACCCTTCTGCCCAAAGTGTCATTAGACCAGAAACTGTATCCAAAAACAGCCAAAGCCCCTGGGCCGTATGGATTTTCACTTCGCCCGTAACTGCCATCCGTGCTTACTCCCGATGATCTCCGCCGCTGTTTGACTTTCCATCTGTAGCAAGGTGTACTAAAATAAATGTTTAATCAGAGTTTATACGGAGAGTTTACCTGAGCTCCTTGTTCAAACAGGACTGCGTGGTGCCAGCGCGACTGTCCCATGGCACAGCGAGGAGGAAAAGATTAGTTCGAAGAGGGAAACAACCTGTGCCAGCCTCATTACATAAGTGATATTTGCATAACTTGCATAACTTATTTGGATTTCGCGATCGGTAAACAGCGCTCTGTGGACTCCGTCTCTTTTTCGATTGGTTCTTAAAAAGGGCCCATATTACGTTATTTTCTGAGCTACATTATAATCTCTCAAAAACATACTCAGGATTGTGTTTTCACACATTTTTAGTACATAAACCTAGCATATTTATTATTGGGTTCTTCCCTTAAACAGAAAACACTTATGGTGTCATGTGGTGATACAGGAAGTGCTCCACTGTGTTTTTAAACTCCATACACCTTCACGAGAATCGTTTGGATAATTTCAGCCCTGGAATTGCCCATCTCTACTGAATTAAAGGTAAAATGTAGCTGTAAACTTGAAAACTACCGCTTCATGACATTACAAAGTGTTTTGAGCTTATGAGATATAGACATACAAATAATAAATGATTAAACACAACTCCAGGGAACTGTTTGATGGCTTAAAACTCAATGATGTAAATTCTGCATACTATAGGACCTTTAATTAGCTCTTTCCTGCTTTCAACTTGTCTTTTCTAGTGTAAGCAAAGTAGGGCTGTCAGCATTAATGCTTTAATGCTTGCGATTAATCACAAAAAAATATCACACATGTTTTTAAGACATATTAATCACACAATTTATTTTTAACGCTCCTCTATCAAAAGCCCGATGGTGACCTGAAAGGTGGTGCAGGTTATTAGGTCAGTGATCAGGTCTGTCAATACGTGACTTTAGATAAAACTAAGGTAGTTTGCAGATATCTCTTTCCACAGAAGCGCAAGTTTAAAATACTAAAGTGTGGTTAATCTGATTTTAAAAATTAATCGTTTGACAGCACTAAAACATAGCAAACATTTTGTCATTCAAACTATAATCGTGTGTCAAATGTGTTGCAGTGGCATTAACTCAGTTCAGTCTATATATGCAAGGAATTGATTCAGATGACAACTCAACATTTATTCATTTGTATTTGGTGTAACTTTTTGGCCCAAGCTCTACAGGTCGTAGATCTTACTAGTTTCGCAGTGATGAGTCCATGGACACTCATGTTCTACAGTATGAAATTAAACATCCCTACCTTACATTTATTCAATTACAGGTGGGTTTATTGCTTAAAAATACCTAGAAAAGCAACTCACATCTGACTGTGAGTGAGGTCGCCTCTCCACAGATCTGACCTGTAACTTGGCCTGGTTTGTTCTCCGTGAAGATAGAAAGGTTTAATACCATACTGTGAAACATTCGCAAAGTAATAACGTCTCCGTGAAGAACCCTTTGGCAAACCCTCCCTCCGCCAGAGAAGTTACACAATGCAACTTTAATTTTGACTCCTAACTTCCTTCTACAATCTGAAACAACCACATTGCTAACTTCAGCTAACACCAGCCTTACCTTCTAGAAGAATGATTGGCACCATAAGCTTGTAACAGCTGCGTCCATGTTGAGTAACTCGTACCTTAACTACTGCCCGTGTTTTGATTCCAAATGTTTATGTATACGATAAATATTAAGGTCAATCTCAGTCAACCATTTCAAACTTAATCCTAAATTAGTGCCTGGCCCGTATTACTTCATCCTTGTATGGTCGATGGTTAGAGGGACAATCATTTTTCACCATTCTCTCCACCTTCTAGTCATTGGTCTGGGGAATGCACTCTGTCACACTTGCGCCTGGGTGTTGTAATTGTCTGGGGGGCCTTAATTGCGTTTGATAATTGGTGGCTGTTTTAAGAAAATCCACGTGGCCATCAGTCAACGAAATGTGCCGATGGAAAGAGGCGAGAGTGAGAGATGAGGTAGGAGTGGTTTTATGTTGTCGAGGTGTAGGAAATTGACCCACAACCAGCCTCTCTAGGTGGTCCACTAAGAGCAATGGATGGCCCAGGCCTTCAGGAGAGAAGGAGAGTGGTTTGGTGCAATAGCAACATTCGTTTTCTTCTAAATAGATCGCCAGCATTATAGGATAAACCTTATTTTTTTCTTTCCATTTTTCGTTTTTTTGGTTGTTGTTTGTTTGTTTTTTTGGTCTCTCAGCATATAAGCTTTCATGTGGAAACACTGAACGATCTTTAATATTTAATTTAATCAACTTGCCTCCATAGAGTTATATGGGACTTCAAAAGCTATTTTCTGAAAATGCATTTTCCTCTCAAGATATAAGGATCACCCCTTAAAGGAGGACTCCACCACGTTTGAAGCTAAAGTCTGTTGCTAGAGGTGGTCGAATTCTGTCAGAAGCCAAACCACGGCACAGGCAGTGAGTCTGTCAAGGCAACAAACTAGTGTAGTGATGGGGGCAAGTTCTTAACTTCCACGTAAAACACCAATTTACACGCAGAAGAAGCTAAACACCACTTTAACCCATCTTACAACAGCCACGAGTCTAACAAACAAAACGCTCTGTCTGGCTCACTCATTAGTGTCTGGAAACATTACAAAACAAGTTTAAAAGCAGCTTTAGCCTTACCTTTGTTGATTTCCCACTGCGCATGCGAAAGCCCAAAAGATGAGATCTCCGCCTAGGCAATACTGATCTGTGCCATTTTTTGGCTTCTGACAGTATTCGACCACCTCAAGCAATGGATTTTTGCTTCAAATGTGCTGGAGTTTCCCTTTAAGTAGCACCTACATACACCAAATTTTCCAATCTCATACTTAACTTGATGTGGATCTAATCCAAGTTTGATTTATTCAAGTTTTACCATGAAATTTGAAAAGGTATGCAAATTTTCAGTCAGATCTTGTTTACTCAAATACAAAATAAGAAAAATGTCCTTCTGCATTTTTTTTTTTTTGTCTCTAATATGTAAACAAAAAGAAGCAAGAAATTTAAATCTGGGTCTTTTCCATGTTTCTGTTTTGAATGTACCAAAAATGGTCAATTTTGGCTCTTCTCACACATAAAATGCATTATAAACATTGCATGATGGAAGTATTTACATTTAAAAAGACAGCGCATATCGACTGATGATCCAACTATAAAACATGCCGGGGGTTTCCATCTGTTTTTACTTTTTGGAAATTGTTTGTAGACCTCTCGATTAAAAAAACCCAACCATATCACTGACGATTTGAAAATGTTTGGTTCTCATATTGAGTATTGAGAACGTAGTACAACATTTCAGTCCTATTTAAAATGGATTTTTTTCTCACATAAAATTACAGAAGGCACAAAAAGTCTATTACTTTTTGTCCATATTTGGAAGAGGCCTCAAACCACTGTCTCTTCTTCCTAATGATTGATGCTTTAACGGCTACAGACTTTCTAATATGCCTTAATGTGGATTACTTTAATTCATGTGGTTTCTCAGGCCCCTGAAAATGTCACTGGGGCAGCTCCATAAATGGCCTAAACTGTCCTGTGACATTTCCATAATTGACTTTACGATGAGTCTCATTGGGACAAGCTCCTGTCTCCCCTGGACTTCTCAAAGCTCCTCTGTTACCTTCGGAAACACTTACTCCTAAACCTACTCCTAAACACGACCTCTGCCAAAATAGCGCATTCTCACCTCACAATAGTAAAATGGAAACTATCATTCGACTTGTCATCACCTCGGGCACTGCTTCTTTTGGCTACGCTCGGGGCTGGGGTTTGTGTTGGTGGACGCCGGTGGACGCTGGTGACCACTGCCACTGTGGAACATCACTGTCACCGTGCGCTGGTCAGACGTGGAGACGCGGAGTCGCTCTCTGGTCCTCCCACGGGACGGAGAGATGGCGGCCGATGACTTCATGACTTCATAGACTCGTAACAACCCCCTCTCCTCTTCCACACTTGGTTCATATTGAGGCAGCGGTGCATGACAGCATTGTGGTGAAGTTGTACGGGCTATAGTTTGAGTATTCTCCCGGGATGGAGGTTGACCCCATAAATGCATAAATTATGGATAGGAAAACGCACTCACCAATATAAAGGCTCAACTGTGCATTTATGTTTTGAATTGTAGATGCGTATGACCAGTGATGGAAAAAGTACTGAAAATGTGTTTATATGGCTAATAATGTACTCAATTATAAGTTAAGGTTCTGCTGCCCAAATGTTACTCAGAGGTCCTATAATACAAAAATTGGTTCTTGGAAGCTCTAAATCCATGTTATAATGTTAAAAATATAATGCTGTTACTTTTTCAAAAACATCTGAGTTGTGTTTTGTTTCATTCTCACGTCTGAGTAATCCTTTGAGTGTGTCTACATCTGCAAAGCTCAAAATACTCGTTCCATCTTGTGTTCCATCATGTAGTGTTAACATATAGTGAAGATGGCCAAGCTTGTAATGTAAAAACTTACTGTGATAAATTAAAAAGCAGTCAAAAAGTCTGTGGCACTCTGTTGGAATTACAATAAAAGTCTTTAATGGTTACATGAGACATAGAAAAAAATAGTACAAAGCGATTATGAAGTCTGATTTTTTCATGGAAAACAGTTTTGTGACGCAAATGTTTCACTCTTTTGAACACATATTGTTTTGAGAAGAAAAGCACTTTATTTTCATGACCCCAGCTTTACTACTTTACCTTTTGTTTAGTGGAGATTGGTAATTCTGGTGCTGAAATCACTCAAATGATTCCAAAGACGGTGTGTCGACTTCCACTTCCTGTATTGCCACATGACATCACAAGGTGGAATAGAGTATTTCCCATTTGAGAGAAATACTCAGCCTAAATATGCAGGGTTTGTGTGTTAAACATGTGTGAATGAAACTAAACTAAACTCCAGGTCTGTTTTTTTGATGAGAAAACAACATTGTAACATAGATCATACAATAGTGTAATGTCGGCCTTTTAAGTAAAAAGTAAGAGGCATGAATGAAAAATACTACTCAAAGTTACTTGTTACTTTTAACACAGTTTTAGAAGCATTTTAGATTAATCTTTTATATGTCACGGGGTCCTCTTCAAAACACTCAGGCTGAGTCGGGATGCTCATTTTAGGATGTTTTATTCCACAGTGCAGAACAGGAAAAACAGGCGCAAAAATGTGTGCAGGAAATAGTTACAGTGAAACAGTGGGGGAAAAAAGGTCTATTTACAGGGCAGGCAAAAAGGTCGACTTCTCCTTCAAGTCTCTTGGTTTAGCTCTTGCTCCACTCTCTCCTATCCTCTCAGTCGTTTGCTCGCTCGCTCCCTGCCTCGCTTGCTCGCTTTTTCAGCGAAACACTACCTTCATTGTAGCCAGGACACGACAAGACATGACCCGACCAGACACGACGAGAGTAGAGACTAGACTGACCAGGTGCTGAGCGGCAGGGCGCACCTTTATACACCCCTCGCCCCTCCAACCTTACGTAACTCCCCTCTAAGCTTAATTAAATCATTTCTATAACCAAATGATTAATATTACAGGGGCCAACAGTTACACATAGAGAATTGCTTTGATCTCACATCCATAAATGACCGAAAACGGGTTATAAACAAATAAAACACAGTTAATTGTCACCTGTGGCTCACATGACCCCGGAGCGCGCACAACGGGAGAATTTAAGCTCCTGACGTGGATGTGTCCGGGTTTGCCAGTGCGCACCGGGATGCGACAGCAGCGGTAGCGCGAGGGTAAGTAAAAAGTCGATTATTGCGGGTCTCTGAAGGATAGTTCTGGCGCTTCCAAGTGTGCACCCTTAGTCGCGGCCGAGGACATGCAAAAGTGAAGTTTATTGTGCGCCTGCACTGCAGCGTTCGCAGCGCGGAGCCCAGCAAACAAGGAAACAGGTGAGCACTCGTCTTCCCACGCTTTCCCCCGGGGACCGTGCTCTCAGGGACGGACCTGCTCCGTCACATTATACAAACCAGACATGAAAGTGAATCTAGTTGGTTTAAACCATGGTTAGTATATACTTAGACACTGGTCTGATTATCCAGAGCTAAAAGCGGTGAGAAAACAGAGAATAACAAATATAACAGTGTGATTTCCATGCAGTTGGACAATTTTAAAGCATCCCATAACATTTCAGTGAAAGTTATTAGAATTACATGCTAGAATTATATTGAATTAGAAGTACGGGTTTAATAATCCAGTGAAAAAGTTACCCAAGATCCTTTTATTAAGTCCATGACTCACATTAGTGGTCCATTATCACAAGAAAACCAAATGGACTATTTAATTATTGATACTGGTCCTCAACTCACTGTAGCTGTTGTGTCCCTGATAGCACATCTGAGGATAAAGTTAAAGGAGTAAGCTGAAGTGTATTTATTTTTTGTTGTTTGTTTGTTTTCTTTGTTTGTACTGTATCTCTGAACATTTCTAAAATAATTGGAATTAATTTGGATATGAGGGAAAAATACACCGTGGCTGCTACTACAAGTGTGCATGTCCATCCTGTTACTGATGATACTGACTGTTCAAGCAAACAAAGGTGCATACATGAAGTGATCAAAATGACTGAATATTTTTTTTGTTTTGTTATTTTCATTATATTTTTAACCATGAGTAACCATGAGTTTTTGTCTAAAAAACTTAGAATAGTATTCATATTAAAAACTGTCACTGAGGCGTATCAGTGACAGTTTCAAAGGACTCATTTTTCCACAAAGACCAGAAGAGTAATTTTAACTTAACTAAATAAATACTCTTAACCAATAATTCCCATCATGCCTCTAGGTGGTGGCTCACTAGGATTCCAGAAACTACATTTCTAGCCCCAAATAAACAAATAAAAAACATGTTTCCCAGTCAGCGTTACCATGACGACCTCCTCCGTCACCTTCTTGCCCGCTCCTTTCAGCTCCTCATTTGGCTCATTGCAAAGATGAATTAGAGCACCTTAAGTGAGATTTTTTTAAGCTACACAAATAAGCGGCGTGGCGTCTAATTTCCTGGCCAACCGCTCCACCCTTTGACCCCGCCTTTATCGGGAAGGTGCCAGGAATATGTAAATGACTATTAATTGGCAAGGCTCATTTTCTAATATTTTCAGTGTAAACACAGACGTAGCGCTAAGTGCAAGCGCAAGCGTATGTTGAACGTCTTCTAGGCAGCAGGCCAGGTTCTCAGTAATTTCACCTCATTTTGTAAAGGGAAGGCAGGTGAGAGTTCTTTCCAGCAAACAACATAGGAAAATGAAAAAGGTAAAGTGACACGGGATAAGTTTTTCCCTATTTTTGGTTAAGCTATAAACCTGTACTTGCATTTTTATATTATATTTTGCATTTGTAGATGCATTTTTGACAGGAAATGATTTACATGGAGCCTGGATATTGGTAGAGAAGAAGACGGAGAGGAAGCTGAGGTTCTGCTGGCGAGGGATTGGTTGGCTAAATAATACGTGATAAGTGATAAGATGGCAGTGGTTACATGGCCAGAAAAAAAAAAAATCATATACCTGGATTAAATAGGTCTGATTTTTGGTTGTTTACATGCACAAAAACACTTGATGACATGTGTTTTTTGTGGATTTGTGGATTTTAGCGTTATTGTTGTATTTGGAAGACCAAGTACAATAAAATTTCAAATAACTTTTTTTTTTTAACAACATTTAAAAATACATTTTAATTGATATCTGTAAATATAGCTTTCCTTTTTTGTGCATAATTTCCTTGTCAAATCCTGCAGGTTTGAACAGCTAGAAAGAAATGAGACATAACTGATATGACATTTCAATCATCCAATAACTTCAGAAATCCGATAATGATCAGATTTCCGATGTGCACGTAAACATCTAGATAGTTTATATGAATAAAGTGAGCAAAGGTCCCCTGGTTGAACTTTGTGCCACAACTGGAAGTCAATGAAAACCTTACTGTTTATCGTACACAGTACAATAAATATTCCGCTTCTTGTAAACAATATTTTTCAAGTTTCATTCCTGTATCCACTTTCCACCTGTAAAACACTTGGGCCAAACACTGCACTCTTCTCCAGACACAACATCATTTACACAGTCTGTCCCTCAGTCCATTTGCAGTCGGCCATGCTCCCCTTCCTTATTTACCTTCCCCGCTGCACCCGGCTGAGATTTATAATGTGGCAGCTACAGTTTAGTATGTGCGCAGTGAGCTGTGCAAACCACGTCATGACAACTCACGCACCGCCGCACGCCCCCCGCCCCCTGCACACGCACCACTGACACACGAGTGAGCGGCCAATCGGGACGGAGACGGGGCGGGGCTTAGGGAACACCCGACAGCAGGATGTGGTCGCGGTGAGGGTGATAGGTGAAAGGGCTGAAGGTGTATCTCTACGACATCACGGCATTCTATAGGATGGGTCTATGTAAAGATGGATTGTTTTACTTCTCTGGGGTATGGAGGTCAACAGTGACACCTTGCTCCAGTTCGGGAAGTAGATTTTCCATTCATTATTCCCATAGACGTTTCAAAAAATTAACATATTAAGAGTTTAAAGACGTCGCGGAGGCTAACCAGCTACATGGTAACTAAAAAACACAAGATTCTGCTTAAAGTTCTATTAATTTTTTCAGTTACCACGTAGCTGATTATCCCCGAGCAAGCTTTTGAATTTTTAATATGATTTTTTTTTTTTTTTTTAGTTTGAGTTTCAAAAACGAAAGTCAAGTCAAGTCATTCCTCCTTCACATCACATTTATTACATTACATATTTTTTTTAACAAATTTTTGGTGCTCTGAGTCTGCCCTCTCTTCGCTCCTGTGTAAAGGCCGAATTATAGTTTTGCATCAACTCAACACGTTGACTCTGCGTCGCCTTGTTGGCGTCGTTTTTGATTTATAGCTCTGCGCGAGGTCTATGCGCCGCGAAGTAATTCACTGCGACAACGCTAAAGGGCTAGGATTTAAACTGGCCTATGCTACTCCAGACGTATAATCTCTGAAAAGTTTAACATGAACCATCTCCAACGCGATATACACACAGAACAGACTCACCATCAGCAGCACATCCCTCTGTCACAGAAAGAACACAAATAATCCACTGAATCGTGTCCTTTAGTCCAACAGAAGATGTTCACATCAGCGCATGAGCTGTTTTTTTCAGCACTTATACTATATGCAAATTAGCCATGCGGTTTTAAGTTCCATTTCTGTAAAACATAAACAAATCTGTGTAAAGCTGCATTAAACACATTATGACTCAATGTTTATATTGAGCGGAGTACCGGAAATGTATGTAGAGCGATGGTAGAGAGGACCAATCACAGTCCTTATTGTCTGCGTTGCTTTCCCTTGTTGTTTGCATCGCTTTGACGCATAGTTAGAAAATTTCGGAGGTGCACATCAGGCCATGTGGGCGCTGTGCGGAGGGCTGCATGACTGTTTGACGGAGTAACATAAATTGGGCTTTAGTCACTTCCCCTTCAGAGCGCTATCACAACACAGTGAGTCTGCATCTGCAAATTAAACTACTATACTTCACAAGTTCAACGTTTTGTATCCTGTTTTTGTATATTTGTGGAGAATGACTGATGTAGGCTTGTGGGCTGAGCATTGGACAAAATATCTCAGAATAGGGCCCGGGAGCAATCGCTAAATTACTGAAACATACGTGGATGACATCTAAAACCTCATGTTTTTGAAGAGGGGAAAAGGGTTATAACATGGTCGAAAGCAACACAAAAAAAGAAAACAACTTTACATAATACCCTGTACTTAACTAAACTTTTATTACAGTTTGTGGGAATGGTATTATGCATTTAAAATCATACCGGACAATCAAAACCACAAAAGTTTACTATTCAATTACAGGGTTGAAATCTTGACATTTTATATTCAGCATTCTTAGCCAGCATCTCATCCCGCATTCTCAAATTCTCTCTTATGCAATCCTTCAGACTTTCAGCTTGATCAAAGTAGACAGCCATCAAATACACTGTACATATTATTTACAAATTTCTACAGTCACTCAACCCTAATGCATTGTTCTTTTTCAAACCAATAATCCAATAGCTGATCGCATACGTTTTCACCTCAGCGCTGTCAGCTCTGCGGCCTCCGATATGATCTAAATCCGCCGAACTGTAAACCATATCGTCTTCATATGGAATCACTTTCTTATGGCAAAACACCATATAAACTTTCCTATTTGTCAAATGTTTCCATCCACTCTACACCTGTCAAACACGGACCACCACATCCTCGGCATCGCCCCTGACATGAAACCCGCCTCTGTCAGCGCCGATAGAAGAGTCCTAACTCAATTTTTAAATTCGATTTCACTTTTTGGCAATGCAATAAAATAGTAGCGCAAGTGGGTAGTAATTGCGTTTCATGCTTTTGTGCCTTTTGTCCGATCGCGTGTTTGGATTTCAGTCTTGAAGCTCGGTTGAAATCCGAGCCAGTTCAGTAGTGGTATGATTATAACATTTATCATTTAATTAAAAGTATACTTTCGATATCGGTTTCTATGTGTTGACATGGTTGGTACGGTCAAGCAGGGGTTAGCAGTGAAAAGAGCGCTCAGTTTGTCAATGTGAGGATTTCGGTTGGACTTTTTTCGTCGGGTGTGTGTTACATTGGCCCCCGCGGTGTCTGTATAGGCTACTGACCCGTTACCGGACCCCCACCCCAGGGTGCTGGTTGGTCCACGTTCACTGGAGATGGCTGACACGCACATATGTGTGGCCCCTCACTCACCGGCTACATCTTGTTAAAGTTTATGGAGGATTTTAGATGGAAAAAGGATATCTGAGGAGTTCTATTTAGACTGGGTTTGACTTGACCGGGAGCTGCTGCCACGATTGAGGTGAGAAATCAGTGGCACTACAGTCATATGGGTTGGAAAATATTAAAGTTAGAATGTGTTTTATGACCATATTGGGAGTTTTGCAGGGTTTTGCTGTTGAAACTTAAATACGTTAGTCATAAAATCAAAAATAAATCTTAATATTAAACATGTTGTCTTGATTAAATCTTGAGTTGATTATTGTTTATCCTTTGTGAAGTTGGCCAAATTTTACTGGCAAAGAAATATATTTATTATAGATTTTTCATGGTTGATGCCGATTAGGGTTGGGCGGAGTCCAAATTTTGATACGGTTAAACCTTCTCAGCATTTTACTGGGGTATACAGAATTACCTTGACTAATTCAGAATTATTTTGTAGCTGCGCCTAAACCATTCAGAAACAGAATAGCAGCACTGTATTTGAAGATGAGGCACAAGTCCTGATCAAACCAAACTTCACCAGCGCATTTCTCCCTCCATTTAATGATCTGGGACACGCCAAGACAAGAGTAGAAGAGGCAGATTCTGGAATAAAAAGTAAAAGGCGACAGTCCACGGCGTGTGATATTTCCCGCTGCAGCATGTTGTATCTGACAGACCTGCGCTCTCGACACTCGGAGAAGTTACCATCTCCTCCGTGAAAGTCTGACTTCGCCCTCAAGCGGGAACTTTCTCCTCTTCAGCGCCTCGTCCCCTCTCGACTCTCGGCGTTCAATAAAACGTCTCTATCGCAAACTTTTGGGCTCAACGTCACACCCGAAGCATCAGTCATGTTTTTTTTCTTCTTCCTCGCTGCGTGTGGATGGAAATCTCCGTGCAAAGCGACGTTTGAAGAGGAGAGAGCGGAGGGTAGAAAGTCCGTGCTGTGCCCCGTGTCTGAAGCGACTGTGGTGGGATCTCTGGCCTGACGCAGGATCGTAGCTCCAGCAACATTTGCCGTCTCTCCCCTGTTGTTCAGCCTGAAACCAAAAGGAACTTGGCATCAAATTATATTAGGTCCTTATGCACTGCTGGAGACTGATACCATTGCTTCTTTATGATACCGCGAGATACCGTATTGCCGCCTAACCCTAATGCCGATAACTCTTGTTTATAATCCAAACACAAACCAGTGGTCAATACGTTACAAACTCATCCACATCCTTGTTTTACTTCAAACTTGACAAGAGAGCTGTGCTGTCACATTTTGCACAGTGAAATATTCTTTATGAAGTGAAAAAAAGCTGTATGCATGTATTTTTGCATATTTAGGCAGCTGGTTGGCCCAACATATCAATCTCTACTGGAGATGTAACACTGCTAATCGATACACCAGTGCAAATATAGGCTCGGTATATAGACTAAATGATTTATCTATCTTTAACATATACATGATGCAAGTTTAACTCTATACACTGTGTCAAATCGTAAAATTACGTCATCATCATCAAACTTTATTACAGTTTCTTGGTCCAGAGTTTAAAAAGACACAATGAACAACCACACACTCAAAAACACAATGTTCACAGCAAACTGCAAAACAGATCCAGAAGTCACTGCTATTGTTCTCAGGTCAGATCTCTTAACTGCATCTGGGTCAGTGGGCAGTTTCCAAACTTAAAAGGCTTAAATTACACTATTTACTGACTTGTGTTTGTGTGAGCTGATTAGTTGTTTCCTCATCACAAACATAGATGGAGTTGCGTTTGTTTCATTCACACATGGTTAACACACAAATGTTGCATATTTACGCCGAGTTCTTCTCTCAAATAGAAAACATGCAGTTCTGTCTTTTGATGTCATGCGGTAATACAAGGAGTGCCCCACTGTGTTTTTAAACTCCATGCACTTTCACTGGAATACTTTGAATATTTTCAGCCCTGGAATTGCCCATCTTTACTGAACTAAAGGTAAAAGATAGCTGTTAAAGGGATAGTTTTTTTTTTTTTTTTTTTTTTTTTTTTTTTACATGAATCTGTATGTTCCCGTCAGCAGTGTCGTGCATCAACACTGACTAACCTCCCGACAGCGTCTGGTGAGCCGAGTTTTTCCCCGGTTTTGGTGCTGACGAAAGAAGTCCAGTCATGAAAATAAAGCGTTTTTCTTCTCAAAACAGTATGTGTTCAAAAGAGTGATACATTTGCATAACAAAACATGAACGGGGAAAAAGTCTGACCTCATAATCGCTTGGTACTATTTTCTCTCCGGTTATATCACTGCGTGCTGTCGTCAGGTGACGCCGCGCACGAATCCAAAACTTTTTTCAGTAGTTCAGCAGTGTTTACATGCTCACACTTTTGACTGCTGCGACGCAAGAGAGCTAATGGAAGAGCTAAAGCGAGAAGTATATAAGCTTGCATAAGCTATATAAGAATATATATAAAAAATGGTGTGGATTTGTGATTCTCCAGGCTGGAACAACAAAAATCCAGCTTCAGCTTGTCCCACTCTGTCCCTCCTCTCTCTCTCTGCCCGTTCTAACTCCATCTGGTGAATTTGGGCATCAGTATATTCGGATTCATAAAGATCTCCCCTTGGCTCTGTGCTAAAGGCAACGTCTTCATCGTCACACATGTTGTCGTGAACTTTCCGAGCAGTAAACACAGTGAAACAGGCACAGCTTCACCTGGCGGCACTGCGCAGTGATATGAGCGGAGAGAAAATAGTACCAAGCGATTATGAGGTCTGACCTTTTTCATGTTTTGTGACACAAGTGTATCACTCTTTTGAACACACACACATTGTTTTTAGAAGAAAAAAAATTCTTTATTTTCGTGACCCCAGCCAACTTGCCGGACTACTCAAAAATCCCGAACTGTCCCTTTAATCTGAAAACTACCTCTTCATGACATCACGAGGTGGAACAGAGCGTTTTGAGCATTGGAAATGTAGACAGACTAATAAAGAGTTACTCAAACATGTGGGAATGGAACAAAACACAACTCTAGATGATGCAACATGACTTAAAGCTCATAAGAATCACTTTTATATCGTATAGGACCTTTAAGAAATCTATATTTTTAAACGAGTGTACAGAACCACTTTAAATTACCCTGGCACTGTTCCTGTGTGTCACAGTGGGTTTTGCTGAGTCAACTAAAATAACATGTCCATCCAGATCGCAGAACAAGGGTGTAATATGACTGCATCTAAAAACCTCCCAGCTCCACCGTCCCCCGACACAGGCTCGGTGGAAAGAGCCAGAAATCTTCATGTTTTATTTATGGAGGTAAATTCTGAAGTGAAATTTAGGGGCTTTCTTACAGGCCATGCCCAAGAATATAAATAAGAACGGCGCGGTTATGGTTGTATTGTTTGGGTTTTGGCTGATATTGTTGTACATATATATAGCCACATCATTTCTGAGTCACCTAGTTACAGAAGAGTAGATATTAAAAATAAATAGGGATAGAATTTTATTGTACAGTAGGATTGTTATGAAGTTGCCAATGGATATTCATGCGTAATATTTTCTGTACTTCAATATTATGGGGCATTTGTGATTTTTAAAAGGTGAATTATGTAACTTTTCTGGTGGAGGGTCTGTCAGATACTTTTCTCTATGGAGATGTTATTGCTTTGTCTGGAATGCTCTTCATGGAAACCAAACAGGTCAGATTTGTGTTCCAGGTCTTTATGGCCACACTGTGTTAAAATTAGGGATGGGCATTCAGTAAATTTTTCTCAATCAATTTTCGATTAATCATTAACGTTTTTATATTAAAATGATCACAATTTTTAATACTATTACTAAATCACTATAGAGCCACATCAGCCCGTGTGAGATTAGAATGTGTTTAATGCAGCTTTGGCACATTTGTTTATCTCTTACAGAAACAAAACTTAAAACCTCATGGCTCATTTGCATAAACTATTAGCACTGAAAAAAGCAGCTCTTTCCTTGTGCTGATGCGGTCAGCTTCTGACTGGCTAAAGCACACGACTCAGTGGATTATATGTGTTTTTTCTGTGACAGAAGATGTTCTGCAGATGGTGAGTTTGTTCTGTGCGTATGTTGGAGATGTTCATATTTTCATAGAACATACGTGTGCAGGTCATATGAGTGCAGATTGTACGTGTGCAGGTTTAGCGTAGCTCTTTATTTCATCAGCTCACTTTATTTATGTTGGTCACTTTATTTACTTTAGCTACTGCTGTGATGAAAAGACTGAAAAGTGCCTGTCTTTTGGACACATGCGCACTCAACTGCTGCAGTAACTGGGATACTGCGTATACATGCACCATGACCAAACCAGGATACTCAAAATAAGTGATCTCCAAGGAGGTGTGCCATAGCTGAGACGTCAAAGGCCACAACTTTAGTGTTTGCACTGTGAGACGCAGCCTCGTCTCCTTACGCTACGCACAACAACCTACATTCAGTTTGATGAAATTCTTAATGATCAATTATCGATTAGTCGACTAATCATGCCCATCCCTAGTTACAATAAAGCTCAGATTAAACTCTAACTTGAGAAACATGACTTAAGACATAGCAGAGTCTGCAGTTAGCATCCCATCCCCAGGGAATGTTGATGACATCAGCTGCAAAGTATCAATAGCAGATGTTTAGGAAGTCAAATTATGAACTTCACCCAAAAAGGTTTTCTAGTAAAATCGCAAATCTAGTGAAATCTAAGCTATCTGTTACAGCTATCTTCTACAAAAAGCACTACTACTACTACTACTACTACTACTACTACTACTACTACTACTACTACTACTACTACTACTACTACTTCTGCAGGCTCATATGTACGGACCCCTTGTTGCCCTCTGTATTAGCTAAACTGTAATGTAAATGTACTTCATCAACTGCCAATTACCTCCCTATAGCCGCACAACTTGCTTTGCATTAGGCAGCTTGCCATTTGAAAACCCAAACAAACAAACGGCTTCACTTGTGGCCGACTAAAAGCCGAAAACACGGTGCGCTGGAGCGTTGCATGTGGTCTTCACGCAGGTAGAGACAAACACAGATTTCTTAACAGTCCAAACAGTTTATTTCATGCATCTTGATAACATCTCACTGCCACAAATAAAAAACACATTAGCAGTTAGGTTCCACAAACTCCCTGCCCGCACTTAGCTCCGACTTTCCAACAGAGTGGCCAGATCGAAGCAAAGATTATCCAAATGACCCAAGACTTTTGTCCCCATTTTGGTCCCAATAGTACGCCAATCCATCTTGGACCACTCACGCCACCAAATGACCACCCAAGAAATTTCTTTGTTTTACCTAAGTATAATTTAAGCAACTCTAATTGTTTAAGAGGGAGTTTGGACTGTCAAAGCTTCGGATTACTTCCCCGCTCGTGGTAAACATACACCACAATTGAATAAGTTCCCTGGCTGTCCGTCATTGGCCCTTGACATTGGATGAGAAACACAAAGCCTATATTGCTCCCGCCACAAAAGTACTCCGAACTGTATTATGTTCTTAAAGATTTAAATAGGAACAGACAAGCGGCAAAGCAAAGGCGGAGATGGACAAGTCAGATTGTACACATTTCTAAATTGATTACATAAATCAAATCAAATGGTCACTGGAGACCGCAGACATATTGGAATTACCCTTTACCAAGTGTTTTTCAATAGGTTCCCCTAAGTCCACAGACACCGTTTGAATAGTCGACTCCTGAAGAAAGCAGCCAACATTTTTCTGAAGATATTTTATTAGAACTAAATATGAGTTTACTCGCCGAACCTTGACTTTTGCTATAAGGTTATGTATTAGTTAAGGGTCAGTGAATTAGCTACAGTTAATGTTGGCAGTCTCTAGTGCTGTTGTGTCCTTGGGCAAGATACTTAACTCACCTTGTATGAATGCAATAGTGTGCGTGAGTGTGTGCGCTGCTGTACAGGGAGTCGCAAGATTTAAAATGGCGTCCAAGCTTCTGTCAGTCTACTTCAGGGCGGCTATGGCTTGGCACCACGGAGCATGACTGAGGAGTTAATGACTTATGAAAAACAGAAAGAAAACTGTAACTCTCGGTTCTGGGGTTAGATTACCAGACTTCACTTTGTGTTTCTGTGTAGTGTGCATGTTCTTTCCGAGTCTTCCCTTGACCTAAAGCGCATAAACTGCTGCTCCTTCAGCTTGATCGACCTCCCGTCACTATTAATGCCTTGCACTTGTATTGCACTTGTTGGAGCCTCTCTATGCACTACTCTCTACCACATTCATACTAGGTTTGCTTACCCAGGGACACAAAGAACAGTATGCACTAGTCCAAGCAGAATTTGATATTAGCGCTCTAACCACTTGAGCCTGTAGTCTACTAAAAAGGAAGCGTGACAAAAGACCTCAAAAGTATTATGTACCTCTGTGTATCTGAGCAAAACTGCACTCACAAAACTACATCTAAAAAAAGTATTTGCAGGATGTAAGAATGTACTAAACAATGTATTTATATAATGACTTTATTCTGCCTTTTTACCTATAAATACCAAAATCTTCCACTAGCTCACTCACCGACTTCTCCTTTCTGTTGTTGTCCAAGTAAATCGTTGAATCTAAATAAAACGATTAGTTGACTGCCGTATTTTCCGGACTATAAGATGCTCCGGAGTATAAGTCGCACCAGCCAAAAAAATGCACAATGAAGAAGAAAAAAACATATAAGTCGCACTGGACTAAGTCGCATTTTTTGGGGGAAATTTATTTAATAAAATTAGAAACCAGGAACGGACATTTCATCTCAAAAGGCAAGTTATAGTAATAATAGAACAGAGAAGAACAGGCTGAACATGTGTCTGGTGTGTTCACGTCACATATGAACAGTTATTCACTCTCCATCTCACTTCAAATCACTAAATCCACTGAATTCTTCCTTCTCGGTATTACTTTTGAGCAACTCTAGCTTAGGGTGACCAGATTTTTTTAATCAAAAACTGGGACATTCCCGGTTTAGGGTGGTTGGTAATAATAAAATTGTGAAACGAGTGCGGAATTAAGAAAAATGTGTTATGCACTCGGCCCATTAATGATTTATTCATGACTAACATGCAAGTCAGTATAGTCACATTTTCTTTGTGGTTTGGTCATTTTTAAGCAGCTTTTTTGTATTTTATCTAAACAAATGCCAATTTATGCCTCTTTACTGTTGGCAGGGATCAGATTGGTCAAAAATAGGGACATCTGGGACATTTCTTGTACAAAACTGGGACAAATCAGTGGTTTTGTATAAATCTGCTGGGACAGGGGACACAGGGCTCAAAACTGGGACTGTCCCGGGTAAATAGGGACGTCTGGTCACCCTACTCTAGCTAAATCCAGCTTTTAGCCCGTGATTATTAGCGTTTTAGTTTTCTTCATTGCAGTTCAAGTTTCCTCCGCTTTTCTCCAGTTAAACACAAGTTTCTCTCTCACTCCAAACTTTCTTACTGCTGCTTAATTACCATTTTCAGCTCTGAAAACCATGAAACATGAAAAAATAGTCAGAAAAATACGGTAATACAAATTCTCCGCCCTTGTCAACATGGACTATTATATGTTGTCATCCTCTCAGGTCAGCGGTGTTTCAGTTTTTCCTCCTGTTCTGTCTCTTTGGTGATTACTACACCAAAAATAATCTACAAGACATCACGCCGAGAGCTTGCTTTCTTAAATTCCCACCCTCACATTCAGGCCTGCACTGGTTGCACGCCGCTGATTGCACCCTAAAGGCCCGCGGAACATTGGCCGCTTTGTACGGCCGGGGAGCCTCCAAGTCTGATAGATTAACATTAATATGGACTGGGGGACAGGGCTCGGGCATATTAAAGGTTATTTCCTGCTTTGACAGCTATCAAGGGAGAACGTGACGCGCCATTGACTGCAAGGCCACACATGCATGAATGAATAAGACAATAAAACTCCAAATATATGAAGATGAATTTAAAGCTAACACGCGTAAAAGAGAATTAGCAGAAACACAAGCAATCGGACACGAAACGACTGCTTTCGGTGCGTGTTCTATCCTTGTAGAGGTGTGGTAAACTGCGGCGCTGACAGACTATTAAAAATCCTAGTAACTTTATGGCTCCCTATCTGGTAATTAGGGATTGTGAATTTGCTTACTCTTAGCTTCAGGTTCATGTCACAGCGGACTGGTTTTGTGTCCATAAATCTCACAGCCAACCATTTTCTTCTGAGCTCGAGCCTGCTTTATAAGCCAGCCTCCCCAGCCCATAGTGAGATCGCGCATGTTACTTCTGAGGAGAAACAATAAAAAATGAACTAGGCGTTAATAATGGCCGCAGCTAACGATTATTTTAGAAACCTCAACAACTATATAATCAACGTAGCTCAGTTGGTAGTGTTGTTGGGCAAGACACTTAATTAATTAATTCATAATAAAGTAAGACGTAAAGATGCGTTAATTCATAAATTAAAATCTTATTTTCAAAAACGTTATAGTTATAAACCACCATGCATGTGTTCAATTGCTGTACTTGAAAAAACAATATCTAGTTAAGTTAAATGACTTAAATTAAGAACATTTGACTTTAATGTCGAAGTCGATTCAACTTGACAAGTCAAATGATCTGCCAGTGCAATACGTGTTTTTCTTAATTTAAGAAACATTTGATTTTGTTTCTTATGTTAAGTGCAAAAAGTTGTTGTTTTTCTTATTTTAAGTGTAGCAAAATGGATTTTAATAATAATAATAATTATACATTTTATTTATTAGGCGCCTTTCTGGACATCCAAGGTCGCCTTACAACAAAATAAACAAATTAAGTATGACTAAAACATACAGTTAAAGTGGGACAGTATTTAATGGATTGATTGAATTTAGTGTTGTATTTTATTAGTATTTAGTGATATATTAGGCAGTATTTGAATTGTGTGTTTTCGTGTTTGTGGATTATTTTATTCCTCTGGCAGATACTTTTACTTATCAAGTGAAATTTTCTCAAATCCTGATGAAATGTTCTTAATTCCAGTCATCTGAACTTGATGAGATTTTCTTTTTCGCAGTGTGACCTTTGACTTCCATTGTGACATTGATAAAAACAGATGGTAGCTTTAAAGGCACAGTATGTATCTTTTATGCCAAAAATAAATGGACTAAATTGACTAAAATAAAAGCACGTTTTTTCATTATGGATGTTTTTCTGCATTGAAACAAACCTAAAAACACGCGTCCTTATTGTGAGCAGGTTTGCTTCTCCATAAAACTGACTTTTCCTGCTTGTTTCTATGGAAATGCTGTTCCTTTGGCTATAATATTCCACAGTATAACATAAAGGAGAATGTGCTGAAGTACGATTTTAACTTTCTGTTTTCATGCAGTTGACTTTTCACCTCCAGAAAATTATATACTATCACTTTAACTCTTTATATCTACAAATAAAACTCTGTATATTACATTTCCAATAAGAGAACTGTGAATAAAATTAGATAAACTTTGCAGTACTTTTACTGAGTGCTAAATGTGCATTAACGTTGATCCTGTGCTTCCATTGAAATCAGAGTGGACCACTGATGATATTTTCTGTGGACCGTGCCTTATCAAACTTCCACACCGTAAATAAGCTGCTCTTTCACGTCTATTTGTCTTTCCACTGCGGTCACACTTCAAGAGCCCAGCATATAAAATGTGTAAGTTTAGAAACCTGTAAACATACGTATATATGCGTGTCTGTGGAGTCATGTTCCTGTGTGGTTAGCTTTCCGGCCCTGTTTGTCCATCTTTTAATAGACGAAATAATGAGACCACATTTTTACTTCACTCAAACATTTTTGACCCAAATAAAACATATACGTACTTAAAACGGGAAACTAGTGAAAAACAAGCAGTGGGTATTTTTATTCTTAGTGCAGTCTTTTAATTTAATAGTTTTTTGAAGGTAAGCAGGCAGTATATTTGAATAAGCACAATTTTGACTGCAACCAATAATTCATATCTGTATGTATAAGGAAAATGACACATTGAAATAGTTTGTGTATATCAAGTAAACAAGTTTTTACATAAAAAGCCCCTTTTTTACATGGGACTTGTGCAACAGTTGAATGTCAGGCGATTAGTTTAGGTAACGTATACTTATAGGTGGGTAGAGAAGCCAAAAAATGTACTTTAGTAAGAGTAATGTTACTTCAAAATAAGTAGAAGTAGATTAAGTAGGACAAAGTATTAGAACAAGAAATGAGAAAGAAAGTAAGAGTAAAAACAACAACAAAAACATATTTGATTGATTTTCTTTGATTTATAATTTGAAGTTAAAGGTACACTTTTCTGTTGGAGGTTCCGTCACCTTGTTTCTATGGAAATGTCACTGCTCCGCCTGGAATATTCCACAGTATGACATTAAACAGCTCTACTTTACATTTATTCAATTACACATGGTTTATATGCCAAAAATACCTAGAAAAACAGGCATTCTGACTGTGAGCGGGGACGCCTCTCCACAGATCTGACCTGTAACTTGGTCCGGTTTGGTCTCTGTGAAGATAAAAAGGTTTAATGCCATATTGCGAAACATTTTAGACAAAGCAATAACTCCATATCTCCATGAAGAAAAGCATTTGACGGATCCTCCACCAGAAAAGTAGTTAAATAATGCACAAAATTTGCTATTTGGCAAGCAGTGGAAGAAGCACAAATGGTCAAATCACTTTATAGAGTCAACATAAAGCTATTATCACCAAAAAAGTAAGCAAAACATGTATTCAAGTAAGAGTACTAGTAAAAGAAAGCTGCTAGAAAAGTGCACTGAGATGTAAACGTATACGACTATCTGAAGCGTAGCTGATTATACACACCTCTGGGTATACTTTATTGATTCCTTGTGCACAGTAACCAGTTGCTTTGCTATCTTAACAATAACTTGTTCTGGGCACCACAATGACAACAAAATACATTACCAAGCTACCAAGAAAAACAGAAGAAATGACTATTCTATTACAAAGCTTATTGAAGTGACGTGCTGTTGGGCTGGAAGAAACCTAATCCCATGTGTGTTTATTTACTGTGCTGCAGGAGAAGAAAATAACTCTGCAGCAGTCACTGAGGTCAGTAAGTTGTATTCAAAATAATAGCACATGTGGTACATATGCTCAGCCCTCAACAAGATATCGCAGTGTTTATGTTCATTTTGTGATATATTTACAGTTCCTGAAGCTGTTATGCACATACTTTTCACTTTTTTTGCATATAACTATCTTCTCTTAAAGGTGCAATTGTGATATTGTTTGTCAGAAGTCGTAATAATATCGTGGGTCTTCACAATATATCGAATAATATGTTTTTTTCCCCTTTAATTTAAAGTTGTGGTGCAGCAATAACTGAAAAAAGAGAAAGAACTACATAGACCATGATCCTTTGCTCTATTTCAGTGCAGACTACATGAAACGACGTTAAATTCTTTGGATTATGACAGAAACAAGATTTATCAAGACATTTCAAAAGGAAAAAGTATTAGTCACAGTTTTGTTAGTGAGATTTGGATATCGTTACATACTTGTTTCCATGGAGATGTTATTGCTTTACCCCAATATTCCAAAATATGGCATTAACCTTCAATCCCCATAGACACAAACTACACTTTGACCTCCAACTTTTTTATTTATGCTGGCTTCACTCGAGGTTTAGACAATCTAGCCGCCATTTACTTGTCTCCATGGAGTTGTTATAGCTTTACCTCCAATATTCCAAACTATGGCATTAAACTTTTCAATTTCAGGTCAATTTACAGGTGAGATCTGCAACAAAACGCCTCAACTCACAGTAAAAATGCATCTTTTAAAGGTATTTTTGAGCAATAAAAACACCCATAGTTGAATAATTGCATTTTATGTAAGTTTAATGCCATATTGTGGAACATTACAGGCAAAGCAATAGCATCTCCAAGTTACATAGTGCACGGTTAAAGGCACATTGAGTTTTAATGAATTAATTTGACTTATTTATTGAAATCTTATAGTTTTAAGGTTTAGTTTTTATTAAATTAGAATATTGCTTTTATTGTTGGAACAAATTTGAGCTATTAAAGCTTTAGTTTAGTTTCATATTTACGGTCTCTGTGCAGCTTTGTGGGATAAGTTGGATTTAGTCTTCGTGCAAACATTATCAAAAATCAGGTGGTCCCATGTCAGGGCAGTTTGTTTGAGGTGGGTAACTGCTTTCAGGACAAAAGTGCCCTTCCTCTTCTCCAACCTAGACATTGCCAACATCCAGACGGGAGCCAGATGAGATGAATTCTGGGAACGTACTAGCGTGTGATGGGTCCTGGAGGATTTGAATGCCTCTCTCCGTTTGTATAAAAGAAGGAGGATGGAGTTAGCTTACTTCAGTTTGCTGGTATTTTTAGCTCAACCGATTTCATACATACTTCGGTGACACAACAGCGATAGTTTTTGGGTTTCAATGACGCTGACCTTGCGTGTGTTCGATAGCCGAACTCTCCGCTCTTAAAGAACCGTTAAAGCAGTCCAGACCGAGCACGAAAGCCAAGACACACGCTATGGACCGCAACCGATACGTACTGTAAATATACATTGTTTGTATGTAGCCTGCGTCACCATGGCGACGGGCTCACGCTCTTTCAGTGCAGGATATTAAAAGTGCCCGAGGACGTGGGTTCAAGTCTGTGTACTTTGGATAAGCCCCGGTCCGGTCCACAGAGAGACCAAAGAACATCAACAAAACGCTACTATTGATTGGAATTAATTGCTAATTGCGTCACAGAGAAAAATAACAAACATTTTGCTCCGAAGTTTGGCTTTTAATTCAGCTGCTTTTAGCCTAATCAGCACTTGTAAGACCCGTAATTATGAGCTGGGGGCGTATTTGTTATGTTTATATATTACCGTGTGCGTAACATGCATGACTTTAAGCACATGCATGAAACGCTAATTGCTATCTTATGTTACGAGCTGCACTTTGACCCCCGCTATTTTAACGTTAACAAATTAGAATCTTGTTGGCGGTCTCGTTCTCCCTGTCCCCGCCGCAGTATTAACTCATTTATGGTGAGTTTTGGGGGAGATAGTGTTTTCTTTGGTCCTGCGCCCATCTCGTTCTGGCTTGTTTTAATGTTCCACAGTCTCATAGATTATAGCAGCGGAGTAGCAGTGGTGGAGCTGTGGGGCCGTGGGGCTGTGGGTCGGCCCCTGCACTTAAGGGCCCCCGATGACAGACGAAGACATAATCAAATGCGCTGGTTCAGGGTGCAGAGGGAATAGGCTAAGCTACAGGGAGAGTGTGTTATGACCAAAACCACTGTAAAACATCACATAATAGTTTGGTGGAAATATCGTGAATTTGTTTCTAAAATACAAGGCTGAACTGCTTTACGATTTTTTTGCGTTTATTTTTTTTGTAACAAGCATTGCTATTGTAATGCTAATAATACAAATCAAATACAGTGTTAGCAGGTTTAGCAGGCTATCATGAGTTATTTGCAGAGGAAAGTATAATGGTTTGTGATTTGTTAATTCCAGCCTCTGAAATTGTAGTTCTAGTGCAATTCACATTAATTTTGCAGTCCTGATAAAGTTACGCTGGACATGCTGGAGGGACTATATCTCTCAGCTGGCTTGGGAACGCCTTGGGGTCCCTCTTGAGGAGCTGGAGGAAGTGTCTGGGGTGAAGGAAGTTTGGGAGTCCATGTTTAGAGTCCATGTTTAGACTGCTGCCCCTGCAACCCAGCCCTGGATAAGCATAAGAAAATGGATGGACGGATGATAAATTTACGATATGCTGCTTTTCTTGAAAATCTGCAGTTTTGAAATGGCATAATAGTCAGAATTTAAAATTTTTAATATATTTCTTCTCCTTCTCCTCCTTCTTCTCCTTCTTCTTCATCTCCTTCTTCATCTACTTCTTTTTCTTCTTCATCTCCTTCTCCTTCATCTTATTATTATTATTACTATACTATTTATTTATTTCTTAATTATGAAATATGACCAGAAATCAACAACCTGATCCAAAGTTGGTGGTTCTACTCTACTCTACTCGACATAAACATCACTGGTAGAGGGGTCAGATACACTTAACCCACCTCGCCCCCAGTGTCTGTGTACACTGGTGTATGAATGTGTGTGTGAATGGGCGAGTGGTTCCTTGATGTAAAACATTTTGAGTGCCTTTAAGGTGGAAATGTGTGTAAAATCCCTCAGTCGTCCAGGTAGAATCCAGGGCAAAAGGAGAAATTCAGTCTGTCTACCTGTAAACCTATTTGTTTGTGTTAGCTAGCTAGGCCTATTGAACTTGCATATATGATCCCACACTCACTCAACAACTGTAAACAAATATGTGTGTTAGTTCCAGAGTAATTTCATATTAGCCAACTCCTCCCTTTGGGCATATTTAAGGCAGTGTCTTCCGCATTCTCACCAGAACTGAAGAAGCAGCTTGGATGAGCTTTGAAACGTACTCGCCCAAAATAAACTTTAGTCCTGCTGACAGATTGAATTTGTCCTTTTGCCTTAAAGGTGTAAAAGCGCTATATTTAAAACAATCATCTTTTTGTTTTCAATCCTCATTTATCCCTTTGAGGATCCATTCAAGATATATTTTGTTTTGAGTTGTGAAATTGTTAATTGCTATGGCTATGTTCTTAAGGTGACCAGATGTCCCTATTTACCCAGGACAGCCCCAGTTTTGACCCCTGTGACCCCTGTCTCAGCAGATTTATCCAAAACCACTGATTTGTCCCAGTTTTATACAAGAAATGTCGCTGATGTCCCTATTTTTGACCAATTTGATACCAGCCAACTTTAAAGAGAGGCAGAAATGTACATTTGTTCATGAAAAGCTGCTTAAAAACGACCAAAACACAAAGAAAACGTGACTATACTGACTCATGCTCATCAAGAATGGGCCGAGTGCAGAACAATTCTCCTTAATTACACACTCGTTTCACAATTTATGAAAATCTAGTCACCCTACGATGGTCCTAACTTCTGTAACCCACGGATAAAATGAATGCTACAAATAAACCTATTGCCGTTCAAGTAGTAGCGGTAGTAACATGTTAAGCCTGTCTGGGTGGTCACTTTGCTCTTTAATCAGTAAACATCGGGTGGACTGCGTGTAGCACCGTGATTTTGTGGACTTACCAGGAGGTCATTTGATCTGTCTTTTTAGATTTATCAGAATTTCTGCAGTGTTACTTCATGGCGCAGTCACTCTGTTGTGTTTTGGAGAGGATCAAATCATTACTGTGCGCCATGTTGTTTTTAGCGTTAGAATTACACTGCAGGGGACGAGGCTCTTTGAAGAGTTCACAGTGTTATATAGGGTTCCGTGCCTCTTTCCACGGGTGGGAATAAAACGCACGATTTGTATCAGGTAAACAGTTGGAATGATATGGCCTAAATATGATAAATTGTCGACATTAGTGTATGTTTTATTTATATTTATAATGAACTAAAGGGAACACGACAAGGCTGTTCACTAGGAGTATAGTGATTTGTAGTTTTACCACTTCAGCGTTGTGAGTTTGCCTCCCAGCCACAACTGTTTTCCAAATATCTCTTTCTCTGCCCACTAAATCTAAAAAAAAAGACTCATTACAAGACTTTATGGAGGTTCCTTTTTTAATAGTTCACACAGGCTTTAAGAAATTAATATTTAAAGTAGCATTTCGCAATTTTTCTGGTGGAAGGTCCATGGAGAAGTTATTGCTTTATATTATATACTGGTTGGTTTATTTCGAGCATAGTACACAAAATCATAAGTACACACATGAAAACTCCAATACAAGAAACAAAAACAAAGAAAATTTAAACGACGACGATCAATTTTGTTTACATGCCCAAAAAGGAGTGGGAGGAAGTAAAAAAAAACAAAAAACTTATTAAATCCCACCCCTTCTCCAAATTTAGACTTAACCAAGCAACTTTACACACCTAAGTCATCATACATATTTAAATAATGTTCTGATCAACCACAGTAAACATTAGATAGTTCCTTTCACAATAACAATAACAATAAGTATCTCAAAAAGAAGCTTCTTCATTGGTATAATGTGACAAAGTGATATCTTTAAAAAAATTTTAAACTGTTTTAAATTTGGACATTCCTTGAGCTCCACATTTAACTTATTCCACAATCTTACTCCACAAACAGAAATACAGAAACCTCTCCTTCTTGTTTTCACCCTTGTAACTTTATAATCCAATTTCCCTGCTTTACCTGGAATGTTCTGTGGTATGACATTAAAACCATCTACGTAGCATTTCATTACGGGTGTTTCTATTGCTCCAAAATGCAATAATTCTCTCTGGGAATAGGGTCACATCTCCACAGATCTGAATTGTAACATAGCCTATAGTTGTCTCCCTTGACCATGAATCTTAAACCTAGATAGGTCTAAGGTTCTCTACTGTGGAACATTCTAGACAAAGAAATAATATCTCCATGAAAACAAACACCGAACTGAAACCCCCAAACCTGCATATTTCCCAGTCCAGTCCCAGTTCAGGTGAGGAGATAATCAAATCATACATTTCATGCATCCTTTCAATATTACTGAATGAATCTTACTAGGACTTACAGTTGTCATTAAAAATATTAAAATGTGTGACAATAAAAATGTTTTACTAACATCTTTGATCAAATAATTCTTTTAAATAAGTGACTCCTGACCCAAAAGTTTCTGTTAGAATGTGTCTCTTGCCACTATTCTCACACATGATTGGTCCATGTTGGGTTTTCTAACTCCAAACCAGATCTTACTCTAGTCCAGTGAGGTCCATTTGGTCTTCTGATACTTTGTTATTAGGTTCTTTATTCTGACAAAGAGTTTGTTTTCATACCTGATAGTTTCGACTGCGGTCTTCCACAGAGTGGTCACGTGATGTTGCTGTGAGGTGTCCGGTGTGAGGTGTCCAGTTATCTGATTTAAACAGGTTTTGGCGCCGTCTTCCTACCAGTGGAGGCAGGATGACAGCACCATAAATAATGTAAATAATGCTCTGTAAAGCGTCTTTGTGACATCTGTGAAAAGCGCTATGTAAATAAATACTTACTTGCTTACTCACTTACCATCTGTAGTTCGCCTTCCTCAGGACAGTATCCCAGGTGTGTGAGAATAAAAAGTCCCCTCGTCCCGGTTTATAGTCCTTTTGGCATGTTTACGTATTTCAATCGCCTCTTTAATCCAGTGTCGGTGTTGGCCATACCGGCTTGTCAAAGCCTGATCCCGTCAGATCTCAGAAGCTAAGCAGGGCCGGGCCTGGTTAGTACTTGGATGGGAGACCACTGGGAATTCCAGGCGCCACACCCAGGTCGTCGTTGAAAATGAGAATTGGTTCTCAACCGACCTACCTGGTAAAATAAAGGTTAACTTGTCGTCCTCTGTTCCAATGATGTTTGCTCCGTCCCAGTCCAAAATGTGGTTCTTCCTTTTACAATGCTCAGAAATGGCTGATTTGAGTTGTTTCTGTTCTGCTGTGTGTTTTGTTGCTCGTGTGCACACCTTCGCTCTTCCCTATGTTCCTTTTCCTGTGCTGAACACCCAAACATCATTGGAACAGAGGACAATAAACATCTTTGTTGGATTAAAGAGGCAATTGAAATATGGAAATGTGCCCATGGGCGATAAACCGGGACGAGGGGGCTTTTCTACTCTCACACACCTGGGATACAGTCCTGAGGAAGTCGGACTGCAGATGGTGCCGTCATCCTGCCTCCACCGGTAGGAAGACAAAACCTGTAGAAATCAGCTGGCCGGACACCTCACAGCAACATCATGAAGACCGTAAGTGAGCAGGGAAGAAGAAACTATCAGATATGAAAACAAACTCTTGGTCAGATCTTACTGTGATGCAGAGCAGGGTCCTTTTTAGTGACAGAAAACTTCATTATTAGAGATGACAAAGCTCAGAATTGAAACCTTGAAGAAATGAAAAGTTTATTTTAGTCTTTATTTGAAGAGACAATGCACAGAGACATGAATCTCATAAAAGCCAGAGATGTTCCTCACGAGATCATAAGAAAATATCTTGTTTCCATTTGCAGTCATGAGTAAATTAATCCATTCTCATTTTCCTCTTTCCACATTCTCACCTTGGCTGTAACTCGCATGTACAAATCGGCATACCTAATATCCATATCTCCCATCTCACACATGCAAACTCGCACACACACCCACACACACTGCCCCTCCGAGCCCGCACGCTGTAACAGAACCTCCAGCTGTCATCGCCGCACTGTGCAAACAAATTACAACTATGATTAATGAAGGCGTATTAGAAGCGGCGTATCATCCCGCTGTGAAGATGGGACACCGGCGGAGACCCACACACCCCCTGCATACCTCTGCCCGGGAATAGACTCTACATGATCTCCACAGAGTCTGGACGAGACAGGGAAATATATACAAGACGTCGCAACGCACCGATTGTGTCCGATCGTCATGACAACCGCGCATATGAAGATTAATATTACGCTGACGTGACGATGTGCAGAATCAGCGGGAGTCGGTAGTTCAATCTACTCTTTTGGATTGAATATTAGGCTTAGTATATGTTCAAGTAGAGAATTAAATCTGTAAAGGAAAGACTCTCACTTGTAAAAAATATCACTTCTGTGTATAATTTATGTATAATTGTAGTCAACCAAATACATTTAAGTGTAAGTGTGAAAAGTACGGCAGCAAAATTACAAAAAAATATACAAAAATGTATAAAAAAAAGTATTCAAGATAAGGATTCTAAATATGCCTATGAACGACATGTTTAAGAATATCAAGATAAACATACAAAAATTTTGTTCCACCTTCTGATGTCATGCGGTAATACAGGAAGTGCTCCAATGTGTTTTTAAACTCCATAAACGTTCACTAGAATCATTTGGATCAGCCTTGGAATTACTCATCCCTACTGAACTAAATGCAACAAGTTGTTGTTAACTACCACTACGTGACATCACAAGTTGGAACAGAGCATTTTAATATAATCAAATGGTTGAATGGAGGAATTAATAAGGATTACCTTAAAGAGAGACGAGACAAAAAATACAGTTCTATAAAAGACCTATAAAATAAAATCATTAAAAATTTCTCTACCATCTAAGTCTAAGAAAAAGAATATTTTTTTTCTAATTCCCACAATGCCCAGCTGTTTCTCCTCCCACTCACATAACCCCTGTATATGGTCACTTTACAATGAGTCCAAATAAACTTTCATTGTTATATCCACATTTGGATTGCATCTCCAATTACTGATGGAGACTGGTCGCCATGGTTTTCGTAGGCACAAATCATTAAAAAGGGCGTCCGGTTTGAAGAATGATGTTTAATAAGTTGTTTTAGGATCCAAGTCCACTGTGAGAAGTTGTGTTACTTTATCTGGCTCTGTTTCAGTGATGATCCAGTGTTCTGCCGGGAAACACACTTCATAAAATGGACTGAAATCATGGCTCACATCCTATATGCCTCAGCAATACATTTATCAGTCTCTCTGGTGTGTGGTCTGCACTATCGTAACCAGTGCAGTTAGGACTTTGGAGACAGTGCAGTTAAACGGGATAACACCTGCTGTACAGATAAGTGCTATTTTTACACCAATCAAGAAGCAGTTGTCTGAGAAAAATGTTAAATATGTTGAAAATTACTGGAAGTAAAGAGATAACATATTAGTGACATCACACTACAGAGATTCTATCCAACAGTAGGTTATTATCACAACGGTGGGTAGTGCTGCAATGTTGAGTCGTGCAACTTCTGGTCACTGCTTTTCTATGGCAAAATAGCTGTGGAAAAGTGTCACATATTTTTGACCAGCTTCATAAATCTGCCCCAACACCAAACCTTCATCCAACAATGTCGCCAAAGAACATATTCTGTTCATGAAGAATTTATCCACAACGATCAAGGGAAGAAAGACGAAAACTTAAGGCGAACAACGACTGAACGACTGAGCAAAACTAACGTTATGGTCATGAAGAAAATAGAAATAACTTGTTCACTCAGACTGATTCTACAATTAAAATTAAAAATCGATTTTGTGATGTCGATATATTAGCACAGACTGAGAGTTTTGTTCAGTTTAAATTCTACAGATGTTCACAGATTAAATGTCGACCATTTAATAGTGATCATAGTCTATTTCTGATACTTTAAACACAAAATAAAGGTGATTTCTTGATATTCTTGATATTTTTATTTGTCAAATAGTCATTTCTATGTACATTAGCGGCCCATTTTACCACATGGTTACAATTTTTTCTCTTTTTTCTCTTTTTTTTTTATTGTTGGTGGGTAATAGTAATGGAATTTTCCTAGTGTGATGTCATAATTTCAGGTTATTTAAAACAAAATCACTTTGCAAAATCTTTATTTTAAGTGTCTTTTAGTAAAATGAGTATTCTGAACTGGCATTTGCACTTTAATTCTCTGTTTTGAGTCAGGAACAGTGAGCTTTTGCCGTACAGTTCTTGATGATCAGTCTCAGTTAGGTTTGACCAGGACCAGGACCTATACATAACAAATCTAAAATATATTGCATTCTATCCCTGCAGCAGAACCATCAGCCTCTTCAGCCTATCCAACTTTTCCATTTACCACCACCACAAATCTTACATCATCTACCTTTACGCTTGCTTTTTTCCAGGGGCCGCATTTGATCTGTCCAACTAGTCTGATATTAACACCTCATAACCTTTTTCTGTCACTCCAATTCAAACTATTAAAGCAGACCAAAAATTCAAGACGTTCAGAAGTGTTTTAATAAGACTGTCGCTTTAGATTCTAATTACCAGTGAGATCATTTCCACAGTCTTCCCTTTCCGCTCCGACACCAAACTCTCTGGATATCTTTTGCAAAAAATTTGCCAATAAAAGCTATCTTCACCGGAGCTGATACTAAGAGAACTGAAAGAAATCTCAAACAGCGACGTCATGAGCCTTGAGAGCATGTGCGATCCTCTGCTTCCTCTGTTAGTATTGGTCGTGGGTACAGCGAGCGGCCGCTACTTCCCGCTGAAGGTTTACTCTGGAGCCTGGGCCCGGTCTCTGTAATGGGGCGAGGGGAGCAGGATGAGCTGGATGTGGCTTGGACAGATCGCAGCGATGATCTCATATACAGACTGGGATATTATGGACGCTAAAAGAAAGGTATCTGAGGTGATTCTGGCTTGTTGAAAGAAATATGTTTGGTTGGCATCGGATAGATAAATAGAAAGATTTTCGAGAAGCGTTCAGATTTTCGCTGTATTTATTTCCACAGAAAGAGAAGTCGTTTGAATCATACTTCCTTCGTGTAGCTGTACTTTCTGGTCTAGTCCAGGTTTAGTGACGAATTCTTTTGGGTCTCTTTCTGTAGATTATTTGAGTAGTCAGCAATTATTTTTTTCGGTTAGTCATCTTTTAGCATGTGTTTCAGAGTCTGTATAAACTAGCTAATGATAAAGATGATCAAAATACAATTATCCTAATAGTTAAATAGTCATTAGTCAATTCAGATTAACTTTTGCTCCCTGAAATTCTATGTTGTCTTTTCACGTTAAGGCCGCTACACGCTACAGGATTTTTCGGTCCTAAACGATTTTTAAACGTGCGACAAAAAGCACAAACACCACAGACACGATGAGACTAAAAATCTCCGATCGTAAAAACTCCTGCGGGATATGTCTGCGGACCACAGGAAAGTTGTGAGTGCGACTGTTTCTTGTCTACAGTAAAATGAATCGTTTGAGACTCTTAAGTGTTCAAAAGATCGGAGCTCTGCACTTCTAGTTTAGACACAAGTCAAACTGTGTTATTATTATTTGGGAAATGTGGTGCAATACTTCAGATACAGGATTTTTACAGGAAGTAGAGTCTTGATCACTAATCTGCAGCTTCACCTCGATCCATGCGCTGTGTGGATGTAAACAAACACATGTGAGGAAACACTGTCTTTTTACTTTTAAAGAACAACGCAAACTGGATTAATTGCACGGTTCTGGGTCATTATTTGTGGAGGACAATTTTGATCAATAACATGGGTGAGATGCTTCACTTTCAATTTACCACGTTACATTAGGCGAGTCATTTTCACTATATCCTGAGTTTGTATGTAGCGTCTCTGTGTCGCTTCTCTGCCCTTGACGCTCTGTTTTATCGTCTGTTACTGTAGCGTCGTTGAGGTTTGGTGGTTACGATCTGACACTGACACCGCACACTTGAGGAGCAGCGGCTTCAAAATCGCCTCCCCAAACTCGGGAAGAAGAAATCGCAGCCAAAATCGGGCAAATTCTCCCGTAGTGTGTGGCGGCCTTTACGTCGCAAACCAGGAAGACGTTTGAAAAGATGCAGTTACAACTTCCGGCGTAGTTACCGACACTGGGCTCGCCGACCGACTGTGATATGTATAGTTGTAGTTGTTCAGTGTTTCCTTCAGCACTTGACACTTAAGGTGGTCGTCTTGACTACGTCCCTCAGAACCACGTGAATCCTCGCGAAACTAAGGTAAGGCACGGTATCTCCCAAGCTTCACACGTTCGCCGAAGATGACAGAACACTACAGTGATATTTAGATGAAGACTTACTAGCAAACAAACCGGAATTTGTAATCGCATCTTTCCAAACGTCTTCCTGGTTTGTGCTGTGAGCGTGAATAGAGCCTATCACACTTTTCTTGGATCGGTCCTGATGTAGTCTTGGTTTAAATATTATATTACACTATTTTCCTGTTGTTAATGATGTTTCCTCATCAAAAACACACTTGGAGTTGTGTTTTGTTTCATTCCCACATGTTTAACGCACAAACCCTGCATATTTAGGCTGAGTTCTTTCAAACAGAAAACACTCTGTTACTCAAACATGTGTGAATGAAATAAAACACAACTCCAGGTCTGTTTTGAGAATTATAACAAACTGCCACAAAAACTCAATCCATTTCTCCATTTCTCATCAACACTGACCACAATAGTTTCAACCCTATTTTAATAAACCTAAGTCTTCTATATATGGTAAATGGTCACATATTTTATACATTTTTATATTTTTATTTATATTTTCCACCTTCAAGGCACTCAAAACGCTTTACAAGAATTCACACAAATATACACAGGGAAAAATGGGAGCTTTCAGGACTAATTTTAGAACGCTCTTGATCCACGACCAGACCAATATTTACGAAATCCCTCTTATTGTCTCTTAAAATTAACTTCTATTTTTGTTTTTTATGATAAATCTCGTTTGAAAAATCAGTATCCTTTGAATTTTCAGTATTGTGTTGTATAATTTATGAACATTTCACTTTGAAATGTCCACAAATATGCCTGGAAAAAAAACAATGTCTCCACCAGTCCTCATTTTTATCCCAAACCTTTATTTTAAACCTAATCAAACCATCGGCGAGCCAAACCTCTCGTCTGCCACTACTCTTTTAAAACGCTTTTCCTCAAAATAGGCCTTTTCTGCCACTCAAATTGATACTTACACGCACTTACGTAACATGCAATTACTCTACAATTATTATTATCATTGGCTTAATTTGACTTATTTTGGGGTCAAATATGAAAAATTGAGGACAAATTAAGACAAGGATTGCGACGTGAGCTTGGAGCGCCTTGGTATCGTCTGGTAATTCTGTAATGGTCTCATGGAAGCAGTCCCCTGTCATTATGGCCACTATAGTAGAGCTGACACAACCACATAATAACTCAATCTGTTATTACTATGTCCGCAACACCTTTTTTAAACAGCATTTGAATCCAAGCACAGAAACTTAAAGATGCACTGTGTAACTTCTCTGGGTGAGGTTACATACACTATTGCATGCTATTACTGGACCTGGGTTAGGGCTGCCAGGAATGTTCCACACTGTGGCATTAGACTGAGACAAACTTTATTCATCCACAAGTGAAATGATTTGGACCCAGTAGCTCACACATCGCCCGCAGTGGAAGGTAACAACCTTTGGTCCGGTGTTACTTAACAGACTGGACTCATAGAAACCCTGAGAAAATGTTAATATTGATTTTGTGAGAGTCAATTTTACCACTCGACTTTTTGCTGTGTAAGGAATAAATTCAACTTTCAGGGTCAAATATTAATGATATAGTTGTTTTTAACACAAAGAGGGTTATTTTAACTATTTGAAAGTTAAATGGGGGTTTTGAGTTGGGGTTATTTGCCAGAGTTGATATGGTTGAAGATAATTCAACTTCCCCTAGTGTTAATTCAACTTCCCCTAGTGCTAATTCAACTTCCCCTAGTGTTAATTCAACTTCCCCTAGTGTTAATTCAACTTCCCCTAGTGTTAATTCAACTTCCCCTAGTGTCAATTCAACTTCCCCTAGTGTTAATTCAAGTTCCCCTAGTGTTAATTTGACTTCCAATAGTGTTAAGTCGACTTCCACTAGTGTTAATTCAACTTCCCCTAGTGTTAATTTGACTTCCACTAGTGTTAATTCGACTTCCACTAGTGTTAATTCGACTTCCACTAGTGTTAATTCGACTTCCACTAGTGTTAATTCAACTTCACTTAGTGTTAATTTGGCACCTCCACCCATCACTTCAAGCTCCCGCCAGAGAAGACCAGTTTGAACCAGTTTTGTGTGTAATTTCATTTTAAATGAACTAAAATAAAGTGTAAAATAAAACACCTCTGTGTTGTTTAGCTAAATCAGTATAACCCTACAAAGTGTTATCTGTTTACTCTCCAAACATTAATATAGCTCTTAATTTTGGGGTTAAACAGGAACTTTAGTCCAGTGTTACTTAATGAACATTTCTAAAAATATAAATTAACTTTAGAACAGATTGGACTCATATAAACCCTGAGAAAATGTTTAAATTGATTCTGTAAGAGTCAAATTAATCAGTTTTTGCTGTGGAAGGAATAAATTAAACGTATCAAATATTTATTCACTTACATGTTTTTATTGTTCAAAAATATATTGAAAAATGGCATGCTTGCCTCTTCACAGATCTGACCCATAACTTAGCCTGGTGGCATTCTTGTCTCCATGGAAATAGATAAGTTGAATGCTGTGGGACATTCAGGTACAGCAGTAAAATACTTTTAAAAGTGTACGTTTTTGCTTGGGGGTCCATCATCTGCTTGTTTCTCTGGATATGTCATTGCTCTATCTGGAATGTTCCACAGTATGGCATTAAACAGCTCTGCCTCACATGTATTGAATTAGGGTTTTTTTTAGGTGGTTTTATAGCCCCAAACACCTAGAAAACCAGGTATTCTGGCTGTGAGTGCGGTTTTCTCTCCACAGATCTGACCTGCAACTTGGTCTGGTTTGGTCTCCACGAAGATAGAAAGATACAAACCAATACCATCTCTATGGAGACGAGCAACCCTCCGCTAGAAAAGTTACACCATGCACCTTTAAGTGTGACTAAACGTTTTCTTATTTGGACTCTTGTTTGTGTTTTCCGTCACATTGGACATTAATCATAACCTACTAAACGACTAAACGAAGTCGCCGGTAAAAACCCGCGAGCGCAGCATATCTCACAGGCGTGTTTACAGGGGCACCCATGGGAGCCGCCGTGAAAGCACCCTCTGTGTAATCAGAAGGTTCTGGAGCGGGCGGGAGGAGCGGGTGCCAGTTTAAAGGGGGGACGGGATGTTTTTGAGGCAGAGTGCTGTTCCAGAAGAAGTCCCCGGTGACTAAGGATGAGCCAAAGATCACGCCATTAGTGACTCAGGGCGCACGCAGCTCCATTACAGCTCACGTACTTCAAAGAGCAAACATTAAATACTCGCCATTTTATTTTTTAATATTTTAGTCTATTTTATTTATTTATTTTTCAGATTCTGTTTATGCATTTGTTAATTTATACTCATTTAATGCCAGGTAAAGTTTTAACATTTCCACAGAAAGGAAAAGGTGCCGTACCCCACATCAGAAAACTTAAAGCGACCATTCATACGTTTGTTTTTATGATTTTTTTTCACCAGTAGATGGCAGATGTGAAGCCTAATGCAAAATCGCATTGTTGTCTTGTTTTGTACGTAAACTTCTTAGGTTGTTTTTAAAGACAATACACTAGGAGATCTATTTTTTTAATCTATTTTACAGTTCTGAAGATGACGTGCAGGTAAATACATCTCCTACTGTACTGTCTTTAAAAATTATTTTTAGAAAAAGTTCAGAGATGTAACAATAACCAAAATAAGGTGATATCGTATCGTCAAAGGTCTCACAATAATATCGTGGACCATCACAATATATCGAATCCAAAGTCTCTTTGCTTAAATGAACAGTTCTGATCATAGAGCGTATATATAAGTGTTCTAAGCGAGTGAGTTACAGGAGCGACTCCAGGCTCTATGTTATGAATAGGGTTTTTTTGACGGACAAAATAGCGAAAAAAAATTCAGGATCCTGTGTCGTGGGTTCATACAAACATTTTAAGACCAAAATGATGAGGTCACAGCAGCGGGTACAGAGAGAGGGACGATAAGATCCTAATGTAAGTTAATGGGAAAAAGGGAGAGAAGGAGTCGGAAGAGCCTCCTGTAGCACTTCCTGTTTGGCACGCAGTTAGCTATGACTACTCATATATACGGTCTATGGTTCTGATGCAGAAATAGCTAAAAAAAAAAAAAAAACAGGGGGAACTACATAGGCCATGATCCCTTGCTCTGTTTCAGTGCAGACGACATGAAGAAATAACTGTTCTAAGCACTTTTACATCTTCATTTTTTGGGTTAAGTCTTGTGATGGCATTTTTAGAGGAAAAAGGAGCAGATTCACACTTTTATATTGCAATAAATATGGTACGGTGAGATGTATATGGTGAAAATATGGTACAGAGAGATTTGGATATCGTTCCATCCCTAATGACAATAAATGTTGTACCAAATGACTGGTCAAAGCATTTTAGAATGTCAGTCTTGTTATTATGTAGAATATCGTAATATCATGAGCCTCCCCATGATATCGTGAGCAATAAACATCATGCTGTGAGGTTCATTCTGTGACGATATATGCCCCTCATCTGACCTTCATTCAGGCTCACCTGTGCTCTCTGGCCTGGACTGCAGTAATGTAGATACCACCTAGTGGTGAAATGTGAGAATACACCACGGGTCGGCCAGTCTAATGAAGGACAGTAGCTTTAAAGACTAAAAAGTATCTGGGAAAACTCCTACTCAAGTAAGAGTAGCTAAAAGAATAACTGCCTGGATGTATCGTTTGAAGTTAAAGTGCATTGTGTGTGTGCAATGACATATCCATAGAAACAAGCAGGTGATGGACCCCCACCCAAAATGTTCCCCAGTGCACCTTTAATATAAAAAGACTGAATGACCTGGTACGTTAGGATAGACCACGGAAAATGCATGTATTTATTGTTTTAATTTGTGTGTCTTGGTCTGTGAAAGGATCTAATTTATTTACTTATTTGCTTACTGCGGTAATGAGGAGCTGCGCGTTCACCCATCACCCAGAGGGCAGCGGGTTCAAACCTCATCCAAAAGTGTCAAAAAATATTTTCTTCTATAAACATTCAAAGATTTCTACCGTTTTTTTCCATAACCGTAAACAACAAAAGCACGGCCAGCTGACGTCACATTAGAAATAAATTATATTAGAAGAGCAGAAGGTTGATGGTTCAATTCCTACTGCCAACATGGCATGACGTGTACTGTAATTGTGTACTCGGGCAAGACACTGAGGAAAAAGTTTTACAAATTATAGTCTTTTGCAATCCAACAACTTTTTCTAACTATGTGTTCTTATTGAATATTGTGCTATACAAATAAACTTTCCTTTCCTTATTTTCTCCTTATCTTAATTTCATATTTTATTATTATTTTACATTGAAAGTGAAACCAACATTTTAACGATGCGACGTTCCAGACAGAAACGGTACTTTTGAACAACTTCTTAACGTCAACAGTTTGAATTGGAGCTCCATTTTGAAAAGTGTTTCGTATTTTTCTTTCTATTTGGTAAATATTTTTGCACAAATTTACTCTGAAAACACAAACTCAACAAATACCACGAAAGCAGATTAAGCAAACCGAGGCCTGCATGAACGTCTTGCATAAACATATAATTTTGAGGAGAAGTAGGCTGTTTTGTATTTGTCTTATTGAAATACAAACCTCTATTTAGATTAAAAGCGTAGTCCCGACTCAAGTTTGGACGAGTTTAATAAATTCTTAGCGTTCGCCATCCCTCCCAGTGCTTAGATACTGGATACAATACATAAACTTTAATACCCAGAAAGATTTGAAAGGCTGTTTAAAGCTGTGTTTTTCTGGAGGAGGGTACGTCACCTGTTTGTGTCCAGTAGAATGCTCCACACGCCATTAAACTTGTCTATCTTTTATATAATAACAGAAATAATAAGAATAATAAGAATAAAAATAAATAAATAAGAGCAAATACTCATTTTTACCTGTTGATTTTTACTCTTAATTGCTAAAAAATGATAACGGTCTCCTGGCTCAGGCCGCTGCCCCCACAATAACCCAGTGGAAAAGTAAAATAAAGAGTGTGTATCATATCGAGCAAATAACTGCAAGGTTACAAATGAACAAATGAAGACAGATTTATTCATGGACAAATGCGCTTCAATCCAAGCCTGTATTTCAAATGGATGACTAACTTTTATAGGTATTTCTTGTGTAAGTTTATGGGGAATATTCTGAGTAATAAATGAGGAGACAATGAGTATGACTCCATCTACACTGTAACTTTAGTTTGTGCCATTTTACTTTTATTGCATTTTTACTGCTGTTTCATAACTATATATCGCCTGATGTGTGGAAACCTTCTGACCTCGCAACAATAGGATTCGTTCGCTCAACGGTTGGTGGGTAATTTTTGTATCTAATCGCTGCTATTTAGTCGTGTCCGTATACCGTGTGCAGTCTGCTATTGCAGCTTGGGTTAGTTCTGGCCAACACACTTGACCAGCTACAACTTACGGGGGTTTTGTGAACCATATAGTGACTGTGATCCCTGACCTAGTCACTGGAGAGAAATGAAATTGAGCGGAGGCACTAGGTGGCGCTAGCCTGACTAAACTATATGTGGCTTGCACCAAAACACTGAGGAAAAAGTTTAACAAATTATAGTCTTTTGCAATCCAACAACTTTCTATAACTATTTAACTGCTGCTGTATTCTTATTGAGTATTGCGCTATACAAGTGCATTTTACTTTCCTTACCTTATTTTCTTCTTATCTTAATTATTTATAAAAACAAGTAAAAAAAAAATAA
The DNA here is from genome assembly GCA_034769755.1 of Odontamblyopus lacepedii. Lineage (NCBI taxonomy): Eukaryota > Metazoa > Chordata > Actinopteri > Gobiiformes > Gobiidae > Odontamblyopus > Odontamblyopus lacepedii. The sequence goes on from CM068360.1 coordinate 11,491,455, forward strand.
TAATAATCTTGTCTATCTCCATGGGGAAAAGCAGATGACTCTAAGCTGCAGGTCAGATCTGTGGAGAGATGATCCCACTCACTATAAGAATACGTGTTTTAAGGGATTTTTGGCAATTAAAATGCCAATAATGTTAGATTGATCATTTTAATGACATAATATAGAACATTCAAGGCAAGCAAATGACATCAGGCCTTCCGAAAAGTTACATAATGCACCTCATGCCCTTCTCTGATCTGTCATAACATATGAAATTGTGTTTTGTTTCATATTTAACACACAAATCCTGCATATTTAGGCTGAGTTCTTCTAAAACACTCTCTGTTCCACCTTGTGATGTTGTGTGGTAATACGGGAAGGGGTCCACTGTGTTTTTAAAGTCCACACACCTTCACTAGAATCATTTGGATCATGTCAGCCCTGGAATTGCCCATCTCTACTAAACAAAAGGTAAAAAGTAGCAGATAACTTCAAAACTACCGCTTCTAAACCTACTACTCCGAGGTTTGGAGATGTAGACAGATTCAAACATGCTTGAATGAAACAAAACCCAACTATAGGTATGTTTTTGATGCGGCAACAACATTCTAACACAATAAATTTAGCATAATATAGACCCAGCTTCCAAAAACCCAAAGCCCGAGGTATAATTATAGAAAACGGCTTGAGTATCTAATGAAATAAACGAATGATAAAACCCAGTCCCTTTTCTTTTACATAAACTCTTACTCAGGCAGTCAGCAGCTTCTAACTGATTTGTGGTTTTTAAAATACTCCTCAAATATGCAGGTTTACATTACCGGCCTGCGTATTATCCCCATCGCGCTCATGTTCCATTCCAAACAGAGACGGCCACGTTCACCGGAGCTGCAGCGCGCCACAGCGGATAAAGCCTGTCACTTTTTCATTATTTACAGAAACCAAAGTTAGAGTTATTCTTCGGAACAAGTGCACCATACAGAAAACAAGCCGGCACGAGGACACTAAAAATAACTGCAAAACCACCATAATATTTACCCAGGGCTCAGGGCTGTGCATGGAAGCAGGGCCCAACACCGGCAAAATAGACAAAGTGGATTTTATAAGTCGAGCTCACTCTCCGGTTTCTCCAGAACGCGCAGTGTTAAATGAAGTGACAAGACAGGGGAGCGGCGTGCACGGCTCGTTTTTCAAGACAGGTGAAGACATGAGCTGCGGTTCCAGTAATGTATAAGAAATATATTGCGAAATTGTTCATTCATTGCCACCTCTTTGCACTCTTTTTATATTAAACAATTAAAAAACATGGGTCTGATAAGATCAAATACAGTTAGTGCTGTTGCTGTTGTTGCTGTGAACCTGCTGCAATGACCAAGGACATTACATTACATTAAAGGTTTGTGTTGATTATTACATGTCCTGTGTAATCATCATTTTAAGCACATCTTCACAGGTCGTACAGAAGCCAAAAATAGTTCAACTTCTAAAATAATATTACTCAGCTGGAATGTCACTCAGTTTGTAGATTCACTCAAAGTGGGGAATGAAAACTTTTATTAATTAATTATTAATCATTGCATTTATATAGCACCTTTCAAGATACCCAGAGCACTCTACAGTTTATTATTTATTCCCTCCACACTTGGTGGTGTAAACTACTATTGTAGCCACAGCTGCCCTGGGGCAGACTGCACCATTGGCCCCTCTGACCACCATCACACACACACCACATTCATACCAGCCAGTGTGGGTGAAGTGCCTTTTTGCAACTGGTGCCCCACTGTGGCACCTGGAATTTTCTGGAATTTATTCAAGTAAAAGTTTATTTCTATACCTTTAATTAACCAGACAGGGCCCACTGAGATTTGGAACCTCTTTTTCAGGGAAGTCCTGCCCCAAGAGGGGATCCAACTGTACATGTTTTGGGTGGAAGGGAAAACCAGAGCAGTCAGAGGAAACCTACGCAGGCACAGGGAGAACATGCAAATTCCATTTAAAAAGGCCCCGTGCCGCCTTGGAGCCAAACCCACCTTCTTGCTGTGAGTTTCTTCAATGACATATTACTCAAGCAGGTATGCTGCTAGGGAAGTACTCGACAGTTTCTTTGAAAAGTTGCTCCATTAAAGTGAATAATTGAGTAATGGAATACTACCCACCTCTGCTCATCTTACTGTTACACGAAGGCTTGTTTCTAAATTGAAAGTGGCACAGTGGGAGGTGTATTTGTGCAGAAACCAAAAGGAGAATTAAATTCTCCTGCTCATTCACTGTGTCTCTGTGGAGCAAACACAAAAGGAAAGGAAAGGCACTTCAAAATCTCTCTAATCACATTGTGACTGTTTCACTGTGTCAGCTTACTGTATAAAGCATACTCCAAAAGTGTATTTGCTCAGAGAATATGTTTAGGAATATAGCTATAGCCTCAAAAAGTCCCCAGAGTACCACAGCTTAAAGGTCCACTACATTTATTCAGTTACAGGTGGTTTTATTGTTCAAAAATCCCTAGAAAAACAGGGATTCTGACTGTGAGCGGGGTCACCTCTCCACAGATCTGACCTGTGACTCTGGTTTGCTCTCCATGATGATAGAAAGGTTTAACCACACTGTGAAACATTCCAGACGAAGCAAAAACATCTTTGTGGAGACAAACATGTAATGGACCCTCCTCCAGTTCAGTCTTTCATGCTTTTTGGGGTCTCTCGATGACCAGATTAACATAAAAATACCTCATTCTTAGTTGCTACTTGAACAGTGTCAGTAGTACGCAGCAGTACGCAGCAGTAGTACGCAGCAGTAGTATGCAGCAGTAGTAGTAAGTAGATGCAGGCCACACACCAGCGGACTCCTATCCCCATGTTTATTGAACGGGCCGGAGCTCTGCCAGTGCTCTGGGCCTCAGCAGACATGACTGATGGAGTGCTGACAGAGGGGATGGATGGGCCGGCCTCAGGAAGGAAGGCCAGGGAAGGTGTGTGGAGCCTGGCACTGCCCCCAAACCGGCCGTGAGGGGGGGGGACTGGACCAGGGGACATGGAAACAACAGGGTGGGCTTGGGGCTGGAGCGGTCAGTCTGTATCAGGTTTTTTATTATTCAATTTATGTGCATCTTGAGCTCGTCTTGGTCAGGACTACCTCAGCTGGAGGATTTGAGCTGTTGTGCATGTTATTAGTGGATGGGGAAACTGGAGTGCTTGAAGGAAAGTCACCCAGACACAGGGAGAACATACAAAATCCACACAGAAATGCCCAGCCACCATGTCAATGTTTGGTGCATGTTTGGTGTGGTCACTTGATTAGGCATAAGGAATCATAAGGAATCGAATCAAATTAAATGTAAAGGAAAAACCGAGCTTTATAATAGGTCCGTGTACCGTTTGTTCTTTTGAATTTCAATTAAGAACGAAAACAATCAAACGGAAAAACTGTTTATTTGATTATTACTTTTCAGTGTTAAACAAAAAACAGATTTTGACTTCTATTTCCAATATTTAATTTGAAGTGTGTTTCAAATAACACCAATCAAAAAACAGGCCTTATTTGCTCCAGACGTTCTGCTGCTAGAAGGACTTAGCTGGAAAATCATTGCAATTTTGCAGAGAAACATGTTCTTCTTTTATGGCGAGGCATTTACTTTCATGTCTTAGAAAGTAACTGTTGAAGTCCATGATGAGAAACAGGAAGCAGAGAGGCGATTTTCTCCTTTGTTCAGTTGACTTTATAGAATTATCCATGGTTGTCACTGAATTCACACATGAAGCAGCAACATCCGAGGCAAATAAACCAGAGAATAAAATATCAAACTGAAATAGTCACAATGACTGTTTTGTGATTGGTGTTATTTGGGATAAACTTTAAATTAAATATTGGAAACAGACGTCGGAAGACACTAAAACAGAATAATGAAATAACAAAGTGTTCCCATTTTATTGTTTTTCACTCTTAATTGAAATTCAAAAGAACAAATAGAACACAGACCTTATTGGACACACACTTTATAGAAATGATTCAATTTTAATCAAGGTTGAGATTCAGTCATGTTGAATTGCCAATGATAAGCTCCAGAGTATAAGTCGCACCAGCCAAAAAATGCACAATGAAGAAGTAAAAAACATATAAGTCGCATTTTGGGGGGTAAACTTATTTGATAAAATCAGACACCAGGAACAGACATTTAATCTTGAAAGGCGAGTTACAGTAATAATAGAACAGAGAAGAACAGGCTGAACATGTGTCTTTTGTGTTCACGTCACATATGAAACAACAGAACAAGTTTACCAAACTCTCCATCTCACTCCAAATCACTAAATCCATTAAATTCTTCATCCTCGGTGTCACTTCTGAGCAACTCCACCAACTCCAGCTAAATCCAACTTTTAACCTGCAATTCGCTTTTTTGTTTTTTTCATTTCAGTTCGAGTTTCCTCCACTTTTCTTCAGTCAAACACAAGTTTCTCACTCACTTCAAACTTTCTTTCTGCTGCTTGATTACCGTTTTCAGCTGCAGATTTCACTACTTGCAGTCGCACCTGAGTATAAGTCGTAGGACCATCCAAACCATGAAGAAAGTGCTTATAGTCTGAAAAATACGGTACCTTTCTCTCTGGTGCCTACGTACAATATGGTAGAAATTATTGCTTGATAGTTTTGTCACAATCTCTATTTCTCGGCAACTAATGGAAAAGAAAAAAACGTTCAAAATGAAGAGAGCTGTAATGAAGTTTTAGGTACAGCATACCCCGTTCACCATTAGGCCAGTGGTCTATACCTCTCTGTTTGGAGTAGGTGAATGGGACACTTCATGCTAAGTGCCTACGGTAAGAAAGTGCTTCATAAATGCAGGCCATTTACTCTGCAATTTTGCACTGGAAATGTCATTTAATGCTTTTTATTTTATTATTATTGTACATTCTGAGGAGTGCTGGAACTTTCGCAGACTTTTTTGCTCGCCTGCGGATGGGTAAGGCGAGCATAATGGGGTGTGGGCTGATGCTGATGACCGCCTCTCTCCAATGATAACTTGCGGTTTGTTAAGTGTTCCTCGGAGCCACAAAGAGCCTTAAGACCTGGGCAGCTGCTGGCACACTGCACGCTGTTCCATCACAGAACGGAGCAGGGACCCTCATTCTAACAGGAGGAAATGTCTCTAAACCGTATACCACCCAGTTTACTCTGGCAGGGACGCGCAAACCAGACTTTTATATGCCCTGCCTGGACATTTTGGAAAGGTAGGGAATGATGGACGAGGCCGGAAAGCTACCTGCTGCTTCGAGGAACAGCGAGCTTGTAAAGACACAGCATTAGCATCGGTTCTGTGACACGCTAAAGTAATGAATGTGTTTGGAAATCAGAAATAGGTTGGTTCCAGTCTGTGTTTATTCACACAGAGCCAGATTTTGGTTGTGTTTTGGTCCCATTAAGGTCGTTACGCAGAGCTCTGGTTTATGTTTGAAAAAGTCCAAAACATGACAGTGAAGTGGCAGATCACAGATACTGCTGTGAGCGGACAAAATAAGCCCTGTACAGGCCACAGTCCAGTCTGTGGATAGGCCTGCAGTACAGTCTGTGGATAGGCTGCAGTACAGTCTGTGGAGAGACCTGCAGTACAGTCTGTGGATAGGCTGCAGCACAGTGGCTACTCCAGATGACCTGTGTGTACTTCTCCTACTGCGGTTTGTACTTTAATTGGGGCTTAGTGGTCTTCTCTGGACAGTCAGACATAATAGAAATGCTATAGGTTGGGCCAAAGTCAATGCCCTATCAGGAAATGACATCTTTTTAGGCAGCAGATTCAAAAGTGGATTTCAGCTTTGGCCAGCAAAATATCTTTAGTCATATTAATTAAATGTTTACGTGTATAGTTGTGAAGTTGACTGTTTCTGGTGACTCGGACACCTCACTGACTGAAGTAAGTCGTGCTGCCATGTGTCTCAGGACTATAACTGTGGTACATATGCACAGTTTCTCTCCCACCTCATAATTGTCTGGTCTGACAGATGGTGTCTATTAAAATCGTCTATTAAAAGGTGGGATGCCTGGTGTTGGTGCATAAGTGCATGTACAGCACTGTGTATAGTGTTTATAGTCTAATATATACCCAGAGCGTACAGAGCGTTCACCTCTTCTGTCTGAACTTGACCAAAGGTCACATTTTCAGAAGTTCATTCCCTCATCTAACTCTAAACACAGTGTTATCTGCAGCCCACCTCAGCGCTCTGCTTTCTTATTCTGCCCTATCATGACCATCTCCACCTTCTCCACCTCCCTCCTGCCTTCCCCCTCCCCTGACGCCTCCCTCTCTGGTCTAATCCGCCCTAAGTGTTTACAGACCTGGGTCTCTCAGAGGAGGTCAGCTGGACTTTCTCAAACAAAACCATCTAAACCAGATGAGCGGCAGAGGGGCAGGTCTATGGAGGAGTGTCAGTGGCCATATTGGCTCATCTGCAAATCAGATGATGAACAAACCTCTCATCGGTTAACCAGGTTTTCTGTTGGTTTAGTCAACTGTGGGAACATCCAAACTGCTCAATATTTTCCTTTTGAACAACAAGTATTTATTGTTCTTTCACACTTCAGTCTCTCATCACTTTCAATTCCCATTAAGGAAAAGTTCACTTGCTCCAATTTTTAATAGACATATTATTTCCAGGACCAACTCCAGTAACAACAATTTGCCTGGAGTTATTGGTCTTCTATGACCATATGAATATTTATGACATTTAACTGTGTGTTTTTAGACAAGTTGACGCTTATTTTAAAAGTATTAAGAATGCAATCAAAACCAAAAATATTTGTATATGTTTGCACTGAAAGTGAATAAACTTACCTCAATCCTATCTTAACTTTGACATTTTCAGCTCACTTGATAAACAAACAACCTAAAGATGTCTAATTCCGTCCAACAGAAAGGCCGAGCGTTGCTAAACAGTGGAACACAGCCTGGGGTCAGAGGTCAAACGGCAGGTTGGGAGGAGTTTAGATGAAGTGAGATGTGAGAAGTGGAGGGATCAGTCCAGCTCACGCAGGGGTCAGGGAGGTCGCGGTGTAGGGACGGCGAGCGGCCTGTGGCATGGAGGCGTTAAACTTGTGCGTTCACGGCTAAATGTCATGTATGTTTTTCTGTCTGAGCCGTGGATCAATGGTGGGACAGGGAGCGCGGAGGAAACAGGATTGTCAGAGGGATGGGGCGGGATCAGGCGGACAACTGAGGAATCCTGGGGTCAAGGCCGAGATTTAAGTTTGCCGATTTCAACGCAGGAGCTCTTAAGTCCGCAGGGGCTCTCTCTGTGCGCCAGCAAGATCAACAAAACTCGCGGAGAAAGATAGGAATTGTGGGAAGGGAAGTCCAGAATTTCCACGCCTCTGCCTAGGTACACAAACTCTGGCTGATTGCTTCTGAATTGAACCGAAACAGCTCACACATGCTGGCTAGGATGTGTACCAAACTCACACGCAGTACATGTTAAGCTCCAAGAGGCCGGCAAACAAATCGGGTACGAATTATTTAGGCCGAGAAAATACTGACAAACATGGAGCTTGTGCACAAACTTTTTACACATTCCCCCCACCTGTGTTTGTTTCCCTTGAATTCGCAAAGCTCCAGATGAAACGCTGGCGGATCAGTTCCCACGCTAAAGCAAATAAAACTCCTATCTCGTCACACTTGGGCCTGTGATTTCTTGCTGCATTGTCCTGAGCTTCTGTTCATTTTGGAGTGTAATTTATGTAGCGTAATTAGTCAGGTGTCACAGAGCAGAACCAGCGCTGCAGCTGTAATGAATGACACACTGAGTCAGGTGACTTCCTGTTTGCTGACCCCTGACCTCTGCCCGGACTGTTCGTCTTAATTATACGAAGGGTGTGACAGCGCGGCAAAGAACTCTCAATATGGCTTCCAGAGATGTGCAGTGAAACAGAATCTTACAGACAATCTTGTGTCTAAAACTTTACATATTAACTATTATAATAAAATAAGGCAATTCCCCAGGATATAGAATCTTTTAAGGCGGAAGTGATAAAAAAAAAAAGCTGTGTGTGCATTTTGGCAACAGAAGTGTCATTGCTCCCCATTCATTCTGATTCATTCAGACTGAACTCGGACAGAAGAAGATGGAGATAAAAACATTTCCAGCACCAAAATGTTAGCATCAAAATGTTTGAAAGTTTTACTCACTGATCACACAAGGATCTGGCAGTCGGCACCATGTGTCAAAGTTCAGCTTGTTGAGGAAATATCTTTTGATGATAATCCTTTCGTAGAGCTCGACAAGCTGCAAGTTCTGCTGTACTTCTGTTGCCAAAATGCGCAACTGAGCCTACGTCACCACTTTTACTCACACTAAAAAGGTCTATATAAATGTATATATAAGATAATTCTCTTTAAAAGTAATTTATTATCAGAAAAAAACAAATCAAATGAAAGCTGAACTAAAACTGAGTCAAGTTTATTTAATTTATGTTTTGCATGCAAATACAGTGTTGGTAGTTCAATGCTGTTTTTGTGTATAAATAAGTAATTTCATGTTGAGATATTTAATATTTGTAATTATTATTATTTGTATTTATAATATTCGTATCAATAAGCTACATTTATTTATTCATCATTAAAGCTTTACACATGTTACCGTCACTTTAAGGGGAGTCAGCATTTCAGACTCATGCAGCTAAAACCTGGAACAGTCTGAACATGTGACACAGACTCTACTCTGACTCTGTTTAAATCCAGGCTAAAAACGGTTCTGTTTAGCTGCATATGACTGAAAGGTCTTCATTTTTCATTTTCCATTCCGCACTCTACTCTTCTCTCTAATTCTTTCTAATTTAATGTTGCATCAAAATTTTAAAATTTCATCATGATTATTTATGTTTTAATTTGTTTGTATTGTGATTTTAATGTATTTCTTATTCTGTAAAGCACTTTGAGTTACTTTGTGTACGAATTGTGCTATACAAATAAACTTGCCTTGCCTTAAGTGTTTGGAATGGTTTTCTTACCGTTGTATTGTTTTATTTTCCAGAGTTGGCTTTGATTACTCTTACTTTGCAAAACTGGATTAAAAACTTTTCAAACTTTTTTTTTTTTTTTTTCATAGTCCATTGGGATTTTTTTTTTTCTCTTCAATAAAAATACACGAGTGAGAGCTACGCCAAAACCTTACTTACAAATCATTTAAACCTCTAATAAATCTAGGGACCACCCATGTCTTTACTTGATGAACTTGCTGGTTTTATGTTTAATGATGTTCAAACTATAATCCTTTTTAAAAATAAGAAGAAACATAATTTCCCTTTTCTCACACACTTACAAACACATTTATTTTTAAGAATCAATCTGTCTTGTGTCACTAAAATGCATGGAGGAGTCCCTGTTTAGTCTGACATTTCCTGTGTTTTGTTGTCCCAGCCTGAGTGCTCCTGCTGGACATGGGTCACCGGGAGTTTTGGTAATCACATCACAGAACCGGGTCCCCACGGAGCAGTGACCACTGACACAGGCCATTACCAGCCCAGCCTCCCACAAGCACAGCACCAGAGGGGGACGGGTCTGTACTACAGTCTGCAACAACATGTGTCCTGTAGGTCACTGGTACGTCACATATTCTGTATTGGGTTGATCTTTATGATAACCACACCTTAATTTACCTTTATACTTAATTCATAATGAACAAATAACTTGATAATGTTTGTGTATATTAATCCTCCTAGTTTATACATTTTACATTGATAACGCCAGTAAACATCAATGGGCCAAGACCTGACCCCTGGGAAACTCCTTGAATAAATGCTCAGATGTTTCTCAGACCTTAACATTCAAGGGCAGACCTCAACCATCTCCTAAAATATCTTCAGTATGACTTGTTAAATTATTTTATATATCAGCCGTAGTTTACAGGGTTAGGAGTTCAAGTTAGGGTGTTAATTAAGGGTGAGTAACTAAGCCTGAATAAATAATTTAAATTTTGTTCACTTTAAGTTCTTGTTTTATTAAGACTAGGCAGTGTTATTATAGTTATTATACCGTAAAATACCAATTAAGAGCCGGGTTCCAATTAAACGTCGGGTCCACTTTAAACAGCGGGTCCAGGTGTATATTTTGATAAATAACCGGTGGTTCCAAATAAACGCTGAGTCTAATGTTCGTGGTGAAGACAGAAGTTGAGCTGCAACAACAGGACGCAGGACTGATGCTCGCGTCGTCTCTACACAAACCAAACTTATATTAAATTTCCAATGAACTCGCCTACGTCTGTATAGAAAGTCACTTAAATTATAGTCATACTGATTTAAAGAATTTGAGTACCATATTTTCCCAGTTTTTCAGCAAGATTTTTGTGAGGAAGGAATTAATTGCCTGCTCCAAATCGCCGCCTGTTCTCAAATAAACGTCTGGTCTGTTAAGTGATTGAAACAAATAAACACCCCGGCTCTTATTTGGTATTTTACTGTAGTAATTATCAAGTGTATTGTATTTTAATCCCTTTTAGAATTAAGTATCCATTAGGCCAATTAAGTCTTTATTAATCTGGTGGTAAGATCCAGTTCCAAAACTATTTACCTCCTCTCAGTTTTGAATTTGCATCTTCTCCCTGTGTCTGGGAGTGTTTCTTTTCTGTGCTCCAGTTCCTCCCAGCATCCTAAACATGCACAATAATGAACAAATTATTCATAAATCATTTTTTCAACGATTTAAGATTAGATGTTCGGCTGTTTTCCCCAGTAAAGTGCCTCTGTGGCATTGAAAAAACAAGTATATTTTAGCCATCCTTTTAGAATTCATGTTGCACATTACACATGGCTCCAAATCCCTCAGATTTATGGTGGGACTATAGCAGGGCTCAGGAGAATAAGTGCTCAGTGACATCACATGTTTGCGGGTTGAGCTTGTTTAAACACAGACAGAAGTGTGTAAGCTCTTGTGAACTGCACTATACGCACTAAGAAATAGTCATTTGAGAGAATCCCTAATACTTTAGTTTATTAAAGTTTTTTATTTTTATTTTATGTCTGTTGATAATCTTTGGTGCTTAGATGAGTACATAGAGTAATATAGAGTAATAATGTTAAAAAGATCTCTCCTGGCCTGAAACTATGGTGATATATTTTGGAATTAGTGCAGATGAAAGTTACCTAATTCTTGGTAGAGTGATAATTAAAAACGCAGACTTTTTAATGTCTTACAACAGGAAAAAAAAAAATATATATATATATATAGCTGCCCCAACTTATTCTTCACGTTCCTAACATACACTATTCCCAGCATCCTAATCATTCACCTTTTTATGCTTTTCACACATTTCAGAGATCAGAAGAATTTTGTAGTTATGGGTAGCAACAACTAGCATGCTAACAGTGCATATCCTTGTTCCCATATGATTAAAACCATGCTTTATAATTAGATGCAGACAGCACACAAACATGTAAAAAGACATGAAAAAAAATCAAGCACTCCAACAACATTCTAACATGACTTTAAATTCCTAACCCTAACCCTAGTCTGTCTACATCTCCAAACCTCAAAATGCTCTTTTCCACCTTATGATGTCGTGTCTTCAAGTTAAGTTCAAGTCAAGTAGCTACCCTTTACCTTTTGTTCAGTAGAGATTGGTATTTCCGGATTTTAAATGATCGAAATGATTCTAGCGAAGGTGTGTGGAGTTTCAAAAACATAGTGGAGCACATCCTGTATTACTGTAAAAGCCCAGATCACAACTTTATTGACAGTATTTGAAGGACAGAGTAGAGCTGAGCCAATTTCCAGTATCGACCCAAAAAGTAAAAATTTATTCCACAAAAGTGAAAATTAGAACAATATTTATAAAAGAACAAAATTACAAAAGCAAGAGTAAAAGTAAGGTAAGTACCAGCCATTTTCTTTCAATATTTAAAAGTTTAGCATCTCAAAAACAGTGTCCAAATATTCAATTACATCCAAAAATATATCTTTATTAAATTAGCATTAGTAAAAATACTAAATAGAAAAAGTAAAAATGTTTTTACACCCCCCCTCCTTACAAAATGGCCACCTGCCCTGAACCTCCTTAAGGTGCTCCGGCTCCCTGGGGACTCTTTTGGCCGGAACACCTGGGACATGTAAGCACAATTCATTTATTACTTTCATCAAAACACTTAGTTACTTCATTTAATCATCTCATTTTCTTTTTATAGTCACTGAAACACTTTTAATCAAGAAACATTTAAATCGTTGTCTTTGAAATCACAAGGTGGAACAGAGTGTTTTTAGTCTGAGAGAAGAAAACAGCGTAAATATGCAGGATTTGTGCGTTAAACATGTGCGAATGAAACAAAACACCAACTCCAGATATGTTTGATGAGGAAAAAACATAACATAGATCAGAAAATAGCGTAATATTTGCTTTTTAATGTCTGTATTTTGCCTCCATCTTCTGAACTACTCTACTTTATCAACATCTTTATCTGTCTTCTTATTGCAGTCCATAAAGTGATCTCCTGGCCTCCTCCTCCGACCGTTAAATAACTCATCCAGGGCTCTCCACGGCTGGTCTCTGTTGTTCTTTCTGTCTGTGGAGGCCTCACGCTGGTTCATCGCTGTTTACCTTCTGCACGCCCCGGTACTGTCCCAGGACTGTGTGTGTGGGCGACCCCCCCCCTGTCCGACCCCTCGCTCCTGGACCTACAGTCGGGAATACACGACCTATTGGATGGACAGGTTCCGCCGCATTACGTGGGTGAGTGAACGACTAGAATTCCATATGTGTGTACGGCGTAATCAAATCTAACGTAATGTAGAGCGTAAAAGGAGTTTGGAGTACGTGGGTTAACCTCGGAAAACCCGCTGTTGCAGAATTACAACATCACATTAACAATTTTTATGCTTGCAGTTGTTTTTTTGTTTTTTTGTTTTCAAAACCACATTTACATAGTGATTGAGTCTTATTGTTCGTTTATATATGAGCTGAAATTGTATTATTTCCTTATTGGGGGGTTTTAAGTTAGTTATGGTCTATTTGATAAGGAAAATTTACCCGGCTTTAACATTAATTTAATTGTATCTGATCTAATCTATTCTCATTTAATTGTATTTTATTGTATTACTTTTTTACAAGGAAAATTACTTGTTTTTTTCTCTCTCTAGTAAAAGCATTGGCTAATAATAAGGGCTATCACCACAAACTGAAATTATATTTAAAAAATGAAAAAGATAATCAAACTATCACATTAATCTCAGCCTATAACAAAATAAAAACTACTTGTTATTTAAATAAATATTGTAGAACCTATTGAATTGTTGATATATGAGCTGAAATTAGATTGTTTCCTTTTTGGGGAGTTTTGAGTTAGTTAATTTGCTAAGGAGAATTTGCCCGGCTTTAACATTCACTTAATTTAATCGAATCTATTCTCATTTAATTGTATTTTATTTTATTACCATGATTTATTTATTTATTTTACTTGCACAAGGGAAATTACTTTTTAATTAAAACGATTATCAAACGGTCACATTCATCTCTGCCTATAACAAAATAAAAACGACTTATTATATAAATTTCGTAGAAGCTATTGAGTGTTCATCATGCAGGATATTTCCTACTTCTCAGCTTCAGAAACCGTGATATAGCTACTGTACCACATTTACATACTTATTGAGCTTTATTCTTCGTTTATATCTGAGTTGAAATTGGATTATTTCCTTATTGGGGGTTTTTTGAGTTAGTTATGGTCCATTTGATAAGGAGAATTTGCCCGGCTTTAACATTAATTCAGTTTAATCTAATCTATTCTCCTTTAATTGTGTTTTATTTTATTACTATTATTTATTTATTTTTTTACTTGCACAAGGAAAATTACTTGTGGATCCATATTGGTTTTTTATTTAGTTTTTTCTCTCTAGTAAAAGCAATGGCTAATAATAAGGTCTAAAGATGATCAAACTGTCACATTCATATCTGCCTATAACAAAATAAAAACGACTTACTATATAAATCTTGTAGAACCTATAGAGTGTTTATCATGCAGGATATATACTTTGTGAAATCGTGATCTGTCTTACTGTATCCCTAAATTGCGTGGCCTTTAACCATACGTTTTTAACCAGGCGGCGGAGGCCAGGTGTACAATAAATCGGCATCACTTTACAAGACTGGGGAGGGTTTTCAGACTAAGCAACCGGCCTGATCACTTCCAGGGAATGTAAACACTGACGAGGCATTTGGCATGGTCATATCCTTCTACATGTACAGCTCAGCAAAAATCTGCGAGGTGATACCTGCTAATGTGCGCCATTGAATCTAGAGTAAATAAATAGTTAGAATTTGGACACGTGTGAAAGTAAAAATGACTGTGACATTCCTGGCATAATAAATACTGAAATGGATCATTTAGTTATCTACAAAAAGACTATGTCAGAAGCACTTAAAATAAACACAACAGCAATCATATTACATAAACATGCTCCAGCTACAATAAGTCTGCATGTATTAACTCTGGCTGCTTTATTAAGCAAACACATGTTTTGTTAATTCTGTTAATGGCGGCACGGTGGCTGAGTGGCAACACTCAGGCCTCAGCAAGAAGGTTGCGGGTTCGATCCCCGGGTCGCCCGGGCCTTTCTGTGTGGAGTTTGCATGTTCCTCCCCGTGTCTGGATGGGTTTCCTCCGGGTACTCCGGTTTCCCCCATCAACCCAAAACATGCAGCACCCCTATGAACTAACATCAAGGACCATGTTGTCCACCCTCCTGTGGGCTCACCACCTGCAGAGGGGTTCATAGGGGGGGTCAGGTGCTATGAGTATTGGGCAGCACGCTGCCCCCGCGACCCAGCCGGATTAAGCGGGAGAAGATGGATGGATGGATGTTCTGTTAATGAAATATTATACTACAGCTCTGGAAAAATATGATTCTCTGATTTGACCACTTATAGGTTTGTGTTTGAGTAAAATGAACATTTTTGTTTCATTCTATAAACTACTGACATTTCTCCTAAATTCCAAATAAAAATAATTGTAATTTAGAGCATTTATTTGCAGAAAATGAAAATAACAAAAAAGATGCAATGTTTTCAGACCTCAAATAATGTGAAGAAAACAAGATCATATTCATTTAAAACAACACAATCCTAATGTTTTAAAAGAGGAAGAGTTCAGAAATCAATATTTGGTGGAATAATAATGATGATGATGAACACAGCAGAGGTTTTTCTCCTTTTGCTCCTTACATCAGATTTGGTTCAGGTGATCTCCTCATCAGTGCCTCATGAAGCAGAATGAGGTGTGTTTGTGTTGAATTCAACAGATGCTGGAATGAAACAGCTCAAACACATGTAGAGACGCTGATTTCAGAAAAAAAATGCAGTGGTCGCTTATTTTTTTCCAGAGCTGTATGTACCATGTCCTACAATCATCCTCCTCACCTTTAAAAACACAGATTTTATGTGAGCCTTGCCTGGCCAGCCTATACCACACACTTTTACAATATGTGGAAAAGAGACACATGGGACCATATGTTGTCTCCACGATTTACAATTCAAAATGCAAGACCCATCTGTTTAAAAATAAACACGACTTGCATGCAAAAGACTTTTTAAAATAAAAATTCAAAAAACAAATGAAGCATTAAACTCTGTAAATTAGTGGCAAACAAAGTTACACTTTGTTGTTCTCTCACATGTGCTACACACTGTCTGTCGTCATCTTTCATGCTACAAGCTGTCACTGGATCATCCCAATTTTGGACGGCTCGCTGTATGGGCCGATCCTGAGAGTTAGTCCAGTGAAATATCCAAATGTGAGATGTCCTATGTACACTCAACAAAAATATAAACGCATGAAGAAAAACTTGTTATGTGACAAAATAGAGTAACTATCCAAAAATAACATTACAACTATCAATAAAGTGGCTTTAATTTGCAAGTGTTAGCATCAATTTCAAAACAAAAGTCCTGGAGTAATGGCAGGAAGAATACAATGGGGGTCAATGGTCCAAATTGACAAACTTCAATAACACTTGTGTGTCCTCATGCAGAGCGGTGACACATGGACATCACCAGACTACCAGGCCATCGTGGCCTGGGGGATGTTGTCCCATTCCTCCTGCAGAGACACTTGAAGTTGGCGGCCGTTCTGGGGAACTGGACCCCACTGGTGGACACACCTATCCAGAAGGTGTTCGATAGGTTCTAGTCTCTGAAACGAGTCCACAGGAGGCTGACAGTGGAATGATGCACATTCAGTGGCGCATGCCAATGGCCCGCGCCCTCATGATCTGTGACATCTGTGGCATAATGACCAGTGACACATTTTGGTTTGCCCTATTATTGACCAGAACATAAGGAGTGTCTGTGTACTGGTCACACATATTCACCACCACTCTGCCATGCTCCATGACTCTCATGAGGTGAAATACTCATAAAATAATAAAAAATTATAATTTGAGCAAAACAAATCACTCCATAAACAAATACATCAAGAATCTGAGCAAATGTCAGGACATTCTATTTTCGTTCACTATTTCAAATTTGTGCATTTATATTTTTGTTGAGGGGACCTAAATTAGTTTTAAAAAATATGAATCAACTAAATAATATTGCAAGACTCTTGGTATAAATACACATTACATCTAAAACCAATCACAGTGATATTTTCAGTCCTTAAGCTGTTTTAATTTATTTAACTCTTATATAAATTCTCCAATTCAAATCATTCTCCAGCTCACATTTAAAACATCAGTAAACACAAATGGACCGAGACCTGACCCCTGGGGGACCCCTTCAATAAAACTAACGCTGTGATGTCTCCCAAACCTCAACATCCAAGGGAAAAACTCAACCACCTCCTTGAATATCTGTAATCCAAATTGTTAAATACTTTTATGGAGCAGCTGGGGTTGCAGACGCTGTAACCTCCAGCCCTCATCTGGTGGTCTGTCTCATTGACTCAGCTAATGATGTGGATTGGCATCATAAAACACAGATAAATGTTTAGCGCGGCGCAATGACCTCACCGCGCCTGTCAAAATACACAGGTGCTCTCCCCTTTCCACTTCCCCATGTCCAGAACAAGCCCGAACCCCGTCCCATTTGCACCCTTTCATTTATTTGGTCGGGCCTTGAAAACATAAACTTTTACTTAGCCGTGTGTTGGTAGAGTGTAAGCTTTTTTTCCACAGAGACTTGGAGATGGAGGAGAGGATATCGGCCATGTCCTGAGAGCTGGTCGAGCATTATACCCGGGCTATTGTTTGGAAATGCGTTGTAGGTGAGGCGTTTGAAGGTCGATCAATCACTGCGCGGGCATAAGGGTATCGCTCAGGCAAATAAACATGACCGAGCTAATACGATGAGGATAATATTTTCCATTGTCGAATACGGGGATTACAGACACATGCTAGCGTGAGCGCAGAGAGCAGTGTGAATTAGGCAAATGTAGCTGCGTAATGAAATACATTCGAGCAATTAAATGATCGTAAGGTAAATGAATCCAAGAGGGCTTTAAAGGACAGCAATACACAGCTCCAGGTATGTTTTTGATCAGGAAATAATGTTATATGTCATAGAATGTCATAGAAAATAGCACATAGCACGTTATTTGTTTATTATTGGGATAGACCCATATATCAGAGGGTCGGTATTTGCACGTTTTAGCACATCAGCTACTGGCCTTCAGTCTCCAGCACAGGCCGATATTTAGTTTTGGCCGACCTGCTGCATAAAGGAAGCTTAATTTGAACACTTCAGTGGCTGCACAGCTCTCTTAAAGGTTTGTGGTAAAAAGGGGCTCTGTGTGAGTTTGTAATCAATTTAAATTGCATCATTTGGGGGAAATAATCTAAATCGGCCGTACATATCTGCCCAAAAATATCAGCAAAGTTCATCAGCCGTTGGTTCCAATGGATAATAAACAATCGCACTGGCCAGGAAAAACCCATATTGGTCCATCTCTAAGTACTACTATCGAGGACAAAATCAAAGTTCCCTTTAACAGAGTTAGTGCTTCATTCATTAATTCTGCAATATTTTACTTTATTTTTTGCATGAAGTTTTCCATTGCAAGCAGCTGCAGGTTTTGATGTGGACAGACAAAGCTGGTCATTAATTAGAGATAAATTAGCAAAGTTTATATCTTTTAGATTATAATTTCTCACAGTAATGGACAAAATAGTGGGAATGACTTGTATAGAAGTGTCACATTTGAATGAATGAATGAATCAGTGCATTTATATGGCGCCTTTTGAGACACCCAAAGAGCTTTACAGTTCATTCTTCATTCACTCCACACTCAGTGGTGTAAACTACTATTGTAGCCACAGCTGCCCTGGGGCAGACTGACAGAAGCGAGGCTCCAATCTGCACCATCAGCCTCTCCTACCACCATCACTCACACACACATCACTTTCATACTAGGTAATGTGGGTGAAGTGTCTTGCCTAAGGACACTCACAGTTTTTACCACTGGCGCCCCCCTGTGGCACCTGGTGTTCCCAGTGATCTCCCATCCAAGTACTGACCAGGCCCTGCTGAGCTTGTGAGATCTGATGAGATCAGGCTTGGATTAGGGCTGAAAGAGGTCAATAGTGTCATAGTGAACCAGAACAGACCTTATCTAGAACTAGATAAGGATTTATATAGGACCACAGCTGAAAGGAGAAGTTAGTGAGTGAGTGAGTTAGCTGAAGAATACATTTTTTTTGTATTTATACTTAAAAAGGCAGATTTGTTGTTGTGCCGACACCACTGAGCATTCCGGTGCATTACGTACATCAGGACCAAATAAATCAAATTGGTTAAATCAAAAAAGTACCCGCCTACTGTCGAGCAAACGAATCCTAATGCTGCGAAGTCAGACGGTTTCCACGAAGTGAAACCAGCTGATGAATCAGGCTAATCATAATGCACTGCTACATGAAATTTCTACCCCCTGTACTGTACATGTTAGTGTTACTGACGTATTAAAAAAAAGGCTACATTATTATGATTTAGTTTTTCTTTTTCTTTTTTTTATTTGCATAATATACCATGTTATAATGTTGTCTGTCTTTATAAAAATACATTGTTTTCTCGCAGTTTTTTCTACATAAATAGTTGTTTTCTGTATAAACTCCCATGCAGTTGAGCACAGTTTGGATCAGATACATAGAGGTAATCGCTTTGAGAACATAAGTAGATTAGAAAATAGTGTAACAAGGGCCTTTTAAAAATGAATTGTCTTTCCTGTTTAACTCCCGTCACAAACCTTCTTTTCTTTGGCTAATTCTTCTTTTGCTATTACCTTCAGTTATCACGCCAATCAACCTGAATCTAAACGACTTGTGATTACAGTCTTACTCCGCCATCTTTTCCCCTTCTATAGCGATTACCTAACGCACTTTGTCATATTAAGTAATCACTGCAGTTCTCCATGGACCATAAAGGGGACCGACCCATAACCTGCACAGTTAACATTATACTGTGGGCCTAATCTTTAGTGCTAGGGTTTCATTGCTCTGAATCTCATTGCTGTCACTGCCACTTGTCCACATCCTCCTCCTCAGACATGCAGAAGCCATGTGGAAACCTGAGCCTGGCCATACACATCGCCACCATAGTACCATATAGTAGTCGTGCACATAAAACTGTATGTGTGTGTATGTGGCCGGCCGGGGTAGAATCTAATATAAACGCATTGGAAACACATGTGGAGCTCTGACAAAAGCAGCATGTTCCTGAGTGGTGTGTCAGCAGTCAGTCAGTCTCCAGGATGTCTGTAGTGAAAAGGTATTTGTTTTTTCGTTAAACTACAGAGTTCAGGATGAAAAGTTAAAAAGCAGCCGTTGCCATGGAAATCTGCCATGTTTGCGGCAGTAGTAAACAAAAGTAAACAAAAGTCGTAATGGAACAACCTAATAAACTGCCTGGTCACTATTGGTAAATGTGTTTATTGCAAAAAAGTGTCCGAAGACTCTTGAACGAACACTAAGACTAGTATTTAGGTTCTTCAAGTTTCCATTGGTTTAACATTAGGCTCACTGAAAACTCTGAGGTGTAACGTCACAATCCTGTTGCTGAACACACATCTAATTTAGACACAAAATATTAATCTAGTTTAAACGCACACAGTTTTATAGGTGGATAGTTTGAAAGCTATTTTCCATGAAGATATTGTTTTTTCGACTGAAATGTTCCACAGAATGGCCTAAACTGTAGAAATTTCCATGGAGACAAGCAGGTAACTCTCCAAGTATTTTTGGCAATAATACCATAACATGGAACATTTTAATGTGGCAAACACACGTCCTCTATTAGAGAACATACATAGTGCACTTTTAAGTAAAGATTTAGCCAGGTAATGTTAAAAAATGCAACTATAGTAGACTACATCTATTTTTTCTCTTATGTCTTAAACTCTTTTTAATATTCACAGCTATCAAAATGTATCCAGGCTGGCGCCACCTAGTGCCTCCACTCTGCCTTTCACTTCTCTCCAGCGACTAGGTCAGGAATCAGAATACACTCAGCGATTTGCAAGAATTCCAGAAGTTGTAGTCAGTGCACCGGCCGATCAGCGAAGAGCTGTGAAGCCATGAGGTCAAACTGGTGCAGCACAACAGGAAACAAAGCGTCGAGAAGATGTAGACAAAGCCGTACAATTTGTGTTGGCAACGATTCCCGACATCGAAAATTTGAAACCAGAACAAAGAGAATGTTTGGTGAATTTTATCAAGGGGAAAGACGTTATTGCCCTTCTTCCTACGGGATTTACTGTTGTTGTGCCGACACCACTGAGTGTTCAGCACATTACGTACATCACCACCAAATAGCAGCGACTGGTTAAATAAAAAAGTACCCGCCTACCGTTGAGCGAATGAATTCTAATGCTGTGAGGTCAGACGGTTTCCACAAAGTGAAACCGGTTGATGAATCAGGCTAATCATAATGCACTGCTACATGAAATTTCTACCTCATGTACTGTACATGTTAGTATTACTGTCATATTAAAAAAAAGTCTACATTATTATTTTGTATAATATACTCCTTCTTTAAAGGTCCTATATTATGGAAAAAATACTTTTATAAGCGTTAAACCATGTTATAATGTAAAAAAAAAAGTTCATGATTCTAGTGAATGTGTATGGAATTTAAAAAACACAGTAGAGCACTTTCTGTTTTACCACATGATATCACAAGGTGGAACAGAGTGTTTTCTGTTTGAGGGAAGAACCTAAATGTAGCCTTTGCGTGTTAAACGTGTGAACGAAACAAAACACAACACATCCAGATCGTTTTTTGACGAGGAAACAAGATTCTAACAGATCAGAGTAGCATAACATGGGCAGTTTAACAGCACTTCACTTCAGAATGTTGACAAAACTGGCCCAAAAGATACAAAAACTTACCGAATGATTTAATGGTTAGTTTCCACTCCATGTTATTAGTATCAGTCTGTCCACACTGATAAGACGATCCAGAACTTACATCCACATCTAATTTCATTTGTACCTGGCTCGTGATCGAATATAAAACAACATTCCCGTTATTTCTTTGACGCATCTGTCTTCATCCCAGTTATGAAACCTGTCTGCTCTCCTCATTAACGTATTCCGCGCCACAGCCCCAACACCAAAGTCTATTTATTCTACTTTATAACTGCGACTCGTGCAAAAACTATCTATCCAAACATGGAAATTACGGTTATTAAAACACCACTTGATTTGCCCCATATTGAATTCTAATTTGTTAGCGTTAGAGCCGTGATGTCCGGTGAAATTAGGCTGAGGGTACATTGACGACGCAGATTCTGCCGAGCTAAGGGATCGGGGAAGTTTGCAGTTATACCTTGAAACACTGCACCTCCGTAAAGTGCCAAATTTCCGCCCGGTTCGGAGCTGGTTGGCGCTGAAAAAGCTCAGTGGGCACAGAGGATTAGGCGGATTCGTCTCCTCTCGGCGTTAACCCACTCGTGAACCGTGGTGGTGATACAATTGGCTGGGTGTTGGGGAAATATGGGAGTCGCCAGGGTGCCTCCGGTGGTGATTTAGGTGTAGTGCCGGTGGGGAATCTGGAAGTGCAGGTTTGAATGCTTCAAGGTGATGTATTTAAAGGTGCTATGTTAGGCAAAATTGACGCTTTTAGCCATGTTATAATGTTACCTCATCAGAAACATACCTGGAGTTGTTGGAGTTATCCTTTATTGTCAATTTTTCTTTTTCTCCACATTTCAATATGCTTTAATGTGGTAGTTTTCAAGTTAACAGCTACTTTTTAGCTTTTGTTCAGTAGAGATTGGCTGTTCCAGACCTCAAATAATCCAAAAACACAGTATTACAGTATTACCACATGACATCATAAGGTGGAACAGAGTGTTTTTAGTTTGAAGGAAAAGCACAGCCTAAATGTACAGAGTTTGTGTGTTAAACATGTGTGAATGAAAGAAAACATAGATTATAACATAAATCAGAAAATGGTCAAATGTCCTATCATCTAATTTTTGTTAAAATCTTAAAGCACTCTCTTCTAAAATGTTAAAATTCCAAATAGTAAAGTACATCAGCGGAGCAAGAACAGAACCTTGTGGAACTCCCATATTGTCCTTATAATGATTTCTTTGTTAATGAAATAAAACACAATTCCGGATATGTTTTGGATGAGGAAACATTATAACATAAATTAAAAAATAAAGTAATATGGGCCCTTTAAGTACATAAGTAAAATAATAGTTTTAGTTTGGGGTAATAAAACAACATAGAATCTAAGATTTATGTTGGATTCTAGGAAAACTCTGAATATGAAACAGTGTAATCTCATTTGTTCAGGAGTGGTTCACTGTACAGGTTTAACAGTGGTCTTCTAGACACTTAAACTCCTTCCTTTGGGATTGGACTTTAACTCGGAGTAGGATACATTTCAGTGTTTCAAGCCAGCATCAAATTATAAACGGTTTCTGAAAGAGCTGAAATATTTTGAATGCAAAAACAGGGTCTAGATGACCACATCTGAAACCTTCTCTAAACTTTATTCTAAATAGATTTGATTAAAAAAAATAATCAATTATAGTCTTTGTAATGAATTAATCCCAATTAATCGAATAACAATATTTGCCCCAAAAGCAACATTTATTTTATGCAAATGAATTTTAGTGGACTCATTTTCTTCTTGAAGCTCGTCATGTGTTGGAATTTGGGCGCTGACACCTCTTGTTTGTACTCGGACCAGAACTGCTCCCACCAAGAGCTCCAGTAGTTTCTGTTCTGCTGTCACATGTTTTGCATTTAAATGGTGTCGTCGGGTTGAGGTGCTTCTGTGATCTGCAAACTCTTTTCCGCACAGTTTGCAATAAACAACGCCTTTGTCAATACTTCCATCGGGGAGTTTTTTGAAGAAATTAACCATGCAGTAGACTCAGAGCGCTTTCATGCTCCATTGTTGTTGTGGTGGGAACTGTGTGCGTCAGTACAATTTGCGTACCACAACATGGTGCACTGACAAACGTTCTGTGTTGGCTGGAAAATTCTGATAAAATGCGTTAATATTTTTAATGCAATAATTTACTTGTAATTAATGAATCATAATTAACGCGATAATACATAATTTTGGTACATGCGTGAAAGTTACTTCTCAACACTGAATACCTTCCAGTTGCTGGGCTATTGCTTAACTCACAGAATTACTTTGGCTACTTATTGTCATCCAGGAACTCTTCCTTTAGCATCTAAATATTCTGTCTATTGCAAACAGTGAGAGATACAGGACTAAATTCATACCATACTCCATACAACTGTACAACAACTCAACCTAAATCAAAACAAATTAAGAAAACAATAGCTGTGGCCAGGTCAGGTCCAGAGGTGTGAAAGCTCCATTTTGGTCCTGGATGATTCTGCTAATATGACCCTACACTCAGGGCAATAGGACTAGCTAAAAACAGAAACTGTAAACAAGTAGAGCATTAGTTTTAGAGTAATTTCATAGTAGCTTCCAGGCAGATATAAGGCAGTGTTCTCCAACGTTTTGACCAGAAGTGAAGAAGCAGCTTGGAAGAGCTGCAAAACGTATTCAACCAAATAAACTTTTGTCTAGTTGACAAATTGAATTCCTCCTTTTGTCAGCTCAACCTTGTGTCATTGATAATGCTTCCTACAACTGTACAACTCATCCTTATGTCATAGATAACCTTCTGTCATTATTTCATCTTTACACAGTTTTCTCATTACAACCTCTTGCATACGGCAGAGATTTATTTGACACCTGTCTCTTTAATTTATTATAATATATTGTGATGTGTGAGCTACTGCATCTAATAATTTCCCTTGTGGCTCTATAAAGTTTGTCCTTTGCTGACTCACATTCTTCCTTTTATGATTATATTTTTATGTGTTTTTAACTGTGATGCTTCTTTATTTAGCAGAGTGTTTCCTATTGATTTAAAATTCCACTGTTCTTCATAATCTTCCTGACATCCTTCACAAACTCATGTCTCTGGCGACTCCCTGTCACCGCTGCTTTTCTGTGAGGAAGTGAGCCAGACTTTGTGAAGCCATCTCCTGTTTGACAATCTGTTTGGGCATTTTGTCACAACTTTCCTTTTGTGCCTGCACCCTCGAGCGCTAATAGGTGCTGAAAAGTCAAACTCAGGCAGCGCCACTCAGTTTTGTATTTTATAGCCACTGCACGCCAGGCATCCAAGATATTAGCATGTCGGCTAGCCGGGGTCGCTCCCATGGGGGAAACCCGAGTCCAGCTCCAGTCTCCCTGTAGACCCATTCCGAGCTCGTATCCACATTCGGGCCAAACTATATTCTGTTATATGGAGGTCTCTGCGGTCTGTGCCGGTGAGCGCCAGTGCTGAAAGATTTGTGCAGAATTTGAATGCCGTTTGTCAAAGCCACTTGTTAAAATGCTGCGGATGTGATAGAAGTTTTCTCAGCTTGCGTCGCGTGTTTGTGTGGAAGTCTTTTGTTTATTGCAGCAGAGCGGTGATTGGCTGGGTGTGTGATAGGGGCGGGGTTTAGGACACGCCGGTATCCTGACAGGGGCACATGTTGTCAGCGCCTGCCTCCTGTCTGTGGAGGAGGCTTTCATCATCTCTTATCACCGGGGTCATAACTAATAACACGAGTCATACTGGTTAAACAGAAGCGAGGATACACACACGTGCGCATGATTGTCAAGTTATAAATCGCTTCATTTTAATCACTGTAAGTAATTGGAAACTAATAATAATCATGCCTTACACTTGTGATGCTCTTTACAGGCTTGTTGGAGCACTACACTCCAGTCCAGACCTGAGTATTGTGCAGCTCCCAGGCCACATACGGCCCTTTGCTTGACTCTGAACAGACCGTTTAAGAAATACAATTCATATTACGCAGAATTGAGTTAAGCATTCTGGTCCTCCACAATAGCTTCTGTTTCTCATGTGGCCCCATGGAAAAAAATAATTGCCCATCTCTGCTCTAGTCTTTATTCATTCACACAGCTGTGGTAAGCTACTATTGTACTGGTAAATAAAGACCTGCACATCCAACAAAAAATGTACAAAGAAGAAAGAAATCTTCACTGCAGTTTTTTGAAGCTCCCAAATTTTGATTTCAATGGCACCACAATTAGCGTTTTCAGGCCAATCTCGAACCGACTGACACGTTCGCGCCGAAAATCAGAGCGTTCAGGAACCAAAAAGTAAAACTTGGATTTTCTATGCGAACCGTGATGACACAATAGACATCAGCAGGTTCATTCAGGTCACACGTAGCAAAATAAACAACACGTGAATGGCACATCTGGACATGTCCAAAGAGATTTAATGTGTCTCAAGAAAAGTTTGAAGTCTACAAAATATTACGTATGGTTCGTCCTGCAAATATCCGCATTTGCCTGGTAAGGTTACAAAATATACATCTGTATCCAGCGTTTAAAGGGGACATGCCCAGCTCTTATTTGGTATTTTAGGGTATTTATTTTGTACTGTTTGGATGACACTGTAGACATGGCTGTAATATAGAGCAGGAGTGAGCTGCTACTGTGAGGCAGGTCAGCCAAGGAATGAACGCTTCTAAATGTGCCACAGTAGGTTATATCTGATGGACTGGTAATGACGCATGCCCCATTCAACACTGTTTTTCCTATACACTGCACCTATGTTACCAATGTTACAGTGTTAAAGGGCCCATATTATGCTGTTTTCTAATCTACGTTATAATGTTGTTTCCTGCAAAAACGGCAACGTGGAGTTTCGTTTTGTTTCTTTCTTACGTTTAACACGTAAATCCTGCATGAGCTTTTCTCTCAGACTGAAAACACTTTGCTTCACTGTGTTTTTAAACTCCATAGACTTTCACTAGAATCATTTTTGACCTCTGAAAACCGTGTGAATGAAACAAAACACAGCTCCAGCCATGATTTTAATGAGGTAACAACATTATAACACAGCTCAAATCTAATAGGAGTCAATTTTACATAATATAAATCGCCGTTTACACTATTTAAAAGCACTTTAAATGTTGCAGTACACAACTTTTCCTTTAAAACCTTCTCTTCGAGTTGCTTTTGGACCCTGGGCGTAATTAAAGATAACAATACGATACTGTTCTAATGAGTGGGAGTTATATTTTATTTAGGTCTGATTAGGATTTTCACTGCTCGTTTCTCACACTGGTTTTTGTGGTTAATGTAGGAGAAAATGAGACGACAAAGCCCAAATCATAACTGCTCGCATTATTTAATACTCGCGTTCAGGCTCCAGTGGAAGACCAAACAATCAGGCCGCTGCTGTGCTCAAATTGCCCAAATTACAAGCCCCCCCAAAAAACGCGTTGTTTCACTTCATATTTATGCCAAAAATAATTACAGCAATCAGATCTGAACTGCTAATGTCTGGGATTTTTTAAGCTGATTTTAATAAAACAAGATTCGAGTGATATTTTGGGGTTTTAAAATGCCAGTTTACTGTTTCCCAAACTGCATCTCCTTCCAAAGAAAAGAACGCAATCTCTATCACAGCTAATTACAGTTGCTTAACCGTGTTTTCGTGCATGCATTGTGGTCATGTATGACGTTTGTATATAGTTCACAGTTGGAGTTGAAAGGTCAGAATGTCCTGTTCCCCCTTGTGATGTCATGAAGTGGTAGTTTTCAAGTTAACAGCTCCTTTTCCCTTGTGTTCAATGAGTTTGTGTGTTAAACATATGTGAATGAAACAAAACACAACTCCTGTATATTTATGAGGAAACAACAGAATATACATTTGGTACCAGGCCGCACAGAAAGCATAAATAACTTACATTATTTCCGTCTTATTTATTATCAAAGTCTGAACAATGTTTTATTTTGAAAAATGGCCGAATTCTCTCCGTGACATCCATTTATTATCTATAATATTAAACCCACAAGCTGCAAAATGAGTAAAAAACAGATGTCTTATTATTATATTTACAAAATTTTATGTGTTTTTGTGTTGGTCGTATCGTTTTATTTTGTCATATTTTTCCACCACACCTTAAAGGCCCGTCCATGAAAATATTGTCTGACATTAAACCGATCCGTGGTGCAAAAAAGGTTGGGGACCGCGGCATTAGAATTAGAACATACATCAGAAAATAGCATAATGGGCCCCTATTTTGTGATTTTGAACCCCTTAACACCTGAATTTATATGGATGCATATTTAAAAAGTTTTGTGTGTGTTTTTGCCTTTAAGCAGATGGTAAATTTAAATTGAGATTAGTAATTTGACTGTACCAAAAATTTGTGTATGTTGCAAATTTGCAACAACTACAAAGTGCATGCCAATTCTGCATCTGCATTAAGCAGCACTGGAGGATTGCAGCCGCTATCTCAGCTCATATCTTGATCCAAATTGTTTATTGCATATTTGTGATGGTGTTAAGGGATTAAAATGTCAGTTTGCTCTTTAACAAACTACCGCCACATCTACTCTAGTACGTATTCAAGTCGTTTTTGTTGCGAATGCAGTGTTTGTCCGCACTAATCCGATGGAAAGCAGCTCTGGAGACGGAACAATCTGGTTCCGCCAGCTCCGACGTATTCACCTGAGCACAGATCTGATCCGGCGCTGTGTGGATGAATGAAAATGCTGATACGATGATGTAGGAGCTCTACTTGCCGTCCTTATTGGACCACGTCACTGTGACTTGCGCCTTCCTGTTTCGCTGGAATTGTGACATCGGTCATGTGACGCTATTGCAGAAAACAGTCTAAACAAACCCTAGACAAACGCATAACAGTGTCGGTCCACGGAAACACTGTTTTCACACTTGTTATCTTCCTCGGATCGAAATCGGCTGCTGCAACTTCAGACACAGCACTCCACTGCCTTGTTTTTACCCCCCACATGGTGTTGTGAAACCGTGATGATGTGACACCATGTGATGCCAGCCTAGTCGTGTGACTAGTGTTTCAGATACAGACACGTCTTTTCTGGACGCAAATCGTCTACATCTCCTTCCAAAAAAAGAATAGAATCTCCAATTCCAATTGCTCAAAAGTACATTGTGTAAGTTTTCTGCTGGAGGGTCCGTCAAATTCTTTTCTCCATGGAGATCTTATTGCTTTGTCTGGAATGTTTCACATTACGGCATTAAACCTTTCTATCTTCATGGAGACCAAACTAGATCAAGTTACAGGCCAGATCTATGGAGACGCAACCCCACTCAATCAGAATGCCTTTTTTTCTGGGTATTTTTGATATTTAAAACCACCTGTAATCTAATACATTTTAGATCTTTAGAGCTGTTTAATGTCACACTGTGGAACATTCCAGACAGAGCAATGACATCTCCATAGAAACAAGCAAGTGACGGACCCCCAACCAAAAAGTTACATAGCGCACCTTTACCCATGTATCCGTGCATTGTGGTCACGTATGTCCTTTAGTTCACAGTTAGGGTTGAACTCGGTTGCACTTTGAGGTCATTAAGCCGCAGTGGTCCTCACAGGAAGTACAGTAGCTGGTACTCGTAGTTCTAATATTACTGTGAGAAGAGCCAAGCAAACCTATCCAGAGCCTTGGCACAGTAAAAGATGTCAGCGGGCCCATCTTTACAGGCTCGATGGAGAGCTGAGGAGGGGGGCGGGAGGTTGATGTTGGCCCGCGGAGTTCATAAAGACTGTCCAATGAAAGAGATGGAAGGAGAAACATCCAGTCCCTTTAATAGAAAATGTAAGTCAATAATTCAATTTCATTTTATGCCTTGTTTCTTCAAGCGTGAGGTTTTATGAGTGTTTTTTAAATGAAAGCTTAGTGCTGTATTTGAGAATTAAAAAAGCATAAAGTGTATAGAAAATAATACCGAAGTTAACCCAGCCTTTGTACAATATACTAAACAAGAAGCTAATCGAATTATGGAAGAGTCTTGACAAGGATATAAAGGGATCAAGTACGATAATGGCATTTAAAAACACATAAAATCCAGTGTAATGTGTATGAATGAAAAAGCAAACTAAGTTGTTGTGCATAAAAGATTTCTGTTTGCAAATGATTAATAATTGTGAAATAAAACGTAGTCATTTGAAATGTTTTCAAGTTACTATCGGTGTAGATGTATTGTCTGGAAAAGGACAAAGGGGGCAGAGAATGTAAGATTATTCTTCTTTCTGCTTTTTTTCATTCATTTCTTGTATGTTTGATGTTGGGACACTGCTAATATCTTTTATACTTTATGAATGAAATAAACAAATGCTAATTCAGTCTAGTTCTGTTATAGTTTCAAATAGAAAATATATATCTTAATCTAACTATAATATTGCTTTGCATTGCTTCCGGACAAAAGTATTAGAGTTGCGTTATGTTTAAAGGTAAATTACACTTTATTGTCTCTATAGGGAAATTTGTCCTCTGCATTTGACCCATCCATCACCACCTGGGAACCCATCTTCAGATCTTCTTGCTAATGGTGGGGACACCTTATCTGTATTGTACCTTTGACGGGGGAAACCAGAGCACCCGGAGAAAACCCATCCAGACTAGTTCTGGGTAACATAGAGAGAGAACTGAGAACCATCTTGCTGTGAAGTGTGAGGGCTAACGCTTCCCACTCATCTAAGGCTCCATCCACACTAGTACATAATCAAGTCGTTTTCGTTGAGGATGCAGTGATCGTCCACACTAATCCGATGGAAAGCGGCTCTGAAACTGAGATGGAAAGATCTGGAGACGCCAGCTCCGACATATTCATCTGAGCACGGATCTGATCCAGCACCATGTGGATGCCTGAAAACGTTGATACGCTGACGTAGGAGTTCTAGTTGCCGTCCTTATTGGACAACGTCACTGTGACTTGCGCCTTCCTGATTCACTGAGTTTGTGACATCGGGCATGTGACTCTATTGTGGAAAACAGTTTAAACAAACTCTTAACTTAACCTTGTTGGAGGTGCTGAACCCCACTAGTTTCATATGCGCATTCACTGAACCCTTCTTACCTGGAAAAACAAAATGTTTTTTCAAATTCAAACATCGGCATATATATTTTATTGGTGCACACATGTGAATCCATATTGCACATATTCGTCTGGCCACTTTTTTTGCTGGACTTTGTATGAAGGAAAAATATTAAGAAAGAAATTACACGACACCATCACGACAGTCACAAGACTATTGTGAACACAAAATTTCCTGCAGCCAATAACAGCCAAACGGGGCGTGTCATCATGAATCATATGAGTTGGATGTGAGTCTGACCCCTGCTGAACCCCTGAGACTGACTCACTGAACCTCTGGGGTTCAATCGAACCCAGGTTAAGAACCACTGCCCTAGACAAATGAAACAGTGTCGGTCCACGAAAAGACTGTTTTCACACTTACCATCTTCCTCAGTTCGAAATCGGCTGCTGTAACTTCAGACACGGTGCTCCACTTCCTTGTTTTTACCGCCCACATGGTGTCGTGATGACGCCAGCCTAGTCATGTGACTAGTGTTTCAGGTGATCATGTCTGGACGCAAATCATTTCCGATACGGTGATTCGTGTTAGTGTAAAAGTAGTCTAAGCAACCTCTTCCGTTCTGGTCAAGGCAAGGCAAGTTTATTTGTATAGCACAATTCGTACACAAAGTAATTCAAAGTGCTTTACAGAATAAGAAATACATTAAAATCACAATACAAACAAATTAAAACATAAATAATCATCATAAAATTTTAAAATAGAGATGCAACATTAAATTAGAAAGAATTAGAGAGAAGAGTAGAGTGCAGAATGGAAAATGAAAACCTTTCAGTCATATGCACAGCTAAACAGAACCGTTTTTAGCCTGGATTTAAACAGAGTCAGAGTAGAGTCTGTCTCACATGTTCAGACTGTTCCAGGTTTTAGCTGCATGAGTCTGAAATGCTGACTCCCCGAATTTAGCCCTGACTCTGGGCACCAGCAGGAGGCCGGTCCCTGTCCTCAGAGTGCAGATGGTTCATACAGCACTAACATGTCACAGATGGACTTTGGAGCTAGGCCATGGAGAGACTTGTACACAAGCAGAGCTGCTTTAAAGTCTATTCTCTGAGCCACAGGAGCCAGTGCAGAGACCTGAGCACCGGACATGTGCTTGTACTTCCTGGTTTGAATCAGGACCCGAGCTGCAGCGTTCTGGATGTTCTGTAGCTGTTTTACAGCTCGTTTGGAGAGGCCAGTGAGAGGCCGTTACAGTATCTAACCTACTGGAGACAAACACATGGATAAGTCTCTCCAAGTCTGTTTTAGACAGTAGACGTTTGATTTTTGCTATGTTTTTAGATGGTAAAAGGCTGCAGATGTTATTGACTTGATGTGGCTGTTAAAGTTCAAGTCTGAGTCCATTATCACCCCGAGATTTCTAGCCTGATTTGCAGGTTTTAGAGAGAGAGAGACTGTAGGTAACTGCTGACACTGTCTCTTTGTTTCTGTGGCCAAAGACTATGACTTCTGTCTTGTCTGAATTTAGCTGGAGAAAGTTGTTTTGCATCCACACACTGATCTGTTGGATCGTGGCAGAGTGAGTCCTCTGGTCCATAGTCCCCTGCTGCAGTGAGACATAGATCTGAGTGTCGTCTGTGCAGTTGTGGTAGGACACATTAGTGCTGTGTATTAACTGGCCTAAAGGCAGCATGTAGAGATTGAACAAAAGTGGGCCCAGGATCGACCCCTGGGGCACCCCACAGGTCAGGGCCATGTGATCTGAGACACAGTTTCCAATTTCAACAAAATACTTCCTGTCTTCTAGATAGGACTTGAACCAGTTTAGTGCAGTACCAGAGATGCCCACCCAGTCCTCTAGTCTCTGTAAGAGGATCCCATGATCAACAGTGTCAAAAGCAGCACTCAGATCTAACAGGATCAACACTGAGACTTTTCCTGCATCAGTGTTCAGGCGGATGTCGTTTGTCACCTTGATCAGAGCCGTCTCAGTGCTGTGGTGGGCTCTAAAACCTGACTGGAAAACATCGAAGGAGTTGTTCATTTGGAGAAAGTTAGTAAGGACCTTGCGAAAAAACGGCAGATTAGAGATGGGTTGGAAATTGTTCAGTACTGTGGCATCAAGACTGCTCTTTTTTAGGAGAGGCTTAATGACCACAGTTTTCAAAGCTCTTGGGAATGTTCCAGATTGAAGTGACATGTTAACTATGTGAGCGAGTGGTGAAAGTAAACTGTGGAGGACAGACTTTAGAAATCTAGTGGGTAACACATCAAGGCAGCATGTGGATGAACTCAGACTAGTGACTATCTCTAAGACAGTTTTATCAGTTACAGGTGCAAAGTGACTCAGCTCTAAGTGTCTCTGTGGCTGCGTGATTGTTATTTGCGTTGTAGAATTGATGGCATTTTTGATGCCCTGAACCTTGTCATTAAAGAATATTGCAAACTCATTGCACTTAGATGTGGACATCAGTTCTAACGGCAGTGGGGCTGGAGGGTTTGTTAATCTGTTCACTGTTTGGTCAAGTGCTGGTGGGACTCTGCCTTATCTGTCTGACGAGTTTCTTGGACGTTGAGTTTGGTAATGATCTGGTTTGGGATAAAAAAAAAGTGGTTGGAATTATAAATCAGTCTCCACTCCACGTTCCAAACTTTTTCTTTTTTGCATTGTTTTGTTTTGACAACTTTAACTCCTTAACTTTCACACTGATTCTAATAGTAATACATTCCCACCAAGTTTTCTTCACAATAGCTTTCTTAACAATAGTCTTTTCAAAAATTGCTACCGAAATGGCAGAAAGATACATCCACACCGCTGCTTCTTGTTTGGAACAGTTCAGACTCTCTCAGCACTTTCATATTTCAGCCTCTCTTCTTTGGCAAGCTTCTTACGGGCCTATACCTAATCTTTTCTCACTTTGTTGGATACTCTTAAGACCCCATCCATCCTGTCTATATTGCTCCCCTGACACCATTAACACCTTGCCTCCCAGCTTTACACATTCTCTTAGCTCTATCCTAAACCCCAGTCACCCAAATCCTATCCATCAATACCCCAACCACCATAGGCCCATCTGGTTCTTTTCATCTCTACATTTTTATTGCTTTTGTTTAACTTTATTGCACGAGTAGAACGATAATATTTGAGATTTATGTATTCAGGGTCAGCGTAATCTCCGCTCGAGTCTACTTTTTAAAACGCAAACCCACTTAAAGTAATTGAATACAAATACAGGGGCATATCAGATATTAACGTTATTGTAGTTGAGATTTTCCATGTCCGGATTTTCATAGGAGCCGGGGTTTTCATGTGTTATTTTTGGACGGGATCAGCAGTGGAAGAGGTACTCAATTGTGTTATTTAAGTAAAAGTACAGTTACAAGAGCAAAAAAAATACTCAAGTAAAAGTAGAAGTATCACATGAAAAAATCTACTCAAGGAAAAGTATAAAGTATCTGCTTAAAAATATACTGAGAGTAAAAAGTCCAAGTATTTTGCATAGATTTTGACATCTTCAAGCTCATCAAGCATCAAGCTTGTTCAACAGAATAATAATGGAATTGATAGTTTTTTCCTGTTTTTGTATATTTTTATTTGCCCAAACAAAATACTTGAAAATAAACCCATCAGCTTTTTCTTCAGCAGGTCTCACACAGTAGTAAAAAATACTTTTTCTTTTCAGTGCTGTTCAGTGTAGTGGAGTAGAAGGTACAGATACCTGCTCTGAAATGTAGTGAAGTAAATTTAAAAAGTATCCTCTTTAAAATGCACTTTAATACAGATATCTAAAATGTATCCTTAAAATGTATACTTAAAATGTATACTTAAAAATGCATTGCGTTTTAAGTATACATTTTTCTCCTCTCCTTTGTCAAATCCTTTTCTCCATGGGAATGTTATTGCTCTGTCTGGAATGTTCCACAGTATGGGTTTAAACCTTTCTAGGTATTGTTGAACTATAAAACTACCAGAGGTGGAAAAAGTACTGAAAAATTTTAATTAATAATCCATCGGTTTTATATAGCGCTTTTCACGGTAACACAAAGACGCTTCACAATGAGGTAAAAATTAAGTAAATTAAGTAAACCATCTAAAAATCTACTCGAATAAAAGCAAAAAAGTACTCATTTAAAATATAATTTGGATAAAAGTTACTTTGTTACTTTCAATTATTTGATTTAATAAAGGATGAGTCATAAATCTAATCCAGCACAAGTTGTTTTAATCAGTTTTTAAATGATTCAGTGCAAACTTTGTGCATTTTAAAGACAGATTAACAGATTAAGGTTTTAACCAAATGATAAATATAGCGTTTGGAACACACAGGCAAAAGCACATATGTTCTACTTACCACCGCATGCTTGTGCAGATTAGATGTGGAGGTTTTGATGCTGACAGCTCCGTCTGCATTATTATGTTCTTCCCTATTTGCGTTTGAACCATAAACTGTATAAAAGAGGTGGACTAAGCGAGTGTGACGTCAAAATAGTGAAAAAAAATTCAGTATCATGTAGAGCGGGTTAATACGAACATTTTAAGACCAAAATGACCAGACCACAGCAGCCGTTACAGAGAGAGGAGCGAGAAGATCCCAGTGTAAGTCAATGGGAAAAAGAGTGAGAAGGAGCCGGAAGATCCTCCTGGAGCTTTGTCCACTCATATATACGGTCTATGGTTTGAACGGAAAGAGCTGTCCAAGGTTTGACCTGGGCTTTCTTCTTCAAAATTATTCAATGCACCTTTAATATCGTTCTTGATTACCTCAATATCTGGCTCCGCACCTTCATCCATGTTGATCCAAGACAGACTGATGGTTCTGCCCAATGACTGAACATTCTATAATGAAAATGTAGCATGTGCAGTTTCCTTTCATTTCCGCCAGATTGTTTATTTTTTCTACATTTCATTTTTTTCTCTATCAATCTGATTTTACTCAGTAACGAGGGTCAGTTCCAAAGTAAAGAAATAAAAAAACTTAGGTCAAAATGTACTCGAGTAAAAGAAAAATGACCTATTTAAAATTACAAATTACTCATAAAAATGACTCAATTACAGTAATGTGAGTAACTGTAATTCATTTTTTCCACACTTGAAAACTACCTCTAATTGAATAAATCTAAAGTGGAGCTGTTTAATGTCATACTATGGAACATTCCAGGCAGAGCAATGACACCTCCATAGAAACAAGCATGCGACATACACCAGAAAAGTTCCACAATGCACCTTTAAGTACCGTACTACTTTTACTTGGTCACGCTCCACCACTGGACGGGCCTATACGCGATACAGCCCAACAGCGAATGAACAGAAAGTCGATTTTTGGTGAACGGGGGCATTTATACACTCATGATGGACAACCGCACGACCGCAGCCAAAACGCACGACTTACGAGCAGGGAAAATGAAATAAAATCAATACGCCGCCGTAACTTTTTTTAAACAAATATTCGCGCTCTCCGGACATTGTTGGCAGGGGCGCGTGGTAGCCTGTCCCCATCACTGGAACTCGATCCGCGAGCGTGGCAGGAGTGATGGCTTCTGGCAGCGCGCGGTGAGGAAAAGGGCTTATAGTGTTCTGTTTGTGTTAGGGGAGAGGCAGCGCAGCGCCAGACTCAAGCACTACGGTGTCTGTGGGGTAAGAGATCCAGGTAAAGGTTGATATTAGGGAAAAAGAAAGAGAAATTGTGATGAATACAAAAATATGCTTTAGGTCAAGTTTGGACACGTTATCTCGTTTATTGTTTGTTTTTTTATGACTGAAGGTATTTTAGATGCACACAGAAGGCATCAAATATATAAAGCAAGATATATGTAATTATTTAGGAAAGAAAAAAGTTGAATATCTTGAGTCTAACTAGAGGCACAATGAGAAAACTGCTCATGAGCTGAATTAATTGGGTCAGTGACGTATAAGGATTTTCAACAGGTACATTTTAAAATATAAAAAATATTAGTTTCTATTGAACTTTTTCAATTATTTACAGTGTCAGGTGCATAAATCTATGTTAAACATTTATACGAAGCATTTTTAGCGTAAAATGTCATGTGGTGCGACCGAGAATAACCTTATTTTATAATAGTTTTATTTTTTAAAACATAGTTGGGATATTCATCTAAGTTCTCAGTAATATGAAGTGTATAGAAACAAACTGTTGGCATTTCTTTGGATTTTTAATGCATATTGATATTTTCTTTCACCTGCTTGCATTTACTTAACAAACTACTGCCCTGTAAATGCATCAAATGAAGAAAAATGCCTAAAGAATCCCATTCATTCAAGTCGACTTTATCTGTTATTAAACTCCAGTCATAGAATTCCTGCTGTTATTAGTCACACCACATGATGCACGGTCGCCCCACATGACATTTGAACACTTTAAGAACAAAAAACATGCAGAATAACTCATGATTTCTATAAAAAATGATTTGGTTCCATGGAGGTCAGACGTGCTACAGAAATGTGGTGAATTATTATGAAATTTGAACCCTTTTAACTGACGAAATTGCAACTGGACTGAAAATTTAGGACAGATATCATTCTAGAGTGGCCAGACAATAAAAGAGGTGTGTAGAACTCTTGTCAGCTGCACATTCACCTACATGTGCTCACATTCAGTACTGTGCAAAAGTTATAGGGAAAAAATGCTGTAAACTAGGAATGTCTTGAAAAATGGAAGTGTTTATCATTTATTTTCACCAATCAACAAAATGCAGTGAATGAACAAAAGAGAAATGTAAATCAGATCAATATTTGGTGTGAGCTTTGCCTTCAGAAGAGCATCAGTTCTTCTAGGTTTTACTTGCAGACAGTTTGTGAAGGAACTGGGCTGGTCGCTGTTCCAAACATGTAGAAGAACTAAGCTGAGATCTTGTGTGGATGGAGCTTCCTCACATCCTTCTGTCTCTTCATGGAATCAGACACACTCCATGATGCTGAGGTCAGGGCTCTGTGGGGCCCGACCATCACCAACACAACTTCTGACTCTTTACATTCAAGACAGTTCTGAAGGACTTCTTTTGTTCGCTCACTTTGCATTTTGTAAATTGATAAAAACTTCATTATTTATATGTTTGAAAGCGTTCTTTGTTTACAGCATTTTTCACACCTGCTTAAACCTTTAGCACAGTACTGTATAACCACATAGAGCAGATCTGTGTGCACCTGCATCCATTATTGTACAGACAGGGCAGTGGAACACCTGCCGCACCTGTCAGACTGAAGGAGAGCACAGTCACAAGATGCAGATGTTCTCCTTTTATTACTGAAATCTGTTTAGGCAAGCCAAATATCAACCGTAATCTTGTAATAAAATAATCAGAAAAAACAAGACCACATCATCATCGTCCACATCCGCTCAGCTTCTGTCCTCCTCAGTGATACGCAGAGAGAGAAGAGATTCAGAGGGAAAGACACTTCTCATTTTAAGTGCTTAACGACTGCTTTGTGAACTCCTAAGATCCTTTATTGCATTAGGTGCTACATATTGTGACCAGTTTAGTTCTTTCAAGAACTTCTTCACTCTGAATATAAAGTGTAGAAGGCCTGCAGTTCATTTCATTGCATTTCAGTGAGCAGTCTTAATAAAGGAACACATATTGTGCTTGTGTCTGCTGCTCTATAGTTATAATCTACAACTCCTGTGGATCATTATGTTATAATTTGCACATTTTAAATCAATACAACTTAATAGAAGAAATAAGCCCTCTGACTTCTGTGTTAGAAAACTGTGGTGCCCAATGGGAGCTGATGTTGCTGTAAATTCCAACTGCAAGAGCAGATTAATGTACATAAGGAGATCCACTACCTGTACAACTCTAAAATACAGGAACATGTGCAGCTGAAACAGGAGCTTGAAAACTCCTAAAAATTCTGGAATAAGAGATAAAAGATGAAGGAACAGAAACAAACAGGTCAGATCCAGTGACCTGTAAAGACTCAAACCACTGGTTCTGGAGTTAGTGGAGATGTAACCCACAAAGACAGCGAGAAACTGTCCAGGAAGGTGCAGGAGCTGTCTTCTGCTCTTCTGCTCTCTTCTCATCTTCTCAGCACGAGAGGAGATACGTTTCCTGAAGATTTGCTGTGATAGATGATACTGAAGGAGCAGAGGCTGCTCCAGCGTTACTACCAGTGCAGCTGCCAGCAGTAAAGCCCCTCCAAAGGTGACCCTTTACCCTCTGCATTATGAAAAACTAAAACAAAAAATATTTGAACAGTTCTCTTAAATGTCTGTGGTGGTTATGTTATGTTAAATCTGAATTCTCATGCCACAGCTGCAGTCGCTTCATTTTTATTAATTGGTAAATGTGGACATAGAAAAATCTAAATATATAAATTTAGTCTATACTGTGGGACATTATAGACAAAGCAAGAACATTTCCATGGATACCAGAAAATAGACTGAAAACAGCATTTACATCCAAAATGAAAATAAGATCTAAATGTGTTCTGGAGCTGTTATTTATCTCTGCAGTAACTACAGAACAGGGCCGTATGAAGCTACTGTGGTGCCCTTGAGCACGACACCTCACAGGTGCACAGGGCTATGGAGTGACAGGGAGGCATTTTCTGTAGGTGTGTTTGGAGCATGAGTGAGGCAAAATGTGGAAAGAAGAATTAGACGCCCCATCGCTGACATCTTTGAGTTTGTGCTGTGCAGATGGAGTCGGTGTATAATTACAACAGTATATCCAGCCTTACACTCAACAGCTGAGACAAAACAGCCTTCTTCTAGCAGTATGAGAGCCGTCCTCTGTGGTGCAGACATGTTTGACACATAACTCTGCACTGTTTGATTTTTCGATGGTTCAAAATAAAGCTGAAATATGAGCAGACGTATTTCCACAAATCTTCACACATTGATTGTCACGATATATTATTAAACTTTTTTTTAAATACAAGAATAGTTTTGGGTGGACCTAGGCCCGTCGGGTCCACCCATAACACCACCCTGTCATGTGGTGCCTTCCTGGTGGTGCATGCTGGGTGCCCTTGGGCACAGTGCCATATGGATAGTCCGGCCTTGGACTTGAGGCATAAGGAGCAGCCTGCGTGCTACTTCTATCAGCAGAAACACATGCAGCGTCTGTTCGCTAAATGAGGTCTCAAGTTTCACTCATAAACGCTGAGAAAATAGTCATTCACTTTCCGTAAGTTGGAATCTAAAGATGAGAAACACCAGAGGAGAGAAGCAGAAGAGAAAAGGTGAGGAGCTGGATCAGAGGGAGTGGGAGCAGGGCCAGACGCTCAGAGGCACAAGGAGCCACTGGACTTTCAGACAAATTATGCAGATTTAAAACTTTGGAAAGGAGACAAACACCAGGCTGTAACAGCTACAGGATTAGCTGTTGGCCCGTCCATTAAAATACGATTGCCTTATCATCAAGACCAACCAAACGTTTGATTGCAATATATCGATCTACTGATTCTTGGCACAGGCCTGTATTCCATTATTATTTTGTTCACTTACTAATACAAGCTTGTAGTCATCCTTGCACTGGACATGTCTCTGCAGGCCACGGCTCATTGAAATAGTATTAAAAGACTATTTAGTGTGGATGTTAACATCATTGAGACTGAAGTCAGAGCAGGACGGTGCAGAAGGAGCCAAGAACAGCCGCCTTACGCTGGTTTTTCTATTGGCTCCGAACCGAAGCCGCTCATATTATCACGAGTGTCCCACACCAGAGCAGAAAGCGGAGGCCAGGTGTGAGCGTGTGCAGAAGAGACGTGTAATGAAGCGTGAGCGGTTTGAGAGAAGAGAGACAGAGGAGTGAGAGGAGGGAAACCACAGGGAATGAAGTGAGAAAGAGGAGAGAAGTGCAGTGCCTACCATCACGTTTCAGATAGAGTTGCCAGACTGGGCAGTACCTGGAGGACTAAAGAGAGTGAGGGTGGAGGAAGGGCGGGGTCTGGAGGTATAAGGAACAGTGTGATTGGTCTAACAGGTCTCCACACTTCAGACTCCGCCCTTGCAGTCAGATGTTTGTGATCAGAAATGCGGCTGTGATCAGGACAGTCGTTTGTGATGTCAGCAACTATTGGAAACTGTAGAGGTCACTGAAGGCAGCATATAATAAAATATTTAGCAACTTTTAACTGGAACCAAAAACGCGAGCACATTATTCCGATTTTAGCGTCGTTGCACCGGCTTCCAGGTCGTTTTAGAGTTGATTAGAGGACGGTGCAGACAGTGTGCTAAAGGATACGCCAACACATTTTGCAGGAAGTGTGATGTCCGTCTCTGCTTTTCAGAGGTAAAGAACTGCTTTTTGGACTGTCATAGTGAAGGAATCAAGATAGAAAACATGCAGCTTCAGTTTTTTTTAAAGATTTGTACATACAGTTTGCATCCAGTGTTTTTACAATGTACAAATGCTTTTTTGAATGAATAATTGTTCATAAAAATATGACCTGTGTGACTATTATTACTATTGTTGTTGTTAAAGCAGTTGTATAAGCAAGAAAGTGAAAACAAACCTTTAACTGGTCCTGACATGTGTTCAGAGTGTGCGTGACATCACTGAAATTCTGGGACCCTACAGGCCCAACGTTGCAATTTTACAACATCCCCCCGAAAAGTTACTAAAAGGTCAAAATTAAAAAAAGAAACCTGATTTCTGCATCAGAAGTTTCCTAGAACATCTAAAAGGTTGAAAAAAATGTTTGCGCTTTTTTTTTCTATATTTGGGGGGGTTAAGATTTTAAGAGTTTTAGTTTAGTCTTTATTTGAAGGGACAATGTACAGATACATTAAGTTAAAAAAAAAACAGAGATGTTCTGCACCAGATTATAGCTAGATAGCTAGTTTCCGTCTGCAGAGTTTAAACCTTTGAATTGATCAGCTCCACAGAACGTCTCAGACCTGATCCAAATTTACACTCTTGTCCTCTGAGGTCCGGGGGTCAGTTCTACCTCATGGTGCCTAAAACGAGACGTAAAACCAGGGAGGACGGGGCCTTCTCTGACCGGCCCCAAGCTCTGGAACGCTCGTCCGAACATCCCCCACAGAGGAGGGTTTTAAGTCTCGTCTTCAAACCCACTTGTACTCTCTGTAATTTAACACCTTGTGAGTTGTGTGCTCCTTTGTGAGTTTTATTTATTTTATTTATTATACTTATTTACTTTTATTACTATTCGATTTGACTGGTTTTATTGTTTTAGGACGGGTATGACCAAATTTTAGCAACTTACCTTTTTGTGGACTTCGTTTTATGATTTTTGTGCAGTTTTGTGGAAACTGCTTTGTGTGTAAAATGTGCTGTAGAAATAAAGTGGATTTGGATTTGATTTTGGATTTGAAATTGAACAGAACTTAGAGGCGGGCTGACTGTTTAGGCAAGAGGAATAAAAGGGAAAGTGAGGGAGGAGGAGGGGAGGACTGGACTAAGAAATATCCATATTTCAAAGTGTTTATAATCAGAACCACAGGCCTGTAATCAGGGAAGTCCTGTGTGATGTCACATAGTACTTGAAACTGCAATATTCACTCGAGGTAGCATGTGCAAAATAGCAAATATACCTAGTTTTCACCAAAATTGC
Organism: Odontamblyopus lacepedii; assembly: GCA_034769755.1. Taxonomy (NCBI): domain Eukaryota; kingdom Metazoa; phylum Chordata; class Actinopteri; order Gobiiformes; family Gobiidae; genus Odontamblyopus; species Odontamblyopus lacepedii. Next base: position 11,533,319 of record CM068360.1, read on the forward strand.
CAAAAAAAAAAATAATAATAATAATAATAATAATGGGAACACTACACAATATTACTTGTATTACTAATATTAAAACAGCAAAAAAGTGTGTTTAGTTCCACTTTAAAGTTGCATTGTGTAACTTTTCTGGTGGGTCTGTCAAATGCTTTTCTTCATAGAGATGTTATTGATTTGTCTGGAATGTTTCACAGTATGGCATTAAACATTTCTATCTTCATGGAGACCAATCCAGACCAAGTTACAGTCAGATCTGTGGAGAGGCGACCCCGCTCAGTCAGAAGGCCTGTTTTTCTAGATATTTTTGAGTTATTAAACCACCTGTAATTGAATAAATGTAAGTTAGAGGTGTTTAATGTCATACTGCGGAACATTCCAGACAGAGCAATGACATATCCGTAGAAACATGAAGGTGATGGACCCCCAACCAAAAAGTTCCATCATGCACATTTGTGATGGAGTAGACACATTAGGCACATGGGGAGGAGAGTGATCCAATATACATTAAAATGGAACTGATTTATTTCTATTTGTGGGTAAAAAGCTGTTTTTGTTTGTTTATTGATTTGGGGGAGGAGCCTCGTACTATAAAAGAGGACTCCCATCTGCACAGAGATAGTGTGTGTTTGGAGGAGGCACCATCTTAGGAGCTATTTAAGACCACTGAGACCTGTAAACATTAGGGATGTAACAATAACCGAAATATGGTGATATCGTATCGTCAAAGGTCTCCCAATGATATCGTGGACCATCACAACATATCGAATCACAAGTCTCTTTGATAAATGAATAGTTCTGATGCAGAAATAGCTAAAAAAAAAAAACAGAGGGAACTACATAGACCATGATCCTTTGCTCCGTTTCAGTGCAGACGACATGAAGAAATAACTGTTCTAAGCACTTTTACATCTTTATTCTTTAGATTAAGTCTTGTGAAGGGATTTTTAGAGGAAAAAGGAGCAGATTCACAGTTTAAAGTATTTCAATAAACATCGTACTGTGAGATGTGGTGAAAATATCGTGAGATATCGAGAGATTTGTATATCGTTCCATCCCTAATGACAATAAATGTTGTACCAAATGACTGGTCCAAGCATTTTATGATGTCAGTCTTATTATGTAGAAGATCGTAATATCGTGAGCTTTCCCACGATACTGCAATAAATATTGTACCGTGAGGTTCATACCGTGATGATATCGTATCATGAGACTTGAATATCGTTACACCCCTAGTAAATATACCTTTTCTTTTTCATTTTTCACACACTTCTGTAAATAAACATTACACTATTTTGAATACACCATATTATTTCAACCTTTAACATAGTTGCACTGTTGAAATAATCCTTGGCAAGCTTTTCTTTAGCATATACACAGTTTCTTCTTAGTCAGTTTATTATACACCACTGCGCAAACTAAAATTACCCAACTCAGCTCGTATCATTTATAGACATCCACGCAGTAAGAACGTGTACATGCCAGGCTAAAATCCACGATGGCTGATTCCGATCTTAAGCAAATAAGTCCATTTTGAAATTTTGATGCACCAGAATCAGATTAGTTTTGAATCTAAATGACAAAATTCAATATTTGATTCATTTCCCTGGTCGACCAAAAAAACCAGCGCATTTGAATACTCCCATTCATGTAGTCGAACCCAAGCCTGACCAATCACCCCGAGAGCAGAGGCGGCAGACGCGTGGCCAGCGGTGGGGGTTATAAAAGACCTCCATTCACTCGCTCACACAATATTCAGGCGCAACTTCCCCAGCGAAAACATGGCAGGTTTGAAGAGAAAACAATCGGCCCTCCCCGACAGATTCCTGCTAATTTGCCACGAGCGGAGAGGAGGAGAGAGGAGGTGAGAGGAGGTGAGAGGAGGAGAGAGGAGGTGAGAGGAGGTGAGAGGAGGTGAGAGGAGGTGAGAGGAGGAGAGAGGAGGTGAGAGGAGGAGAGAGGAGGTGAGAGGAGGAGAGAGGAGGTGAGAGGAGGAGAGAGGAGGAGAGAGGAGGTGAGAGGAGAGAGGAGGTGAGAGGAGGTGAGAGGAGGTGAGAGGAGGTGAGAGGAGGAGAGAGGAGGTGAGAGGAGGAGAGAGGAGGTGAGAGGAAGAGAGAGGAGGAGAGAGGAGGTGAGAGGAGAGAGGAGGTGAGAGGAGGTGAGAGGAGGAGAGAGGAGGAGGAGAGAGGAGTGAGGAGGTGAGAGGAGGAGAGAGGAGGTGAGAGGAGGAGGAGAGAGGAGGAGAGAGGAGGTGAGAGGAGGAGAGAGGAGGTGAGAGGAGGTGAGAGGAGAGAGGAGGTGAGAGGAGAGAGGAGGTGAGAGGAGAGAGGAGGAGGAGTGAGGAGGTGAGAGGAGGAGGAGAGAGGAGATGAGAGGAGGAGAGAGGAGGTGAGAGGAGGAGGGTGGAGGTGAGAGGAGGAGGAGAGAGAAGGAGAGAGGAGGTGGGAGGAGGAGAGAGGAGGTGAGAGGAGGAGAGAGGAGGAGGGTGGAGGTGAGAGGAGGAGGAGAGAGGAGGAGAGAGGAGGAGGGTTGAGGTGAGAGGAGGAGGAGAGAGAAGGAGAGAGGAGGTGAGAGGAGGAGAGAGGACAAGAGAGGGGGTGAGAGGATGAGAAAGGAGGAGAGAGGAGGTGAGGGGGGAGAGAGGAGGAGAGAGGATGTGAGAGGAGGAGAGAGGAGAAGCTAAGAGAAGTAGAGAGGAGAGAGAAGCTAGGAGGAGGAAAGAGAAGCAGAGAGGAGGAAAGGGAAGCAGAGAGGAGTTGAGAGAAGCAGAGAGGAGAAGAGAGAAGCAGAGAGGAGGAAAGGGATGCAGAGAGGAGGAAAGATAAGCTGAAAGGAGGAGAGAAAAGCTCAGAGGAGGAGAGAAGCTGAGAGAAGTAGAGAAGAGAGAGAAGCAGAGAGGAGGAGAGAGAAGCTGAGAGGAGGAGAAAGGAGAAGCTGAGAGGAGAAAGGAGGAAAGAAGCTGAGAGGAGGAGAGAGAAACAGAGAGGACGAGGAGAGAGGAGCTGAGTGGACGAGGAGAGAGGAGCTGAGTGGACGAGGAGAGAGGAGCGTAGGAAATGGCCGCCTGCCCGTCTAGCACCTTTGGGAGCAGTGGGGAGTCCTGACGTGGGTCGGGGGCTGCCAGGTCTTCCATCAACTCCTGATTTAAAAGCCAGTCATTTCTAACCTGGCTCGTGCTAGATTGACTTATGCGTCACTCCAGACTCAGTTCTACACATTTCTCAGTTTGGAGTGACTCGAATATCTGAGCCTGACCGGAGGACGTGTCACAGCGACAGAACAAGAAGAAACTGAATATTTGTTAAAGGCCTGATATTACCCAAAATCGAGCTTTAAGTCGTGTTAGAATGTCGTTTCCTCTGCAAAAACGTAGCGTCGCTCACACGTTTGAGTAATCCTGCATTATCAGTCTGTACATCCCCAAACTCTTGACCAAAATAAGATATAAACACTTAAATCGATCAGAAAATGACATAAAAGTAGTGAAATGATCTGTTCATGCAGCAAGATCATTTTACTGGACAAGTTCTGTTCAAATAAACGACCTCTAAACTAGAATAAAGCAGCTTCAGAACTAGTAAGTAGAAAATAAATGTGAAAATAAGACAAATAACCTGATATGAGTTTGAAAATCGTGGCCAGATCAGAGAAATTTGCAATGTCAAAATGCTCCATGCCACCTTGTGATGTCATATAGTGGTAGTTTTCAAGGGCTGAAATGATCCAAATGATTCTAGTGAAGGTGTGTGGCATTTAAAAACACAGTGGAGCACTTCCTGTATTACCACAATTACATTTAATTCTATTCATCAAGCACCGCAAATCCTACAAAAATGACTTAACTCTAGCAAAGGGAACTGAAGTTAAATATCAACTTGTAACACCTAAATATGACAAACATGTTTATGCGGGCGTGAAAATGATATTTATACAGATACACAATATTTTATGGGCCCAATAAAGTGTATTTTAGTTGCACTTGTGGGGATCTTTTTCACTGGAGTTGCAGAGGGACTAATAATCACACTGGAGAACACAGGTTTTGTTGAGTTCAGTCTGACAGATATTTTTCACTCATTTTTGGGTGCAGAATCCAAAACTGATCTCAGTTTTTCTTGATCGCATCAAGTTTTTGAACTATAGGACCCCCGTTTTCTTAAAACTATGAAAAACACTCCTTAACAGACATGTGCTGGTTTTATAAAAATGTTCAAATACTGACATACAATGAAATATGAAAGAAACAGGCATGACTGCGATGTTCATTTAACGCTATGATGTTTTACACAGGATATGGCTCCTGTAATAGTCCTGACACACACTGACTCGACATGTTTCCTCGTGGCTGTAGATGAGTCCAGTCATAATCAGCTGCAAGTTTTACTACAGCGAATCAGTGGAATTTTGCTCATCTGGAGGGTAAAGCTGTGCAGAAAAACTTGACGTGCGAGAAAAAAAAGCCGACTGCAATTTTGGAATCGATTTTAGTTTGATTCAGCATAAAAATCTAACTCAACAGAATTATTTTTTCAAATTGTTCCCCAGTGGAATCTAAGCCTGTAATGTATCTACAAGTGAGTGGCAAAAGTGTTCAAAAGGGTTTTCTCTATTGTGTTAAACAAAAAACACAGTGGAGACTAAATGTGCAGGATTTGTGTGTTAAACACGAGTGAATGAAACAAAACACAACTCCAAGTGTTTGTGATGAGGAAACATTATAACAGAGATAATAAAACAGTGTGATATGAGCGCTTTAAATCCAGCTGAGAGAAAAACACAGACATCTTTCTCTTCCACAAATGCACAAAACACTTCCCCTCTGAACAGTTTCATTAGAATCGGCTGAAACGCATCGGTCAATGTCGCCGTGTTTGTTTGGTTTGGGCACTTTCACTTTTGGCTTCAAAACACAAAGCCGCCCTGTGACTGAGCCGGAGCACCGGTGGCAACAACAGCAGGAGCTTTTATTCACTTTTATCCTGCGCCGCAAATTTCATAACACTAACCAAGATTTATTCTGGTCAAAAACGCGGATTTATCTTGTTTTCGGGGACATGTACTAAATGCCTGCTAAATATCTAAGATTATTTGTTCATGCAGCAAAGACGAGGTAAGTAATGGCTGAATATGTACTTATGCTAATTGTCAGATGTTATTGTTAAGTTGATGCATGAGCAATAAATAAATAAAATAAAAATAAATTGTTAAGCTTATTTGGAGAAAGTATTTCTTTTGTTTTCTTAGTTAGTTTTTATATCTATAAACTAGTTTGAATGCGCACAAAACAAAAGAATGTTTAAGACTTTTTTATAGATGTAAATCAGTCCATTTTGAACTGAAATTTAAAGTATCATCTCTGTTTGTTTCTGTTTATAAAATGAAAGATTAAAAGACTAAAACGTTTTAGGAGAGTACTGCAATTTGCCAGTATGTTAAAATAAAGAATTTCATTGAGATTCATTAACTAAAATCAAGAATAAAACAGTCAATAATAAGCTTTATTTTTTTAGTTTTAAGATTTTCCATCTTAATTTATTCTTCAAATTAGTGTTTTATGCTTTATTTTAGATCTTCGCATCTTTTCATATTTTGTGATTAGTGTTTGTCCCTGTCAAATAAATCAAATAAACTAAAACTAAACTAAATATCCAAACTTAGATTATTGCCTAGAATAAGTGATTTGATCTTATTTTGAGATTTATGAAGGTCTCGATATATTTTAAGATTTTAAGTGTTCAGGATATGTCATTTTCACTTACCATATTTAATTTTTTTTTTATATTTTACATTTATATTTTACATTTTTCACACTGACAGCACATACACCAAATATATGAATCATATATACGAATCAAAAATGAAAAAAAAAAAATCATCCGTTTTTTTTTTTTTCCATTTTGGTTTTAGAGACAAACAATAAAGAAAAGAGGTTTTTTTTTCCATTTCCTTTTTTTTGATTCTATATGGAAAAACAAAAGAACAAATGATACACGGATTCTTCTCTAATGGGTTGTTTTTATTAGTATAATTTCTAGAACTTGCCTTTCGATATGAAATGTCAGTTTTTGGTCTCTGATTTAAGGAAATGAAATAAATTTCCCCAAAAATTACAACAAAAAAAGTGTGACTTATACATGTTTTTTTACTGCACCGGTAGAGCATTTTAACTCAAAACAAGTGTATTTTTCTAGTTTTAAGGAAGGATATTTTTGGTATTCTTCATTGCACAGCTGTCCTCCTGCCCTGAAACTCACTGATAAAACATGAAACTCAAACGGGAACCTCAAAATGTCCCTACGGCGACAATAAACCCGATTTTTAACCTCGTAACATGCATAAAGACGACTGTGTTGCGGCGATAGATTTACCAACATTTTAGTTTTCGATTAATCCTATAACGTCCGTACAAAGTCGCCGTTGTCTTCATCCACGTTCTTCAAGCCAGCCATTCAGAATTGTACATTTCCTGAAATCAATAGTCAAGTCAAGTGTGGATATTCCAGTCATTTCGCCGAATTTGTAGGTCCCTGTACATTCTTTACTCCACCCAATTTACCTATAACAGTTTGACACGTCCAACAAGCACTTAGCAAACACATTTCCCCACCAGAGAATCCGTTTTCCTTTGCCCTTTTCATTCATTGCGAAAGACGATCCCCAAAATTCCAATATTATTCCCGATGCATAAATCACCTCGTTACGTGAAAGATCATTTGACTTTCCGTATTTATTTTTCTGGCAGTTCGTCCGGAGTGGATAGGCTAGCAGATTCAGGCGAGCGTTTTTATTAATTATAGTGTGCAAATGCGCGTTACACTAGCGGAGCGGGGAGCCGTTAGCGTAGCATGGGTCTCGTCTTCCTCACTGGCGGCGGACATGTTTGTTTGCGAGGGGCCCGAGGTGTGAGGTGATGGGGCCCAGAGGAGCACATCCACGGTAAGAGTGAATTTGTACACACGCAGGGATTTGGTGTTTTCGGGTGAATTTAAGAGAAAGGCAAATATTGAAATGTGTTTTGACTGGGAGCTATCCGGCATTCAGGATTTGTTGAATTATTCAGAGTTTTGGAAAACCTTCATGTCTGTTTGACAAGAGCAGCGCTGGGTGAAGTACTCAGGTTTGGTACTTGAGTAGAGATACAGAGGCAAAAAGTTACTCAAGCAGCATGAAAAAAATAACTTAAGTAAAAGTATTCAAAGTAGCCGTTTTGGTATATATTTTAAAATATATTATAAGTAGTAAAAAGTATTTCACACAGATTTTTATAAGTGTAAGTGTTAAACGTAGTGATAATGGCAAAGGAGAAATTCAATTTGTCAATGGACAAAAGTTTATTTTGGTTGAAAATGTTTTGCAGTTCATCCAAGCTGCTTCTTCAGTTCTGTTGTGATACTGATTATAAAAAAATAGTTTTTAGTCAACACAGTCAGTACTAATTTACTGAGTAAAATTGGAAGATGGTGATTAAAAAAAGTCTCAGGGTCAGCCCTTTGTTCCCTCTTTTCTAAGAATTGAAAATTAGGCCCTATGTTCCCTCAGCCCTTTGTTTAAACTCTTAAGTCAAGTCATTTTTATTTTTATACCACATTTAAAGGGATGATTCAGAGTCATTTCAACCTAGGGTCCTTTGCACCATGACCTCGAGCTGGACTAAGGGAACATAGGACTGAGGGAACATAGAGCTGAGGGAACATAGAGCTGAGGGAACATAGGGCTGAGGGAACATAGGGCTGAGGGAACATAGAGCTGAGGGAACATAGGGCATGTGAATGTGCATGTGAATTACAAACGCATTTGATTGCCATTTTAAAGTTCATATTTCAGTTCAATCCTGAGTCTATCAATGTACATTTAAAGCAACTTCATCTCACCAAAAAGCTTCACATAAAATTCAACAGCAGCAGGAGTATAAATTTAGACATTAACACCAATAGTTTTCTTAAATTTAACGTTACTCTGGGCAACAGTATAACCGGTCACAACAGTTTGACCACTACCTTTAATTTCATTATTATTAGTAGTGGTAATTTATTTTCTTGTCATACACTAGTCATGTACTCAACAGTTACAAATGTTTTACATAAAAATATGACCAAAGGGGTTTAGGCTGAAGTCGAATCACTTATGAATGTCTGACCCTGTTTACAAATGATGATGCCAAGAATACGGCTATGAATAATAATTCTGTTCATCAACCACGACAAATCCCACAAAAAACCTTTTCATTAGAGCTGCAGAGGGACAATAATGACAAAACTACGCCTCTAATTTATCTACAAGTGGCAAAATTGTTCAAAAGGGTTTTCACTATTGTATTAAAGAATGTTTTTTTTCCGCAAAATTGACTTTTTGGAGCTTTCTAACAGGTTATAGCGTCCCCCCATCCTAAACATGCCTGAAGAGCTTTTCTATATCACCCCTGCATGTCTGAGTAATCTCGTGAACCCACTGTATTTATGTTAGTTGCGAGATGCTGTCCAATGCTGATTCCACAAGCCAATATATACGACAGGAGGAGAGACATTCATACTGTACAGCACATCAGTCAAAAGTGGTTCTCCATACTCAATATATTAGGATAAGATTGTACATAGTATTTTCATTTTGTCTGATCACTTGGTTTAATAGAAACTCCATCATATGTCATAACGTCGCCTTGTTGGTTTCAGCCCTTGTAGAACTGAGACGCAATGGATGAAATGAACGCGTCTTTTTTGTTGTTGATCAAACTGGGGGCAAAAAATCTCAAATCGGCATCATTACTGTTATATCGGATTCAGTCGTGCTCGTAACGCGGTCCCTTCCAGAGCACTCCCCTGTGTGTCCACTGCAGTCAGCTGGCAGCAGAAGAAGGCCTCTTTGACTCGTGCGGAGAGCAGAGGGGTGGGGGGTCCCGGGGTATGAGGGGCGAGGGGGGTCCCGGGGTATGAGAGGGGTAAGAGGGGAGGGGGGTCTGGGTGCAGTGGAGTCTGATAGTCTGCTACTGCACACCGGCTTTTCCTCCTCTGGGTTTAACCGAGAGAGAGGAGAGAAAAGGGAAGGTGTGTGAGAGAGTGAGGAGAAAAGAGGAGAGAGGAGAGAAAGGGGAGAGAGGAGGGGGTTAGTGGGGGTAAAGAGCGAGAGGAGAAGAGTGATTTGTGACAGCACATCTCCACCATGTGGCCTCAGGACTGAGAGAGGGACTCAGTATCAGCAGCAACACGTGCTCGAACGGACGTGTCAGAAACTGTTTTCAAACTCTCAAGAACACTGTCCCCAACTGTAAAAGCCAATGGAACCTCTTATTCTCAAATATAGACTGGGTTAAATCATGGCTACATCCCTTCAAATACTGCATTAACCACAAAATCAAAGAACTGCACTGGAAAAGAACTCACAAAATCTACCCCACCAATTTCCTTGTATCCAAATTCAAGCAAACTGAATCACATTACACCTTTTGTCATAAAGAAGAAGAAGAAACCATTCCCCATCTTTTTTACTGTAATTATTCAAAGGAAATCTGGTCAAATTTAGAAACGTTTATACCACAAAAAACAACCATCAGAATTCATCTGGACTGTTCAAATATAATAACCCACTTTCACCATAAACAATACAAAATTGAATATTTAATAAACCTGTGTGTTCTGATTGGAAAATTTCATATCCATACATCTAAATTCTCAAATTCCAGACCCTATATAAATATATATCCTAGACATTAAGAATTAAACAGTATTTCCAATAATAAATCTACCAAAACATTCAATATTACAAAAGAATTAAGATTCCATGTGTAACCACTTCCTCAGTTTTTTTATGTCAATTTGTTATTTTTTTGGCTTTCGGCTATATGACTGTGTGTATGTATATGTATGTATGTACGTATATGTATGTATATGTGTGTGTGTGTGTGTGTATATGTGTGTATGTATATGTGTGTATGTATGTGTGTGTATATGTGTGTATGTATATGTGTGTATATGTGTGTATGTATATGTTTGTATGTATATGTGTGTATGTATATGTATGTGTGTATGTATACGTGTGTTTATGTATATGTTTGTATGTATATGTGTGTATGTATATATGTGTATGCGTGTATGTATATGTATGTGTGTATGTATATGTTTGTATGTATATGTATGTATATGTATGTATAGGTATGTATGTATATGTGCATAACATCCACCCTACACTTCTGCCATAACTGTGAACTGGACTTGACATTCATGCAACAACAATCACATCTGCACCTCTACTGTATTTATCTCTGCTGTTATGTTATGTCGTTGAAAGTGAAAAAAAAACTGAGAGAGGGACTTTGCACATGTGACATCTGGGAATGTATCAGTGACCAGCGCTGTCCATTCAGAACCACACGCTCTGACAAAACTTTGCAAAGACAAGTGACAAACACAGTGGCTTACGTTAAAAAGGGCAAAAAAAAAAAAAACCCTGTGGAGGAAGAAACAGCGAATATTTCTGCAGAATCAACAAATGAAGCACCAAACTTATTTATCTCACATAAAAGAAGTT